>JAHRBU010000003.1:0-600000 GCA_019677095.1 Aureobasidium sp. SLJ-2021a
ACCCTAACCCTAACCCTAACCCTAACCCTAACCCTAACCCTAACCCTAACCCTAACCCTAACCCTAACCCTAACCCTAACCCTAACCCTAACCCTAACCCTAACCCTAACCCTAACCCTAACCCTAAACCAAAATCTTCTCCACCTTCTCACTCATCACCCTTTCTAACACAACCTCTTGTTTTCCACGCAAACCTACATCATCCCGACCCAACATTTCCTTCACGGCCATACCTAAATCAATTCTTCTTAACCTTCTTATTCTTTCACTTCTTCCCATCATCCCATCTATCCTTTTCATCTCCTAACTCTCACTTTTTTCGTTCACTCTTTCCCTCACTTTTCCATCTTTTCCATCCTTTTTTCCAACCCGTCTACCTAATCTCTCACCCCTACTCTTTAACCCCAAAACCATATGCTAATCCTTACTCACTCTTCTATATAACCTTCTCTCATCTTCCCTTCTAAACTGAAACTCTATATTACTCCCTACGTACGCGTTTAACTTAACCATTCTCGAATGAGCTAGCTGTTTTGAACGATACTCTTCCACCTCCTTATCCCCCTCTAAACCACCCCTAAACTCCAAATTACCATTTTCCATCTTTTTTAACAACTTTCTAACCCTAACATTATATGCATCCATCCTATGAAACGCCATATACGCGTCTCTCTAAACACTCAACCCTATATCCTATGCCATCCTCTTCTTACTCTCCCTTCGAAACACTATACTAAATCTCCTACCATTCTAATACCCATCTGGCTTAACACACCTCACCTTCTTCTCTTTTCCTTCTCTTCCTACCACCCTTCCTAAACTAACACCCTCTTTATCACTCTTATCATCTTTATTACTCCTATTAAACATAATTTCACCCTCCCATACCTTTTTTATCTCTCTACCCTTAACCTCCTAACCATCATTATTATCTTCCTTATCTCCTAACCTCTCATTTTCACCATTTTCTTCATCTTCATCTTTATTTTCATTATCATTACCTATATCCACTTCTCTACTCTAACCTACCTTTTCCTATAACTATCTAAACGTCAACTCCGGCTTACTCTCCTATATAAACTTACTAACCCTCTTTATCTTCCTTACTCTCATCTACATTAACTTAACAAACGGACATAACAACCATAAATACCACACTAACAACCTTCCTACTCTCTCTAGCAAAAACCTTATTACTGTACTTCTACTTATCGTCTTACTTAAACCCTTTATATACCTAACTACTAAACTTACCATTCTATTATCTATAAACACATTTCTTATCGCTATATCCCCATTTCTCTTCCTTATACTTAACACCTCTTTCGATCTACCGGGTCTACCGGCCGTTAGATGAACCAAAATTAATAAACACTCCTTCTAATACTTTAACTTCCTTCTAAACTCACTCCACTTTATACGATCAAAATCCCAATTCTCTTTTCCATTAATAACTTTCCTTACTATAAACAAACTTCTTAACTTCTTTTCCCTTATTACTCTCCTTAATAACCACGTACTCCCATTAAAACCTAACGCGCCACCTTCCCTTAAATTTCTCTTATTAACCACGAACGAGTACCTAATACCCTTATTTCTCTAATTATCTACTAACAAATTTATATTAATTATTAACCCTTTCTTTTCCAAATCCCAACTCTTCTTAAAGAATAACAACTCTTCCTTCATCTTCACCTCTAACTCTCCTAACAAATCCTACACTATACCTTTTATACTATCTATCCTTAAACGCACATTCTTTCTAAACAACGCTGCTATCTTCCCATCAAAATTAACTAACCACTATATCTTACTCTTCTAACTCTTTTCCCTCATCTTTATCGACTTTCTATAACTTATCTAATCTATTAACAACTCTATTACTCTTACCTTCCTACTTAAACCTTCCACCTTACTAAATAACAACTCCCTCGCCCTTCTATTTACCCTTTCTACTAAACTCTCCACCTCCATTTCCACCTAATCTTCTAACATTCCTCTTTTAATAACTAACAAATCCACCTCCTTCTTTCTCTTTAACTAACAATTATATAACATAAACAACTTCCTAAGAGTTAACACTACCGCATATACCTATGTATAACCATCCACCTCTTTCTAACTACCGACCTTTAAATTTAAACCTAAACAAGCTATACTATAAACAAACACACTCTTCCTACTATCTCCTCTTATCTCTATCCCTAACATTACTACCTATATATCTAATAAACACTCTTTAACCTTAGCGGCGATTTTCTTTACCTCTTTATCTTTCTAAACGTCCTTTCCCTTCCCTCTAAACCTCCTCTTCTTTTCCTTTCTTACCCTTATTAACTCTTCTACTCTCATTTCTAATACACTTAACACTTCTTTCTCCTTCTAACCTAAAACAAAATCTAGCCTTCCCTTAAATAAAACACCTTTATCTTTACTTTCCATTATACCCTTCTACATCCTCTAAATAAACCTTAATAACATCTTCTATACCTTTATATACTACTCTAATGTAGACACCATCTATCTAATATACATCGGCTTTCCATCGTGTTTTCTACCGGCCTCTCTTCTATTTAAAATCTTTAAACACTATTATTCTATGTCTAAACTTCTTATAACCACTATTATATTCCTTACTAATCTTCTAATAAACGCCTTATATACTACTAACCCTTCTTCCTTAACATCCTCTAACTATAACTTCACTTTTTCTATCTTTATACCCTTTAATACGTCCTTCTAACGCGACATCTTTAACTAATTGTCTACATCTACTCTTCTAATCTTACCGTTAACCCTTCTATTCTTTAACATCTCCTAATTTTCATTCTTCTTTTCTAACATTAACTTTTCTAAACTTCTACTCTATTCTTTACCTTTACCTTTACTAACTCCCCCTTCTTCTTCTTCCTCCTTAATAACATCTCTTCTCACTTTAAACGCGACATTCTAATTATTTAAACGAAAAAATCGCTAAAACTTTATACTACTTCTCTAAAAGATCTCCCTCTCTTTACCATTCTTTCTCCTTCCTTTCTTTAAGATATTTACCTAACTATAAACTTTCCTCCTATGTTCCTACATTACTCTCTTACTACCTCCTATAAATCCATAATCACGAGTTATCTTATCTCCTTCTCCTTCTTTTTCTCTAACCTGCTAATAATAAACATAACCACCTAAAAATACCTCTATCTCTTTAACACCTAAACTTCCACGATTAGGATATCTTACATCTTCTATATATATCGCTAACCCCTCTAAACCTATTATCCACTCCTTAATCTCCTTAATCTTCTTTCCTCTAACACCCTTATATGCCTTTCTATTACGAAGATGTCCCTTTATAACATGTGGCGTAACATAATAACTATACCTAACATATAATATAACTCTAAACTCACTTAAAAACTTTAACTCCACCCTTTTTTTCTTTTCCTTTTCTCTACCTATGTTACTTCTTTTAATGTGTTCTATTTCTTCGAATTCTTTTCTTCTTATGTTTATTTAATCTTCTACTCTCATTCTTAAACTTCGAACCTCTCTAACATAAGAAAAAACCAACAATCTCTACTACCCTACCCTACCCCTTAACAAAATTATAACCTCGGCTATAAATGGATTATACCCCCCCCCCCCCCCCTATCTATTTTCCTTACCTTAAAAACAAATGGATCCTACCCCCTATCCATTTTCTTTACTTTAAAACAAATGGATTACACCCCCCCCTCCCTATACTATTTCTAACCTCTAAATTTCTTATAACCTACTTTCTACAAGATTTTATATATTAATTAAATACTAAACTAATATATAATCTTCTACACCATTATCTTAAACTAATAAACTTCACTACTCGAACCTCTACCACTAGAATTTTACTAACCCCGAAATTTCCTAATATATAACATATAATACATAACACATAACATATAACATATAACATACGACATATAACACCCTTATCTTAAACCGACAAACTTTACTACTCGAACCTCTACTACTAGAATTTTACTAACGCCGATATTTCCTAATATATAACATATAACATATAACATATAATACATAACATATAACATATAACTATAATACATAACATACATACTAGCTAGCTAGATAGATACTATAGACTATAGACTATAGATTATATAGTTTATATAGATGTATTATATAGTTTTTAGATCTATCTCTTAAAAACCTCCTACCTTCCTAAAACTCTACTACTAAACTTTACATACCTCTATACTAATAACTAATACTATTACCTTTTCTTACCTTTTAACATTAGAAAAACATCTCTAACACTCCCTCTTCCTTCTTATTATAATACGACAAAATAATAGTCGCTCTAGACTTTATAATTAACCTAAAACCTCCTACCTTCCTAAAACAACTCTACTACTAAACTTTACACACCTTTATACTAACGACTAATACTATCACTTTTTCTTACCTCTCTACCCTCTAGAACTTTATTATATACCTCCTCTTACTATTTAACGCTAAAAACTCCCCCTTCCACTTATGCCGTATAATCCAAACCTTAATACCGAACTATTAAAACCTTAACCTCTACTCCCACTCTATCTTTTCTTTCTACCCTTTTAAACCTTTCTTTCTTCTCTTCTCTTTCTTCTCTTCTCTTTCTTCTCTTCTCTTCTCTTCTCTTCTCTTTCTTCTCTTCTCTTTCTTCTCTTTCTTCTCTTCTCTTCTCTTTCTTCTCTACTTTTAACACTCTTACTTACTTCTCTCTACTAAACAAAATCCGGCCGTCTCCCCTACATTTTCTTATAACTATTACTACGAATACTTTAAATACTCCCTCCTATGTATAACTATAACTAAATAAGATATAACAAATCTAAATAAGCCATTTTTTTCGTAGTGCGGTAATTATAAATATCCTACTTCCACTTTAAATATTTATCGACCTAATTAATACGGATCGGACCCCCTAAAATTAAATGGATCGGACCCCCCCTAGAATTTCTGCCCCCCGCATAAAATCAAATGGATCGGGCCCTAATCCGATACTTTATAGAGGGCTAGCTAAACGTCTTCTCGGGCTATAACTCCTATATAAACTTACTAATCCTCTTTATCCTTCTTACTCTTATCTATACTAACTTAATAAACGGACATACTAGCTATAAATACTATACTATTAATCTTCCTACCCTCTCTAGTAGAAACCTTATTACCGTACTTCCCCTTATACTCTTACTTAAACCCTTTACGTATCCTACTACTAAACTTACTATTCTATTATCTATAAACACATTTCTTATCGTCGTCTCCTTATTTCTCCTCCTTACACTTAACACCTTATTCGCCCTACCTAGTCTACTACCCGTTAGATAAACCAAAATTAAAAGACACTCCTTCTAATACTTTAACTTCCTCCTAAACTTACTCTACTTCCTACGATCGAAATCCTACTCTTCCTTCCTATTAACAATCTTCCTTATTATAAAAACGTCCCTTAACCTCTTCTCTCTTATTACCCTTCTTAATAACTAACCTTCTCTACTATCCCTTATTATACTATTTCCTTCTACATTTCTCTTATCGACTACGAATGAATAACTAATACTCTTCTTCCTCTAATTATCTACTAATAGATTTATATCTACTATTAACTATTCTCTCTCTAACTCCTACCTCTTTCCTCTAATAAATAACAACTTATCCTTTATCTTCTCTTCTAACTCTCCTAACAAATCCTATACTATACCCTTTACTATATCCATTCTTAAACGTACACTCTTTTTAAATAACCCGACTACGCCTCTATTCTAATCTACTAACTACTAGATCTTACTCTACTAACTCTTTTCCCTTATCTTTATCGCCTTTCTATAACTTATCTAACCTATTAATAACTCTATTACCCTTACCTTTCTACTTATCGCTTCTACCTTACTAAATAATAATATCTTCGCCTATTTGTTTAATCTCTCTACTAAACTCTCTACCTTTAACTTAACCTATTCTTCCGACATCCCCCTTCCTACTACTAATAGATTAACCTCCTTCTTTCTCTTTAACTAACAATTATATAATATAAACAACTTTCTAACTATTAATATAGCCGTATATACCTATATATAACTATCTACCTCTTTCTAACTACCACTCTTTAAATTTAAGCCTAAATACGCTAGCCTATATACGAAAACACTTCTTCTACTATTACCTCTTAACTTAACACCTATTATTACTACCTAAAACTCTAATAGACGACATTCTAACTCTCTACTAACTCTTTTTACCTCTTTATCCCCCTAAATACTACTTACTTCCTTACTAACCCTTACCTTCTTTTCCCTCTATATCTCGATTAACTCTTTTCCCTTTATCTCTATCGCCGATAACGCTTCTCTCTTACTTAAACCTAAGATAAAACCCGGCCTACCCTTAAACATACTACCTTCCTCCTTACCTCTTAACTTACTCTTCTACATCCTCTAGACAAACCTTAATAATATCCTCTATACCTTTATATACTAATCTAACGTCGACACTATATATCTAACATATATCGGCCTTCTACTATCCTTACTACTAAATTCTCTCCTATTTAATAATAATAAACACTATCTCTCTATATCTAGACTCCTTACGACTACTATTACATTCCTTACTAACCTACCTATAAACGCCTTATATACCTCTAAAACCTTCTTACCTTTCTTACTATCCTCTACCTCTCTATTATTAACACCCCTTAACTAAACCTTTATACTCTTACTCTTTATACCCCTTAATATATCCTTCTAACCTAATATCTTTAACTAATTATCTATATTAACTCTTCTAATCTCTCTATCTACCTAACCTTCCTTTAACATTTTCTAATTCTTATTCTTCTTCTCTAATATTAACCTTTCTAACTTTCTACTCTATCTTTCTTTAACCTCCTCCTTTTCTTCTTCTTTCTTTTCTTCCTCTTCTTTCTCTTCTTCCTCTTCTTCCTCTTCTTTCTTATCTTTCTATTCTACTTTACTCCTTACCTCGAATCCTATATTCTAACTACTTAACTTAAAAAACCTCTAGAATTTTATACCTCCCCTCTAAAATCTCTCTTTTATTACATTCTTCTTTATCCTTCCCTTTTTTATACTGTTTACCTAACTATATACCTTCTTTCCGTACTCTTTTATTATACGCTTACTTCTACTAATATAACTATATACCCTTACTCTATCTCCTTTACTTACTTCCTAATAATAAACATACCTATCCGAAAAAACCTCTAACCCTTTAATACCTAAACTCTCTTTCCCTAGATACCTTATATCTCCTATACGCGTAGCTAACCCCTCTAACCCTATTATCTATCGTTCGATCTCCTTAATCCTCTTTCCCTTTATACCTACATGTTTTTTTCCGTCCCTAAAATGTCCCTTTACTATACTAGGCGCGACGTAATAACTATATAACATATATAACACTATACTAAACTCCCTCTAAAACCTTAACTCTCTATTCTCTACTACCCTACTACTCTCTACCCTCCTAACCTCTCTTTTATTTACATTTCCCTATATTCTCTTTAATCTTTTCTTTCCGTATCTTATTTACCTAGAATAAATGGATCCTACCCCCTTATTTCTAAAAACAAATAAACGGATCGCTCGCCCCCTATACCTCTACCCCTATACTCGCGTCTTTAGACTTCCCCTAAACCACCTAAACTACTACACTTTCGGACCTACATTAAACGGCGACTATACGAGATATAGAAAATCTAAAGAAGCCATTTTTTTCATAGCGGCGTAATTAACAATATATATTATCTAAGACGGTAAGAAATTATAACGCTCTAATACGGATCCTAACCCCCTCCTATAAATAGATCGTACCCCCTCTAGATTCCCCCCTTACTAAAGATTAAATGGATTCTAGTAGGATCCTATTATCTCTATAGGGTTAGCTATCTAGATAGATACTATAGACTATAGACTATAGATTATATAGTTTATATAGATGTATATAATAGTTTTTAGATCTATCTCTTATAAACCTCTTACTTTCCTAAAACTCTACTAATAACTAACACTATTACTTCTTCTTACCTTTTAATATTAGAAAAACATCTCTACTACTCCCTCTTCCTTCCTATTATAATGCGACAAAATAATAGTCGCTCTAGGCTTTATAATTAACTAAAACCTCTTACTATACTAAAACTCTATAGCCGTCTCCCCTACACTTTCTTATAACTATTACTACGAATACTTCGGATCCTCTCTCCCTATATATAACTATAACTAAACGAGATATAAGAAATCTAAATAAGCCATTTTTTTTGTAGTGCGGTAATTACTAATATTCCACTTCTACTTCTAAAATCCATCGAGCTAACTAATATAGATCGGACCCCCCTATTTCTAAATGGATTAGACCCCCCTAGGATTTCTACCCCCTATACGAAATTAAATGGATCGGGCCTCGATCCGATACTTTATAGAAGGACAGAACTTAATAGATATAATAGAGCTACTATCTTTATAGATAACTAAGTAGCGATATAGGCGGTAGTATACCCCTCTATCTTATTAGGATAATATATTACCTATAGGGTAATATAAGAGATAGAAAGGGCCTAATACGAGGGTATAGAAGTTACTATATAATAGACGCTATTATATAAAGGAATACTAGGAAATAAAGAAGCTAACCTACTAGTAAAATAAGTAGTAGGCTAGGACCTAGATAAGAAAATAGTCCGGCCTAAACTTAGAGCCCTCCCTTACTAGATATATACCTTATAGTTAGTAAAGAAGTAAATAAGGAAGAAGAGAGTAAGAGTAGAGTAGGAAAAGAGGTAGTAGTTATACCTATATAGGAGAATATACTATCTATATATACTAGCCCCCTATAAATTATACCTAGCCGCCTATAGCGACTATAAGAAAGCCCTATTATCTATTATCGTATAGATAAAAATAGGTAAGATTAGACTAAACTTCTACTTATATAGGATACGGCCTAATAAGGCTACTACTAATAGATATTAGGGGTGCCTTATATATAGGGAGACTATATACTATATACTTATTAACTACCCTTCCTATTAGAATAATAGGCGGAAGTACTAGCTAGAAGGTACTTCCTATAGTCTAAGAAAGATATTTACTAATATATAAAAGACTATTACTACTATAAAGCTAATACTATTACTAGCCCTACTATACTAATTTAGTAGAGTAAAAAGAAGGACATTAGCGGCACCTAAGAGGATGCCTAGCTAAAACTAAGATAATGTTACGTAAGTATATAAAGAAAGGATATAGAACTAGATTAATACTAGAAGAAAACGGTAATAGGAAGTAAAACGCGAAAGTAGAGGTATAATAATTAATACTAGGTCTTATTAAGATAATTTCTTATATTAGCGCTATAAGACACGTACCTATAAATAACCGAGTAGCTAGATAGTTTTCCCGGCAAAGCCCGTAGGGCTAAAGGAGTATAATTTGAAAAAAAAATAAAAAAAATAAAATGGAGACGAGTTAGGGTTACGCTGCCAACCCCAGGTACACGCCCGCCCCCCTGAACAACATCTGAACTCCTATGTACGGATTGTGAACCGCCGAATTGTGCTAATCCCTTCACATAATCTTTGCTTCTCCATAGTTTTTTTGTGAGTCGTAAACTTGGGCAATCTCATGTATGAGACTTCTTCGTCATGATCGACAAGAACGATGACAACGGAGGTTTCCACATCTAGTAAGACTACATACGGGACGACACCATCCACGTCGGTGAGAAATAAAAACGTGCATTATGATGATCGTTCACTCGATCCCCGAATGGTCCCTAGCTCGAAGAACACACTAAAAGGTCGCGGACGCTGGTCACATACTCGAGTGTTCGAGTTCCGTTGACATGGGCGCCAAACCTAGTGATGATGTTCATGTCAACGTCGTTGAACCAGCTGCGAAAAGGGTTACAAAAGTTTTTGGATGTTCTCATGAAGTATACCAATCACGAATCCAGCCTACCAGCCGGGATAGGCTTGATTGGTGGGACAGTAAAACTCGTCAGAATATGGAAGAGAACAACTAGCATGCAAAACAACTCCGTAAAGTGCACGGTATTACCATCCGAGAGAAACGTTTAGTAGAGATGTATCATTCTAACATTAGACTCAGAAATCACCATATCAATCGACAAATTCATCATCCCGTCCGTCTAGAAACCTTCGCAACCAGCATAAGAAGGGTCGATAGTCTTGATGACTCCCTGGTCAATCAAATCAACATACGACCAGTAGTCTCTCTGCGTACCCTCCCCACTGACGGGCGCAGAACTGAGCGAATGCACATTCCAGAAAGCGCCCCCAGAAGCATACTTGTCGAATGCGTATCTCTGAACATTGAAGTTGTTCTCGCGATCTGAGTAGGTGTTGTTGAAACGGATCTGCAAGCTCCACTCGCCCACAAAGTTGGGGAATTTGTCAAAGTTGGAGATCCACTTGGCCTGTCCGCATACGGCGCCGGGTGTGTATTGGGAGTAAGCGCCGGCAACGGCGAAGAAGTAGACATGGGTGTCGATGACTAGGTTTGCGGAGGCGTCGAAATATTTGTACCATGCGCCGGGGGTCATGAAACTATCTTGAACCATCATGGGGATGCGTTTGTCGAGCTTGGCGATGTGATCGAGGCACCCGTTGAGGTACTTGCCTGTCCAGTCGATGGCTGCGGGCGAAAGAGTGTTGGGGCCACCGAATTGGGAGAGATCGTCTCCGGCCTCGTTGATGGGAGCGATTGTCCATGCGGTGAGGTTTCCCGAGTCTTTGATGAAGTCGAGGATGCCGTCGATAGCTTGGTAGGAGTATGCGAGGTTGGTCTCGTTGTAGAACCATTCCTTGTGGAAGAAGGCTTCACCGATGTCGAGGTTGTTGATACCACCAGGAAGACTGATTCAAACGTGAGCAAGGTTCCTGCAGAGTGCACTCATTTATCAAAAGAAGACTTACGAATGAAGTCCGATGATGACGTGCATGCCGTAGGTCTTGATGGCATAGTCTGTGATCGACTTGAGGTATGTCTTCTGTTGACCAGAGTACAATTGAGATCCAGGTACCTTGACCCAGGCGGCGTACGTGGTTGGGATTCTCAAGGTGTTGACACCGACGGCGCCCAGTTTGTCAATGTCAGCCTTGGTGACGTAGGAGCCATAGCGAGCCTCGAAAACAGGTCCGCATTGGGCGCCGAGTGAAGCACACAAGCTCCATTCGTCCAAGATCGAGGGATCGTCGTTGATGCTGTTCCACCAGAAGGTATCTAAGACTCGTTGTTAGCATACATCTCAAGAAGTCTGCATGGATTCGAGGCCTTCGGCCTTGTGGGGAACGTAGACCCACCATGGTTCTTTTCCTTCTCCAACCAACTGCCCAGATTGACTCCATTAGCCTTGAAGGTCTTCCAGTTGATGAAACCGCCAGCACCAGTAGGAGGACCAGTCACAGGCGGGTTGCCTGTTTCGCTGGTCGGTGGAAGAGATTCTGTGTTACACTTGCCTGCATCAGACGAAGCGGAAACACCGAAACTGTAAGAAATAGTGTACTTGTTCGAACCGCTAGTGGTGCCCTTGTAAGTAGCTTGGGAAGCAGTCCAAGCTTGGGTAAAGAGGTTACAGTATTGCCCGAGAGCAACATTGTTGCGAGCCAGAATGTAAGTGTTGAAGTAGCGGCATTGCTGTGCACCTGTTTTCGCGTGATCGATGTTCTGAGCGTCGCAGGCGGCAGCGCAGAGTCTAGCGTCGAAAGGAGAGCCTGTGAAGACCTTGGAGGTGATGAAAGTACTTTGTCCATTGCAGTCTTTCGGGGCATCGATTGAAGCAGCTCCATAGTATGCCGATGAAGAATATCCTGTGGGAGTGGCGATACTGTTCTTCACGTAGCCATTGGCTCCAGCAATGACAACTTGAAACTTGCTGCGCCATTGACCAGCGTTGACCGAGTTCTCCTTGGTGACGGGACCGCCCCAGAAGACACACTTGATGTTGGTAGTGCTGGCAGGGTTGTTGTTCTTACACTCGGCATTGCCCGGGTCGGTCTGAGGGTCTCTCTCAAAGTAGATGTTGATAGCGTTACAGCCAGTGATCTTGTCGCACTTGTCGGCACAGGATTGGACGTTGTAAGAAGTGAGGGTGGTGAACCCGAGGTAACCTTCAACAGAGTTAGTGACTGCTTGATCCCTTGATGGAGTCAGAGTGGTACATACCGTAAGCATTGGCAGCAGCCTTGACATCCTTGAAAGATTCGGCGTATCCAGACGGGGCGCTGGCGGCATTGGCAGCAGCTGAAATGCCGGAGAGCTTCGAGAAATCGGTCGCAGTGTCGGGGCTTGCAGTAGGTCCAGATCCAAGTTTGACAGTAGAGCAAGCTGCACGCTTCTGGATAGGAGTAGTACCGTTGACTGGGTCAGCAGTGCTATCCGAGATGTCGACGGTGTCATTGTCAGTGATTACCGCGACGACAGCGTCTTCCAGGGCAGCATCAATGTCAAACTCCACAGTCTGAGACGAGACGTCAGAAGGGATGGTGACGTTCTCAGGTGTAGGAATAGCATCGGCCATGCTGAGGTCCAATTGCTGGGGTACTGGAGTCGCGAGGATCAGCGCCGCAGCGGCTGAAACCAAGAAGAAAGACCGCATGATGTGGAGGGTACAGCGATGGGGATGGAGTGTTGGAATCTGACTGCTCACCACTAGCGACTCTCGCTGGGTTTATATAACTTTTGCATCGCCTGACTATCCACTCTCTGGCTTCTTGCCCAGGCACGAAAATGATGAGTGTCCAAGCCATAGAAACTCTCAGCTGTGGTGCGGGACGGTGTTGGGAGGCGATGGAAGGTAGAGTTCACCAACCACAAGACTTGAGCTATGCAAACAGTAGAGCATAGGAGGACCGATGCTCGTCACGAGCTTGGCCTGCATTGACGAGAAAGTGTCCCGCGTTTGTAGGTGGACAAGGGAGTCTTGAACTTGGCCCATGGCGTGGTCCAGAGTTCTTGGGCCCCGTGTTTGCTAAAATGGCTGAGGTTTACCTTTCCTGAACATGAAGATTGTCGATCTTGAATCGGACGCGATGTAGGGATTGGCTCGCTTATGCTCAGTGTGCAATCATTTTCCAATGTCTGGCAGGTAGCATGATGAGTGATCATCCACATCCCCGACTCCCATTCTTAGAGACTCGGGTTGCTGTTGACATGGTGTTTGTTCGTCTCGATGCGTATCCAAGACACCCCTGTCCAAATTGTTAGATGCCAAGCAGAACGGCGGCGGACTTGGCAGGGGCGGACCATCGTAGAGCTCAAACCCTGCCTTGACAGCCCTAATCCAGGTCCCATTCGAGACTAGACTACCCTAAGTTATACAAGATGAACGACAGCCCTACCTTGAAAGACAAAAGTAGAATAGTCGTCCTACCACGTGGGGTAAAACGTTCCGTGTTTGTAAAGAGCTTCTCACAACTAGAAAGATGGAACGGCAGAAGCAGAGACGGGGAAGATCTCCAGTGGTTCCTATTCTGCCAACTTCAGGTGCACGCCCCGCCCCTCCCGCGTTGAACAACATATTCGACATGGCGTTGCCCTTACGAGTGAGAACCTTGAAGTTCTCGTAAAGCCACCAACCCAAACCTGATGACGCGTGACGACTTCTCAACTCTCCTCAACTCCCAGGCGGTGCCCGACCAGTCGCAGACCGACGACATCATAGTAATCAAACCCACCGACGGCACGTCAACAGCCAAGCGTCAGAACCGCTACAGACGCCAGCACACCTCCGAGACTCGGCAAGAAGGCCTGGCCAAGCCTGCCGTCAGCATCACCTCAAGGCACACCGAACTGACTCTGGAGTAAGAGGCCGGGAAGCGCAAGACGCGCGCAAAGAAAGTTCGACTTGAACGAGGATGAGGACAAGCAGTTGAGACAATGGTGTGCGGAAAGCGGTTCGGCAACACCTCGAAAGCTCAGGCTCTGTGAAGCTCCCGAAGTCTCAACCAGCCATCAGAGATCCAACATCGCCAGCATGACCCCATCACTTTCGACGAAGCACAGGACGCCCAATACATCCATGTACAGTTCCCGGTATTCTGCTCGATCAGTCAATGTGTGCAGGCTATAACACAGCTTATCGTCAGACTCCGATATGCATCCCTGAACAAGAGCAGAACAAATGGAAAGAGTTGTTCGCGCGGCCGTACACTCAGCTCCAGCCGCGTCTGCCACCTCCTTTCGCCCTCCGCCATTTGTCGTCACTCGTCGCTGAGAAGGTCATGTGCGTTTGTCGCTTGCGCTTTATTGTCGCTTGCTTCCTCGTCTCCTACATCCTCGGCAGCAGTTTGCATATCGCATCGTACGCCCAGTCGTCATCAGCGAGACTTTGGTCTTTTCAAGGGAGAGCCTCCGCGGCCGTACGACCAGCTCTCGCCGTAACTTCTCGATCACTGGGAAGCGCATGTGCGCCTGTCGTCGCTTGCTGCTTTGTTCAGCGACACCGTGCAGGGCATGCTCACAGAACTCGCTGTCAACGTTGCCAAGAGTTCAAGCAAAGGAAACGACATGGTCACACTATATGCAGAAGCTGTTGCACGTAAGAGCCTTCCGGGAGTGTCTTCGTTCCAGCCCCTGTTCGTTCCTTGTTCTTTCTTTACCCCAAAGGCGGACATGTCACCTTACTCTTCTCCTGCATCAAGAACAACATCACATCACCGGAACATCATACTCGTCACAAGGAGAATCTTCGACTTCGATCAACCTATTCGAACCGGAACCACTAGGCAACTCACCGCCGAGCACAGATCACGAATCCCCAATGCTCCAGCACTTTTGCGCAAAAGCGGCCCATGGCAATGCAGGCCAGAGCTATAAAGACGACTCAATCAGCTTCACTAGCTGCTGGCACTGACACACCTCTTCTGCTTGCCGTCTACGACTTGCTTTTCCAACTTCGACCAGTCCTCGCAAGTCTCGCCTGCTTCCTCTCCCGACGAGCGACCCTTCTCCGGCCCCGACCAGTCCGAGCAGTACCACCCACGAGCGATCCCTCTTCAACTTCGACCAGTCCGCGCAAGCCTCTTCTTCTCCCTCCTCCGATCACTTTACAGTTCCTTAGCTTCGACCAGTCTTCATACGACCGCCTTCTTTGGACTCGACCAGTCCGCGCACTGTTGCCGACGAGCGACCCTTGATTTCGTATGGCGACACCGGGATGGAGGATGCTGCTCCAAGCCCACCAGCCAGCTATGTCAGTAGTTCGCCCACTGCTTCGAGACATTCGCTTACATCTTACTTTACCGACAATTTCACTTGCGCACTCAGCCTGCCTTTTCCGCCGCTGCGAAGCCCATTGTCCATCCTCCCGCTGTCACCCTCGCCACTGTCACCATGTCTGCTCGTCCAACCAAGAGACCTCCACCTCATCGCGCCATGCATGCGCAGGCTCAGCCTCCTGTCCCTTCCGCTGCTAGCATTCCCGCTCATGCCATTGCTGCCTCTCGAGCAGTCCTCGACTGTTGATCTCATACGGCGACACCGAGATGGCCAGGGGTCGCCCAGGCGGGGCAGGGAGAGGAGAGGGGAGGAGAGGTCAGTGATTCTCGTGCGGATCTCTACGCCCTCGCCACTGGCACCAGCGATTCGCTATGAGGGTTGCAGAAGGTGGCCAAGGCCCTGTGTGGGAGACACAGACCCATTGACTCAGCCTGCGTGCCTGTTGGTCTCGCAGACCGTGCTCTGCAGTTGGGAGCCAATGGTTGAGTTCCTCAGCAGAAACGATGCCACGGGTGTAGTCGGCAAATGGAAAGGGCCTCCTGGACGAGAAATTTGCGGAACTGAGACACGAAGAAGAAAACATTCCAGACGACATGCGGTCGTGAGTGACTCTCACCGACATGAACAAGCACATCAAGAGCGAATTCCTAGACCTGAAGGACCCTATCGATCTCGCCTCTCCCAAAGCCAAAGATTCAATCGATGCTGGCTCACTCATTATGCGTCACGACATCTACCTTGTTCAAGTCCAAATCGCCACGGAAAAAAAGCACAAGCAAATTTGCAAAATTCTGGAGGAGACCCGGGCAGGCTTACCGCGGCCGCAGAAAGAGCTAGGATTTGGTGTCTACTGGTCCAGGTCAACGCCACATCTCAGCGTTGCTGTCAGTTCTTCTTGATCGAGTGGATTCTTGCTGCTCGGCGTCACTGTGGAGCTCTGGAGTTGTACCTACAGCTGAGGGTGCTGTAGTACACAAGAATCAACAACACTGACAACTCCCTTACTGCCGCCAAACTCCTCTGTGTCGAAGGTTTACCAACAAAGTCCCTGTCTTCCCCTTCCGCCCCACTCCCCTGTCGTCTATGCGTTTGACTCTCAACGTACTTCGCACTCATCCCAGACGGACAAAGACAACTCGCCTCGGCTACCCAAGCCCACATGTGGTTTCGACTTGTTGGCACATCCATGTCTTCTTACAACCGAGTCAGCTTTCCCATGGCTTTCAAGTACTCGACCGAGCCACCCTGGCCACTCCTCGGATATTCTCGAACGCCAACGCTGGAAAGGCACCTCGGTCGATGATGGTTCAGAGCCTATGGTAAGAATTTCACTTCTTCCAATCATAGAATTGCTCAACTGATATTCGAGAGGCGTCCAATGGCCAAGGTAGTCATCTTCAAGGTCATCTTCGGCACCTCTACAGTCAGCGGATACAGCATCCAAAGCGTCACCCAAGCCCCCGCCATCCTCCACGATCGCAAGAAGGACAAGTTGGCCAAGTGGTCTGGCGGCGAGCCCGAGGAACAGGGCTGGGACAACGAGGAAAAGCCCGAGGAGAGCATCGACCCCACTGGCGGTAGAGTCGGCAACTGCCAGATCACTCATGCAGCGCCATAAGTCCATCTGCCAGCAAAACATACTTGCGTTTCTCGCCGCGACACGGTCACGATCCTACGACGGTCTGCACTCCTTCATTCCACAATCCTGTTGGCCTTTGGTTGTCGCACTTCATGTCGCGCAGCGAGGATGACGCTGCCATGTTCAACCAAATCCCCGTCTCCACATAGGCGACGCCAAAGTACATATCGCTGCCCTGGCCCTGGCTCGACCCCGACATCTCCGCTGACATGTGGAATATCTGCCAGCATGGCAGCCAATGCATCTTGCTTGCTGTCCGCAGATCGCTTCATCATGCCGCCGGTGATGTCGATGTTCGGGGCACCGGCGAAAGCCATCCGCTTCCATGCAATGACAGTACCGCTTTGTGTCTGATCTCGAAAGTGAGGCTCAGTGTCTGACTCCTTTGGCAATGTGAACTTCTTCAATGGAGGCGCGAGTCGTGTTGGTGCTGAGGTTGATGGACGGGACGGCTCTGTGCAAATGGCTGTTGGTGCAAATGAGTGGAGGAACTATCGCATGTTCAATCGTGACCTTTTCGTGTTGGTGACTATATCTAGAATCTCACAGATGAAACGGAGGGAGTACCGAAGCACAAACTTCGCGGACGATGCTTGAGTATGGCATGAATGGTTACGATATGCGTGCTCCATCTCCTCTCTCCTTTTCAACGTGTTATTCATGGACTGCATGCTGTTCCAAACATTCGCGCCATATCTATATATCAAACACACGTGCACTGATAATGAAATATGCAAGACGAACCAAGACATCATTGATGTCGATCAGGGTGCTTTTTGCAACCCGCCTGCTTTCTTTAAGAGGGCCAGTTTCTCTCTTGCAAATCTTGTAGAAATCTGTGCATGGTGCTCTCCACACTGACCGGCCTTGAACTGTCAAAGTCCATGTGCTATCTTCGTACAAACAGGTTACTCGGTGCCGATGGGAATGCTTGGGGAAAGCGGGACAGAGTGTCTTCTGCGCATAGCGGGTTGAGAAGACACACGATTTGCAGCGACAACTTGGATTGACTTGGACTTGAGACTGACTTGATAAGATACAGTATAACAACATGAAACATCTCCACGATCCTGCCGTCCACTCGTACGCCCTAGTAAGCGGTACCACGCTATAGCCATGATAGACCGGCCTAGCTAGTATCGTCTTATAGTCGTAATGCGCTGCACCTATCAGAAAAACCCACATACAAGACCGTAATGCCTAACAGATCGTTAATACCTAATAGGGTTATCGTATGTTCGTATAGAGAAAGTGCTATAGCGTTCGAGACGTTAACCGCTAACAAATCGTAAAGCAGGAGTAGCGGTGATCTATTCTCGTAAGATCGCCCTATTAAGAAGCAAACTAGTCACCTTCATTAATGTGTCCCTTCCCTAGAAACTGCCTACACGCCATTATAATTAACCTTGTGTCTAACTTAAGGGCCCACTCTTCGCGCTGCACGTTTCCGTATTTAAGCAGACATACCCTTACGCATAAGTAGTGTTTATATAGGACGCTCCTAAAGCATAATCTAGATCAGTAGCACAACCGGGGAAATCGGTATACGTGCCACCCTACGCGCATACTAAGGGGCCCGCGATAGATATAAAATAGAAGCAACTCGAGGTTCGGGAGCTATAGCTTACGTATAGGCTACTACCCTTATAGAGTGCTTCCGCCGTAGGTTATAGTGGTTATACGGTAGTAGTTATAGTATAAGTAGAGGTCTCCGTAATAGTAGAGTCGATCGTTATTACCAATTTAGTAATCGTATTAGTCTCGGTAGTTTACACGGTAGTAACTAGAGGTATAACTATTATGTTATTACTAATAACTAGGGTAACTATCGTCGTACTTAGGACAGTCTTAGTACTAGTAATAGAGATAGTTAGCGTAGGTTATAAGTAGGAGCATACGAAGGTAATGTCTAAAGATAGATAAGCTAGGATGCTAGAGAAGACGCTAGCTAGGCCTAAAGGTTATATTTATCTTCTACGCGCGAATATAGTCGTTATTAGTATAGCGGTCTACGTTATAGTGCTATAGATACTCGGTTAGTATTTCTAGTAAGTCTTTAGGTGTAATTAACGTAGATTGCTTATATAACGATCTAATCGATTACTATAGTCTTAGTTAAAATCGTAGTAGTAGTAGTTACGGTTACCCCGACTATTTAAATAACCGTCTTAGCGGCAAGTGTTATATTTATAATAATAGTTAAAGCTACGCCCGATATTATAACGACATTAGTAGTTATAGCATCGAATTAGCTAGTAGAGGCTATAATTAGGTAGTTTAAAGAGTAGAAAGAGCTAGCCGGGGCATAACTAAGTAAACCTATTACGACATTATAATTAGTAAAAGGTATAATAGGCGTAGTACTTAAAGTAGCACTTATTAATAAGTTAGTAATAGGTAGGATTATACTCGAGCTAGAGCTAGAGCTTAAGGTAGAGGTAATAGAGATAATCGACGAGTTTAAGATAGATAATGTTATACTTAAGGTAAAGCTCGAGCTAGTTAAATTTACACTCGAACTTAATATAGGTAGGATTATACTTAAGCTAGACGTACGGCTAGAACTTAAGAGCGTCGAGATAACCGATAAGTTAGAGATAGGATAGGGGATACTACTTAAGCGGGATCTACTACTAGATCCTAAGGTCAAGCTAATACTAGCACTAGTAGTACCTATTAAGCTTAAGGCGGTTATACTAACCCGCGAACTCGGAGGTACCCTAGGAGTTAATAATAAGGGACGTAATAATCCTAAGGCGCTTACTAGTATAGATAGACTTATCGTAGAGCGTATTAAAGTGCTCGTTAGTACTACTAGTTAGAAGACGACGGTTATAAAGGTAGTTCCTAAACTAGTCTCTTAGCTCTATATATCGAACTAAGTAAAGATGCTATATATAGAAGTGCTATCTTCGAAAGAAAGAGCTACGTAGTCTACTTAGCCGGAATACTATAAGAGGCATAAGTAAAGGGTAGCGGATACGCTAGGTAAGCTAGTAATAGCTTAACGTTTACGTAAATTGTTATTAGCAACGCCATTATACGAGGTCTCGCATTCTAGCATAAAGACGATATCGTTAATAGTCGCTATACTCGAGGGATAAATTAAGCTTAAGGGCATAGCTATAGCTATAATAATTTCTATCTATATCTCTATCTACGTTTAAATAGTTATAAGGGTGCTAGTAGCTATTTATATAATAATAGTCGGAACCTAATTAACGATATATTCGATTATATAGATATAGATAATCTTAATAATGTATTCGGTTAAGGTTAAAGGTACTAGAGTAGTTAGGTAGAGTCTATAACTAATCGTAGTTACTTTAAGGATAGTTAACTATACCGTATAAGGGTAATCTATTAGAACGACTCCGTTACTACTAATTATAGTTACACCCGTCTAGCATATAACTACTTAACCCTCGTTAGTAGTTAAGGATAAAGGGTAGACGATATTAGTAATAGTTGCCGTAGCGGTATATATATAGTTACTATCGATAGCTAAGCTAGGTAGTACTACTAAATCGCTAATAGTCTTCTTAATATTTAAAGTAGTTAGCTATATAAGAGTGGTTTTAGTACTAGAGATAGTAACGACCTATCTAGCTTAGTAGTTTAATAATGTTTTATAGATAAGATCGGCGTTATTAGTAACCGCGGTAGGTATAGCGGTGCACTAAGCATTATATAAGGTTATAGTCGTAGTAGGACATAAAAGTGTTAAGAATAGGGTAGACTAAGACGTATAGGTAACGGTAATAGTAACGGCATCTATAGTACTATTATAGGAGTATGCTAGTATACCTATAAGCCTTAGAGTTAAGGCTATAGCTAGAACGAAGGAGCTATACATTATCTATAGCGTTATATTAAAATGTATTAAAGAAGAAAAAGCGAGAGTAGCTATAGGTTAACGTACACTTAACGATAGAGAATTAACTAAGTAGTTATAGTAGTTACGTCCCTTAGGAATACTATCTTACGAAGGATCTAATTTTACTATTATGCTTATATTTAGCATAAAGACACTATCGTTATATCGGATCTACTAAATTCTACCGACGAAGTCGATAATCTACCCCTTATAGTATACCGCTAAGTAAATCTGTCCTATAGGTCGCGTTTGCCGAGACTAGTACGAGATTCTCTATACTTAGCGGATCTATAAAGAGATAAGAATTAAAATAATAGTGCTTAGAATATATCCTTTACTAGTAGCCGCTTACGACTCTACTTCTACTATATTATAGATGTATAGATAGTGTCTATACTACTTTCCTTGGCTTAGATTTACTATCTTACCCTATTAGCGATATTGCAACTTTATAATGCGCTATAAGAGTTTCCGAGGCGACAATATAATCTCTTTCGAGTTAGTCGATAGTATACACGATTTTAATAAGATTAAAGAGCGGGGAGACGTTCTATCCGGGAGAGGCAAGTACCTCTAGAAATTCGTGTCGTGCGTTTTAGTGATTAGCTCACCCACGAAACGACACGAATTCTCGGACCCTCTCGAGGGGGAGTTGCTACTTTTTAGTCTATAACGGGGGTTAATTTGTGTCTAGACTTTAGCTTAACGGCTGTTAGCCTTAAACGGGTGTTTGGCTCACGCCAACCTATTAGCATAGAACGGATGTAATCCTGTAGGAGTTTGCAGTCTCTAAGAGGTTAACTCTAACAAAAGGAGTTGACTTGAGTCATGGTTCGGCTAATGTCGTTACGATAATGCAAGACCCTAACTCCAATTCCAGACGCCACAGAATTTCACCTCGGCTCGTCGGCTCGGTAGCTTAGAGAACCGCGAGCGGGCATGGTGTTTAGCAAGGGCGAGCAATCTACTGTCCCAGACATTCATCCTGCAATTCCAGGCAGTCCTCCTGCAACCCAGCCGCCATGGCCGTCAACCTTAAGCCTCTTGCAACCCTAGACAGTCCTCCTGCATTTTCTGTCCTAGACAGTCCTCCTGCATCCTCTGCCGCAGGCAATCAACCAGCATCTGGCGACATGGGCCTTTGATATTGTGGTTGCTGTGGTGTGTCCTGGCGGAAGTGCGGGTGCGGCGACGCCGAAGACGAGGATGGTAGTCCGGCATGTCGGGGATGACTTGGGCAGGAGTTCGGGTCGGCAGCGGCTGCTCGGCGTGGTCTGGGGGATATTTGGCGCTATGGCTGCTGCTGTTGGTGGTGACATGTCATTTAAGATACACATAACAACATGACCGATAGATGAGAGTGATATATGGAACTAATTCAATTAATAATAACTAACCCATCAAGCACGTGCTACATTCGAGTAGTAGGAAAACATTTATATTAGTCTACTCGAGTAGCAATATCTAATAATTCGGTCTATAGGAATAAGCTATAGCATATACGCTATAGGAAGAGAGGAGAGTTTTAGGCTGGTAGCTACATAAACGGCTTCGTATTCCCTTAAGTTTCGATATCGGGACCAGGCCTATAAGAACAGTATTCCCTCGAAGCCCTTGCAACAGTATCACCCGACACCTAATCGAAATGGCAAAGACCCTTTTGTTTGGAATTCTCAGCTCTTTTGCCCTTGCGGATCCTGCTGGGTCTGGTTATACTACCTCACTACGTGCATCAGGGTAAACCTATCAGCAAGTCATATGGTGGTGACATGAACCTTGTCGTCACGACTACTTCTCACTTGCAGGCAGCAAAATCAAACTATATCCACCTTGGGGACAAGATTACCATACGCCGTCTACGTCGGCTATTGTTCTTATGATGGTACTCTGGCAATGGCCTTCATCTGCCGATCCTCAGCGACAAACTCCTTTGTTTATGTCTACAACCTCGCCATCGCACGAGCCCCGGTTCTGGTACCATTCTCAGCGTCTTCTCTCAGCAGAGTTGGCCAGAGCCTTGTATTTTCTGTGTCGGGCTTTGTCAAGACTCATGGCCTGAGAGCAAGGGCTGAGCTCTCTCTGCTCCGAGTCGATTCAGCAAACCCCTTGACAATCTTGCTGGCAGTGATGTCCTAAGGCACAGTAGCAGGAAGTCATTGTCCACCAGCGAACTCCAGCAATAGTTCCTGCTTGGTTCCAGAGTTGAGTCTGATCCAGTCTCTCCGCCTTCGACGCCGACATGGAGGTGATCGCCGAATACGCGAATCAGTTAGCTGTCGCTCTCGGTATCGTTCATGCCGAGCAACATTTACATGACAAAGATCTCGAACTTCGGATTGCTAGCAAGCTGACTACATCGTTCTTGGCAGAGCACAGCCATGACTTAGAGCGCATCATCTGAAATGAAAAGACTGATGGCCCGTCGGCGACAAAATTCCTGTGCCTAACTCAAGATGACACATGAACCTCTTATCCAGAAGTTAGGCATTTTCTATCATACACTTGCCGCCCTCTGTTATATCGACGCTGGAGACATTCACGAACCTCCTACCGACGTCAACGTCGATGCTGCAAGAGAAGCTGGACTTTCGGAGGACGTTTTGGCTCTAATTCAACGTATACCTCAACTATCGGATACTCTCGACTGGCAGTCAATCCTTCCCGATGGTAGTTTACCAGTTTTCTACAGCGATGATGGTCTCGATTGGTCTCGTCGCCCGACTCTCCAACACGAGCCCGAAATATGTGGCTCAGCATTTGTCTTGACTAATCCAAACATCTACGGCACGTCTCTCATATACGATACAATCACTCGGACTCTTCTGCCTTGGAAACCTTTTGGGAAACATGCAGACTACGACACTGGGGGAATTAGCGATCCTTTTGCGTTAGAAGACGCGAAACCCGTTGATGACATCTTGGACCCCTGGATCAAGAGCTTGATCTCGCTCGACTGGCTTCCTTTTGACGACGGACTTGTCGAAGAGCCTAATTTTGCTGAATTGAACGACGCAATGGAGGATCCAGATGTGTTGGTTCAACATCAGTCACAGCTAGTACAGCGCAGCTTGAAAGAGGTCTACGTGAATGCGGGCTGGAATGTCGAGGCCCAAGACTTGGAAAGCGCGCGTGAGAAGTTCGACGCTGATGAGTTCGTCAGTCAGAAATCAGATTGGAGGGAGAAAACACAGAATATCCTTGATTGCGCATACGAAGAAATGTGGTCCTGGGAACAGATCCGTAGCGAGCTTGGTGGAGAACTCGCAAACAGCGAGAGAGCAAGTCGGCTGGATGGACCTCTGTCTGACGGACAACAGCCAAGACGTATTGAACTGTAGAGTCGGGACCGAGATCAGTTTACGTTTCGACGACTTGTTTCTCTTACTTGTTCCCCAACACCGTCATCAATGGAAGTCCATGGGGATGGCCAGATTGAACAGGTTCACGACATTGCTATGAGTCTGGTCAAAGCAATGAGCCCCTCAACGCGAATGACACTCGGCTCCAGCTTTGCTAGACTAGATCCGCTCGTTGATCAACCAGCGGAGCCTTGTCCTACGGTCAAGGTTCTTTTACACCGGTTGTATGAGCTCATCCACGACTTTCGAGGTGGCGATCATGAGTATGTTTCCATAACTGCCATGGCTTTGACCAACAGACCGAGTACAACAGCTTGATGTGATCCTTCTATGTGCAGGAACATCCTCCCCATGTGCAAAATACTGTCACAATCTCAAGATCGACTGCTTCCCTACTTGGTGACAAAGACTAATTTCCGAAGCTATAGGAAATGCATAGTACCTTCCGGAATAGAGTGATGTCCATGGAGAGACTTAATTTTAGAGTATTTCCATGGCTACACTTGTAATTTGGAAAGTATTGTGTGTTTTTATAGCT
This sequence comes from Aureobasidium sp. SLJ-2021a, assembly GCA_019677095.1. NCBI lineage: Eukaryota > Fungi > Ascomycota > Dothideomycetes > Dothideales > Saccotheciaceae > Aureobasidium > Aureobasidium sp. SLJ-2021a. The sequence goes on from JAHRBU010000003.1 coordinate 24,704, forward strand.
ACACTGTGACAGTCTTTCGCACACGGGGAGGATGTAACGTAATGGCTAAATATAACAGTCGTTCACTCCCCTTTCATTAGCCAGCGTCGACAAACGCCTTCCCACAGAGTATCGGCTCCATCAAGTCCTTCTTCCTTTGCCAAATCCATCAACTTCTCCAGTCTTCCTTCCAAAACAGATCCAAGTGTTGCTTCGTTGGCTGGACCATCGTTGGGAACTACAAACATCGCTTCTTTGCCTCCTTTCTCGAACGTTGACCAAGGACCCTCGCCGTCGACGATGTACTTGATGTACCTCGCCCTCCACTCTCTGATCTTCTCCACGTAGTCTTCTGGCAACCTGCCCTCGTACGCACCAAGCAGTACCACAATATCCCAAGTATGCGATGCGAACTTCTTCTGCTCGAGCGGACCTGGGAAAGGATTTCCGAGATCAAAGAGCTGGAAGTATGTAGGTGTTTTGTCAGCAGTACCTCTCGCAACAGCCAATGCGGCAGAAAAGAAGCCGATATCAGACTCGAATTGGCAGATCTTCTCCAGTGCTTCTTCGTCTGGCGTGGTTTCTTGGACATCGTAGATCTGCAAGAGTTTTGCAGGATTGTTGAGTACTTCTTTGGCAATCTTGATGAAGCTCTTTGCATGATCTTTGCGCGAGTCATCGCCTCGCATCATGATGTTTGAGATACTGCCGTCGTAGCTGCATGAACTGATGATCTGAGATTCCAACCAGGAAACCTGGGATACTTTGCCAGCGGAAATGTCACGCTGGTTTGCATGATCTTTGTGAGGGATGACTTCTGTATCCACGCATGGGGAACCAACAAAAGCCAAGTCTCTGATCTTGGAAACGTCGCATTTGATCATCTGTTCGGCAATCTGCATACTGCTGAGGTTTTCGGTATCAATGTCCAGTTTCTTTGCTTGGTCAAGGAAGTTGTCTTGATGTTCCGCATGTGTCTTGTCGGGCATGGTTAATGGCGTGCCAGAGAACATGATGGCACGCTTGTATAGCGGATACTGTCTTCCGCTCATATTGTGCAAGCTCAAACTCTCACCGCCGGCGCTTTGTCCTACCGCAGTAATGTTGTCCTTGTCGCCTCCAAAGCCACCGATGTTGCGACGAAGCCAGTTAAACGCCGTGATTTGGTCGTGCAAACCGTTGTTCGACGGCATCAGACCTTCTGCATTGGCAGAGTGGAAGAACCCAAGCGCTCCAAGTCGGTAGTTGATGGAAATGAAGACAAGTGGCTTCCCCATGTCCAGAGCTTGAGTGCAGAAAGTGAGTGGAGTATAGTACTTTCTTTCACCAGAACCAAGGAAGAATGCACCACCATGAATGAACACCACAACCGGCAGATTCGACTCGGGTGTCGTGTCCTTTGGTGTAGTGATTGTGAGTCGCAAGCAATTCTCCGCTTGATCTTGTTCTTCCACATCCTCAGGCAGTTGATTTGACTTGGCATCCATGTGAGCAGATTCCAGCGGTTGTATGCTCTGGGGACCCTGTTTGGTGACATCGTATATCTCTTTGGGTGTGGGCTCTGTGGTGAGTTCCTTCCTTCTCGGTACATCCATCAACATCTCAGACCTGGCGAAACGCTGCTTGATGGATCCGTAGGGGATGGAGCGGAATTGAGTGAACTTCTCGGTAACGGCTACGCCCTTCAGAGGTCCCAGCAATGGGTGTTCGAGTAGATTGTTTGCCATTCTGAATGCTTTCATCTGATGGAATACTGTTTGTAAGAACAATGCCCATCACTCGTGTTGAATGTTGGAGGTTTGGATGTGGGGATCATCGTGAAATCGAGACGTCACCGATTCTGAAACGCACGTGTCATACTTTGACCTCACTTCCTCCCTGTGTGCTAAAATTTATAACTCCTATCTCGAGTGCCTTCTCCTATAAAGTTGTCGAGCGATATGTAGACTATAGAAAGGCAGAAAGGGTTCCAAATTAGGGGTGTGGCCAAAGAGAGCCGATAGCATCTAACCTCTTAGTGGATCTTGCCCTATGTCTTCAAACTATTATGCATCTCTATAGTTTATACGCGTTGTATATTTTAGCACACGGGGAGGTTGTTCTTCGAAGCATTACATTTATCTTGCAACTCACTAAGGTATTCAAAACAGTTTTGTGTTTGTTTGGTGTCCACGCTCGACCTTGACAACTCATAACCTCGGGTAAATTGTTAAAGTGGGGATCAAGGACGCCATTCAAACTTCACAACTCCATCGATATCACATGCGATACGACATTTACTCTTCAGCATTCACGGATCTCTCACACGTTCATCATCGCAAAACGGATGATCCATAGCACGCTCTAGCCACCAGTCGTCCTGCATGCGATTTCGACCACTCGCATCCATCACAACAAGAGCCAAAATGACAGACACAACACGAGCAAAACGAACATCCTTCCAAGAAATCGCAACTGCCAAAACCGAAGGCGTCGACTTCAAAATCAACATCAAAGACCGCGACTCCGCCATCGTGATAGTCGCACCGCACGGAGGTGACATCGAACCAGGCACATCCGAGATAGCGGCAGCAATCGCAGGTGCTGACATTTCCCTCTACGATTTTCAAGGCTTGCGCAACACAAACGGCCATCGCGAGCTTCATCTCCCTTCGCATCGCTTCGACGAACCTCGAGCTTTGCGGCTTGTTGAGAATGCGGAGACGGCGGTCGCGATACATGGGCGGAAGGACGGGGATGACCCTCGGAGAGTTTGGGTCGGAGGACTGGATGTCCAACGTTGCAGGAAAACAATGCTTGAGTTGGCAAAATCTGGGTTTGAAGCTGTGGTTCGTGAGCCTGGAGAATCTCTGGCTGGAACGGCGGTTTCGAACATCTGTAACCGGAGCAAGCGGAAAGCGGGAATCCAACTGGAAATCCCATGGGCTCTGAGAGATCAATTGAAAGGAGATTCCATGCTGAGAGAAGAATTTGCTAAAGCTGTCAATACAGGAATACGAGAAGAGACCTTGATATCAAAGTATTGAGGTTGATCTCGTGTTGTAAGAATGACTGAATGAAGGCTATCTTACTCATCACATTGTCAAAGCAAAACCAAGCAACACACAAACAGCACCAAGAGCTACAGACAATATGTGAGGCTCTGAAGCAGAAGCAGAGCTAGTGTAAAATGCAAGGGTAGGAGAATTGCTGACAGCTGAGGTGGAAGCATTGTTCTTCGCCATTGTCGGTGGTGCAGCCAAAGTTGAGCTGTTGTGGGAAACCACACCAGCAGTCGTGAGTGGTCTGGACATGCTCCCTGCTGAGGAAATTACATACACCGCTGACGAACCCGAGGAGCTCGATGTCTGTACGATTGGAGAGGTGCTAATACCAGAAGTAACAGATGTCGCTTCCTCAGTGATGGAAGATGCAGACGAGGACGAAACCAAGGATGCCACAGGGAAGCCGCGAGTACTAGTCACAGTCTCTCCATCAGCAGTGTAGGTCGAAGTTCCAAATACAGTCAGAGTGACTTTTGAGCTAGGGGCCGAACTGCTTGACGATACGGTAAGAGCAACCTCGGGGCTCGATTGAGTATGTGCAGCACCACCAACAGGTACTGTGCTGGAGGCGATGCCGGTAGACATTACCTTAGGCGAAGAGGCGACGCCAAAGGTTGAGGAAGCAGCAACAGGACAGACGGTCGTGTAGGCCTTGACAACATCGGTGAAGTAGACTGTCTTCTCCGAGGCAGGACAATCCTTAACGTTTGAAGGGCAAGCGGTGATCGTTTGAACTGATGTGCTGTACAGAGTCGAGGTGGTATAGGCAGTCTCGACCGCAGCATGGTCTGAGAAAGTTTCGGAACCCGACATTGAGGCAATGTGAGTGGCAACGGAGGGAACGCTTGTGGCGGTAGCAGACACAGGGCACACGGTCGTGTAGGCCTTGAGAACTTCAGTGTAGTAGATCGTCTTCTCCGATGCGGGACAGTTTTTGACGTTCGATGGGCAGGCGGTCACAGTCTGAACGGATGTGCTATACAAGGTCGAGGTAGTGTATTTGGTCTTGCTGACTTCATCGTGTGCGGCAGATCCGGATCCTGAAGCAGAAGCACTGCTGACTTGCGCATCATGAGTGGGAGCTGCAGCTTGTACAGTCGAGTATTCGACGATGGTCTGAGTGGTCAGGAAAGTCGTCTTTTGCGAAGCGGGGCAGTCCATGACTGTGGAGGGACAAGCTGTGACAGTGTAGACGTCGGTGATGTATCTGGTTAGAGTCACGGGTGTCTCAGAGGCAGGGCTCGCGTTTGATGCGGAAACCTCTTGTGTGCTCAAAAGAGTCGGCTGAGCCGGTGCAGCGATAACCACAGGCGCATTGCTCGTTACAGGGGTAATCGCAGCCGACGCAGGACTGGTGCTCGAAGACGAAGTGGCGGCAGGAACAATGGCACTGATTGTCGAGTTTGAGAACAAAGGTGATGAAGTAGAGGTTGAGTTGAGGGAACTGCTTGCGGTGTTCAGAACCGGTACGATGACAGCAGAAGTCGTGTTGGCAACTCCTGATGAAAGCGAAAGTGATGTGCTCGTGTGGTTCGAGGACGGTGCGCTGACGACAGTTGCGTTGCGGGCAAGTGATAGCAGTTGGTGCAGCAGTGCTGCTCACATTGACGGCAATGGGAACAACTGTCAAGGTTGTAGCGTTGAGAGAAATCTGAGGAGTTGGCGAGATGATGGTACTGATAGTCGTGTTCGAGACCGGAAAGATAGACAAAGTCGACGTGGCATTGGCCGAAGGAGAAGTGGAAGTAGCGGCATCAATGCTACTTGTTGTGTTTACCGAAATTGCAGAAGACGAAGTGCTGGTTGTTAAAGTGCTCGATGTGGTTGGGTCTGGAATTGAAACGGTGATGGTTTCCAGATAGCTAACCTCGTATGTCGAGGTGTAGACAACGGGTGACGTTTCGACTGTGGTATAAAATTCGGTCGTAGTGGCTGTCGCAGTAATAATGCAGGGGTTGGTCGTATGCGATTCGATTGCTCTGCCGTTGGAAACTCCCGAAGTAACAGTCACGTCTCCAAGTATGATCGAGTACTCCGAGATGGCTCGGCCGATCGTTCTAACATTGAGACCTGCACATGATGACGCAGGATTGTCAAGGCTGTTTATATTAACGCAAAGGTTCATCACTTGGAGATTTCCTACACCAGGTATATCGAAGGCCCGGATGACGGTACCTCCAACAAGCGATGCGGAACAGTGTTGCTGCCAGTAGTTTTCCCTAAAGGTCCAAACACTTTCGGTACAAGGTCGCTGCTCTAATGGGGCTGCACTTCCCACAGCACACGTCGTAGCGACGGAAGTGATCTCGGCAACACTGGTCATGGTAGACGTCGCAGTCTCGAACGATGTCGCAGTGACAGTTGTAGTGGCGACACCTATCCGGGTGCTGAGAGCAGAAAGAGCATCGACCGACTGCGCCGAAACGGCTAGCAATGCGGCAACGGACTCGAATTTCATGATGAAAAGAATGCCGGACAACAAAAGTTCCGTAGTGGGAGAAAGAAGAAGGAATGAGAAGAAAGAAGATGAGTGGGCGAAAAGACTCGCGACGATAAAGAGGATATAAGAATGAACAGGACGAGTATTCTTTCTGAGATGCAAGAAAGAAGAAATGAAGAATAGTCAAAAGAGGAAATTGCTCTATCCAATCTCGTCCGCCGAGCTTGGCTATGGTACAAATACTTACAAAGTGGTTTCCTACTTGCAGAGAAGCGCATTGTGACTGACTCTTGTGGAAGTCGATAGCGCAAGCCACGCCTGGCTTCAAGACTCAGGATCCAAAATCCTTGTTTCCTGTCGCAGCAGTACAATCACGCTGATGACCGACACGCAAAGGTCGCATTGTACATCCCGAACATCGAGGATACAAGACCCTCCATCTGGAACGCAAGTTCTGGTTGAAGAATAGCATTCGCTGTGCGTGAGGATCACGAAAGTCGAGAAGAGCGCGAATCTGAATGTCGAAAAGCTCTGACATCGGTCATCTCCGCTGTCAGCCACGAACTGAGGAACATCATTTCCGCCGTCTGCTGCGTCGGCAGGAATCATCTTTCCCCATGATTGCTAGTCTCTGAGGTTTGCGAAGATGCAGACTTGGGTGTGGGAACTAAACCCTGACGTGATGAGATGAAGCAAAAGTTGTTCGATGCTTGCGACGGCGGAAGAGAATGGCGGATGTTGTGCCGAAGATGTCCCGAGCAGATACAAGTAGGAACACCCTATTCTACGTCTTTTTTTTTTTTTTTTTTTTTTTAAATTCATACTCCATTTAGCCCTACGGGCTTTGCCGGGAAAACTATCTAGCTACTAAGCTATTTATAGGTATATATCTAGTAGCGCTAATATAGGAAATTACCTATAAATAGGCCTATAATTAAGTATTATACCCCTACTTTTATATCTTCGCTTTTAACCTATTTTATTTATTATGTTAATTTATTTAGTATTCTATTCTTTATAAGCTTACGCTACTTATTTCTTAGTTTCGATTCTATACCGTATCTAGTATAGCTAGTGTCCGTTTCTTAACCTAACTAAATTAGTTTAGTAAGGAGAGTAATAGTATTAGCCTTATAATAGTAGTAGTCTTTTATACGTTAGTAAAAATCTCTTTAAGACTATAGGGTATACCCTCTAGCTAGTATTCTCGCCTCCTTATCTAGTATAATAAGTAGTTAAGTAGTATATAGTAGAGGATTTCCCTTTATATAAGGCACCCCTAATATCTATTAGTAGTAACCTTATTAGGCCTTATCCTATATAAGTAGGAGTTTAGTCTAATCTTTCCTATCTTTATCTATACTATAACTAATAATATAGCCTTCTTATAATTACTATAGGTAGCTACGTATACTTTATAAGGGAGTAAGGCGTATAGGTAGTATATTCTACTATATAGATATAATTGCTACTACTCTCCTTATCTTTTCCTTACCCTCTCTTTACTCTCTCTCTTCTTTACTAACTATAAGGTATATATCTAGTATAGTAGGGCGTAGAGTTCTAAGCGTATTTACCTTATACTTAGATCCTATCCTATAGCTTATTTAGCGAGTAGGTTAACCTCTTTATTTCCTAGGATTCCCTTATATAAGGGCATCTATTAGATAGTTAGCTTAACGCCTTTTTGTTATATTCTCTTAATTTCCTTAATTACTCCATAAATAATATATTATCCTAATAAGATAGCGAGGTATACTATAGCTTATATAGCCGCTTAGTTATCTATAAAGATTATAATAGCGTTATAGCCTTTAAGCTTTTACGTAATCTAGAGTATAAGTTTAATACCTACTAGTTTAGTAGAGTATACTATAGACTAGGTATTATTACTTATATATCTTATCTTTTCCCTCCTTACTTCTAGGTACTAGGTAGCCGCTCCTACTTATCCTTAAATCTCGCTTCTATCTATATATATAGCTATATAAGTTACTCTCTTTCTTATATAGCGTATCTAGGTCTTATAGAGTCTAATCGCCTTTACCTTTATATCTATAGTATACGTTTCTAGTAGCTTCTACTATAGGTTTATAGTGTTTATATATATTAGCTTAACCTTCTCCTATAGCTAGCCTATAATCTAGTTCCTATTTAAGTAAAGCCCCTTATTACGATCCTACTAATAATAAGGTCGCGTAGCCTACTCTATTATTCTCCGTACCTTAGTAGAATAGAGCACTCTATATAGGCGCGCTATCTACTCTACTCTACTCTACTACTCTACCTAATAGAGCATAATAGAGCATATAGAGTAACATATATACACTTATTATCTATTAAGTATATAGGTAGGTAGGCCTTTACTAGGAAGTCCTACGTTTAACTTAATTAGTTATTCTAATAGTCCCTTTAGTATATACTACTATATACTACCTTCTTCTACTTATTTAATACTCCTCTTTACGAGTCTAACCCTATAACTAGTAATTCTCCTTAAGAATAGTTGGCTATAACACCCCTCTAGGCTCTAGAGAGGGGACTTCTTTATCCTTAGTATAGGCCTATTAGGTCTAGCTTTAGTAATATTACTATATATTAGGCTTTCTCTAATTCTATAAAGGGCGTTCTTATTTCTCTATTATAGATATAAGTCTATTAGAAGGGTATTAGTTTCGACTTCTAGCGCTATAAGCGTAATAGTTTTCTATACTCCTATAGCTAGCTTTAGTACGTCTTTTTAAATTCCTTAGAGGATTACTAGAATGTTTATTATAGTTTGCTTATAGCTATAATTAGCATTACTTCTAAGCTACGTTAAGCTAGCGTAGGCTAACTTTAGTAGGATTATAGCCTTATATAGCTAGACCCCCTATTATAGGGTAATACTCTATATAGAGCCTATAATAGCTTAGATGCCCCTATTTAATTATTACGATCTACTATTAGACTAAGGCTCCTTACTTACTAAGACTATAAGTAGGATAAGCTATATACCGATCCTTACTTACTTAGTATATAAGCTAGCTAGCTATATAGATAGGGTAATAGCTTTAGCTTACTCCCTTAATATACGAGCTATAAAGTAGATCCTTACCTTCTTATATAGCGAGTAAGAGAGCTTACTCTTATAAGTTATAAGCGACTTATATATATTTATTATCTATTAAGTATATAGGTAGGTAGGACATTACTAGAAGGTCTTACGTTTAACTTAATTAGTTATTCTAATAGTCCCTTTAGTATATACTACTATATACTACCTTCTTTTACTTATTTAATACTTCTCTTTATAAGTCTAACCTTATAACTAGTAATTCTCCTTAAGAATAGTTAGCTATAATAGTAGTCTCTTAATAGCTAGACTATAGCTATCTTAATAGAGCGTATACCTAGTAGTCTATAGTATATTCCTACCTTTATAATTCCCTTATTAGCTATATTTACTACCTCCTTCGAGGTTCTACTATATCCTAGCTAGGCCTTATAATTATTATTAAAGTTTGTCTTAATTCTAACTTCCCTTATTAGGCGAGAGGATATAGGAGTATTAGATATAGAGGTTATTCTAGAGAGCGCCGACTATAGGATAGACTATAGTAGGCTATTAGTAAGGATATTAGAGTATAACTAAGTCTAGCTTACTATAGGGGAGACCTAAGGCTAGGCGGAAATAGCTACTATAATCTTAGCGGTAAGTGCGTTAAGGTCGCCCTTAGTAGGCGCCTTAGGATGTATACCTCCTTACGCCTTAGCGGGGCCTTTTCTAATAAAATTAAGCATAGATTCGAGGAGAGGGACAATTTTCGCCCTAGGAATTGCCGTACTTCTTCCTTTTTTAGTAGTGGCGTACGTGCGTTTAAGTACTACATTAATTTCGTTCTAAATTTTGCGACTATATACGCGTAGGTTTAGGTCTCTTTCTCCTACCTCTAGCCATCCTAACCTAGCGGCGATATAAGTCCCTATCGGATCGATAGAGCTTACGTCCGCGAGTAATTTAGCACCGGTGTAGGGTTTGTTAGGTTCGGTTTAAGGGAGTTATTCCAAAAATTGGGTTCTACGCGATTGTGATGTTTTTTTTCCCCTGTTCTACGTCTTGCTTAAAGAATATAACACATGCCATCGAATAAGTCTAGGCCGGATTCTTAAAGAAAGAATCATCTAGCCTCCCCATGTGCTTTAGACTATCGTAATCCTATAATAAGTCCTTCTACTACCGTAGCAGTGAACGGTACTCTTGGCTATAGGAATGCACAGTACTTTTTAAAAATGAGTAAGGTCCCCGAAGAGACTTGGTCTTGAGGTATTTCCATGGCTACACTTCTAATTTGGAAAGTATTGTGCATTCTTATAACTACACTGTGACAGTCTTTCGCATACGGGGAGGAGCCCTTCTCTCTTTTTTGATCGCCGTGCTGAGGTGATAACTGCGCCTTTTCAAGCTTGATCAAGGAAAACGGCGAGAACAATTTGGACGACAAGCACATCTCCAGTCACGAACTCGAACCAAAGCACTTCAAGGAAACCAAGAAGAAACAGGAAGATGGTGATTTAAACGTTGCATTCATTCATGAGCTAGCATTTTACTTGCGGGTGTGTATCATAATCTAAAGACGAGCCTGAAGCTTCGGCTCCCTTGAAATGTCGAAACGGTCCAACTCCATAACCTTGACCCAAGCAGCGACAAAGTCCTTGACGAATCTGTCTTGGCCACTCGACGAGGCGTAAACCTCAGCGATGGCGCGGAGTTCGGGGTGCGAACCGAAGACGAGATCGTGACGGGTGGCCTGCCACTTCTTCTCGCCAGTCTTGCGGTCCTGACCAAAGTAAATCTCGTCCTTGCCCTGCTGCCACTCGGTCTGAGTGTCGAGAAGGTTGATGAAGAAGTCGTTGGTGAGTTGACCGGGACGCTTGGTGAGGATACCGTATGATGAACCGTCGTAGTTGGCATTGAGAGCACGGAGACCACCGACGAGGACAGTCATCTGAGGAGCGGAAAGAGTCAACAGGTGAGCCTTGTCAACCAGGAACTGCTCAGTGCGGACACGAGATGTGCCCTTGCCGTAGTTGCGGAAACCATCAACGACAGGCTCGAGATGCTCGAACGATTTGACGTCGGTCTGCTCGTCGGTGGCGTCAACGCGACCGGGGGTGAAGGGAACCGAGACACCGGCGGCCTTCTCGACAGCGGCACTTCCACCAAGAACGATGAGATCGGCGAGCGAGACCTTCTTATCACCCTTGGCAGAGTTGTTGAAGTTTTGCTGAACCTTCTCGAGAGCGGCAAGGGTCGACTGGAGCTGAGCTGGGTTGTTGGCCTTCCAGTCCTTCTGAGGAGCGAGACGGATGCGGGCACCGTTGGCACCACCACGCTTGTCGCCTCCACGGAAAGTGGAGGCAGAAGCCCAGGCAGTAGTGATGAGCTGAGTGGGGTCGACAGCCGAGAGCAATTCCTTCTTGAGGGCAGAAATGTCCGAGTCGTCAATGACGGGGTAGTCGAGAGCGGGAAGAGGGTCTTCCCAGATGAAGACCTCCTTGGGGATCTCGGGACCGATCCAGCGGGAACGGGGACCCATGTCACGGTGCAGCAGCTTGAACCATGCCTTGGTGAAGGCGTCGGCAAGCTGGTCAGGGTTCTCGGCGAAGCGGCGGGAGATCTTCTCGTATGCAGGGTCGAAGCGGAGGGCAAGATCCGAAGTCAACATACGGGGCTTGTGCTTGACGTTGGCGTCGTATGCGTCGGGAATGAAGGCGTCGGCGTCCTTGGCCACCCACTGGTGGGCACCGGCAGGAGACTGCTCCTTTTCCCACTCGTACTTGAACATGTACTCGAGGTAGTGGTTGCTCCACTTGACGGGAGTCTTTGTCCAGATGACTTCGAGACCGGATGTGATGGTGTCGGGACCTTTGCCAGACTTGTACTTGTTGTTCCATCCAAAGCCCTGCTCTTCAATGGTTGCGCCCATGGGCTCGTCGCTGACGTTCTCGGTGGGACCGGCGCCGTGTGTCTTTCCGAAGGCGTGGCCACCAGCGATGAGGGCAACGGTCTCTTCGTCGTTCATGGCCATGCGGCCAAAGGTGGTGCGGATGTCGCGGGCAGAGGCGACGGGGTCGGGAATACCATCAGGTCCCTCGGGGTTGACGTAGATCAGACCCATGTGTGCTGCAGCCACAGGCTCCTCCAGCTCGCGAGAGTGGATGTCGGTGTACTCCTTCTTGGACTCGTCACCATCGATGACACCGGGCTTGTCAGGGCCGGGCTGGCCACTGGCGTAACGGACATCGTTGCCGAGCCATGTTGACTCGCCACCCCAGTAGACCGACTCGTCGGCCTCGAATGTGTCGGCACGGCCACCGGCGAAACCGACAGTGGGAAGACCCATGGACTCAATGGCGACGTTGCCGGTGAGGAGGAACAGGTCAGCCCATGAGATCTTGTCGCCGTACTTTTGCTTGATGGGCCACAACAGACGGCGAGCCTTGTCGAGGGAAGCGTTGTCGGGCCATGAGTTGAGAGGGGCGAATCTTTGTTGACCGTCACCACCGCCGCCGCGGCCGTCGAAGACGCGGTAGGTACCGGCCGAGTGCCATGCCATGCGGACGAAGAGACCACCGTAGTGACCAAAGTCTGCAGGCCACCAGTCTTGAGAATCGGTCATCAAAGCTGCAATGTCCTTCTTCAGGCCTTCGTAGTCGAGGCTCTTGAAGGCATCTGAATAGTTGAACTGGTTGTTGTAGGGGTTCGACACGCCAGTGTGTTGACGGAGGATGTTGAGCTTCAAGTCATTGGGCCACCAATCCTTGTTTCTAGTGCCACCGCCGCCAGTGTTGACGGTCTTGTGGCTGGCTTTCATAGGACATCCGCTGGGAGGAGGAGACATGATGTCGAGTGTGTGAGGGAGGTGTGAAGATAGGAGGGGGATGAAGAAAGAGGCAGAAAGCAGATGCGAGTCGAAAGAGAAGGAGCAACCCTTGTATATGTGTAGAAGATCAGGGCAAGGGCCCCGGCACCGACTCGGGGAAGCTACAGCTGACCCCGCACCTGCGCGAACCGGATCATGCTTGATGGAACTTCCCGCCCTCGGTTTAGACTTTGGCAATGTTTACCAACGGCAACCATCACGAACGGATCTTTCCATTTGCTGACCATGATGGAGTTCGTTTCGTGTTCCAAGGTGTGATTGTCGTGACATTTCACTTTGGATCTATTGCCCGCGGTCGTGTGAAGTGTGTTGGTCAACTCACAAACATGCAACACGCTCATCTTCCCGTCCGCGAAGAGTTACCTAACACGGAAATCATAAGGTGATGTTCAGGGAAACGCTGTAGAGGCGGCCGATCTGGCGCCCGCCAACCGCGCCGAGACGCCGGCCTCGGCCAACCACGGTTGATGGATTTGTCTGGCCTTTGCCCTCGGTTGCGCACAACAAACCCAAGGTGCCAGGTGAACAAAGTCGGCCTTGTCCACGGCTTCCTCCGTCGTGCTATGATACCAAAGCCCGATAAAGCTCGCGAGTCGCGACTGATCATGGATCTTTTGGCGCGATGAGGAGATGTGCGTTCCTCGGTTTGCGTCGGCATATGCCGTTTCGGTGATGTGCTGACCACGAACAATAACCACGTGTGTTTACACTTTGGGACAAAGAACGCGAGAAGACAACCCTGATGGAAAAGCATAGAAACCGTCGACCGGAAAAGTGGAGGAACGTCTGTCTCATCTCATTTCATCCTGTGTTGTTGCAGCCTTTCATCCTCCTTTGATTGTCTACTTACCTCAAGATCCAAGCACACTCTCACGACGAGATACAGTGATGTTTGTAAGCTTTCGAAATGCACAGTTGCTTCCTCGTGTCGCAGTATGGTCGAGTTACCCTAGGATGATGTTATCTCAATGGTCACCACTTTCTTCTGGGAAGTATCGTGCTCATTCACAGCTACATTGTGACAGTCCTTGACACACACGAGGAAAGGATCTTCTTCATCAAATCTCCCTACACCATCTCGCCATCACACTCCCCAACTCCACCCCGTCGGCCTCACCAATTTCCTCTAGTCTAACATCGACCCTGTAATTCCCACCCTTGCCTTCCCCCAACACCAACTTTCGTCTTTCCAAACCCTCCCAAGCATTTCTGGAAACCTCTTTGCTCCACACCCTGCCTACACCACCCCCCACCGCCAGTTGTCCAGATGCCGACGCAGCGATCTTGGCTTTGGAAGCAAGAGAAACGTATTCGGCGTGCGCGAGGGCAAAAGTCACCACTTCCGTGTCGTGAATGATGGTAAGTCTCGCGGCTGCAACGAGAAGAGCAAGTTGTAAAGTCGACAGACTGGCCAGCGCCGCCAACTTCGAGTCCGGAGGTTGCAGTTGCGTGAGAGCGTTTGCTTCGGTGAGATGTTGCAGCAGATGCTCTGTAGAAACCGTGAAGCCAGTGTTTGGCAGAGTGGAGATGGCCAACAGCATACTCGTGTGGAAAGCCCTCACGCTCTTGGAAAGATAGTACAGACTGCGCAGATGCGTGTTGAATGCTTCGAGGGAGAAAAGATCGTTGAGCAATTCCCGCCATACCCTCTTGCCGTCTTCAGTAATACTCTCTGCAGAAAAAGGCGTGAGTGCGTTTTGACAAACTTCTCTGTACGCAGAAAGACCCCTCGGAGCAGACAAATGCACATATCTGTGAGAAAACCTACTCTTTACTCTTTTCTCCAGCTGCTCGACTACATCGAAGCGTGTAGTGGTACCCAAGACCGCGATAGGAGCTTTGCGACTCTGTGCAATGTCAAAGAGGTTGTAGAGCAAAGTTTGGCGTGGGTGTGTGGTGAAGAGGTCGAACTCCTCGAGTATGAAGATGACGGACTTGGTAACTTGGTCGGAAGGTCTGCCCAACTCTTCTGGATGAGAGAGTAGAGCCAAAAGAGTGGTAAGCGTATCTGCTGCATTTTGCGTTGCGAATTCATCTTCGAGGTACATTTCTTTTCCGAGCTGGCGCCAGATATCTCGAAGGGCGATCTTGTCATCTGTGTGGATGAAGCCATTGAGCCTCACTACATGAAACAGGTCTGGGTTCTGTGAGTGTTGGTCGGCAAGAATGGAGTTTATGATTGCGGTTTTGCCGGTTCCTCGTGCGCCAATGATGAGCATGCTGTTGCTCTCTCCTGCTACGATAGTTTGATGCACCACAGAGGCGATTTTGTCGTGTTCAGAGGAGAGACCGATAAAGGGTGTATATGTCCGTTCTTGCAGTTGGTCGAGTATTGTTGTTTGTATGGCTTGGAGATCGCTGCCGGAGATGTCGAGATTTGCTGATGCGTTTGTTTGTGTAGGCTTGACGTCCAGGTCTATCATTGCTTTGGGCCGTGGTTTCAGAGGACTGGAGATTGTCTTCCGTGGTGTGAATTGAGGTTGTTTTGTGCCGTTCACATCCAAGAGCATAGGACTCATGGCACGATGTTGAGGTTTTCTTGCCGAGGCGAGCTTGGAAGGACTGACAGGGCCATCATCATCAGCTGTATCCATTTCCACGATAGGGTGTTTCCTCGGCCGTCCAGGTTTCCTCTTCTCGGTCGTCGGCGGTGGTTGCACCTTCACGGGAGAGACGTCTGTACTCGCCAGCCCCTGAACTTCTCTACGACTCGCATCTTGGATATCCCTCATCTGATCTTCCAGCGTGCGCTTGGGCTTCCTCTTCGCCGCCCTTTCCAATTGCTCTTGCTCAAAGGTATCGCGCAACTTCTGCGACAGAGTCTTGACCTTTGCACTCTGTTCCGACTCTTGCAGTTCTGGTTTCGCTGCAGCGGTGGGAGTTCCATTCTTGACAGGAGACTTTTGTGGTGACTGGCCTTCAGCAATCTTTGCATTCAGACGGGCCATCAGACCGCCAATCTTGCTGTTGCTCTTGGTGGCTGACATGGGCGCGGGTCGCGGTGTCGGCTTTGAGGGCGTCAAGTTCAGGGACGAAGGGGTAGCGACACTGGCCACGCGGATTGTGTCGCGCGCTTCATGTTGGTCTCGTCGGGGAGTCCTCGAGGTGGGTGGTGGTGCTGCTGCTGTCGTGCGTTGGGGGCTTTCCGGTATCGTCTCGAGCTTTCTACGCTTTGCTGATCGTGGCGACTCCATTATTGGAAATATCCTTATGGCATTTGGTCGAGTCCAAGGTTTGTGTTGATTGTTGATATCTTGTCGACAAAGATCGTCATGCCTGAATGAGGCAGTGGGGAACTTCGGTGGAGCTCGCCGCAGCACAATTTCGCCAAATTCCAACAAAACGATACAGGCAAGGAGATGGTCACATTGATTTGGCCTTTTTCAATCAGCTTCAAAGAAACAAAACGCAGCTTCCAGTCTTTCGACTCTACAGAAAATTGTCACCGTTCCCATGCAATGCAAGACCTCTCAGCAACGCCATGAATGCCCCGGAAATGCTAATACCTTGATGAATCCCTGCGATTCGCATCGCTCAGTCTAGCAAATCTCTCCGTCAAGCCCCCTTCCTCGTTGACTGTCCTCTTCAACGGACTTCCTTGCGGTCTGCCATCTGGCCGAATCAACGGTCGGCTCGCACTCTTGCGCAGCGGGCTTGCGGCGTGGCTGTAAACTCCCAAGCTACCCCCATCGCCCGGTCTCTTCATCTGACTTGCCGGTCGCTCGCGTGCCAACGGCCGTGCCTTGGCTGGCGTGTTGAAGATGTCTGTCGGCTCGTGTGTCGCGCCGAACGAAGACATTGTGTTTGTGTTGAAGGATGAAACTGTGCTATAGCTTCCAAACGTAGGCTGCAGTAGTGGAGTCGTGGCGCTTCTCGGCAGATTCTTAGTCGGCGAAGTGGCGTACAAGGCTCGGGGGTCGTCTGTGAGATGGTTGACGTAGGCTGGGTTGGGGTTGACCTTGAACCCCTTGTTGATGACCGTGTGCGGCGTGTAGACGTCGACCTCTCTTGTCCTGATTCTTGCTCCTCCGGGGCTCGTGGCCGTGTCTCTTGTCTGCGTGCCGACCTCGCGCACTGGGCGGTTCATGTTGGGGTGGACAAACTTGGTGTCGTACTCGTTCATGACTTCCTTGTGGATCAGAGTCGAATCTTTTGCCTGCTGGACGAAGAACTTCTTGAAGAAGAGCAGCTGCACGCTCAAGAGAGCAGCGAGAAGGATGGTTGTGACGAACGTGACCGAAGGACGAGGGTCGGCAGCGCTGGTGGGCAGGAACAGCCAGTAGACGAGGACGTGGCCGGGCGAGAAGAGAGCAAACAGTTCGAGGTTGAAGGGTTTGGGGTCCCAGACGCTGACTTCCCACACGTCGTTGTGCTGGTCGGGGTGTCGTCGCGAAAAGACATTGTTGGACGAGATGATGGACGAAAAGTATGCCAGCGGCGAGGCAGAGGGCGACGAGTCGACGCGCACCCGGCGGGCTGAAGGTGTGGATGGCGCTTGCTCGATCGATGTCTCGAAGAGGCGGTACTTGCGCGAGCGGGTGAAGGTGTAGAAGGCGTTGAACAGCGATGCGAAGGCGAGGAAGTGCGCGACGAACGAAGCCTGGAACGAGAAAGATTGGTCAGAGCAGGCGCGAGATTGGAAGAGAAGGAGAGGAACAACTCACAAACCAGTAGAACCAGCCACTCTTGGAGTCAAAGTCGCCGAAAATGTCGTCGTTGGGATTCTTTTTCAAACTCCACCTGGCGCATGCAAAGACCAAGTTTGCAGTCATGCCAATGGGCAGGCCCCAGTCGCGTAGAGCTTCATCCAGAGCGCTCTCGTGCAGTTCCTCGGCGATCCAGAGCAGCAGGTCGTAAGGGTTGAGCAAGGCCTTGATGCGCTCCGACAGGGGAGCTCGACGGATGATGGGCGGCATCTCGCAGTCACATTGTGTCGAAGAAAGAAAGTGTTTGGTTTGTGTTTTGGCAGGTACAAAACAGTGACGTCGTCTCGACCGGAGTTCAGCCGCCAACTCGCGCCGCATACAGCAGGAGCGACGGCAACATTCCTCGTGCATCGGGAAACAACACATCATGGCTCTCCCACAATCCGCATACAAGGACCGTCAGTTCCTTGCTGTTATCGGTGATGAGGTGATTTGTCGCGAGAAAGCCCACCTCGTCTTGCTCTGCTGACACTCGACCTCCAGGACTCGGTGACGGGAGTCTTGCTCGCTGGAGTCGGAGTATGTTGAACCTCGATCAAATGCGCCTGCTCTGCACAAACCTCGTTCAACTGCACACACATATCTGACCTCGCTGGACAGCACGTTACCGACCCTCCGGACGCTCAAAAGAACTACCTCGTCGTGGACCACAAGACCGAGACACACACCATCGAGGAGGCCTTTGACAGCTTCACCCAAGAACGCAAGGACATTGCCATTCTCCTCATCAACCAGCACGTACGACGCCTTCGTCCTGCACACCCTGTCCTGTCTCCATGCTCACACCGCTCAGATTGCCGACAAGATCCGCAGCCGCGTCGATGCCTACACCCAAGCCTTCCCTTCGCTCCTCGAGATTCCCTCCAAGGACCACCCTTACGACCCTGAAAAGGACAGCGTCATGAAGCGCGTCAAGAAGTTGTTTGGAGAGTAAATGATACCCATACGATACCCGAATTCAAACATCAATTCATACTATTACTTGCTATACTGCAATGCTCAAATGCCACAAGCGCTCGAATGTCTCGTCCCATAATACATGATGCGCTTTGAATGCTTCGTTCCATGGTACATGATGCAACCTCTTCTTCCAACCATTTAAGCGACAACTTCGAAAGCACCACCTCTTCTGAAGACGACAGTAGCGGTCAAGCAGGTGATCTTCTCATTGTCCTTGGTGTAGACGTCGGCGAGGACAGTGTACTTGCCCTGCAGCGGACGATCAGTATATAATTCTCAATACGGCACACTCGAAAGGAAACTTACCGGAGGAATCTCCTTGGGAAGGTTGACATCCTTGGTCAAAGTCATGGGACCCTTCTTCAGAGGGCACTCGAGATCGACGTTCTTGAGGTTCTCGCACAGGTCGGCCTCCTGGTTGATGATGCGGATCAAGCCGTACTTGACTTGCAAGTGCACCTTTGCGCCCTCCTCGATGTCCTGCGACAAGACTCCGGATGCCTTGATGGACAGAGTGACGCCACTGTATAAACATGATAAGCTTCAACAGTCGCGATAAGAAGACAGACGGAGAGACTCACGCAGAAGGAGGGTTGGGAGACAGGTCGACCTTCTCAATTTCGAGAATGTTGTCGGTAGGGGCGGCGCAGAAGAGCAGAGGGTTGTCGCCTGGGACGGGGAACTCTTCCTCGAGCGCGTGTTGCGAGTCGCTGCCCATGAAGCCGAGACTGCGCGCCGATGCGCTGGCAGACAGGAGAGCGACGCTGAAAATGCCGAGGAACTTCATCTTTGTGTTTCTGAGAATGTGTTTGTTTGTGGTAGAGAAGGAGAGAAACGGATTCTTTCGTGGTAGCTAGAGGTGACCAGGCCCCGGTTGTGTCACTGGACGCTCGCCGTTGGTGATGATGCTACGGCTGCATGCACGTGTCGCTCTGTGGCGTTTGGTGGTTGCCTTGGCACCGCCTCTCCGCATTCGTCCTTCCCCCACGCCGCTCTTTTCTCCGATGAGCTTTTTGCTTTGACAGCTTGACAACCTGTCAGGAACACGATCAAGTGCTGCTCTCGATACTCCTTCACAGCCGTGTCTTGAGTAAGCAGAAGAAGACACTTGCACATTCATTCAGTCCACCTGCTTCTTGGAGCAAAGGAAAGCTTGGGTCGGATTTCATTCGAGTGCATGTTCCTGCAGCACTTGCTATCATGATACTAATGTACAGCCATTGCCATCATCTATGAGTCGTCAAATATTCTCCTACTTGTCAGCAGGGTCGAGAGGTCTCTGTCCCTTCTCCTCGACATTCTTCCTCTTCTCACTAGCAGGAGCGTTGGGGTCTTGCTTGAAAGCCTCCTGCATACTGCTGTCCTCTCCCCTGCCCTGAGTAGCTGATCCCGATGGGTTGCTGACGGGTGTCTGAATGCTGGCTGTGTCGGGCGATCCGGTACGGGCATCGGTGGCTCGCGACTGGTTGATGTTGTTGGACTCTCCGCTCGAGCTGGTGGGGTTGCCGACGTTGGATGCGGTGCCAGGGCTGGCTTGTCCTGCTGTCGAGTCCATGTTCTGCTTGTTGGCGTAGCTGCGCATGACTTGGAACATGTCAGTCATCGCCTGGGCTGTTTTGGTCCTTGAAGCTCGTCCGAAACGTACAGGTTGCAGGACGCAGAGGGCGGGAGATGCTGATGCGGCTGCTGCGCATGATGGAGCTTCTCATAATCGACATGTTCGGTTTGTGTAGTTGTTCTGGATAATTGGAAGAAGAATTGATTGTGGATTGTCAAAGACGAGGCTGCAGGTACGTTTGAAGCTCTTTAGTACCCCGGTGGTCATGACGTGTACATGATGTCGAGCATCCTCCCATCATCCACTTTGGCCTAGAGTATCCCAGCCTCCAACCTCACTTGACACACCAATGTGCATTCTGATGGGAAAACCCAACACCCAATTCATCTCAACATTGAGCTGCTTGCACGCGATGATCTTGGTGGAGAACTTGGTCAAGTCGTTTGGGATTTCGCCCATAAACAATGAAGCCTTGCGTAACCTCATCATGCCGCACTCCGTGTTCCTAATCTTGCGCGTTGGTGTGCACATGTAACACCCAGCGACGCGTCAGGCCGAACAACCAAGACTGCTGCCGCAATCGGTAGGCATTTCTTCGCTATTTCATTCCTTTCTTGCTGGTGCGCAACCCTTCCTTTACTTCTCCACAGCGAGTCCTACACAATCTGCGTGTATCGAGCAATCAAGCTCGAGGACAACCGCTCTGGACCTGAAGATCTAGTTTTCTTGGTTTCGCACCTTCCTTGTTAACCAGACGAACTTTTCCCAACATCGCCGAACATGCCTGCTATCCTTACTCCTTCTGGTTCGCCAGGCCCCATCACGCGAGAGATCCTGTTCGATCTCATGGTTCTGGCTCGCGATACCTCCTTCCCCGATGCTCAGATTCGGGCCATCTGTGACACCGTCACTCAGGAGAATGTCAACAACTCCATCGAGCTTTTGCGCCGTCTCCATGCCAGTCAGGAGACTTCTCTGATCCTGGCTCCTGCTGTTGCCCCTGTCCAGTCAGCCGCCAGTGTCCAGAACAAACTACAAGCTCGTTCGACCTTCAGAAACTCCTCAGAGCCCGGCGCTGTCTTGTGCGCCGAGATGTTCTACAGGCTGTGCAAGGACGACCGTGAGAAACTCCATCGCCTGGGCGCATTCTGCCCGTTCACTCTCGCCTTTCGCAAGTGTCCTCATAGTGACAGATGTCAGCTTGTCCACATCTGTTGGGTATGTTCAGGCGCCTCTACATCGAACACACCGACTAACACTTCCATAGGAGATTCAATGCAAGCGAGGAGGCACTTGCATGTACTCCCACGAGGTCGTTCCCACATGCGACTCGGTATTCAACGGAACACGCTGCTCGAGGACCAGAAGACTTGTGGGCGACAACAAGAAGAGAGCTTGTCCACGCAATCACGACTACAAAGTGCGCCTCTTCATGGGTGCCATGCGCGTACCTCACGAGCTCGGCTTCTATGGCGTTAGCGACATCTACGCGTCTACCAGCAACGCCCCTTACGACAAGCACGATGGTGCTGCAGGAAGAAGCTCTTGGATGATGTCCGATGTAGAGGATCATGTCAGCAAGGAGGATCATGTCAGTGAGCGCGAAGAAGTTGGTACTGTTGCCGGTGACGAGGAACACGACCCAGACGACGAGAGCAATGGAGAACGTGCAGAAGACGATGCGCGTACCAGCACTGATTTGATTCTTTTCTCCTGATAATCGTTTGCGACGGGAGGACGAGGCTCAACGCTCGAGGCTGTTTGCGGTTCCAATAGGCTCAGTCGGATACGTCTTCTGTTTCGACCTTCACTTTTGGTCAAGAATGGTATCATCGCGAACACAAAAAGGTTTCCACTCGAGTCTTATCACGTCCATCTGATCACATCTTCTCAACCCTCATCCTGAGCTCACTCCTCTCAGCTTCACTCTGCCCGCTTTCACGTCGTTGCTTTTTCAGTTCTTGTTAACAACCACCTCTTCCATCCAGCTGTCCGACTTCTCCTCCTCTCCAACACTCAACCGCAACCACACATCATGCTACCTGTTCAAGCACCGCCCACCCAAGATCCTCTTGACAACCTCGACCGCAAACGCCTCCCCGAGCTGCAGTATCTCAGCACCTTCTGCCCCTTCAGCCTCAACTCCAAGCCCTGCCCCCACGGCTCAAAGTGCACCCTCAAGCGACTCTGCTACGTACGCATTCCACCTATCTTCACTACTCCTCACGCATGAGTCTCACAATCCTTCCAGGTTCTGTGCGCTTTCCGCTCCAACCGCGAGTACTGCGATGGCCATCACGACGTTGCGCCCATGTGCGACAAGTTTCTGACCGACAAGGGTTGCAGATATCGCAAGGCAGGTGATCATCCTTGGCTTGCGAGGAGCCACGATGTTCAGTTGAGGGCATGTATGGATGTCATGCTCAAGCCTCACCGTCTTGGTCTTTATGGTGTGCAGCACTTCTGAGGATGAAACACGAGACTATGGCTACACTTTGAAGGTCGACAATCTCGACACCTTGAGACATTACGACACAACGGGACTCGCATCACTCATCGAAGCAGTTTCGCGACAATGTTTTCGGCACTCTCATCCTTTACACCTGTAAGTCTGCATCGGAGTCTTTTCTCGACGCGGCAATCATCCCCCTGCTCGGTCTAGCATCATACAAAGTCGTCACCAACAATCTCGATCTTCAAAGCCCACTTCCATATTCAAAGTCGTGCTTTTCACTTTGAATCAAGTCTTTACTCGTCAGGCTCTTTACCTTCCACTTTTCTCCTGTAGCCTTTTCAAATGCTTCCAATAATTCCTTCTGACACGGACTGTAGTATGCCCCAGATCCAGGGTCTGGACAATAAAGTTGAGTATTTTGCGGGTGAGAGGCTGATAAGTTTCCCGGGCAACGCGTCTGTTGCAATCAATTCTTCTGTGCGGTGTCCGAAAGCGATCTTCGGTGCGAGTCCAGGATGACCCGAGGAAGCAGAAGGATCCCGTGCGATAAGACCAAGATCCATCACAATTGACAATATCACTGATCTGAAAAGTTTCGTTCTCGTAGTTTGAATGTCCTTAACAGGCTCCAAAGTTCTTCACGATCAACACTTTGACTGCACAACCCTGGCACAAATGGAATGCCGGACAAATGAAGCTACCTCTTTGGAAAAGACAACGTGCGGCGAAGAGGCAGCAAAGCATTTTGCTTTCGAAGAGGGATACATCAATCTCAATCATGGTCAGTTTTTCTCTCAATCAGCACGATCTTCTGAGTTTTGATTGACTCGCTCAGGCTCATACGGCACACATCCTATTGAAGTTCGATCGGTACATCGCAAATATCAGGAACGAGCAGAAGCAAGACCAGATACCTTCGTACGATACGAATTCCGCACGCACTTGCTCGATGAAGCAAGGCAAGCCATTGCAGACTATGTGCACGCCCCTCTGGAGACTTGCGTCCTAGTACCCAATGCAAGCACTGGAATCGATACCGTGTTACGAAACATGATCTTCGAGCCACAAGATGCTGTGATTTGCTTCTCGACAATCTATCCAGCATTCATGAACACGCTAGAACATCTGGCAGAAAGAAGCACATTCAGCATCTACAAAATCGAGCACACCCTTCCCCTTTCGGACGATGAGATCTGCAACGACTTCGAGAGGATGTTGGAGAGGATCTCGAAAGACCACAAGATGGCCAAACTCGCCATTTTCGATACCATTACCTCTTTGCCGGCGGTCCGCATGCCTTTCGAACGTCTTACAGAAATCTGCAGAAACCATGGCATCCTATCGTGCATTGACGGCGCCCACGGAGTAGGCCAACTCTCCATCAATCTCTCCCAACTCGATCCAGACTTTTTCGTCAGCAATTGTCACAAGTGGCTGTTCACTCCTCGAGGCTGTGCAGTTCTATACATACCAGTCCGAAACCAACATCTCATCCGCTCAACCATACCCACCGGCTTCAACTTTTTAAAGGGTGAACAAGCCGCCCAGACCAACAACTTTGCGGCCAATTTTGCGGCCGTGGCTACTAGTGACGATACACCATATCTCTGCATTCCCGCAGCGTTGAAGTGGCGCAAGCGTGTTGATTTCGGCGGCAAGACTGGAGAAGAAGCGATCATCGACTACAACAAAGATCTCGCTCGAAGAGGCGGTCGACTGGTGGCAGAGATGCTGGGCACAGAGGTCATGGATAATAAGGAGCTTACCCTTGGGCAATGTGCCATGACAAACGTCCGCCTGCCTGTCGTCTCCGAGGAGATCACGGAGGACCTCGCAGACCGGATGAACAAAATCATGAACTTGGAATACAATATCGCGGTCAATGTATTTGCTCATGGAGTGCTCTGGGTGAGATTGAGCGCGCAAGTCTATCTCGGCATAGATGATTTCGAGGCCGCGGGTAAGGCGCTCACGAGTATCCTCCCCGCAGGCCATCTTCACAGCGCCTCGGCCCACGGTCTTGGGTCAAGATACGCCGCCATGGCGAAAAGTCTGTAGTTATCGGCATTGATCTTGGCAAGATCCCTACTGCCCCCAGGGTACATGCCAGAGAGTCCGCAACAATCCCTGTAACCGTAGAATTTCTGCTCTTTTTCCATGTTACCGAGCTTTTTGACTACGTCTATCACTGTTGCGGCCCTGTCAGCGATCTAATAGCGTGCGATACGGGTGAAATAGTTACCTTCTGGGAAGCGTAGGTGCATCACTGAGAATCAAGCTAGTCAGCCAGGGACAACAATATTTCTGGGACAGGCAATGCCAGGACTTACGTTCGTGAAGCAGCAAGGCTGCTTGATTTCTGATCCAATAGTCCAGGTTGTTGTCCTTTTCACCCAAATCTGCCTTTTCATACTTGATCGGCCAATTGTAGAAGGTTGAACAAAGCACAAGGAACCTCAGGGATGAATCTCCTTTGTCGGTCCAAGTGACAGCTTCGGCAGTCTTTCTGTAACAGGGATTTCCATCGAAGTTGGCGACACCCACATAGTCACTGAACGCTATGCGTCCTCTCCCTTCATTTTCGGGATTGGGCGGGTTCGTCATGAACCCGGCGGGAGGGTAGTAAGCAACTTGTAAGCCGGCTGTTGAGGAATGGTCAGTTCCAGTATGATTTCGTTGACCGATCGATAAGCCTCGAACGAAGACTCACTGGTACTCATGGGTTGGTCGGCCTGATCTGATGGTAATCCGTGGTAATACTCGCCAAGAGTCTTTGCTTTCACGAAAGGATAGGGAGATATGAAGGCCTTGCAGAAGAAAAAAGTCGAGTCTCTATCCCAGATACCAGGATTTATAACAGCTTTCTGCATATCATCATATCGATCTGGCACGGCATCAGTTGACGGAGGTAGACATGCAGACCTCTTAAGACTCTCACCGTAAATTTCCCGCAGGAACTCGAATTCGCTTTCAGGCACTTGAACCATACCTTCACCAACGTCCTCGAAATCGATACCCCAGATAAGCATAGCCTGTTGCATATCAGACCAAGGTTTGCCTGATTTTGGCACCGGGTCCCCGGCGAGCCCGGCGAGTGCTTTTTTTGCAGCGATTGCAAGATCGTCGACTGCATCGAGGATATCATCCAGATCCACGTCGTCGCATCCGACAAGAGTCCACAATTGATTCGCGTGGTCGTTGCCTGATAAGACTGCTGTAGCAAATAGTTGCATAGCGAGCAGAACCTTTACAAGCCATCGCATGGACGTGGCAGGCGCATGAACGAGCATGGCTTTGAGGATGAATGATGAGAAGCGGAACGAAAGGAGGAGGGACAGAGTATATCACCTGCAGTTTTGCTGTGAAAATGCGGCCGGAGGCATGAGAGAGGTGCGAAAGAATCAGGTGAACACTTCGCTTGCTATACTCTTATCTGCTATGCTTCTCCCATGCCGCACATAGTATCTTACAGTGATCCTAGCCGCACTCACAGACACGGGCTTGTTGAGAGAACAGGCGAAGGGTGAGATGAGGCCTTGCAGAGTTTGCGGTGCTACCTAGGCCCACACCATGTCAGTGCGCTGTAACGAGGTGGTGGAAGAAGTCCAGTGACTATCATAGAAATTTCCGTATTCTAGGTTGACAAGGATCTGGGCACTGACTCGAATCAATAGAAGGAAGCAATCCTAAGCAGGCCCCTACGCTAGCCGCTAAGCTTGTTCATGAACCGCCATGCGCCCAGACGAAGATCCCGCAGGCGACCCCTGCCAAGCCCGAGCATCGCATATTAGCTCCACGAGAGCCGCTTCTGCTGGTCCGCCTACATACCCGAGCAGCCTCATTCAGCATTGGAGCACCTCTGTACAAGCGGCGTTCGACCCACCGACACGCATGCAACTTTCGACTGCCGCCTATTCAAAGCCTGTCTTGCGCTAGTCGATATTACCAATCCTTTCAACCTCAACAATGATATGGCGTCGAACCCTGACTACAACCTCATGGCATGGGTGTGGACTAGCCCCGAGAAAATTTGCCATGTCAAGCCTGACAGAGGCCTCCCGTCTTCGCGCACCGTTCTAGTCTCTTCATAAGGCCTAGCGACGCATCTCTTGAGTCGCTACTACATCTTTCGCTCTCAAGTGGCCGCAACCCGTCATAGGCACCCAGCCTTTACGATGAAGACTACACTACTTTGCCTGGTGTCTGCCTGGATGGTATCTTTTGTCGACGCAGCGGCTATTGGTGTCTCGAGCTACAGCTTCGATGTTGTCGCGGTACCCGCTCCACAAGAGACCAACTTCTTGAACGCTCGCCATATTTTCAAACGCCAAAGAGAGACTGGGCCCAACGAGGGAGCGCTCTACTGCAAAAAAGCACCCTGCGCGGATGGAAGGTAGGATTCCAAGCTTCTTGGCGATTGTGTCTTCGCTGACTGGAGCTCTCTGACATAGTTGTTGTGGCCCTGAAGGCACATGTGGATATGGACCGGATTTTTGCGGTACTGGCTGCTCATCGAATTGTGATGCTGTCGCAATGTGCGGCAAGTTTGCTGACCCTGCCACCGACGGCAAGTGCGGCATGAACCTATGCTGCAGCTGGGGTATGTCGTTCAATCTTGCTTTCGCTATGGTCCGAGTATGCAAGCTGACATTGGCGCTTCGTTCCAGGCGGATGGTGTGGTACAGCAGATGTCCATTGCATCGGACCCAACAAATTCACTCCATGTCAACAGGGTTACGGCTCTTGCGAGGTCATTCGTCCCAAAACCTGCGGCGAGGGCTCCGGCGCGACCAGTGGCCGTGCAGTGGGCTACTATCTCGCATCAAACGTTCGTGAGAGGGTTTGCAACCGCATATCGCCCTCACAGAGTATGTTCATATCCAAGCGTTGGGACTTGTAGGCTTCTCGTGACGCTGACAAAACAATCCAGTCGACAAGGATAAGTACACACATTTATACTTCTCCTTTGCTTTCATCGACGAGAACTCGTTCCACATCAAACCAGCTGCTGAGGCGGATGCCGCTCTCATGAAGGAATTCACTGCGCTCAAGAGCAATAAACTTCAGACTTGGATCGCCGTTGGTGGCTACGACTTTAGCGACAAAGGCAAGACCCATACGACATGGAGCGACATGTGCTCTACGCAGGCCAGCCGTGCCGCTTTCATCCAGTCAACCATCTTGTTCATGGACGAGTATGGCTTCCAAGGTCTTGTTAGTCTTCAATGGCATTACCCCAGCTTGGAAAAACGCTAACCAATTCAGGATCTCGACTGGGAGTATCCAGTGTCTCCGGACCGCGGTGGTAAACTTGCAGATACTGCCAATCTTGTGCTCTTAGTCAAGGAGTTGCGTCAAGCTTATGGAACCAAGTATGGCCTTAGTCTAACCCTTGCGCCGGACTATTGGTACCTCCGATACTTCGACGCCAAGGCCATGGAGCCTTACGTTGACTATTTCGGCTTCATGGCTTACGATCTTCATGGATCATGGGACACCGATGTACATACCCTAGGCTCAATTGTTCGAGGTCAGGCTGATGTACGGGAAATCAACAACGACACATTGCCACTTACTTATGCCGGGCTGGATCATAGCAAGATCAATTTCGGTCTTGCGTGGTACGGACGAGGATATACTCTCACTGGCGAGGAGCTCGCTCACGACTATGGCCAAAGTAAATCTTGCTAATCTCAACGTAGACGCCAGCTGCAACGATCTTGGATGCCCATTTTCAGGCCCTAGCAAGCCCGGGAAGTGCACACAGAGCGCTGGTGTCATGTCACTTACCGAGATTAAGCAACTGATCAAGGAGAAGGGCATCACTCCTCGACTGAATGAACAGGCAATGATGAAGAAACTTGTCTGGGACGATCAATGGATCGGTTACGATGATGAGGAGACCCACGAGATGAAACGCAAGTTCGCGAACAACCTTTGCTTCGGTGGCACCATGGCTTGGAGTGTCGACTTTTACGCCGGCGATGAGGCGGGAAATGATGCGCCCATATCTACCGATGGGCGTTGCGGCCCAGATCACAACGGCGCTCGCTGCGAAGACAGTACGTTTGGCACCTGCTGTTCCTCCGACGGATGGTGCGGCAGCACTTCTGCTCATTGCGGTTCTGGATGCCTCGGCGGTGAGTGTACCAAAGGCGGCGAGACAACGGACGGCACTTGCGGTGCCGCTTTTGGAGATTTCCATTGTGGAGACTGGGCTCAAGGCTCTTGTTGCTCATCCTCTGGGTACTGTGGTAACTCAACGGCACATTGTGGCGAAGTAAGTCGTTTGGATTGTTGACCACCTGGAAAAAAGAGAGCTGATCGCTGTACAGGGCTGTCAATCCGGCTGTCCGACTGTTGATGGTGAGTGCCCGATTTCTGTCAAATCGCTGCTTTGGAACAATCCTATATACCGAGGCTCAGAAATATTCATGGCCGAGACAAACCACTCCTGCACAGATCGACAAACCGCTACCGAGCAAGCGCTGACGAATCATTATAGGAAGCTGTGGCAAAGATCACGATTTCAGCACATGCCAAGGATGGTCCGGTGGTTCTTGTTGCAGCTCGAGCGGATACTGTGGTACTGGGCCCAGCTTTTGCGCCGCCGGTTGTCAGAATGGCGACTGCGAAGAGGGTGCAAAAGACTTGACGACTGATGGCAGCTGTGGTGCCAACTTCGGCAACAGATTATGTGGCGACTGGCCACAAGGTTCATGTTGCAGCTCCTACGGATCCTGCGGATCATCGGACGCGCACTGCGGTAATGGCTGTCAATCTGGACCATGCAAAGACGGTTCTGGTGTCGTGGTTCTCGATCCGTCAGTATGGGACTCCCCAAGTCCGACAGCTGCTTGCTACCCACCATGTACCTTTGTCTTCCCCTCACAGACACTATCATCGGCACAAACAATCACGGTGCCTCCAGCCACCGAGACGATCAAAGAAATCTTCTCGAGGACGTCGGGTGGGGTACCTGTTGTCACCACAATCGTGAAGACCACGACCATCACCATTCCAGTCATCACAACCACGGTAGTAGGAATCTATGAGTTCAACTGGACAGATGTTGGATCTTCCACAACCATCTCACTGACAAGCAGTGTCACGCCGCCTCCCATGACTATAACTGAGTCATCTTCCTCTGGTATCGCAGGGTGGATATGGACTTACCATCCCGACCCAATCATCTTACCGACGATTCCAGTCAACGTTCACCCACCAAAATCACCACCAACTGTCGTTATCAAACCTGGGGATCCGAAGCCAGTCTGCAAAGGAGATTGTACACCACGATGCAAGAAGGACTGTGATCCCAAATTTCCCCCTGTCCATTGTATTGGTATCTGCGGCTGTATTGGTCCTCTCTGTCCACATGGTGGCGATTGTGTCGGTGTCTCATGCCCGAAGGGCGGTGCAGATCCAGGAGACGACGAGGGAGACGACAGTTGCACTTCGAAGAAGACTGCATCGACTTGCACCACGACAAAGACCAGTAGTATATTCTCACCAGCTACCACGTGGACGACATGGAGTTATAGTAACTGCATTACCAGGACTGGCTGCAGCGTTACTGATTCTTCTACTACAACCACCAGAACTGGCACATACGCTTTACCCACTCCAAACCAGCTTGATTTTGACGACTTCGACGATATACATCCCACGGCGGCGCTTGATGCAGAACGGCTCGCATATATCCTGGGCAACGGTGCGGGCGCTACCATGGGCAGCATGAGTCGCAGTTCCAGCATCGACCCTGGTCACAGTAACGGCATCACTTCCAAGCCCATGCAGACTGTCAGCCCTGGCGTGACTTCCGCACCCAGTCAAAACACAAAATTTATCTCTTGTTCGCATCGTAATCAGAACCCCGGCGAGGGCATCTACACAGCTTATTGTGTATGCGATGGATCCACCTTCGCGGAGAATCTGAACACTGCCGTCAC
Source organism: Aureobasidium sp. SLJ-2021a (assembly GCA_019677095.1). Lineage (NCBI taxonomy): Eukaryota > Fungi > Ascomycota > Dothideomycetes > Dothideales > Saccotheciaceae > Aureobasidium > Aureobasidium sp. SLJ-2021a. The sequence goes on from JAHRBU010000003.1 coordinate 54,724, forward strand.
GCCGTACAATAGCTGTGCTTATACCGAAAAGCCTACCAGCACGGCAGCGATACAGACAGGCTTCGCTGCCACAACCGATACGGATAAATGTCAGGTGTGCAGGCAGGTGTCCCCAAATCAGCAAGATTGTACCTCTCTATCCGACTGTACACCGAAGCCTACTACTCCGCCGAGTAGCCCGTCTATACCCCCTGAACCTGCTGGTCAAGCAGGCGGATGGTACGTTGACGAGGAATCATTGACATGTACATCAACCTGCTCCGGAGAGAACAAATGCAATATTGTCGGTGGACCCTCAGATGACGACATCGCGAAGTTCTGCAAGCAAATCACTGATGATTGCGCAGATGGTGTCTTGAGCTACGGTCGGCGAGGTTCTGCATACGGTATCAACGGGCTCCTTGGAACCAACGATTTCAGTGTAGGAAGCGCAAACGGTAACGACGGGTGCCCGAACAACGACGATTGCCAAAAGTCTTTCAGATATCTCGCCGCACAGATGAGATACCCCTCGGCACCCGGCTTTCCAGATACCAACTGCGAGGCTGCGTCCATCAGCATCAATGGCTATTTCAATCATCAAAGAACGGGGTCCATCATTGTCAAGCTCCCGAGTATCCGCAGAGGACTTTAGGGTTTAGGTTAGGGTGTCATGACAGTTCTATTCTTTTTCTACAAAGCTATACTATGCTCTCAAGTACACGATTTCTCCATTGTAGAAGGCGTTGACAAGATGTCCTTGCACGCCAGAAACTTGTGCGGTAGGAAGGTGTGCCAGAGTGCGTGATTCAATGGACTCTCCTGTCGCCGTCTAGTCTTGTAATGACTTTGGTGCGGTCGCTGACTTTTGCGTATGACGGTGTATCTTCTTTTGCTGCGCAATGTTCGGAATCTGGAAGCACAGTATCAGCTTCAGAGGCCGTATGAAGTACACGTGAAGGATTGGAGCAAACAGAAAAGTCAAAAAGTCCACGCTGGAGATGTCAGTCACGTTTTGTTTGTTATGAATCATGTTGGCGTTTGTTGATATACTGCGAAGAAGTACGGGATAATGATTACAAAGACGCCGTTTTCATTCGAGCAAACATTTTACCAGATAGGCTTCACTCGACTCGACTTATGCTCATTGACCAAACTGCATCTCTCTCCGCTTGTCGACTTTTCAGATTTTCTGCCACGCGTGGGTTTGTCTTGCATATTCATCTGCTATTGTCTGATTGTGGGATCACTCGTACAGCATGTACGTTTCGGGAGCGGCAACCCCTTTTTCAACCATCGATATTTCTGAGACTGTTGAGCTAGGAAGGTCAAGGCGATGAGATCTACTCGTGTGCCGGGATCGACCGAACCAAACTCTCTCTGATAAGTTGGTATGCGTATAACGTTATCGACATCAGGGTTCATATATGACAGAAAATGTGGTTGCGATCTACTTTATGAATGGCAGCTGGTTGGGATATAGAGTAGGATTGTTATATGGTACTCTAAACTCGGCCGAACTCAACCGGACCCTCTTGTTTCGAAGACATGATCCCGGTACCGGAGACTGCTTATGTCGCTGTTGGTTTCTTACCCACCTCGGTGCTGTTGCGATAGACTGATATTGCTTCTTGAATCGTCTGTGTGAAGGTGAGGAAGATCGGTGTGATAGTGAAACAATCTGTCTCGAACCTTTGATGAAAATCATTCAATAGCAGACCGGGCGTGGTTCTCTGTACCGATGTTCTGTTCGTTGGTATCAAGTCCTGAACACAAACTGAACTACACTCAGGTCCAAATGTGACGATACATGGTGTCTCGTAGTAAAGAGTGAAAGATGTTTTGCAAGGACAGGTGAGCAAGTTGAATGTGTGACTTGATATGTGCAGAAAGGAACAAATGTAGTCTCTTCTATATTACAAGTGAAAGGCAACAACGTAGATTACCAGATTATTGATGATCTCAACCACTCTTGTGATTCCTCAACAAGACTCTACGATGAAGCAGCTGGAGCAGCTGCAGATGCAATGATGACATCGGCAGCCTTCTCACTAACCATGTAGATGGGAAGAGCAATGTACATGCCAGGAATTTTGGGGAATATCGAAGCGTCCACGACACGCAGGCCGTCAACACCACGAACGCGGAACTCGCTGTCAAGAACAGCCATCGGGTCGTCGTCAGCACCAATAGGAGCAGTGCACGAAGCGTGATGACCCCAAGCCTCATCCTTGATGAACTGCTTCAGGTCCTCCTCAGAAGAAATATCAGGCGGGGGCCAGACACGGTTAAACTTGCCATCAAGAGGGATGAGATCCTTGAAAGCCTTGATTCCGTGCTGAACACCCTCATAGACGGCTTGAAGATCCTTGTCGCCACCAACGCCCTCGCCAAGAGAGTGGAAGACAATCTTGGGGGTATCACGGGGGTTTGCCGAAGTCAAGTTGACGGTACCGGCATTGTTGCGGGAGTGAGCCTTGAGTGTGAGCCAAGTCCAGATGCTGAGATCCTGAGTGGCGTGAGCAGAGTAGCCGGGGAAGTAACCGTTGAAGTAGGCGGGAACACCACCAAGGAAAAGATCAGGGTCGCTTTCAGATACGGAAGAGTGGTGAAGGAAACCAAAAGCGATACCATTAGTAGTGTAGCCACCCTTGAGAGCGCCAACGTTGTTCTTCCAGTTCTTATAGCAGGGATCATCGCCCTCAAGAAATGTGCACTTCTTGAGGAGGGAAAACTCTGATGGTGCCTTGCCAACGACACCGACCTCGTATCTGTCTTGCATGTTGCCACCAACACCGGGAAGATCCTTGACAACCTCAATGCCGTGAGAGCGAAGCTCCTGAGCGGGTCCAATGCCACTGAGTTTCAAGATTTGAGGAGTGTTGAAAGCTCCGCCACTTACAATGACTTCACGGCTGGCATGAACGGTTCCAGCGACGCCGTTATCTTCGGTACCGGCACGAGGGTCAGCACGGTACAAGCTCTGGCCAAAGAGGTAGTCAACCCCGATTGCCTTGAGCTTGGTGTTGGAGGTGTCGAAGTTGACCTTGGTGACGAGGGTGTTGAGGGCAATGTCGAGCTTGTACCTCTTGGAACCATCTTTATTGGTTGCGCCGGCGACCTGGAGAACAAAGTCGCGAGGAGAGCTGCGAATATAGTTTCCGTCCATAGACAGAGGAATCTGGTAGATAAGCTCATCGTTGTCGCGAGACTTGCTGGGGTTGTTGATGTCGAGAGTCAGAATCTGGATACATGAGTCAGCGTTAATCCGATATTGTCAAAGCGACAAGTGAGAATACCTCAGCAAGACCGGTGACGGTGTGCAAGAGCCCACCAATCAAACCTCTACCCATGGCAGTGGCAGCAGCAGTAACAAGCGACAAGACCTTCAAGTCTTCGGCAATGAGTAAAACAGGAGTGACGCGGGTCTCCAACCAACCACCGTAACCATGACCAACGATACTGCTAGGTAAGTAACGGTTGCGCTCAAGCTTCTCGAAGTATTTGCGCATGTTGCTAGCCATCCATGACTTGTCGCCGGTCAATGTGGCGATATCGTTCCAGTCCTTTTCGGTAGGAAGAACAGTGACCAAGGCATTGTGCTGCGCGCAACCACCAAGAGCTCCAGTCCTGGGATACAGGATACCCTTTCTTACGGAACCTTCGGGAGGGTTTAGACCAGAGTAGTATTCGCCAGATGGAGTGAGATAGGTCATCTTGGAGTCACGCTTGGCTTGTTCCTCATCAGCGTAGTGGTCGACGAAAAAGTCCCATTGGATAGGGTGGTATGTGCTAGCGTAGGGGTGCAGGGCCGGGATCTGAACTTGTCTGTCGGTACCGTGGTCTTCACCTGCATCGATAAGCAAGACGCTGTGACCGGCAAGAGCAAGACGGGCTGCAAGAGGAGAACCGCCAGGACCAGATCCAACAACGATGTACTCGTAAGTCGAGTTGGCTTCGGGTCCTTTGGTAGGGAGATTGTAACCATTGGGCGAGAATTGAGGGTCATTGGAGAGCTTCGGCCATGTCCACTCGAATCTGTTGTTTGTAAGTACACAACATCGGAGGTCAAGTGCTTGATTCTCCACTCACGCATTTGCACCTGCTGCACATACAGCGATGGTGCTGAAAACCTTCATGTTTGAATATTAAGATAGAGTAGGAATATGACAAGTAGGAAATTCGATTGGGGCAAGACTGGCGAGAGGAGTCGTGAACAGCAAATCGCGCAAAGAAAGAGCGAACGCGAGGAATCAGTAGGTAGAAAAGGATCGAATGACTGAGAATGACCCTCGTGGATGGGAAAGAGAAAGAGAGTTGCATAGAGGAACTCACATGATATAGGTCTACGAAGAGTACTGCCCAGGTTGAGGTAAGAATGCGACCGCGGCATACGGCACACCTAGTCAGTCCATCTTGACCCAGAGGCAATCATCGATGGGGAATCAGGATGATCTCAATTGATCGTAGGAGAGAATGTACACACTCGCAAACACGATTTATTTGATCCATGGACAAAAAGAATACATCAGGTATAGAGAAAACAAAATTGATGATGAATCCCTGCTAGCTTATCCAGTGCCGATCATTTGCCGAGTCCAAGGTCGGTTCGACTTGAATTAATTATACAACCTTACTATCTTAGACTCTTGATTATTGCTTGATCCTGGAATGGATGAATTATGTCTGTATCCAACCAGGAGGGTCCGCGCTACGCATACCACCCTGTCAAGCTTACTGACTCAACACTATCGACACATCTGTACCAGGCTTCTGAAACTGTTTCCTGACAGTCTTACGGTTTCGCAGTCGGATACAGCACCATCGCATCAGAACTCCAACTTGGAAATCCTCCGCCACGGTCTGGGATCATCATGTATCGACATTCGGAATAGATCGCGCCTGGTATGAATGATGCGTATTATACAGGGTGTCTTAATCCCGGGATGTTCGGTGAAAGTGGACGGCTGATATGTGCGGCACGAAATTGTTTGGAATGGAAGCTTGTGATTGAAGATGTTACTACGTCAATCGGTTTTGTGTTGCCGGACTTTCTGTAGCCACCTCTTGGATGGAGTCTTGATTCTCCACCAGACCTTCTCGGATGATGAGCCCAACAACAGCTATTCGCCGCAGGCAAATCTTGGTCGACAGAGGAAAGGGGTTGTCGGAAACTTGTTTGGTCAGAAGTTCTCGGACTCTTGACCATGTTGTTCTCAATGGCCATCTTGGAGTTTGGCGCAAGCGTCTGACTCTCGAAACGACTGTGGACGCTACTGTGTTTTGTGCCCTCCTCTGTGTTGAAGTTCGGTATTCCAGAGAATTGTGTCATCCTTTGTTTCTTCCAAGGTCCACCAGTGGGATAAAGTCTTCCTCGTCGCCATGCCTCGGAATTCCGACTGGCTTCGTATTCACCAATGTGCTGATCTTGCTTGTCCCCAGCGAGCTGCTGGTAAACCCTGAGTTGTTCGATGCTTGATGGCCGGTTATTCTGGAATGGGCTCTGGTGGTGCCGAGAGAAGACGCGCCAAGGGATACGAACAGGGCTCGGACTGACGGCAGACATGCGCAGATGATACCGACATGAATCTCGACAGTACTCCACCAAGCTGCATCATTGTAGTTCCCTAAACAGAATTGTCAGACACGTCAAACAGGCGGGGACTCATCGAGCAACTCACATGTGATATTTTGAGAGTTGGCAAAAACAATCAAGGAGTGCAGGCGAACAACACTGACGAAGGTAACACTAGCCACGAATCGTCAGTCGTATAGTGCTATCTCGGAGCTGGAGTTACTTACAAAATCCCAAGGGAGAACATGATCATGACCATGAACTTTTTTTTCAAGCTGGTCTGCAATCCGTAGAGTTCCTTCAAAGGAAGTACGAGAATGATGAGATCGATGACGATGTTGAAGATAGCACTCATCCATCCCTGAATGTGGATGTTGTTGCACGAGCCCGGGTAGTTGTCATCGAGTTGTTTCCACGAGTAAGGGACCGGATTGCATTGAAATGTGGTGGCCAAGACAAACGAAAGGCCATAGGCTATGCAGATTACAATAACGACGTAAATGATCTGGCGGAAAGCTTTCTGGGGAAAAACACGGAGGAAGAAGGCAAGAATTGAGATCTTGGTCGCCGTGAGTGAGGCGAAGTAGAAGATCTCTCCTAGATAGTAGTACTGTACTGTGTCAGTAAAGGTATCGCAGCTTTCACAACCTGGCATGCGTACGAAGAGAACATTCTCAATGTTTGGTAGGGGTAGAGTCCACATATCCTTTCCAAGACCGTTCTTGGAAACTACGAGAGTCGTGTTAGCTTGATCAAGTATGAGGGATGGATACATTGTTGAACGTACGTAGAACCGAGAAAACCGTCGGAGGTGTGCCGAGAGCTACAGCGATACAGATGGCATAGTCATCCCAGCCCATTGGACGTCCACCAGCTGGCAGACCAGAGCAGAGTCGTAATACGAATAGAATCAGAGCGACGGCACCACCAATGACGCCGACAAGAAGTGGCTTCAATGTCTGATCGCGTACTGGTGCACCACACATCGTCGAGGAGGCGTTCTTGGTTACTGAGAGGGACGAGTAAGCAACGTAGCTCCACGCACAAATGCGATCACTTACCCAAGCCTTCGTAAGTGGTGCATGATTCCAAGACGCATACCGTCAAGTTGGCGTTCAGCGAAACGTTGGTACATAGACAACTGACGTCGTCTTGAGTACACGCAGACATAGGGATAAGTTCCGCGAGACAGGCCAACTGGTAGTAGATTGCTGTCAGATACCAGAGGTTATCAAGATTTATATGCTGCACTCACTGTACACTTCGGGTATAATGCCTGCGCCGTCTCCAGAGCAGACGAGGCGTCGGGAGCAGCATATGTTGTTGTCGTCAAAGCAGCCAGGGCCGTCAATATGCCGAAGGAGAAATTCATATTGGCGAGTCTTCTGTCCTGTCGCCGAAAAGAAGCAGTGGTACTAAACCACAGAGAAAGGAGTGTACTGGTGACAGGACAATAAGTCGAACGAGAAGACCGTTGCTGAATTGAAGAAAGAAGTAGAACCTACTTCAGCTCCATCCAAGTCCATTCATAAGGAAGTATGTTCAAGGTTCGCGGTGTAAATTGATCTACGGGCTGAGAGTCAGGGACCATGAGATACGTGGGTGGTTGCTTTAGTGCGGAATTGCATATTACAGGATGCCAGAGACCTGGGTCATCATCAGAAGGATGCTTGCTGAGTTCCGTTGGGTACCTGGAGTAGCATTTTAGCAAACCCGTAACGGGGCCAAGGATCTGTCCCGGCATGCACAAGACAATGTGTCGGATGTTAATAAGAGCATCCTCTGCGCTAGGTCTACTCCGCTTCACTTGACTTGTCAGGGAGTCTTCTTGATTCTTTGTGAATCAGAAGAAACAAGTTCACATGCCCCACCGGCGCTGTATCATGAAGCTACCTTGTGGAAAGAGAGTTCTCTAGTGGAAACCCCGTAGGGAAGTCGCTGCTTCGAGGAAAACCGAGCTCCAGCTTCAACTTCAACTTGAACTTGATCAAACCTGTGAAAGAGGTCGACTGTCGCGGTCAACATCAAATCAACACATGATGACGAATCAAGTCTAGGTAGATTGAGCTTTACTCGGTGTCGGGTTGGGTAATCGCACCAGTTCAAGTTCAGGAACATGGCCGACGTGACAGGAGTCAGAGCTTCTGACAGGACACAGATACCGACAAACTGGTTGGCATTGAACTCCTGCGAGTCAGTCGGCCTTTGTGTTTGCGACCATCTCTCTTGCCAAGTGCATGAGTTGCAAACAGATTGAACGTGTCTCATTGAACGGGCGACGTGTGAAGTGTTGGGTGGGGAAGCTGCATGAGTCAGCGTGGACTGCAATGTGCACCGTGCACTGTCACATCTTTCTGAGTGCAACCTCTCCTCTTTACATTCCAAAGTGCTCGAGCTCAATCGTCGAAAACCACCAAATGCATCCATGAGCATGATAAATACCCGGCCATATCGTGCATATGTGCAAGCGCTACCAAAGCTCACGCTCTATACTGGCATATGAGTTTTCACGTGGAACACAGTGAAAGGCTCACGGTTGTCCTTGCCTACGCAAAGGCACCATCATGACCATACCGGTTTCTGAAATCCTTGCTTGAACTCTCCTGGATTGCCATGACCATCCAACCCGGGCGATCACAATCATGACAGCTGCAGGCATGTTCGCGGACTAACCTTGATCAAGGAATTTTTTTGGAATGACATTGATTCACGGTTCATTTTCTCGAGAACGCTATTCCCAAGACGTGCCGTGCCGTGTACCTGAGATGCGAGATCCAAGTTGTTTTCTGATTTCTGACAGAGCCTTCCAAACCGCTTTTGTTCAAGGTCTTATTGAGACTCTTTCCCAAGTCCCTGACACAGCTCTCCTGCAGTCGCTCTTTGCCCCACATTTGCAGGTTCTATCTTGCGTGCCTTTTCCATGAAGGTGTCCATTCTTACACTTGGGTCTTGCGCCCTCACTTTGCTTTCTTCCGGTCTCGTACACTCCTTTCCAACTGCTGAGAACTTTTCGAAACTCACTCATCGCAATGCTCTGGGTAAAGCTGCGTTTGGTTCGAAAGATTTGCATGAGAGTCTCTTACGTCTGAAGGAGAAGCGCCTCTTCTTCGATCCCATGACTACACCAATCGACGGTCTGTTGTGTGCAGAAAAGACACAATGAGGGTGTTGCTGATCCCAAACAGTGACTGGCGAACACGCTTTCAGAGCCCCGGACTTCGACAAGGGCGACCAAAGGGGACCATGTCCTGGACTCAACGCTCTGGCTAACCATGGCTATATTTCCCGTGATGGTGTTGTTGGAGTATGTTGCCGCGGTTTGACTCTGTTGCATGTCTGATGGCTGACTGTGCCGCTGCAAAACAGTTCTTCGAAGTGATTGGTGCTGTCAACCAAGGTAAGCTTTGTATTGCGGGATATGTTTCCGTCAAGACCTCTCTGACTTGTCACAGTCTATGGTATGGGCATTGACCTCATCACCGTTCTTGCAGTCATGGGTACCATGGGCGTCGGTAACCCGCTCTCCTTACAACCCGGTTTCTCCATCGGCGGCAAGAGTCAAAAGGCAAACAATCTACTCGGCAATCTCTTCGGCCTACTGGGTACACCCAGAGGTCTGGATGGTGCTCACAACTGGATCGAGTCCGACTCGTCGAACACGCGCGACGACTTGTACGTGACTGGCGATGCTTCCACCATGAACATGACCCTCTTCCTGGAAGCGTACAATTCCTCAAAAGACTCATTCCTCTCCATGGACGACATTGGGGCACGTGCAGCAAAGCGATTTCAAGAGAGTATCTCCATCAACCCAAACTTCTACTACGGCCCGTACACGGGCATGATTGCTCGCAACTCTGGATATGCCTTTACTGGACGTATACTGAGCAACCACACCAAAGAACACCCTATGGGAGGGCACTTGAGTAAGTTTCTACAGATATGAGTTGAATGTTGGGTATCGTTATTGACAGATCTGCAGCAAAGGATGTATTTGCCAGTTTCTACGCCGTCCACGAAGAGAATGGGCAATTCGTCTACAGAAAAGGCCACGAACAGATCCCCACAAACTGGTATCGACGACCAACAGACTACGGCCTCGTCGAACTCAACATGGATCTCGTAGAGTGGTTCCTCGAGTATCCCATCTTAGCCAGTATCGGAGGCAACCTTGGAAGAACCGACAGCTTCACCGGTCTTGACTTCGCGAATACTACTGGTGCTGTCTTGAACGCAACATCACTGCTCGAAGGGAACAACCTCGTTTGCTTTGTCCTCGAGATTGTCAAGACGTTCTCACCAAACTCTTTGTCTTCGCTCTTCAAGACACTCGAAGTTCCGCTGAAGCTTGTCAACAATGCTATCCTGGACCCGTTGTTGAGTCTTGATTGCCCCGCGTTCAAGGATATGTCGATGGATGGGACAGATCTTCTCACCGGTCTTCTCACCAAATTTCCTGGTGCCAGCAAGAGTGGCGTTGCGTTTTAGGGTCCCCAGAGCAAGAACATTGTGGATTACAAAGAAGGGTTTGATATGGGACTTCTGGTTCCTGATATTTGTCACGTTGAGTCTAGACACAAGCTCTGGTTCACTGAGCGGAAGGCTTTGCATCCGCGTACTTTTCGGGATTGCAACTTTGAAGAATATTGACAAACATCATATAGATGATATAGCAACGATCGTCTGTCCTCGGAACTTCTCAAGAGATTTCATCAATTGTATTCCTGTCGATGTTTGAAACTAGTCTCTTGACATCTTCGACCCATCACTCGTTATTCAATCGTCAAAATCCAAACAAGCAACGGATCTCAGATCATACACGCCAATTTTACGAATCTACCAAGGCACAATCGAACCGTCAAAAGCCAGGAATTTGCCCGAAGTCTCCTCTCTCGTCGCGTTATCAATCTAGCATCATCAGTACACATCAACGATCAAAACACGCAGAGAGAAACGAAACTCACCCTCTCTACCATGCCATCAATACTCTTCTCCAATGTAGTGAAGAAGTCGGGATTGCCTGCCATATCCGCCATGCCCATGCTGTCAATCACCTTGAGCGCACCACCAGTCTTTACAGCACTGTCACACTTATCAGCAACACTTTCCACCTCATGCGGAAAGAGGGATACACATACCCAGGATGCAGGGCAAAGATAATCAACTCCGGATTCTCCTGATGGGCCCTACGGACCAGGAAGTTCGGCGCCGCCTTGGAAGCACCGTAAAGGGCGACGGGGAAAGGTACCTCTCCGGTTGCGGCGATGGAGCCAGCCATTGAAGACATGTATGCGAAAATAGGCTTCTCCGCCTTTTGGAGCAGAGGCAATGACGCCTGGAATAATCTAATGGGTCCCGCGGTATTGACATCCACATGCTCGAGTAGTGCTGCAGCAGTGATTTTCGCAACCTGTGGTTCGGTGGGTGGGGAGTAGTAACCTGCGTTTGCGATGACGAGGTCGAGGTGATTGATTCCTTGGTCCTTGATGGCGGATATGGCATCGAGGCTGTCGGTGTCGGATCGCATTTCAACCTTGACGATGATCAGGTTGGAGCCAGAGGCTTTGGGAATGTCGTGGAGGGCTTTGGCTTGTTGGCTGGACGGGTCGCGGACGGTGGCTATGACTACAGTGTCTTCACGACTGAGATATTTTTCTAACAGAGCGAGACCGAGGCCGTTGTTGGCGCCGGAGATGAGAACGGTGTATGGCATGCTGATTGCTTGAGTGAGAAGAACTGCTGTTGGGGAGAAGGTCTTGCTATGAAGAAGACGTAGTGGTAACTCTGATGATTTTATTCCAAGCAACATGAACTATCCTGGTCTTATATAGCACATCCGCATGCGATAGCTCCAAAAGGCGAAAGGAATACGAACATGACCAAGCAGATGCAATGGCTTACAAAACCACGGAGCACACATATCGAAACAAAGTCCGGGCGTAGAACGTATGATTAGGAAGCATGTGTTATGTCGGCGTGATAGATGCTTCTATGTCCGACCGTGCATCAAGCGGGGAGTTTTACCTCCGCTGGATGTGTTGGCTTGGCTGCCTTGATCGGTCTGCGTACAAACAGAGTGTCGTGTCGTATCCTCAGATGACGCTGTGGTTCGGTAACATATTGATCGTTTATCCATCCTCGAAGTATATTTTGGGATGCAAGTGATCGTGTATCCGACCATCAGTAGAATCACGCCAGATGTAATGTCGGCATGAACAATGAACATACAAGATATCATTACAACAGTCTACTGTCTCCAAGCAGCAACATCAACCCTCGTATCCCACAATTCCAAAGCCTCATCCTTACCCATCGCTTCTCCACTCACAGGCGGCAACCTCCAAACCGTGATACCAAACCCACTCATCTTCAGACTCGTGACCAAAGGACCCAGCGTGAGTCTCCTAACCACAAATCCACGTTCCGTCAGATCCGCAATGGCAATCTCTGCAAACCGAGCGAGTACTTCGTCACTCGTGCTGCCGAGAGAATTGAGTAAGATCACGACTTCGTTGTCTTTGGTGGGAGATGCGGATGAAGCGGCTGCGAATGAGGATGAGGAAAAGGGGATGAAGGCTCGATCGGAGTCGGAGGTGTCGAGGAGTAGATCGAGCATTTGAGCTGTGAGTGATTCGGGAGAGGGAACGGGATTGAGTTGTCGCAGGCCTGGCTCGCCATGTGCTCCCATGCCGAGTTCGATGGTCGCGGGTGGTAGGGTTTGCAGATCTGTCAGTGTAGCATTCGGCAGTGCCACGCTGGTACCCATCAGTTCTGGTCGTGGAAGGATAATATCTCCCCAACTCACCGGTCAAAGGCAACTCCCACAGTGCCGACGTTTGCAGCGACATACTCCATGATTTCGGTCACGCGTTCCAGAGTTTCGCCTTTGGCAGCGAGCGCACAAGCACTCTTCAAAGCCATGAGATGGCCGCTCAACCCTCTCCGACCGACTTTTCCACCCTTCTTCCTGCCAACTGCAACATCGTCGCCCACAGGAACAAATCTCACTTTGTATCCGCTCGCCTGTGCTCTTGTAATGGCCAGTCCAGCATTGAGGATGTCGCCAGTATAGTTGCCACACACGATCAACGTGCCTTTGCTTTCTGATCCATCCGTGGGCTGACACATCCTGATCGCCTCGTAAATTTGAGCAGCGGTTGGCGAGGCGAAGATGTTGCCGCTAACGTAGGCGGAAAGGTAGTTAGGTCCTACAAAGCCGCCGAACATTGGTTCGTGCCCACCTCCGCTGAATCCCATTGTTGTCACATGGTTGTTGCGGAAGGTACCTAGATCGGAACGGTACAGGATCTTGTAGGATGGATTGTAGGAGAGATTCGGGTGGATGTGAGTCAGTCCTGCCAACGCTTCGTTGATGGCATCTGATTCTTCGTTAGAATAGGTATGTGACTACAGGGGACTGATGCCGTACCTTCTGGCTTGTTGATGAAGTGAAACGTCTCTTTCACAACTGAGGTAGCTTGTTGTGTTGCCGCTGCCATGGTATGGTTTTATGCTAGACTTTCTTCAAGCAAGTGTGTGGGTAGAGGTGTATGTGACAACTCTAGGTCAGGAAACAAGATGCAGGACGGAGAAAAGCTGCGAGACTAGCTCATCATGTACACAGCTCGAGACGAGACCACCAAGTCATCACCTCGGACTTCCCCAATTGATGCATCCCATCCCGAACCAACCATCTTTCGGTGGACAAAATCCGGCATCGCAGAGAACAACGACAACAATCGGGCTGATCGCCGAGTCTTTGGTGCGGGGTTGGATGTTCGGATTACCCAATCGGGCAATATCTGTGGCTTGCTCCATCGCGGGGGATGTGCCGTTCCTCGTGAGTGATAGAACGGCTCTCGGGGGTGCTGATGTCGTTGGACGAGAGCTGAGGAAGAGAGAAAAACCAACCGGGTCCCAGGACTTTGTCAGAATACACATTCTCCTCTAATCATAACAGAGCGACATTCCCCCACTGTCGCGAATCGCAACCTCAAAGCAAACGCTATACCAACCCCGCAATCTACCCCACAGTTCGATATGTCGGTCGTCGTCGAACAGACAATTCCTTTCGCAAAGGAACAACTGGATGTCGAGAACACTGCGAGATGGAACACACTATACCCGTTGATTCGACCTTCCGTCAAAGCGATCAAGACTACCGCAGGCCAGACGGTGTTGGTAGATCAAACACTTGCGAACGATAAATTTGTCAGAGTTGTGGTGGTTGGAAAAGCTGGCAACTTTTCGAGCAAACTGCTCTCGGACAAACACATCACCGCTGTTGTTACCGACGGTGATAACGGTGGCGGGCCTTCGAGCAGAGAGCTTGCCGAAGCGATCAATGAGGCCGGCCACCAGCAACAAGCCGGCATAGTCATCCTTAGATCGGGCAAGCAGAAGAAGTTGACGAGGGTTGAGAACGATTTGATAGAGGTTGAACTCGAGAGCGAGTTGGAGGTAGATCACTTGATCCACCTTCTCGGTGCTGCCACAGAGACAACAAGGTACACAAGCAATCGAGGCAGAGCTTGGAGCACATTGGCTGACCCGTTCCTAGGTCATCAATCGAAACGACTCACGGTATCCTGAAGACCTTCCTTGATACCTCGACGACTGTAGTATCGACGTTCCAGACAGGAAAGGAGAATGGTCGACCAGCCATATCGCGGATTGAAAGAGATTCCAATGGGTACGAAGAAGCAAGGCATGCTATTGCAGAGGCACTTGAACATGTCTTGCGACCACATCTCGAGCGGAGGGACGGTATCACCTACTCTGTGCATCACTCAGACGTCAATGGTCTGTCGCGCTTGGAGAATTATATTCTTGCGTTGGAGATCGCCACCTACCTCGGTGAGTTCGACGTGACCGTAGAGTTCCCACGTCCTGACCGTCAACAGGAAATGCAGGCCTGTCCTACCGCTTGTCCACTTCAACACTCTTGCAGCATTCAAACCTTGCAAGAGGGTTCTCGATCTCAGCCTGTCCAGTCTCCAAGGAAAACCTGGAAGCCCAATCCGAGCCAACAAACCCGCTTGCAGACGAAGCCACCGAAGGCAGCAACTTGACCAAAGTCGACTCACGATATATGAAATTCACCGACCACGCAGTCCGCAGCCGTATCGAGAACGGTTGTGAAGCAGTGATCAAAGAAGAGGCGACCATCACTCGGTATGATGAAATCGTTGGCGATGGCGACTGCGGCTACACTCTTCGCGATGGCGCAAAACAAGTTCTCAAATTCATTGCGAACAAGGATCTCTCCGAGCTGCCCCAAACTCTGAGCGAGCTTGTGCACGACCTTGAGGTGAATATGGGTGGTACGTCTGGAGCATTGTACTGTATTTTCTTGACCTCGCTGTCTTCGGCTCTGGCTTCGACGGATTCTGTGGCGGCGGCATTGTCGGTTGCTCTGGACCAGTTGCTGAACTACACGCGAGCAAGACTGGGTGACAGAACGATGTTGGACTGTCTGATCCCCTTTGTTGAGATACTAAAGTCGACTGGAGATATCGGGAAAGCTCTTGCTGAAGCTGAGAAAGGAGTAGAAAGCACAAAAAACCTCGAGGCCAAGCTTGGAAGAAGTACGTATCTGGATGAGAGTGCGACGAGAGGTGTGCCAGATCCTGGTGCTTATGGCCTGCTTGTCTTGTTGAAGGGTATGAGTGTGAGTGAGCAGTAGAGTGTTCGCTAGCGACGAAAACCAGTAGCAGTGTGATGCAACGATTCATGTATCAGATTTTCAAGCATTCTTTGCACCTTGATGGCGCAGAAGTCTGGTGGTCGGTGGTTGATGAAAGTTGTCCCTCGGCTGTGATCGTCGCTCACCCCGCAGCCCTAGACAGAGCCAGTGAGCCACCTCGGCGACACTCTCGCAGAGCAGGTTTTATTGAAGCAACACATCTGTCTGCCTCTGAAATACAACTTGACCTCTGGGTTTCACGATCAAGCTCATCCGAGATAATCAACTCCTTACCTCTTCTCGCGTCCCTCAGCATGGCACCTGTACCAAGAGCCCCAGCTTTCAGCACATCTCCACCTTCGACCAAATACTGCATCTTGTCATATCCGACACCAGAGATCCTGGTCGTAACATTGAACCGACCAAAGCAACTCAACTGTATCAGTGCAGAGGGCAACGAGGAGCTGGACGCCGTGTGGAAATGGTTGGATGCAGAGCCCAAGCTATGTGTAGGCATTCTCACAGGCACCGGCCGGGCTTTCTGCGCAGGCGCTGATCTAAAAGGTATAACTCATGCCGAGCACCATGAAGTGCCAAAACTGACACAAAGGTGTCAGAATGGAACCAAGCCAATGCATCAGGCAAACAGCGCAAGATGCCATCGTCAGGCTTTGGTGGACTGTCACGCCGTCGCGGACGCAAGCCAGTCATAGCAGCAGTCAACGGCATCTGTTTCGGCGGAGGTTGCGAGATGGCCATCAACAGCGACATGGTATTTGCTTCTTCGTCGGCCACCTTTTCTCTCCCAGAAGTCAAGCGGGGCGTTGTAGCCATCGCAGGAGCTCTTCCTCGGATCGCGCGTGTGGTAGGCAAGCAGCGCGCCATGGAGATGGCCCTGACTGGACGTGTGCTGAAGGCCGAGGAGGCTCGAGAGTGGGGTCTGGTCAACCGTGTCGTTGACGGAGATGTGCTGGAGGAGTGTGTGGCTGTAGCCAAGGAAATCGCAGGAAACAGCCCGGATGCTGTTATTGTCAGTCGCGAGGGCGTCAACCTGGCATGGGAGGGCTTAGGGGCGGATGCAGCGACTGAGAAGTTGATTGCAGAGACGTATCCAAAGCTTCTGCAGGGGGAGAACATTCACGAAGGTGTCAAGGCCTTTGTTGAGAAGAGGAAGCCTGTCTGGAAGGCTAGCAAGCTATGAGGTTTGAGGCCTGGAAAACATGGTTCGACAATGCATGTTGGAATGATATTCGTCAAGTTGCTTCTGTTGATTTTCCTGACGTGCTCGAGCGTAATATGCTGACTTGGCAGACATGTACATTTTCCTGATAGTGATTGCCTTATTTACCAATAAAGTTCGAGCTGATGCGTGGTCAGAATGCGGAATCTGAGATGCGCAGAGAAAAAGAACCTGCATCAGGTACTCGAAGATAATGGGATGCTCGTGAGACAAAAGGCTACAGCTTCAATGCCATCGCTCTGCGAACACCCGAGATGCCATCAGGTGTTTTGGCCCCTTATGGGTTGGCTCGCTAACAACTTGTTCATCGGAAATTTGAACAGAGAGGAAAATTGGGTTATGAATGATATGAGTATTGCTTGCAAACTGCAGCTAGCTTTGTGGGTATATTCAAGAAAACAGATATGGTGTTTTGAGGAGAAAGCAAGCGAGAACAGATTGCTAGTGTGGAAAAAAACAAGACGAGGTATTGGGGTACCTCAAAAGAAGGCCAATAAGGAGAAAACGCCCCAGTCCCAAGACATGAGCGTTAAACACAATGCCAGCAAAGTGTATTGGTGATGGTGGGAAAGGAAACATCAAAACATCCTCAAAGACCAGAGTTGAAACTTCCAAGTTGTGATCCAGGCAAAAAGGTAGTGGTGTAAGTTCATGCCAACAGGGCGCGGAGATATTGGAAACCTCTCATCGCCATAGATCCTGTCGACTGCCAGTACGCTTGTGGCCGCCGTTGCTCTCAGCACCAGGAATCTTTGGCGGAGGCTTCAACCAACTACCACGGCTTCCAATACCACCAGCGCTGCTGCCGACACTGGTACCCATGGCAGCAAGAGCAGCGAGTGCACCACCTCCATTGCCGGGACTGCTACCACTGCCCCAGCTACGAGACTCGTGGCCCGCTGATGATCGCGGTCGCGCTGGGTCTTCTTGCGGGACTGCTAGGAATCCGCCAAAGCCGTTGCCGACAATGACACTTTTACGTGCATCGCCACCGAACCCACCTTGTGCCCATTGGGGGCCAAGACCGCGAGCGGCACTGTATGCACTTTGTGGGCGACCACTGCTACCTGATCCGTGACGGTCGTGAGCTGGAGCAGATGGTTTGTAGGCTGTAAAGGCCCATTCAACCTCATCCAGACCCTTGGAGAAGACTTCCAGAGGCTGGTGCAAACCACGGGGAGGGTTCATGGCTCCAACGACACTCTGACGTTGATTACCGCCGCCATCCATAAAAGGTGTCGGAGGGGCGGGTAGCAGCATGATCTCGGCGAAATCGGGGTCACGAACGTAGAGCTGAGAAAGAGCGGGCAAACCGTTGGCATGTAGCGACTGGGCCAGATATGCGTAGTATGAAGCAGCAGGTTTTTGCAAGCCATGGGCATCTTCTGAATCGGTGAGTTCGAAGTGGAGGACCTTGAGAGAAATGGACTCGAGAGGCGGCAGGTCGTTGAGCGATAGAGCGAGAGAATTGGAGACGGTTTCGATGATGGACAGGGTGTGCAGAGAGGAAGCATCAAACAAAAATTGGTGTAGGTGGACAGGGTCGATGCCAGTGCCGTTGAGTGAGAGGTCGTACAGGGTGTTGCGGTTGAGGGGCTTTTCGAAGTAGATACCCATGCCCTCAGCGGTAATTCTAGGCGTGTTCTCCAAGGCTAGTGTGTGCAGAGCAGGGAAGTCTGGAAGCATGGGGGATTGGTAGAAGATGGTGTCGTCCAGCCACGGCAGGTCGATCATTGTGAGGTCACGCAGAGCGGGCAGCGAACCGAGGACGATACGCAGCGTGCTGGGCTCGACGTGGATGCCCGAAATCTCGATGACCTCGAGCGCTTGCCAGCTGCGACGAGCGAGCTGTTCGAACGAGCCCTCTGAGCCTTGTCTGTAACTCATCTTGCGAATGTCGGGACAGCGTGCCTGCAGCTCGTGGATCAGAGGCATGCAGTTCGGGTCGCCGTTGAAGGCTCCATCGGGCAGATCGACGTGCTTCAGGTTGGGCAGGACGGATATGGTGCGGGCAAGGTCGGCCTTTGCTGTCTCTCGTGTCATGTACGGTAGCTTGAGCATGGTCACGCCGTGTCCCAGGTTGGGGTTCTCTCGCACGGTGCGGCAGAAGAGAGCCAGTCGGATGGTGGGCACGTCGCCAGACTCGATGGGGGCCTTGAGGAATGTCTTTTTCTGTCTTTTCTCGGCGAGAACCTCCTCGAGCTCGCAGTAGTGCACGGCATCGATGCGAACGCTGCTGTACCTGGCCAGGGGTCAGTCCTGTGATGTGATGTTACGAAGGCGAAGAGGACTCACAAGACGGTGGCGGCAGCGTTATACCAGCGGCGACAGACTTGACCTGCCTTGGCCAGATCTCTCAAGTCGCACAGCATGCACCCCTCGCCGATGGTCGACCTCTCGCTGGGCTCATATGTCGCGTCCTGGGTATGCGGCGCGACCTGCACCATGATCTTTGTGAGTATGTCATTGGGGAGTTTTGCAGCAAAGTCTCGTCCAGGCCGGACAGCAAGGGGAGATCGTTTGGGACTGTTGTTGCTGCTGTCGTTGCCCTTGTTGTGTGACTTTGCGCGGAGATGCTTGAAGAAGCCCATGACTGCGGCTGCTGCTCTCTCTCTGTCTTCGCGTAGCCGGGAGTTGATTGAAGTTTAGGAAGGAGCGCGTCTCTCAGAAAGCCATCTCGCTCGGATACACAGAGGGCAGTCACGGGCCACACGAAGGTGGTTGCACTCTGGCCATGCCGATACGCGCGCACCCCTGAATCCTGAATCCTGATGCTTTTCATTCCTCGCCGCGACCCCCCGCACCGCGCCTGCCCTGTTCCTGTCTTGCCCTTTCCGTGTCAGCTTGAGACACGCCGCACGGTCCTCGAAACCTTGACACGTCAATTCTCCGACACACCTGAAACATGACAAACAGATATCACAGGAGACGGTGTATTTTCATGCCATCGCTACTCGTGTCACGATGCTCTACCAAGCTGCTATCCAGGTTGCTATCCTCCTTTGCGCAGCACCTTTGCTTTGACAATCTCCTGATCGTCCGACGCGCTGCTCGCTTCTTCCCCGCCCGACCCGGATCCTGATCCTGATCCAACAAGATCCTCATCATCATCCTCGTCGGATCCCTTCTGCTTGGGCGCCTTGCCGTTGCCGTTGCCGTTGCCATCGCTTTCACCGCTCAACTTGATTTGCGACCGGTGATAACTTCCATCTCTCTCATCTGCCTCAATCGTAGCACCATTATCCTCATCACTATCATCGTCGTCATCATCATCGCCTTCGAGCGTGTTGGGCACCTCGGACTTTCTGCGGCGTTCAAAGTCTTGAGCGTGTGATGCGCGCAACAATGTACCAACTCTGGTGATTGCTCTGACCATTGGCGATGCTTCGTGAGACCCGACTTTTCTGCGTTGGCGGATCGAGCCTGATGACAGATCGACATTGGACGCTCTGCGTGCTGAATCGACTCCAGTCGCTGTCGAAGGCGAAAGTGTAATGTTGTTAGGTCGTTGTGCTTCGACGTCGTCTGAGTGTCTGCCTTCGACCTCGTCCGTTGCTTCTGCTTCTGTTTCCGTCTTGCTGAGTTCGTATGGAAGAGGCACATCTCGCGACGCGCGGTAACGGCTGACGCTGTGAACGTGTTAGCAACTAATTCGTTGTTCTCAAGTCCTTGCGCAACATACTTGGTGCAGTGTTCATTTTCAACTCTGAACAGTTGCCACACGCCACGTCGAAGGACCTCGGTAAAGGCAACCAAGAAGGCGATGATTGTCGAGTGCTGCACGTCATGTCCGTATATGGCGTAGAGAATCCAGTTGAAGCGGATGATGGGATCAATCACGATCGCAGCGTAGTACCACCAAGCGTATTTGAAGCCAAGAGTGTTTCGCAAGAACGGGTGCTTTGCGTATGGATCCATCAAACTCCAGTCCATGACAATATCCCAGACGCTGCAGTAGATACCGTTGATGGTTGCCCAGAAAATGAAGAGTATCCGCAGTTTTTCGCTCTTGTTGTGACGCCACAGACTCAAGCTCATATAGTAGAGAATGGTGCACATGTACTTTCCGAAATTGGCCATGTGAGGAAATAGACTTCTCGTGTCGGCGTATCTGCGAAGACATTGCAAAGCACGCCAGATGCCGGGTAGGGTGGTGAAGAAGCCGAGGAGTCTGGAATGCGTCGAGTTGCACTGTGTAGGGTTGTTCCAGTCGTTGGCGTATAGACAGAAGAATAGTTCAATGTTCTGCTTGAAGTCAGCTGTTTGTCTTTGAGTTGTTTTCGAGGGCACCTACACCAAGAGCGTAGGTCTGCGAGCAAAACATGTCGCCCAAGAAAAAGTCTCTGAACTCAACGGGGAATAATCCTGCGAGGCATAGACGCCACTGCATATGTCAGCTTCTATAGCATCTCTTTGAAAGGAGCAACTTACGTTCGAGTAGGCGAACCACAGGCGACTACGGTGGTAGAATATAGGGAATGGGTTGAAAAGAATAACGACCGAAACACAGACGAGAACCACCGGCCACCAGATGTAGAACCAATCGTTAGTGAAGCGCTTGAAGTTGAGCCACATGATCAATCCAAGGAAGAAGCCAAGAAGAGCAGGTATCTAGATCGAGGTCAGCAGCGTTTGCACACGGAAATCGAAGCACTTACTTCTGTAAGTTGTCGCCAGTCGACATGATGCCGAGTGTCGAACTCGAAAATGAATGAATAGTTGACTTTGGCTCTGGACCACACTCGACATGCACCGCAGAAAAGCAACGCAAGGAACCACATCAAGAAGTAACCACCATAGAGCTGTATGGTCTATTAGCAAGAAACCGAGCAAGTCGTAGGACATTCCACAACATACCTGCAGCAAGAAAGCTGTGTGTGAAGCGATTGAAGGATCCGGACTCCACAAAAGCTCGGTACCGTAGACAAGAGCTTCAATACCAAAGACTGCGCCTGTAGCCAGAAGCGCTCCGTTGCGGAACACACTTCCGGTATAGTCTCCAATTCTTGCAACTTTGGCGCGCAGCTTGCCCACTGCGATCTTATGATTACCACGTTCAAAGTAGCGAGCGTACATGTCTTCGACGGCTTGAATGTGGCCGTCCACGATTGTGCTGTTGACAAAGTAGGCGTCGTTGACCTTCTCGGCCATGTATCGACCTGATGGGCGAGCGTTGACTGTCTTGTCAAACTTCTTGTTGATCTTGCGGAAGGCCGTTCTGTTTAGTAGAGCGTACGACTTGAGCAACTCCAAGCCTCTGTAGTATTCGGCCAAGGCAATCTTCAACTTGCGCTTAGCAGTTCTATAAGGCACCTCCGGGTGGCCGCCTTTGCGAGTGTAGTCTCTGCTGTCGTCGATTGGGCGAGGGCCACTGGGGGTGCTCAATTGTTGCATTGCCTCGAAAGTCTTTCCCGACTGTGGGACCCTCTTTCTACCAGGAATGCCGTTAACAGCCTTGGCCCAGCCGTTCTTCATGTGGCCATTTTTCTTGATGAGCTGAGAATCCTCTCCCGCAAGAGTGCTATTCCTGGACACCAGGCCGTTGGCTAGGAGATCTGTGCTGTGCGACGGGCGCTTAGTCCGAGAGGTTGCGTAGAGGATTTCCTCCATGCGCTGGTCACGCATGATGTGAAGTTGCTCTCGCAGAACCTTGAGTCGTTCGGTAGCCTCGTCTTCCTTTGACTTGTAAAACTCCTCAATCTTTCCCATCTCTTTGTCCAGGAACAAGAAGAACTGCGACTGGCGAACATCAATCTCTCGGTATGCTTCAAGGGCGATGTCGTCTTGGGAAGGGTCGGTGCCGCGGAAGCTGCTGAACATCCTTCTGTTGGGCGGTCGGGTAGGCTGGGCATCCTGAACGCCGGGCATGGAATTGACACGCTTCGGCTGGAAGACGCTCTTGTACCTAGAAGGAAGAGTAAAGCTGGGGTGCTTCGGGGTGGTTTCGCCGACGTGGTATGCGCTGCCAGAAGACTCTTGGCGCATGGCGCTGCGGCGAGCTGGAGTGCCCAGAGCAGGACCAGGCAGTCTCAGCGACCTGCTCGAGTCTTCACTCGGGCGCGAGGCCTTGGGCGGACTGGCGAGGTTCGGGGGAGAGCCGATGATACTCCCGTAGCGTGTCATGTGTCTTCCGTCGCCGTGTAGCTGGAGAGGAGTGCTTTCCCCATCTTCAGCGCCTGGGATGGGCACGGCGGAGCTCGTCGAGCCATGTCGGTCGTCTTCTGCGGTGTGCGGTACGGCGCCTAGGTCTCCACTGCTGGCGCGTCTTGTACTCGTCTTGGTCGCGGTTCGGTTCAGGAAGGCGTAGAAGGGGGCTTTTCCGAAGGTCGCAAGCGGTGAGGAGTCACGACGGCCATCGGGCTGGCTCGCACGCTCGACTTTTTGCAGAGCACGGGCGACGGCCTTGAGTTTCTTCTTTCCTTGCTGCTCAAACGTCAACTCGTGTACTCAGGTTGCTGCCCGCGGCGAGGCTTTGTCGAAGCGCGAACCTTGTAATCCAGATATTTGGCCCGCCATTCGGGTACCAAGTCGGCCTCCAATTCTCTGCCGATTCGTCAGTCTGGGTTGGCAGCATTGCGCGTGCTCGTCGGGCCGTCTTACTTAGCAAACTTCATGGTTGCTCGTGTGCTTCTCGCAGCCTCATATCAATGCCATGTCTTTTAAGGCACAGATATGCATTGACTATCTCTGTGTTTTCCTTGAATTACTTGAGCTTGGCGGTCTGGGTTTCCGGGCGCAGCAAAAGTGACGTCGTGGCTGGAGCTCGCCCTGCCATTGGCCAATCACTCAGCGCCTCGATATCATCGCTCTTCACATGCATCTTGATGCTGATGCTATCTTGTTGGTTCACATACACAGAACGTGGAGTACGGGTGAAATGGGTATGACTGTTTTCATTTGGTTTGTCTGGTCGCAACCATTGGTATTCATGCTTTGATCATCATGCATTCGTTCCTGAGCTCTTCAAGAGGCCAGGTTGAGTTGTTTAGTAGTTGTCGTAACCACCAAACTGCTGCTGGAGGTGCTGAGGGGGTCCCTGCTGGTTGGGGTCGTACTGGTCGTACTGACCGTACTGTCATGGACGTCAGCTCGTGCTCTACTGGAAGAGGATTGTCTTGTATCCAAGTACCTGGTCGTCGTAGAGACGCTCGGCGTTCTGCTTGGCCTGGTGCTTGGCCTTCTCCTTGTCGACGTAGTCAAGGCCCTTGGTCTCGCAGAGCTTGTCGACCTCAGCACCGGCGAACGAGGCAATGAGCTCCTTGGCGAACTCGTGGTCGACGGGCTTGCCCTCCTTGCGCTGTCTCTCCTCGAAGGCGTGCATGGCAGCGAACGAGGCACCACCAGCGAGGAGCTCGTGAGAGAGCTTGCCCTCGTGGTCGTCGTTGTAGACCTGCTGGTAAGCGTCGGAAGATTCACCTGGAGACTGTCAGTCTTTATGATGCATGGAGATGACCTTGAGGCAATCCTCACCCCAGCCGAACATTGTGAATGATGTAAAGTGTAAAGGTTTGGTTTGAGAAGTTGTAAGTGTTGCAATGAAGCGTGAGTTGATGAGAAGAGAAGAGATAAAATGTGAGAGGGGTTGTTGTCGAGCTTTATACCTACTACTTCATAGAAGGAAGTCAGCAGCTGCCCCACCTATTCGCTCACAGCTGTACAAGCTCACGGACACGAGCCTCCATGATGTGGCTTCACCGTCCGTCCCTTCTTCGGTTACATGATGACGCGGCTGTCCCTGGACCTTGGAGGTGAAACGAGTAGTCTAGATCCTGACGACCCAAAGTCAATGACGAAGCGAGGCTTGACGGTTCTAAGAATACTCTGTCCAATCTCGGAGCTGGTTCTGTGTAAGCCATGCAAGAGGAAACAGGAAACCGCATCCTAGCAGCGTCAATCAGCGTCACTCACATACGTGTTTATGTAGCTCGACCGTTCCCTTGTTGATCCCCCTCGGCGAAGACGGCAATCTTCCCCACACTTGGCGTAAACAAGACGGCTAAGCATCAAGCCAAGGCCTGTCCAGAAAGGCTTCAGACTTGGGTGCTCGGCACTTGTGTGGCGCGCTGTGCACCGCCACGAGCAGCCAAATCAGCAGGATTTCGAGCAAAGCACGGAAAAGCAAAAGTCCGCATCAACAAACAACACTGGTAAACGTGCCAACATGTCGACGAGCAAGAGACTGCCCACGACTTCGGACTTCCCATCCACCTGGACGCTGACCGTAACTCCCCGTGAGTGTCGTACTCTGCCCTTCCGACGTGATGTCGATATCCACACCTTCAAACCGTCCATTCACCGCTTCGTCTCGCATGCGCCACGGACCACGTCGACATCACATGTTCTTGACTAACTCACCACAGCTCCGAGCTCGCAACGACCGACCAACATCCTCATTCTGCTGCACGGCTTGGGCGATGCGCATCTTCCTTTTGCCCAGCTGGGCACCCAGATGAACCTCCCCGAGACGGCGTGCATTTCCATCAAAGCCCCTGAGCCACTTCCATTCGAAGCTTCGTCTTTCCACTGGGGTGACGATGTGATTTTCGACAACACGGTCGGGATTATTGATCCTGACGGTGGCTTCAAGAAAGTGGTTCCGAGACTCGTCAAGGAAGTCATCCAAGACACTTTGATCGAGAAATGCGGCTACCAACCTCGTGAGTTGGTGCTCTTTGGGTTCGGTCAGGGTGGCATGGTAGCGCTGAGTACCGCAGGTAGGTCTCCTCATCTCAAGAAACACAGAATCTTGGACAATCTTGACATGCCTCTCAGTAAGTATGGAGAAAGAGCTAGGCGGAGTCATCAGTGTCGGAGGTCCTTTGCCCGGTGAGACTCCTGCGTCTCTCTCTCCAAAATGCAAAACTCCTATCTTGGTCTGCTCGGGCAGCGACAGCCCGTGGGTCAACTCGTCAGCCGAGGACAAGCTCAAGGCAGTCTTCGGGTCTGTCCAGTTCAACCGCTACAAGAGATCCGGAGACACGATGCCGAGGAGTCGCGACGAGATGTATCCCATCATGCAGTTCTTTGCCAGGCGTCTCAAGAGCTCTGCAGGTGTCCCCGAAGGCAGTGTTGAGTTGACGGCTTGATACTGCATGCTGTTGAACACCTCGGCGGAATGATAGTCCGAGGACCAGGGTCATACCGATAACTACCTTTTCACGAAACAGAATGAGCACTGTAGCTTCCTGCGGCCATTATTTCATGCTCTGGTTGTTTTCATTGAATTGGAAACCTTTGACCATCGTCTGTGTCTGTTATGTCCAAGGTTCGTTCATTTTGTAGCCCAAGTTGGACTTTACCGCCAGTCCAAGCCAAAGCCATCTCTATCTTCGGAACATCCTCACGAATACAGAATAAGTCATAACAATCCCCTTCGACCCTGGCAAACATCTTATACCAAGCCCATAAGATTGTCTTTCACAGCCGTCTTGTTGAGGAACGGAAAAGTAAGCATTAGATTTGACTCCAAAACTCTCAAACCTCGAATTGCTTCCTCAGGTTGGTTGTATCACATCATTTACACTAGCACGTGTAGTCCTAGTCATAGTATCAAGCGGAACACTAAGTTTGACAAGTGCATCAATATACTAGGACTTGAGACGTCGTTACATGGCGAAAAACAAAAAGGATACATCCAATCCGCGGAATGAAAATCGATAACAGGAAAAAACCTACATTCACCGAAAGCAATCACGAAACCGTCACCAGATCCCTCACACCCCAGCAAAGCGATACCTAAACTTCTGACTCTTGCCCTCTTTCCCTTGCCCAGCATCCTCAAACCTACACCCCTCCCCATCACCTCCAAACTCTTCTCGGCCCCAAAAGCCCATCAGCGCCTTGACCATGCCTTTCCTCTCCTCCTCCAGCTCTGCGATTCTTTGCTTTTGCCCCGCAACCTCCTGCTTCAAGCTCTTGACCTTGGCACGCCACGAGTCTTCCCTCTTGCCGAGTGTAGCAGACAACTGGGCATCGAAATCCAGATTCAGCGCGTGCAAATCCGACAACTCTGTTTTGGATCTCTCGAGTTCTGTCGTTGTGGCCGAGAGTTTTGCTTCCAGGGCTGTGGATGCGAGACTCAGGGATTGCAGCTCGGAGGTTTTGGCGGCGAGGTCTGCTTCGGCGAGGGCGAGCGAGTTGGCGGTGGTCTGCAGTTCGGCTTGGGTTGCGGAGAGGGCGGTGGAGAGGTCGTTGGTGCGCAGGGAGAGGGTGTCGCGGGAGGTGCGGAGGCTGGTCATGCCTTCTTCGATTAGATCGATAGTGCGGCGGTGTTCTGCTCGTGCGGCTTGCAGGGCTGCAGAATCGGTTTGTGGCGATGGCGTCGAGGAGGTCCAGGACTCGCGGAGTCGTTCTACTTCTTCGTGGTGTTGTTTTTGCTGCGATTCGAGTTGTATTTTCAACGCTTGGAGGTCTTGACGGAGGGAGTGTGCGAGATGTTGTGTCGAAAGGTCTGGAGTTGAAGAGGGCGACTTGTCTTCTATGCGGTCAAAGTGCTGGAGCATGTCTAGCTCTTCGCGTAGAGAACGGACTTCCTCGTTTGCCTTCTTGCGAATCTCTTGTTCCTTCTTCAGCTGATCATATACGTTGGCTTGAGATTGCTGAGATTCACTGTCTGCTCTTGCCCAGGCATTCTTGTCGGAGGCGTGCTGCTGCAGAGCAGCGTTGAGTTCGTCTCGTGCTTTCTGCAGCTGCGCTTCCAGTTGTCCCGAGGTGGAACCTGCCTTCACATGATCATGTTCAGCCTCGTAAGCCGCAAGTCGTTGTTTTGCTTGTTGCAACTGTTGAGCAAGTCCTCGTGTCATGTCTGCCGCTTTCGTATCGGCATCTTCGTGAGCAGCCTGGACAGCCTTCTCCTTGGCTGCAAGAGCATCCTGGGCTTGCTGGAGTTGGTGCTTAAGATTCTCACTAGTCAGGTCGTCTTTGATCTGAGACTTGAGGTCTGCGATGAGTTTGTCCTTGATTTCGATTGTCTTGCGCATGTCATCGAGCTGTGTTTGCAAACTTGCGATTTGGCTTTCGAGTTCTTCTTGCTTGTTCGATGTGGGAGGCTCGTTGTCCGCGTCAACCTTGGTACGATTGACTGCAACATCCTCTTCGTGATCATCTTTCGCCTGTTGAATTTCTTTTCGTGCATCGGACAGTTCCTGATGTACACGTTGAAGCTCATTGCTCTTTGCTTTGCGCTGACTCTCGTTCCAGGTCTTCAAATCTTGCATGTCATTTTCGGTTTCCCGAAGGTTGTCCTGCGATTGCTTCAACTGACTTCGCATGTCTACGAGTAGGTTGTCCTTTGCTTTCAGCTCGTCCTTGACCTTGTCAAGTGAACTGTGGGTTTGACGTTCGGCATCACGGGCCTGACCCAGTTGAATTTGCAAGTTGTGTATCTCGGCATCCTCGCTGTCGTGCATCTGGTCCAACTCTTTTGCGCGATCCTCGGCAAGCTTCACGGCATCCTTCTCGTTTGCCTTTGATCGATCCAGATTAGATTGTAGTTCGTGCATCCGTTTCCGGTAATCTTGAGATTCCTCGCGCATGCGATCCAGCTCGTTCTGTAACGACTCCAACTCATTCCCATCCTCAGAACGACCTCTACTTTGTGACTCGTCGGATCTCTGGTGGTGGCGAGAGGCGCGTTCCGTGTCAAGTTGAGTCTGTAGAGATTCGTTGAGTGCGCGCAGCTTTTGCAACTCCTGGTATAGACTGGCGGGTTTCTGATTGGGCGTGCTGTCAAAGTGCGGCATAGGCGATCGTATAGAGTCGATGGTGGGAGGACTTTCGGGTCTCTGGTTCTGGGACTGGCGTAGTCGAGAGGTCGAGTATGATCGTCGTTGAGCGGAGCCAGGCGTGTAGTTGATGGAAGCGGGACGACCAGGGGTGAGCTCGGAGTAATAGTCCTCGACGGTGGGCTGCAGCATGTTCTTCCTCGGCTCTTCAAGGCCACTTTGGTCAGGGCGAGGGGTCGGATTGTTGGCGCCAGATTCGCTCTGGGTACTGCGATCGAGTCTGGGGGAACGGTTGGGCGAAGAGTTTGTCAAGAAATCGGCCGTCGTCTCGTCAAACAGGTCCTGCTGTTCTTCCCACGCCGGTAGTGGTTGTTTGCGCGGAGTCCCTTTGAAGTATTTGCCCAGGTTGACAGTAAAGTCGGTCGGGCCATCAATGTCATCACTGTGGATATTGTCAACGACGCGATGCACGCTGGGCGAGTCCAGAGCGCTTGGTTCATCGTCGAGGTTCAAAGCGTCCAGGTCCAGAGAATATTGAGTTTGATCGTGTTCATCGCCGTGATGAGTGCGGTGCGGTGGCGGCGCAGGGGGTGGCGGTGATGACAGCATTGTCAGATACCCAGCACTCTAGCAATTCGAATGGTTGCGTATGAATATCTTGTCAAGTCGCGTTGATCAAAAAAGTGCCAGTCGCCATGACTTGGACTGTTTGTTGTTGTCTGTGCGCGCCATGCACCTCGCCCAGAACGCGGGGTCGGCTTTGAGCCTAAACGCCGTCTATGCATGTGATTGTCGTTGATGAGCAGGTACATCTTTTACTTTGAACAAAGACAAGTCGCTATGCTGCATGCGAGAACGACATGTTCAGACATCAAATCCTGACGCGTCGTGTCATGCTTTCGGGTATCCATCAAGCCCGAAGAGTGGACGCCTTATGTCTAGAACCATCATCACTGAAAACTTCCAAATTTTCGAGATGAAGGACGAGTGTTGCAAGGTACGGGGCAGATACGTTTTAGTATGGCAATCAGGAGTTCATCATCATTGAACTCGATCAAGTCTCATATACATGTTCGGTTCAGTCGAAATTCTTCATAAGGTCGTCAACAGCTCGAGCAGCATATCTCTTTCGCTCGTTCTCTGGCATGCCAGCAGTAGTCTCTATTGTCTTTTTAGCCTTGTCCCTCATCACGGCACTTTCTCGACATACCTTT
This sequence comes from Aureobasidium sp. SLJ-2021a, assembly GCA_019677095.1. Taxonomy (NCBI): domain Eukaryota; kingdom Fungi; phylum Ascomycota; class Dothideomycetes; order Dothideales; family Saccotheciaceae; genus Aureobasidium; species Aureobasidium sp. SLJ-2021a. Next base: position 84,140 of record JAHRBU010000003.1, read on the forward strand.
GATAGCCATCAATTGACTCATCATCTGCTCCATGCCTTCAATCTGCAGAGCACTTCCATCATCCTCATCACCTTCATTGTCCGGGTCAAGCAGAGAGGCTTTCAGACCCCAAAGTTCAGCATTCATCTGTGCCTGTTCGTCATCCATCCCTCCGATACCATCTTCGTCTTCATCTTCAGCGGATGAAGCAGACCATTCGTTTGCCTCGAGTGCCTCCTTGGCCCTCTCCAGACCCAGCCTTTCTCCATATTCGTTCTTTCCCGTCGCATCCACGTGAATGTACTCGAACCCAAGATCCAGACACAGCTCCTCGGCCACAACAGCAGACTTGTCTTTGTTGGAGGGTGTGAGGTCGACGGCAAGACGCGTGCCATCCCACATGATGCCGCAAGCCCTCTCAACCACCTCACCAACAGCCTTCATCGTCTTCTCTGCAGTCTCGGATATCGTCACTTCATCTCCTGGCTCTTGTTTTCCGCTGTCGAAACAATAGATCCATGCGCCCAGAGCATCCACCACTTCTTTGGCCTCGGGTTTTAGGAACTCGGCTTTCCAGGCTTCGACGTCGGTGATTTCGTCGATCCAGATGGGGATGGCGGCTGTGTAGTATGGCGTCTTGAGGGTCCATTCGTGGGTTACGCCAGCAAGAGAGCCCGTGGACGCATCGGGGGTGGGTGCAGCGCCGGTCAGATCTGTCGCATCGATGAGCCTACGCTGCCGTTAAACGTGTGCGGTGTGCGCAGGAGAGGAAGCGGCTACCTTTGACGACCCTCGAAATGTCGCTGTCTGGCCTGCCTAGCACGAGGATGCGACGCGGGTGTTTGATTTCCATGGCTGTTTCTGCCGAGTGCATCTTCACGGTATACAAGAAAAAGGCAAAGATGGAGAGAGCTTGGAATTGTTTGTTTCATTGGCCAACCACGTGACTCGTGTCTAATGTGAGTCGTCCTTCCCTTTTGTGCGCCTGTCGGTCGACGGCGGTGGAAGTGAGTGATTCAAGAGTGCCGACTGCAGGCGAGTCCTTTGCGCCGTGTCTGGGTGCTGCCACCAGATGCAACCTCCGGCTGGCTCCACCACGCGAACCGACACATCTAAAGCCAAAGTGCTCCGCTGACACGAGACTTTTTGCCCCTCGCTTTTGCTAGTGTTCGTAATCAAGACAAGATGCTTGTCGCTTCCATTTATCCACGGGGTCCACCTCTTTGGCCTCTGGCTCTGTTGACAGTAGCGCGACCTCTGGCCAGACCGACACCTCTTCCGCGCACATTTCTTGCTCTGAACATGGGCGCATTTCTATCGTGCACTTGTCAGCATAGCTCCTGTCACGCTTGACTGCTTTCCACCAACCTCAACATGTCTGGAACGATAAAGTATCGGACGTGCGATCCTCTGATGTAGACCTGGTCCAGATGTGATACGCGGCCATCTCTTGCTGTGACGGTGATGTCTCGGAGTTGGCAGTTCATGTTGTCCTCGGCTGTCGTGTCGTCAGTGTCCTGTTCCTTTCTCTTCTCTGCTTGCTGGAAGTCGCACCTTCGAGTAGCTTGCCGCGGTAGACATTGCCAGATGTGATTTCGACGGTAACAATGTGACCCTAGGATATCGCTCATCAGCACACGCTCTTTCAAATGCGACAGACGACGAGGATGCGCGTACGGTTGCTTCGTTGAGCAGCTTGATCGGGATTCCAATGGTTGAAGTCATGGCGAATGTGTGTGGGCCGTGTCGTGTGATGTGGTGATTGTTCGAGAAGTCGTAAGAGACGTGAGATAAATGCGCCGAGAGAGAAAGCCGTAGAGGGGATGGATCGAGAAGGCGTCGCCAACGAGGACGAGGACCGCGATGCGCGCGAATCTCCAAAGCTTCTGGCGGCTCGGCCTTGGCGGTGTTTCGTCTTGGCAGGAAACTTGACAGGAACGCTTTCCATCCATCTTTCCTGATTCATACACAATTAAAGTCGTCGAGATGAATGTATCAGGGACATTGAGCTTCTTCAGGCTCTTCAGAGACCCCTCCTTGTGCTTGCCCCATCATACCGTCTCCACCTTCAACCATCTACCAATTCCTCTATCTCGTGCTTTTACCAAAGCAGATGGTGAGAAGAAGGTAGACATCAGGGCCGTCGTGCTGGACAAGGACAACTGTTTTGCCGTACCAAAGGAAAACGACGTCTACAAGCCATATACAGTACGTGTTTGACTTGGAGATTTTCTCTTTCTCGACGTCTTAGAGGCACGGCAGATCATGTGTGTCTAATTATCCTACAGGAACGCTTCGAAGAACTCCGCAAAGCATATCCCGGATCTCGTTTGTTGATAGTATCAAACTCTGCTGGTACTCTGTCAGATCCTACTGGAGCAGAAGCAGATCTTTTGGAGAAGAACACCGGAGTCAAAGTCCTTAGACATAACACAAAGGTGTGCTTATCGTAACCACATCGGTGTACTTTGTCTGACTGAATTTGCAGAAACCTGGCTGTCACCCTGATGTGCTATCATACCTCCGAAATGCTCCAGACACAGGAGTTACGCATCCGTCTCAAGTCGCCATCGTAGGAGACAGGCTTTTTACTGATGTGATGATGGCAAACATGATGGGCTCATACGGTTTCTGGATCAGGGACGGTGTTGTAGAAGAAAAAGGACTGGTAGGTCATGTCGAGTCATGAAAAATCGTGGTAACGTTACTAATAGTGTACAGTTTGTGAAACTCGAGAGAAGTCTTGCAGGCTTCCTCACTCGCCGTGGCTACGCTCCGCCATCTCCCCAAAACCAGTTCGAGTAAATTCTCAGATCCACATCCTGTCGTGAAGCGATCTTCCTCCGATGCTGCTGAAGTGGCAAGCTCCTGAAGATACCTTCACATGGGCGGGTACCATGCCATCAGGAAATGGAATGGTCACCACTGTTGTCGACTGCTCGGATGGGTACTCGGTGATATGGCCGTCTCCAGTCGTATCAGCCGCGATAAGCAAACCCTGATTTCCGCCAATGAACCACGCCTGATCTTTCGACGACGGCAGAGAGATGTGCGCCAGTCCAGACGTATACACAACAAGCTATCAACATTAGCACAAGAACAGCGGTCAAGTTGTCGAACCAGAACATTACCTGAGGAGTAGGGCTGTTGTGTCTGCTGCCATTGAACCTTGGTGGGATGATAGTGTACGAAGCACTGCTAGCGTTGAAGTTGAACCTTAGACTACCAGCAACACCGGGTTCCGAAGAGTCAACCAATGGTGTCGCGAGCCGCCAACACTCGAGCGCTGATTCATTCGCAGCGTTGGTGACCAGAGCAGTAGCTGTGAGATAGTCATATGCTTGTGCACTTGCGCAAAGCAAAGCGAGCACAGCAGTTGTCAGATAGGAATGCATGTTGGGGACGTGGTTGTGGAAGAAGAATATGATATGAGTGAATGAAGCTTAACAATTGTTCGAGCAGTAAGAAGGTGTTTATAAGGGAGAGGAAGATGCAAGGCATATGAAGTCATACCGCATGACTTGTTTTAGCACCATTCCGTGCTACCACTCATGCGTTGGAAAGTCTGCCGTAATGCAAGCATGCTACTGCAGCATCACCGTTGCTATTCCTTCACTGGATGCCGCTCTTCCACTCATCCTTGGATGCCGCAGACTCGCAGTTGCAGTGAAAGTGCTCACGGAGTTCCACAACTCTCTGATGTCATTGTCAAGCCCCTGACTGCTACCCCGCGGAACGAATTGGTCCAACTCGAATAGGAGATCAGAAATATCGTGATCGCAACGTCCAACGCGACAACTCGTGAGCATCGACAACGCTTTTGATGCGCGCAAGCGATTACCACTTTCGCTCTAGCTTGCTGCACATCGCGGCTCGGCCCGTCTCCACACCTCACGTTCCCGGCTTCTCTTTCCCGTCTCGCATCACTTTCCTTCGAAACACAACTTTACATCAACCCCATCCAAAAATCACATACGAATAACAAGGATGACAGAAAAGGGCAGCCCGGAGATGAAGATGCCTTTCCGCGCTGCTGAAGGCGTATCCCGCTTCTTCCTGTTCGAAGCCCTGCGCACTGGTGTTGAAGAAATCGAAACCGCATCTTTGCAACTCGGGTCCGCGCGTGATAAAGCCGAGAAGATACTCATCAAGAACTCGCCTGTTGAGTTCGAGTCTTTGGTTCAGGATGTGTGTTACTACCTTTTGTCCCTCTATGATGAAGATGTCGTTTGCTGATGGGAACGATTGCAGATTCTAAAGTCTTGTGCAAAGAGTTTGCAGACGCATGCGGCTATTGTCGAGGCAGTTGCTGAGACTATGCGTGGTGATGTGAATGAGCTCGGTGGAAGCGACGGAGAGACCTCGAACAGGTTCTCTTTGCTTGTTGGTCAGATCAAGGATGCTGCTGCTGGTGTTGAGCAGTTGAGGGATGTCAATGTGAGTCACCCTCATCTCTATCCTCTCGGTCCATTACTTCCTCCCAGAACACAATTTTTCGGAGCTTCTCTTCCCTGATACTGAATGGAGCGGGCACCACTTCCATGTTGTACACAATCCCTGAAGCTGTTGCGTCGACATAAAACTCTCTTCCGAACCATCGCTGATACATCCTAACAGGTCGAGAAGGAAGAGTCACCTCCACTACCAACTGAAAGTGACTTTGACTCGGAGCCGGAAGTGCAGTCATCCAAGAAGCCAAAGGCCAGAGAGCCCGAAGGAACCACTCTTCGCAAGAAGAAGAAGACCAAGACCAAGCACGCCCCAAACACATCAGCATCAGTCACGGAGACTCCATCTGATATCCCAGATGAAAAGCCCATGAAGGGCAAGGGAAAGAAGCTTAGCAAGCCTCTCAAGCCGTCGAGTTCATCCAAAGCATCCGCCGAGCTGGACTCACCTCCTCCATCAGACGGGCTCTTGCCCAGCTCTCCTGTGTCCAAGACAAGTCACTCACCCCAAGAAGTTGAGGAATCTGTCAACACAAGGAGACAATCACCACAATCTTCCAAGTCTACCTCTGAACTCAGAGCAAAGCCTAATACTCCCAAGGCCGACAAAAACCTTCCCCCAACGACTCCCAGATCAGGTACAGCACAGCAAAACTTTGTCGACGAAGAAGACATCAACGCGGAAGTGGACGCCCGCCTCGCAGCCAAAGAACTGAAGCGTGCCAAGAAGAAGGAAGCAAAGAAACGCAAGCGTGACTCCGTTGCTTCCGACATCTTCTCTCCGGAACCCAAAGCCGAGCCTGCACATGCGACACCCTTGCCTGCAAAGAAGAAAGCTCGCGTCGATAAGGTCGATGGTGATGGCGATGCTAAGGAAAAACGCCAGAACGTTGATGATGCTCAGAGCAGCAAGGCGAAGGCGAAGAAACAGAAAACCAATGTCGCCATGGAGAAGGAGGAGAAGACTGTCGAAGCGAACAAGGCAAAACGCAGACGCTCGTCTAACATTGTTGTGACGGAGGCACCGGCTGCTCCGGCAGAGACCAACAACCGCAACAAGAAGCGCAGAGTGGGCTTCTGATCGAGTTGAGGAGGGACAGAGGGAATGAGGTTGACTTTGCTCTGAAAAGACACGGAGGACGAGATTTGCTATGAAACCAGTGGCAGTCATGTATGCTATTATTAGATGGCTGCCGACAGCAGAGTTTCAAGAGAGGGAGAAAGATGACAATCCTGGCCACCGCTGCCATTAGCTACAGCATCGCTCTGCACAAACGCACATTGAGATCATTAAATTTTATCACGAGAAAAAGAGAAGACTTGCTCTGCAAAGCAAAGATAGAAAGCCTACGTTCATATACATTGCTCATGAAACCAAAAGGGACACACATTGCCTCTACATCCTCAAATCTCTTCCAGATCAATATCCTCGCTCAAATCTTACTCGCACCATCCCTCTTGCCCCAAGCCTCCTTGACAAAACCCTCAACATCCGTCCACAAATCCTCCGGTCTCTCCATGGCAGCAAAATGACCACCCTCCTCATGCGAACTCACGTGGACAAAGTTTCCAGTCTCCTTGACCCACGAGATGGGCGTAGGGGAAATTTCAAAGGGGAAGTAGGAGTATCCCTGTGGTTTCTGGGAGGGCTTTGCAAAGCGCGGTTTACTCGACGGACCGGATTGGGCGCCGAAGAGCTGTGATGGTGTCAGTAGTGGTTAGGGGGAAGGAGGGAAGGGAGGAGGAGACGTACACTGCGGTAGGGATAGATACAACGGGCATAGGTATCCGTTAACCAGTACAAGCTCACCGAATCGAGTATTTCGTCAAGATCAGGGTCTGCATCCGTCCACTCGAGAAACTTTTCGCCTATCCACGATAACAAGGCCAGAGGAGAAGAGGAAAGCGTCAAGCCGATGGTGGCGGTTCGCGTGCCGTGCTCCATTGCATAAGCCGATCCGGACTCTTTGAACCTCTTCCCTCTGTCCAAACCCTTTTTCTCTGTTTCCGAGATGGGGAGAGAGGATGCGTTTGCAGGAGCGGGAAGTTGGTAAAGGTTCAGGTGGAAGGCTCTGCAAGCTTGTGCCTCCACGCCCAACTGTCTTGCGATGAAACTTCCCAGATCGCCGCCTTGAGCTATGTAGCCCGTGTCTCCGAAGCCGAGGGCGTGCATCAAGGCATCCATGACGGGGGCCATGTGCTCGGCCTTGAAATCCCTGTCTACAGGGGGAGAAGAGGAAAATGCGTAACCCGGGAGGGAAGGCACGATGATGTGGTAGGGCAGGGAAGCAGGATCTGGGTAGCGGGATTTGATTAGGGAGAGCATGGAGAGGAATTCCAGTATGCTGCCGGGCCAGCCGTGTAGAAAGAGAATGGGAATTGCGGTGGGGGAGGTGGAGAAGAGGGCGAGGAAGTGGATTGTAAAGTCAGAGCCCTCGGGGTCGGTGATGGGGATTGTAAAGTTTGGGAATGAGTTGATGTTGTTTTCGCATCTTCTCCTTTCGTGTATGTCAGTCTTGACCGTCTTTCTTTCCAAATGGATGGTTGGGAAGAGGTGGATACCAGTCATAGGTTGTTTCCCAATGTTTCTTGGCTTCGATGAGCCAGTCTCTGTTCATACCGAACCGACGGTCTGTTTGTTGGTTTTCATACGTTGCTGGACCAATTTTGGAATGGGCGAGTAGGTGCTTCATGGATTGGATTTCGTTGGCATCTATTTCTACCTTGAAGGGCTTTGGTTGGACCTTTGCGGTAGACGGGACTTGAGCGTAGTCGGCCATGGTGATTGTTCGGGATCCGGTGTTTGACTTGAGGGTGTGTGATAAGAAAAAACCTACATTGAATCTCCCAAGGGGATTGATGATATATATAAGTCTACATGTCGAACTGACGATCTCAGCGATGGCTTGCATTTGTAATTGGATGGCATATCGATGATGTAGTTCCCCGCTTGGGAAGCTTATCCTCGGATGATTTGATCGAGTATGTCGACAGACTTAGAGTCCAACAAGTCATTATGGGTGACCAAGGAGAGGTATCGCTGCACTGACTAAGCCCTTTACTGCAATGGACCAGAACTCGACCAAGTCAGACGTGGTGTGACAGCACAGACAGGGTGACCTGCCACGAGGCTTACCAGGTCGAAGCTTGGCATTGTTTCTTGTCCCCGCAAAGTCCGCTCGCTCCTGCCTTTTAAATTTATGAAGCTCTTTTTCCCATGCGCATTGCACTTGACCATACACGATCTTCGCTCGCCGTCACATACAACAACCACAGCTTCAGCCTTTCTCGATCGCATTCGCCAACTGCTAGTACCGTCAATCCAACAACAAATCAGAGCACGAATAACCAAGATGCCGCCCAAGACGGCTACGGGCAGAGCTCGCGGAACCGGCACAAGAGGAAGAGGTGGTAGAGGGGGACGGGGAGGTGCCGCTGCCACAACACCATCAGTGCCAGCAGAAACACCAACAGAACAATCTGCAACCGATGCAGCACCGGCAGAAACATCCACCCCAGCACCCGTGGCTCAAATGACAGCGGCCCCAGTCGCAAACATGGCCCCCGAAGCCAATGCATCCGCCTCCACTACAGAAGCGGCACCCGCTCCAGCACCAGCACCAGTCAAACGTGTAGCCTCTGTCCGTCGCGGCGGCGCATCCGCCTCGCCAGCACCCTCAGCCTCGCGCGGCAAGAAACCAATCGTCCCCGCACCCAAAGCAGTGAGAAGAAGCAAGGAAGAGAGAGAAGCTCTGCAAAAAGAAGCGAATGCGAAAAAGGCCGAGGAGGCAAGAACAGCACTCCGGGATGCAAAGAGGGCTGGCAGAGGCAGAGGCGACAGAGGAAGGGGAAGGGGTGGTGGTAAGGCAAGAGGTGGTTTCATGGGTGACAGCGAGAGGACAATCAGAGATGTTGTTGCCAGTGGTCCCTTCTCGGCTGGTCAGGTGGCTGCTGATGCTGGTTTCCGTGGACAAAAGAGAGCTGTAGGCGGCGGCGGCGGTGGGTTTGGCGGTGGAGGTGGAGGTGGTTATTCTGGAGGATCTGGCGGTGGTGGTGGTGGCAGCAGTGGAGGCCCTCGCATCAAAAGCGAAGGAGGGCCGTCGTACGGTAACGTCAACATCGAAGACGGCGGCTACATCTCGTCGGATCTGGACGAAGCAGACGAGGGACCTCGCAAGGACATCGACTTTATCAACCTCCTCAGCGACGATGAGCAAGACACGGCAGCCACCAATTCCGGCATGGCTCCCATCCGCGTCAATCGTGTCGAACACCGCGAGCGAGAAAAGCCAGTGGCCACAGACGCTTCCAAATCAAAAGCAGCCATCGCCGAACCTTCACACACCGCTACCACCGGACCAGCATCGGGAGAAGCAACCACCACCAAAGAACGCACCGCCTCTCCCGAACTCGTCCGCAGCAAACAGCCCCGCGCAAAGGAAGTCCAAGTCGTGCGCAGCGAGAGAAAATGGAAAGGCGCCTGGGAAGACAGCTCCGACGACGATCTAGCCATCAAGCCTGAACCCACAGACGATGCATCCTCCATCACAGCAGCACCCCTGGCAGACACCGACATTCCCATCAAGGAATCCGCATCTCCAGAATCCCGCCGCAAATCAAAGGGCAAAGCCGTGGCCAGAAAACACGCCCTGCCCACCGAAGCACCAGCCCTGCAGACGGTAGAAGAAAGACGCGAATGGGAACGCCACCACCTGGACCTCGAAATCTTGCGTCAAGAACTCGGAGAGATCACCTTGCCATCCTCTACACCTGCCGCAGCCTCTGCCCCCAAAGACGCAGAAGGCGATGTGAAGATGGGAGAAACAGCCACCACCGCCACCGAAGAAACAGATCTAGCAGAAGGCGCAGACGCCAGCACCTCTCTACCTCCTTCAACAACCGCCACACAACCACCACCGCCAGACCGCCGCACCGACCGCGTCTACCTCTTCCAATTCCCCCCCATCCTCCCCTCCCTCATCCCCGCAACCGTAAAACCAGAACCCCAATCCCCAACCCTGTCGAAGAAAACCCCCGCATCTTCGACAGCAGCAGCGGCAATCGATGTCGACTCCGCCTCAAACCCCAAAGCCAACGCAAAACAAGAAATCCCAGAGTCGGCAGGGCAATCGCATTCACCCTTTCCCTCTGGCCTCGTCGGAAAACTGCGCGTCCACGCCAGCGGAAGAACGACCTTGGATTGGGGCGGCACGGCGCTGCAGGTGGGCATGGGAACCGACGTGCAGTTTTTGCAGGACGCCGTGGTTGCAAAGTTTGCGGACAAAAGCGATGTGCAAGGTGCAAAGGGCAAGGAGGAGGAAGAGATGGATGAGGGTGCGTTTGGTGGTGAGGTCATGGGGTTGGGTCAGGTCAGGGGAAAGTTTGTCGTTACGCCTGATTGGGAGGAGATTGTTGGTGTGAGGATCTAGAAGAAGAAGAAGAAGAAGAGGATAGAGATAGACCTCGTGCTTTTTTCACGTATTCGCTTCGAGTAACATCCAAACATGGTCAAAACGTAATGTTCGTTGATAACGTTGCATAGCTATTTCCTCATCTTTTTTGGCTTCTCATGTGAGTGTTCACTGTCGTGAGCAGACCAACCTATTCGCATTGCCGAATTCTATGGCCATATCACTCATCATGCATATCTATCCCCCTTTCCCCCCTTTCCTACTTTGTCAGACTGCTCAAGGCTCAGCTTGATGACCACATACTAGAGCCCTGATCGAGCTTGAAGTTCATCGGCTAGACGGCTTCAATAGAGGCTTTCTCTTCGGGTGTAAAGATCGGCTCCTAGCGATCCTTTTCCTTGAGTTCATCCTCTGCGCTCTTGACAACGGTAGCCATGTCCTTTCTGGCCCACTCCCAGTAGTCGTTCCAGGCACGTGCGTGTTCGGCGGTGGTCTCGGCGGGGAAGGTCTTGTTGATGATAACACTGACCTTGGCGATGGCCTTGTTGTGCTCGCCCAACTTCTCCAACTCCTGCTTGACGGCCGTGTCCTTGGGCTTGAAGGCGAGGACTGCTCTGAACGATGCGGCCAATCCTTCAAGGCGACGGACAGTCTCCTCGGGTGCAAGAGTGACGAGCTTTGTCAACATCAAGCAACATAGAATCTTGATCTCGTGTTCGTCGCCAACACCTGCCTGGATACGGTCGTAGAATGCAGAGATGGGGACGCGTGCAAAGGCGGTCTCCATCAGAGCGTACAGTGTTTCGTATGCTGACTTGCGAAGCTCGAGACCATCGTCCACCTTGTGCTTGAAGGGACCCATGGACACTTCGCGGATGAGATCTGCGTTGATGACAGTCTCCTTCAAAGCCAGTGGCAGCAAGGTATCAAGGTGAGGCAGAATCAGGTCAGGCTTGTTGTGAGCAGCAGAGTTGAACGTGGTCAAGGCAAGACGACGGTTGTTCAAGTCATCTTCGTTGAGCATGGTAGTGAGCATAGGTACAATGCTAGGCTGCAGGTAGACATCGTAAGAAGGATCGGTATCAGAGAAAGTGTAGCGGAGTGCTGAGATGACCATGCCACGAACGGTGGGCGATGAGTCGCTGAGATATGCTTGCAATTGAGGCAGGTATGCAGCAGGGTCAATTGTAGCCAGTCTGCCAATGCACTCGGCGCCAACAACCTTGTTGTCTTCGACCTGCGAGGCAGTGATGATGTTGTCCCAGAGCTGTTTGGAGTACTTGATAACCTCTGTCTCGGCGGCAGTGTGCTGTAGCAGTTCCTTAATCGTGTGGAGAAGTAGGTACTGCTTGCCCTGACTCATACTGGACTGGATCTGAGGCAGGTAGCTGGAAACATTACCAGCAGCAGCACGACCCAAAGCGACTGCAGCAGCAAGAGACACCTTCTCTGACGTTGAGAAGAAAGAGGTAAACATATCAGGCTTATAGGGGAATGATGGGCCCATGCGCAGACCAGCTTCACCGAGAATGTAGAGGGCGAGGCATCTACGCTTCTCGTCGGATGTTGACTTCAACTCGGTTTCGAAATCGCTAAGGTTGACGCCGACTGAATCGCCACCAGCGACAAGAAGGATACCAATGACTTGACCGACAAGCTCAGGGTTGCCGTTGACACCAACTTCGGCGAGCAACGATCTCATCAAGTCCTTACCAGCACCTTTCTTGCCGATAATCTCGAGCGAGCCAAGCAGTGCGTCGAGTGCAGCACCGGTAAGATCCATCTTGGCCACGAAGCAGTAGGCATGAATGACCTCGTCGTTCAACACAAGTTGTGGTCTCTCGTTGGCAAAGGAACCGATGATGACCAGAGCAGGACCAATAAGGTGAAGATCCTGATCCAGCAGGATCAAAGGCAACAGAAGTTGAACGATCTTCTGCACGGTCTCGTCATCCATATTCTCGCGACATACCGGATTGACAGCCATACGCTTCAAAGCAGCAAGACTGGCTCCGCGCAGCGTTCTGCTGGACTTGCGCAGCTGAGCACCCAACTCAAGCGACACCTCGCGAACCCATTCGGGAGTGAACTCCTTGGAACTCTGTGCCAACACAGCAACAGTCTCAATCGCTCTGACAGAGGCCAAGCGAGTAAGTTCATTGCGAAGTCTGTCGTTGATGAGCTGCAGACCAGCGAGTCTGTTCTGTTGGTCGAGAAGAGCTGATCCTTGAGTGCCAGAAGTACGACCAATCAACAGGCCAAGCGACTGGACTGCCTTCTGTCGAACCTCTGTATCAGTGTCAGAGGCCGAGATGCGCTGAGTGACGGTATCGTAGATTTGTTGCAGGTAAGTAGCATTCTGCTGCTTGGAGCCAGCAGAACGAGGAGGAGTCAGAGCCTTGATGTAGACCTGAATCGTGTCAAATGCTTCGCTCGAGACCTTGCTGAACTTCTCTTTGGAAACGGTCGTCAGAGCGGGCATGATCTTGGCAAGATACGGCTCGATGACCTTGGAGGAGTGTGTGTCAGCGACGATGCGCAGCAGACGCAGCGACTCGATACGAAGAGAGTTGTTCGTCACGGAAGCGCCTCCTGATGTACCACCAGTCGACTTCATAGCATCGAGGACTGGGTCGATGACCTGATCGATGCGTTTTGAGAGACCACCGTGTTGAGCCGTGACCAGGTCTGTCAACAAGGAAATCACAGCATGCTTGGTAGGAACAGTGCTCGACTTGAGCAACTTGGCCGAACCCTGCACGATCTGGGGGTTGATCGCTGACAAGCTGACTTGAGGACCTCCTGAAGGTGGAGGCGTGGAGGGAGATACATAGCCATTGGACAAAGAAAGTTGCGGGCGGTCGCTAGAGAAACTACTGTCACGACGACGCTTGCGACTGATTGGAGGACCCGTGGCTGAGGACATTCTGCGAAGACTGGGTGTGGAGCTGACTTCGCCAGTCTTCTTGACAAGGAAGGCAAGAGTGGATAGGACCTCGAGGCGCACACTCTCTTCACGTTCCTGGAATCGTGACAGAAGAGCCGGAGCAATCTTTTCGTAGAGAAGACCACTGTCAAGCAAGTCGCCGCTTCCTCGTGTAGCGATCAAGGTGTGGATGAGCTTTGCAGCGCCACGACGAACCTTCCAGCTGACATCGTCCTCGTCGTCGAAGCCGGTTTCTTCTTCAAAGTCCTCGTCAAGATCAAAGTCATCATCCTGGTCGCTTTCTGCTCCTTCCATTTCATCGTCCTCATCGGCGGCATAGTTGGGGTCGTACTTGGCGAATCGGAGGCACGAGTCGATGACTTCCGGGATGTAGGGTGTCATGTCTTGACTGCATGATGCCAGGAAGGATTCTAGAGCTAGAAGAGCAGCCTCGCGTACTTCCTCGACCTGAGGATCACGACCTTCGTCTGATTCGGCAGCCTCCTCGTTCTGCTGATCCAGCTCTTGCTCACTCAGGGGTGACAGGACAAACGGTGCCAGAGTCCTGAGGTATGGGCCAAACTTGCGAGGAATCGATCTTGCCATCGAGGCGAAGATTGTGAGGTACAGCCTGCGTTGGGCTGGTGTGAGGTGGGACTGGCGCAAACTTTCGATCGAGTGTGACACGACCGAACTGAGGAGCGAATCTGAAAAGTATGGTGAGAGAACGGAGAGGGCGGTCACGGCCTTCTTCTTCATGACGGTACTGCATCGGGGGTTCTCTAGAACCTCTGCTGTGACCTTTTGGAGAGCCTCGACCTCGGCTTCTTGCAGCATTGGGCCAAAGCAACGAGCGACTTCGACCAGGACGTCCAAAGCGTTGCTGTCGATGCCAGTCTCGACCTCGACCTGAATCATGCCCTTGGGAGGTGCAGGCAGGTTCTTGCCAGTAGGAATGACGGTGTATCCAACGAGACGAGGGATCAAGGCGCGGCTGACGGCCGAGTATGATTCTTGAACTTTTTGCGTGCGAGGAACTGCTGGTGTAGGACGAGGGAGAGCGACGACCATGGCTCTGACGGCAAGAGCGGGTACTGAGCTGTCAACAGCATTGTCGGTACGGAGGTTGGAGATCTTGTCAAAGGTCGGGCAGAGGATGCTCTCGGGAGCCTTGTTGACAAAGGGACCCAGGCATTTGATGGCCATATTTTGGACGTCGCCATTCTGATCGTTGAGGGTGTGTAGGAGGCCTTCGACGACGCGTGCGCAGCAGCTGTAGTCGTGTGAGATGAAGGTGGGGTGGCCAATGGTGAGCATCTGGTTCAGGTCATTCAACGACATGTAACGAATATCCGGATCGACATCTTGCAGCTTGGGCAGCAGAGAGGCAACATGGTGGGCAGTTGGATTGACGGGAATGGCAGGAGCGGTTGTTGCGGCCATTATGGGGGTTGAGGGATGTGACTGCGTGAGAGATGGCTAAGCTGGAGTGCTGTAGTGGGGGACGAAGATTAATATAGCTCGCTCATCCAGAGGGTTGGTGAAGAGAAATGCGGAAAGACGGAGTGATGGGTTGGAATCGGCAGAGGATGATGAGTTCTGGATGGGAGCGGTAAAGAAACAGATGGGCGTCTTTCACTTTCCAGTCTTGAACAAGAGAGACCATGTTTGTACGGCGCAGCGCGCGGGTGCCTGGACTCTGGCGACAAAGCGTCCGTGCGTGCTCGTAGCTGCCAGTTTCTGATGACGATGGAAACCTTGGCAATCATCCGAGCCCGGCAAGCACTTTCGACAGCTCGACCTCGACACAGCGCGTCACGCTTCTTCGTCAATTGTTCGCTCACCACACACTCCACCACACCCCTCTCGAACACACCTACACCATGGTCCTTCCCCGATCTGCCATGCGCGGTTTCTCCGCTGCCCGTCTCTTCCGCTCCTCTGCCCGCCCTGCCGCTCGCGCTGTTGCCAGAAGAGGTTACGCCAGCGGTCACGGCCACTCGGCTCCCAGCAGCGACGTCCCATGGTAATCCTCTCACCATGCAATTACCAATCCAATTGGCCCGCCATTGACATGTTCTTCGTGCAGGATCCTCGGCTCTGCCGGTATCACCATCCCCGGCGCTTGGTACCTCTGGCCCGACTCATCTCACGGCGATGCTCACGGTCCCGGTGATGCCCACGCCAAGCAGGTTGAGGAGCACCCCGAGATGGAGCAGTCCGAGGAGGAGTCCGAGGACCAGCCCCAAGAAGAGTCCAACGATGAGTCCAACGCCGAGGCCAAGGACCCCAAGGACGAGGGTGAGCCCAAGGATGAGGGCGGTGCTCTGAAGGATGGCCAGGGTGAGAAGACCCAGGAGCAGCCCCAGGCCAACAACGAGCCCGCTGCCGGCGAATCCAAGTCCAAGCCCAACACCGAGGGCAAGAACATGCCCGAGAACAAGGGTGATGTTGAGGGTGTCCAGTTCAAGGGCCACACCAACGAGGGCGACTCGGACAACAAGATGCCCGACGAGCGCAAGCGCGAGCCCGACGGCAAGGGTGGCTTCAAGAAGCGTATCGACTCTGGCTACGGCAAGAACCTCGGCGAGGGCTCTGAGCACAGAGATGATGGCTCCACCAGCGTGCGTCCAGATACGAGTCCTTTGCTTTTTGACGTTCAAAAACTGATATACCGTTAGGCTGCCGCCTCCAAGACCACCTCCACCGGCGGTCAGGGCGATATCTCTACCAAGCAGTCTGGTATTTCCACTACGCCGACTCGCCACAGCACCAGAAGTTTGTGACACCAGCCCCTGTTCAAGGATCCTGCTAATTGTGACTAGTCGATCAAGATCCTAATATGAGCAAAAAAGGCGAGGGCGCTCCTGAAACCGCCAAATCGCAAGGAACAGTCAGTGTGAACCGCCCAACACCCAAGCAGCAAAAGGACAAGCCTAAGGGTGAAGAGGCTGGTGATCAACCCGTCGCCGACAAATCGAAGGACGAGTAAGAGGTACGATGATTGGTTTATAAATCGTCATTTTCTCCTTCCATCGAATAATTGTCTTGGCCTACTACCAACGAAGGTAACGAAAGCACCACTCTTGCGCAATTTTGTACATATGAATAATGTAACATTACTGCCAATGGGCACGAGTCTACCTTGCTTGGAGCAAAGCATTTGCATACAACTGAAATTGTGAAGCCTACTTGTACTAGGTATGTGTTCGAAGTCTCCAAGATAACGTACACAGCAGTTCCTCTATCGAAATGACCAATTCAAATTACCAAGTTCCATTGATGGTCAAACTCTGATCCAGCACCATTTCTCGTAGATGTCACCAGGATTCAACACCACCACTGAACAGCTGAACATATCTTATGCTTTGCAGAACCATCCTCTGGTTGTGCCCGACGGCGGCATGTCAACGTTACTTAAGCTTGAGCTTCCTACCAGTAAAGCAGAGGAAGAGCCAGCATCAGACGAGCGAGACATTCAACTTGAGCACCTCTGGGCACGAAACATGCCCGACCTCCATCTCCACATACCACATTCTCCGGAGAGCAAGACACAATGGATGGATCAGTTCGGCACGCTGCAGCGTGGTCGATTCTTTTTTTTCCTCCAGGTCATCGAAGACTATACCGACAGTGGATACATTGCTGCACTTCTCGAACGCTACCACTCTGGATGGGCTGGAAACGATTCATGGCTCGATGAGCCTAAAGACCGGAAGCAAGCTTTTCTCGACTGTGGTTGCTAAATCCACAGGAGACTCCGCGCTGGACATTGAACGGTGGGTTATATTAGTTAGCTTCATAACCGACTTTCTACCAAAGCCGCAGTCCTGCATATTTATGACTGTCTCAATCTCACAGATCAATCCCTCTCGCATTGCGAAATAGGCTAATGTTATAAGCTATCAAAACGCACAACTATTTGGCGATTTATAAGTTTAATCATAGAGATGTCCTAACATAACACTCTCTCCTTTAATGCCATAGAAAACATTATACATTT
Source organism: Aureobasidium sp. SLJ-2021a (assembly GCA_019677095.1). NCBI lineage: Eukaryota > Fungi > Ascomycota > Dothideomycetes > Dothideales > Saccotheciaceae > Aureobasidium > Aureobasidium sp. SLJ-2021a. The sequence continues at coordinate 100,907 of JAHRBU010000003.1, forward strand.
CGAGATAATCTGTTGCTAATTATAAACCTTCTACTAAGATAGTAATAGCATTAGTACTAAAAAGAAATAGAATGCTATAACACCTATCCTTATCATTTTCAGGTATAGTCGATCTAGGTAAGATGATCTAAAGAATTTATAGAAAGACTAAACTTTATAGAAGAGGTACTATCCTAGCTACTAATGCATGTAGTCTTAAGTTAGGCGGTTTAAGATGTAGGCATTGGTTTCTGTCTATTATAAGGAAAACTGCTAAAATAGGCAAGTCGAAATGTCGAGAGTGCGACCCTGCTCATGGTTCTGATCATCAAGGAAACAAGCAAGTATTCTCTAAGTTCGTGATATAGAGTCCTAACGTGCTTGACTTGAACGTTTGATATATTTCAATCATCGATCCGCTTGACCCGTGTCGTAGATACCAAAGTTAGACCAAAATCCCGAAATTCCATCATTTCCATAATTTCCAATCCCAAGTTTCATCAACCTTCAAAGATCAACCAATTCCAAAGATCCCCAAAGATAGGTAAGAACCCCCCAAAAAGCATTTCCAGAAAGCAAATCCAAATAGAAAAGATTTCCGAAAGAAAAGAAAAAGGTGATGCGAAAAGATAGATATCACCACTGCACGTTCTCCAACCCGATAACCCTTCCCGCGACAAACTCCTCCAGAGTCCAGCACTGCTCTGTTCCTTCTGCGGCTTCGGCAACCCATGCCCAAGCAATGATTTCATGGCGTTTTCCATGAGCATCCTGTACCTGAGTCTGTACTTTTCTCTTCTGGACTTTTGTGTTCAGAGTAGCGGTGAAGCATTCGGTGATCTTTGCCATGGCTGCGGAAGATTGGGGAAAGTAGAGGAGGCCGGAGACGTGATGGTATGTCGAGAATGCTGTTGATTTGACCAGCGAGGGAAGCAGAGTTGTAGCGTCCAGATGAGTGGTGTGGTGCAGTAAGATGGCGGGGGTCAAACGGCAAAGTAGGTCTGATGTGCGGAGGTTGAGGAGGGTGGAGAGGGTACAAGGTAATTGGAGCATACCGTGGAGGAAGAGTGGAGTATGAGCAAGCCGGAAGAGGTTTAGGGTTGAAAGTGAGAAGTGGTTAGTTAGTGCGAGGTGAGAGGAGAAGGGCAGGTAGGTTGATGTGAGGTCGTTTGGGGCGGGCAGGGGGATGAGCGCTGCGTGGGTTGATGGTGATGATTCTGGTGTGGTTGGAAACCAGGGGTCTGTGGTTATGGACCAGAGTGAAGTATCTTGATCTAGCGATGAACTGTCGGAGGTGTTGGGAGACCAGTTGTTTCCGTCTTCTTCATCGTACTCATTGTCTTCTTCGGTTATTGGGGAGCTTGCTTCCTTGTAGATGTTTTCAGTAATCTCATCCTCTGCCTCTCCGTACTCTGATGCTGTGTCCTCTAGAGCATTGATTCTGGCCGAAGTCCCGATGTTCGAAACAGAGACGTGAGCCTCGTGAGGCAAGAACAGACATGACAGTTCGCAAGCAGATCTTGATCTGCTGCCCAAGGAACTAGCATGTCCTTGTGCTTGATCGGATGCTGCAGCGAGGTATGCCGAGCCTTGTTGAATAACAATGTCGCCTGTCGACTTGCTTCTGTATCATCTGAAGTTACGAAAAGCCTTGATGTTTTGAGAAGAAAAATGGGTTTACCTTGGTCTCGTCGGCCGAGTGTGCAAACTCTCGGAATACATGCCTTCCAATCTATTGCAATTTGTGGATGATGGTGATGCAAGATAGAACGTGACCTACCATAAAGTCATGTACTTCTCGCAATGATTATATGACGGTTGAGAGGAGAACAAGACGATAAGATGGTGCTTTGTGTCTTGATCAAGGATGCATCAAATCATGTATTTTCCTGTACCGAAAGACGTCGATTTAAAGAAGAACCACGGTCGTCTCCAAAGTCGCGTAATTCTCAAGCCAGTGGGTGTCGGTGTAAGGAAGAGAAAGCAGACCTACTATCATAGTTGCCTACTAGCGACGAGACCTTGCATGTTTGCTATGAGAATGTGAACGCACACATCGAAAGCGTCGATTGGCTCGACAGTGTCGGCGATATGCAGCAAAGAGCGGGCTCGTTTTCACAGAAACCACTCAAAGTCGCAGCCAGAGAAGCATGTTCGCGCATTCGACGCATTCATCGAGATGCAGCTGCCAGCCACAGAGCTCTTCATCGAAAGGGCCGAAGAGAGTGAATGGTGGAGTACGAACGCTGAGGTTTCAGTCTCGAAACGGATTGAGGCAGAAAAAACAGTCTCATCTCAGCAGATGTCATGTTGCAGTTTGCAAACATTCATCACAGGTGGCAAGCAGCAAAGAAGGCTGTCTCGAAACACGTATTTACCGTAGGCAGCAGTGGGCTGGTTCTGTACGACATGGGCGCAAGTAGGCTTGATACTGGCACAGACATGAATCAATCTATCGGGTTCCATCAGGTTCTTTGTCGGTGGCGTAGATGAGTAGGTAATCATGGTCGTGTCGTGTGTGAGTGAGAGCGGCGGCCAGCTGGCGTTTGAAGTCGCGGACTTGTGAAAACACCGAAGAGTCTTGGCACGAGCTGTCTCGCAGCGTCATTGCCTCACATCGAGCACCTCTCGACAACTCTCTCGCTCACTCGCCATCTCCCCCCAATCATCACACAACACCTTGTCCATCAACTCAACCACCCTTTCTCTGTTCACACCTTGAACTTCTCCTCCTCATCAACACACTCTCCGCAAAAAGACCAACCGCCATCATGTCTGGGGAGCCGGATCACGTCGAGACTAAGAACAAGGTCAAGCTCGAACAGTACGATCATCACACGCCCCATCTTGCATGCCACGCGCATACTGACTTGTCTCTGTAGTGACCCCTCTGGCGCTGAGCAGAAGCACGTAAGTTACCTGATCAACATCTTCTACCATCAACGACACCACAACTGACTTGCCCCCTCAGGTCGAGAACGACGTATCAACGGCTATCCTCAAGAAGAAGAAGAAGCCCAACTCATTGATGTACGCGCCGCCATCATTTCACCTTGCCACACTCATACTGACAAGGCCTCAGTGTTACTGACGCCACCAACGATGACAACTCCATCATCGCTCTCTCCAACAACACCATGGAGACTCTTCAGCTCTTCCGTGGCGACACCGTTCTGGTCAAGGGAAAGAAGCGCAAGGATACCGTCTTGATCGTTCTCGCCGACGACGATCTCGAGGATGGTCAGGCCCGCATCAACCGCGTTGTCCGCCACAACCTCCGTGTCAAGCACGGCGACATCATCACCGTCCACCCCTGCCCTGACATCAAATACGTGAGTCGCTCAATGCCTTTTGTTCTGCAAATTAATTCTGACACCCGCAACAGGCCAAGCGCATCGCAGTCCTCCCCATCGCCGACACAATCGAGGGCATCACCGGCTCCCTCTTCGACGTCTTCCTCGCTCCCTACTTCCGTGAGGCTTACAGACCTGTTCGCCAAGGCGACCTCTTCACATGCAGAGGTGGCATGAGACAAGTTGAGTTCAAGGTCGTCGAGGTGGATCCCCCAGAGTTTGGCATTGTCGCACAAGACACTGTCATTCACTGCGAAGGTGAGCCCATCCAGCGCGAGGACGAGGAGGGTAACCTCAACGAGGTTGGCTACGACGACATTGGTGGTGTTCGCAAGCAAATGGCTCAAGTCCGTGAGCTTGTCGAGCTGCCTTTGAGACATCCCCAACTCTTCAAGTCGATCGGTATCAAGCCTCCTCGTGGTATCCTCATGTACGGTCCTCCCGGTACCGGTAAGACTCTGATGGCCAGAGCTGTTGCCAACGAGACTGGTGCTTTCTTCTTCCTCATCAACGGTCCCGAAATCATGTCCAAGATGGCTGGTGAATCCGAGTCCAACTTGCGCAAGGCCTTCGAGGAAGCCGAGAAGAACTCGCCCGCCATCATCTTCATCGATGAGATCGACTCCATCGCCCCCAAGCGTGACAAGACCAACGGTGAAGTCGAGCGCCGTGTCGTTTCGCAACTCCTTACCCTGATGGACGGCATGAAGGCTCGCTCCAACATTGTCGTCATGGCCGCCACCAACCGTCCCAACTCGATCGATCCCGCTCTTCGTCGTTTCGGCCGTTTCGACCGTGAAGTCGACATTGGCATTCCCGACCCCACCGGCCGTCTGGAGATTCTCCAAATCCACACCAAGAACATGAAGCTCGGTGACGAGGTTGATCTCGAGAGCATTGCCGCCGAGACTCACGGTTACGTCGGTTCCGATATCGCAGCTCTCTGTTCAGAGGCTGCCATGCAACAGATCCGTGAAAAGATGGACCTCATCGACTTGGACGAAGACACAATCGACGCCGAGGTTCTCGACTCGCTGGGTGTTACCATGGAGAACTTCAGATTCGCTCTTGGTGTTTCCAACCCTTCGGCCCTCCGCGAGGTTGCCGTTGTCGAGGTTCCCAACGTCCGCTGGGAGGACATTGGTGGTCTCGAGGAGGTCAAGCGCGAGCTCATCGAGTCCGTCCAATACCCTGTCGACCACCCCGAGAAGTTCCTCAAGTTTGGTCTGTCACCATCAAAGGGTGTCCTCTTCTACGGACCTCCTGGTACTGGTAAGACTCTTCTTGCCAAGGCCGTCGCCAACGAGTGTGCTGCCAACTTCATCTCCGTCAAGGGTCCTGAACTTCTTTCCATGTGGTTCGGTGAGTCCGAGAGCAACATTCGTGACATCTTCGACAAGGCTCGCGCTGCCGCACCTTGCGTTGTTTTCCTCGATGAGCTGGATTCCATCGCCAAGTCTCGTGGTGGTTCAGGTGCTGGCGGTGATGCTGGCGGTGCTTCCGACCGTGTCGTCAACCAGCTTCTCACTGAGATGGATGGTATGACCTCAAAGAAGAACGTCTTCGTTATTGGTGCTACCAACCGTCCCGAGCAGCTCGACAATGCTCTTTGCCGTCCTGGACGTCTTGACACTCTCGTCTACGTCCCTCTTCCCGACGAGTCATCTCGTGAAGGTATCCTCAGAGCCCAGCTCCGTAAGACCCCCGTCGCTCCCGATGTCGACATTGCCTACATCGCTTCCAAGACCAACGGTTTCTCCGGTGCCGATCTTGGTTTCATCACCCAGCGTGCCGTCAAGCTCGCCATCAAGGAGGCCATCTCAACCGACATTGAGCGTACCAAGGCTCGTGAGGCTGCTGGTGAGGACGCTATGGAGGAGGATGCCGAGGACCCTGTCCCTGAGCTCACTCGTGCTCACTTCGAGGAGGCCATGCAGAGTGCCCGTAGATCTGTTACCGATGTCGAGATCAGAAGATACGAGAGCTTCGCCCAGCAGATGAAGCAGTCAAGTGGCAGCAACTTCTTCCGCTTCCCTGACGCCACTACTGGCGGCGAGAGCGGCGGTCAGGACAACTTCGGCGAGGCTGGTGGTGACGACGACCTCTACAACTAAGGGACATTGAGAGAAGCATATATCATGGCATGGGCACTTTGATAGAAGCGAAGAAAGGTCAAAGGGGGGAGTTTTTCTTAATGGAAGCCGCGATGGCACCACTTACTGATGAATTGACGGCGTGAAATGGCTTGTCTTTTTTTCTAGCTATTTACCTAGTTCACACAGGAATGTACTTCTGAACAACGAAACACTGCCACTTGATTTGTGAGATGTTCTATAAGAGTATGAAAATGTAAATCCAAGATTCAAAAAAAAGTGGTATCATTGATGGGTAACCTCCAAACGCTGTGTGTACGGATGCGGTCAGTCAGGGTCTTTGTTCTTGGCTGGGTATGATTTCTTACCCGAGGTATGCAAGAGAACAAGAAACAAGGAGACGGAAGGTGGGCGTTCAAGCAGAATCGATTTGACAGATCTTGTCCAACTCCTTCTTGACAACCTTGACGGCCTGAGTAATTGCCTGATCGGGAATGGCCAGAGAAGGATGACTGGAGTCCTTTGCAGCACCGGGATCTGCCAAAGCTTCTTCGAGAATGCGATCCATCAAGTCATCGTACTTGGTACACTCGCCAGAACGCATGAGTTGGGTGACGTGGTTCTTGAGATTTGTCGCCCATCCTGAAGCCTGTAGTTCATGGAGGAGGGCGGTTTGGATGGTTTGAATGCTTCCTGCATCGACGAGAGCGGTGGTGAGTTGAGTTTGAGTTGCCGGTTGGGTTGAGAAGCTTGTAGACTCGTTGACGGAGAGTTTTTGCGACATGATTGATGTTTTTTTTGTGGCGGTGATTTTGTGACATGCAAGTTGAGTTTGATGTGTTGATGGGGAAGTTCTTGGGTGTGTGGAGTTCTAGGGCAAGAGGTCGGGGTTGTCAGGGCTTGGCGTATGCTTTCAGGCTATGGACCGACGACGACAGGCACAAGAGACCAAGACAGCACCAGTTTGCTATCTCTACACAATCAGCGTCACTCTCGCCCTGTATAGACAGCTGCGACAGCGTCGGCCTTCAGTCAGACCTTACTCAGCCGCCACGTTTTATCACCAACGGTTCTGCTCCGGTTAGCGCCGCCTCCACGCCAGGGCGCGCAGTGGAATGTCAATGGCCGCCTACAAGACGACGCAATACCACCATGAATCGGACGCCGAAGACGACTACCTGCACCCGACATACCACTCGCCCATTCTGCCGCGGTCCCACCTGCACGACGACGATCTTGACGACGGCGAAGACGACGACGACATGACGACCAGTGCTGAGCACACGCCCACCACCTTCAGCCACTCGCTATCGCATTCTCTCAACCCAAGTCCGACAGGCCTCATCACCCAATGGACCGCTGAGCAGGTTGCCGACTGGGTTGCCGCTCTGGGCTTGACACAGTATGCCGACGCCTTTGTCGACGAGGCCATCACCGGTCTGGCTCTTGTCGAGATGCAACACCACGACTTCAAGGAGATGGGCATTATGAGTGTGGGCCATCGCTTATCTCTGCTCAGGGGTGTATACGACATCAAGATCAAGCAGAACATCCCCCTGGACCCGGACCACTACGTACCCTTGTGTCAGTCGCAGCATATCCCGAACCTCCCTTGCATGACTAACAACAATGCGCAGCCGCTGGAGACAATGCCTTGGACATGACGGCTACGCAGGATGATATCGCTCGCATCATTGAGTCGATCCGTATACGCGACTCACGCATTCTATCAGCCGAGATTGAGCTCCGAACTCTACGTGACCAGTTCGATCGCATATCAGAAGAGAACAGAAAGCTGCGCGAAGATACTCTGCCTGTCATTCGCATGGTCAAGGACCGTTCCCAGCTACCTCCCACTCCGGCAGACGGACTCGGCACCCCTCCAGCAGACTTCAAGCCCGAAAAGATGGCCAGTGGCCTTTCGCGAAAGTTCTCGACAAAGAAGCTCTTCCTCGGAGGCGCTCCCAAAAACCCCTCGCCCACCATCCACGAATCGTCCACTCTTGATCCCTCTGCCGCTGCAATGGCCGCCACTTCTCACTTGAATCCCTCGCATCCTCAAAACTCGCCCAACCAGCTCTCGCAGCCATCTCCTACATCTCCCGCCTACAACCCCTCGATACAAGCCATGTCCGCCGGAAACCGTTCTTTCCCACGCGACGTCGCTCCATCAGCTCGCCCTTCGTACATCGAAGACCCGCGTCAATCACACGTTTCCCACGCGCCCTCTACAACAGCTCCTTCAAGCCGTCGACCAGCAACAACACCAGCACCTCCTCAGGAAGACCCGCCAAACAGTGCCCCACTCCCACGTTCTTCTCGTGAGAAGGACAATCCACAAGTCGAGATTTTCAAATCTTTCCGTGTGAGCATCGAAGACCCATGCCACAAAGTCTTGCCTGTAGCCCTCCAACGGTACAACATCAACGACGACTGGCGCCAATACTCCCTCTACATTGTCTATGGCGATCAAGAACGCTGCCTAGGCTTGGAGGAGAAACCACTCATGCTGTTCAAACAACTCGAACGTGAAGGTGGAAAACCAATGTTCATGCTTCGCAAACACGCCGCTCCTGTCGGCGAAGGCTGGTCCGCGAACCGTACAGTTCCTGCGCAAGAGATGCAAAATCTAGGTCCCAGTAGAGAGAGTGTGAGGAGGGAGAATGCGGACAGCGGCCGAGCGTTACCTGGGGGTGTGCTCTAGGCGAGTACACCTCTTTCCAGGATGATGCAGGATCTAGTCGGGTTTCACCATGGTGGTGCCAAAGTCACGGGCAGGAAATTGTGGTACTACTCGGCGCAACAGATTTCAGAACATGCGTTGAAGCATGGTGTTGAAATAGACTTGGATGACTTGACTGGTGTTGGGAGAAGGCAGAAGAGAAGAACAAGTCTGTGTGAGAGGAGAGGTGTGCTTGGGTTAAAGGTCTGGATCCTGAGATGAACGTTGAATCATAAACAGACTGGAGACATGCTCTTGGGCAGCTTTGAGCAAGACTCTTACTTGGATATATAGACTCTATCGTGCAGATCTGATTAGAGCAGTCTGATGATCTTTTTCCAATCTCATACGTTCTTTTCTTCCAATACGAATTCAAAGCTTTGGTGTTCGCTAAGCAACACATGCGGAAGTCGACCGCACAAAACTATCCTGCTGTGGACAACCTGTGCTTACGAGCGATCGCAATCGTTTGTCTAGAGTTGGCAAGATCACAGTCATAAAATGTAACAACAAGAGCTCGGGGCCCGCGGGCACCCGTCCAGCCCTTTTCTTTGCCGCGTAATGGCCCCGCCTTTGTTATCGGTCGCTCCCCAGATTGGCATCTCCATGCGACTCTGTCTTCGCCGCTTGTACATGCTTAATTAGGTATGGCGTAGTTTTCTACTGAACCGCCGCTGGCAGTTCGATGGATATAAGTAGAGGTGTCCTTCCCTCGGTGAGATTCTGCTCTTCTGCTTATACCATCGTCTTTCGTACTTTCGCCAGCCATGGCTCCCTCTCACCCCCTTTCCAACCTCTCCATCGGGGAGACCAATCTCGCTAGAGAGATTGTTCTTGCTCACCACGACAAGGAGGTCATTGACTTTAGAGAAATCTTCCTCCAAGAACCAACCAAAGCAGAGCTGGTCAAGTATCTTCAACTCGAACATTCCGGTCGCTTGTCTCCTAACTCTCCTCGTCCTGCTCGTCTTGCCAAGTGCCAGTACGATGTCATTGGCCGGGACAGAATTCCTTCTTACCACGAGTCTGTGGTGGATATTGGTTCGGGGAAGAGGGTCAAGCACGAGATCATTGGCAAGGAGCATCAAGCAGCTTTGACTCTGTAAGTCGTGTGACGTTTCGATATACACATCAACTCTAACCCCTGACAGCAAAGAATTCGAGGTTCTCGTCAGCGTCTGCAAGGCCGATCCAAAATTCAAGCAAGCAATCGCCGACTTGAACATTCCCGATTACTACGAGGTTGTTGTCGAACCCTGGCCGTATGGTGGTCTCGACGAGGAAGACGAGAGTCGTCGCTACTTCCAAGGTCTCATCTTTGCTCAGGACACCCGCAACGGCAATGCCGACTCAAACTTCTATGCTTTCCCTCTACCTCTGATTCCTGTCGTCGACATCCACAAGCAGGAAGTTTGCCGCATCGACAAACTCGCCACTGGTGGAAAGAACGACAGCTTTACGGCAAAGACTCATGGCGAGAAGATTCTTGAACATTGTACCAATGCTGAATACGTGCCCGAACTTCTGCCTCAAGGACTGAGACAGGATCTCAAGACTTTGAACGTGCTGCAGCCGGACGGTCCCTCGTTCAAGGTCTCGGATGAGTCCTTGGTCGAGTGGCAGAAGTGGAGATTCCGTGTTTCGTTCAACCCTCGCGAGGGCGCCGTCATTCACGACGTGCACTACGATGGAAGAAGTGTCGCCTACAGACTCTCTGTCAGTGAGATGACCGTCCCTTACGCAGACGCCCGTCCCCCGTTCCAGAGAAAGCAAGCCTTTGACTTTGGCGACGGCGGTGCCGGAAACTGTGCCAACAACCTCTCTCTCGGCTGCGATTGTCTGGGAGTCATCAAGTACTTTGACGCCGTCATCGTCGACGACGATGGCAAGGGCAAAGTCCACCCCAACGTCATCTGCCTGCACGAGCAGGACGAAGGCATCGGCTGGAAGCACACCAACTGGCGCACCGGCCGCGCAGTCGTGACCCGCAGCCGCGTCCTCGTCGTCCAATTCATCATCACCCTCGCCAACTACGAATACGTCTTTGCCTACAAGTTCGACCAGTCCGGCGGCATTGACATCGAAACGCGCGCCACGGGCATCGTCAGCTGCGTCAACATCGACGCCGGCAAGACCAGCAATTACGGCAACGTCGTAAACCCGGGCGTCCTCGCCCAAAACCACCAACACATTTTCGCCTTCCGCATCGATCCCGCAGTCGACGGCCACAACAACACGGTCATCACCGAGGAATCCCACGCCGTGCCCATGAACCCCACCACCAACCCTCGCGGCAACTACTACGAAGTCCGCAAGACACCCATCGAAACCGCCGCCTGGGCGGATGCCGAACCCCGTCTCAACCGCGTCTTCAAGATTGTCAACGAAAAGATCAAGAACCCGGTTTCGGGCAACAGCGTGGGCTACAAACTCGTGCCTCCCGCCACGCAACTGCTCCTCGCCGACCCGGCTTCCGTGCAAGCCCAGCGCGCGCAGTTCGCCCAGCACCACGTGTGGGTGACCAAGTACAAGGACGACGAGCTCTTCGCCGGCGGCAGATTCACCATGCAATCGCGCAAGGAAATCGACGGTGTTGCCGATGCGGTGGCGCGCGGCGACAAGACCAGAGATACCGATGTGGTTGTCTGGAGTGTCTTTGGACTGACGCACAACCCTCGCGTCGAGGATTGGCCTGTTATGCCCTGTGAGATCCATTCGGTGCACCTGCGACCCACGGATTTCTTCACCTCGAACCCGAGTATGGATGTGCCGCCGTCGAGCAACAAGGCTTCCGTCGAGGTGCCCAAGAGTTGCTGCCAACCTGCTCAAGGCAAGCTTTGAGTGTCTGCTGTGCCTTGGAATAATTGATGAGGAGAGGAGAGGTGTAAGTCCCTCAGATGACCGTAACGACTTTTTGACAAACAACAAGGGATGTAAGTCTCCCGACCCACGTCAAAAATAACGACTTTAGAATTTGATGGATGCAAGTCTCCTTCGCAACGACTTTAGATACCTTTTTGTTTTTGTTTTTGTTCCTATCTAGCTGATTTTTGGATTTGTATTTGAAAATGTTTGTTCTTACTCGAAACTACCTTTTTTAGCTTCTCCACCTTGTCCTTGTACTGCTCGTGAAGATTCGATGGGGGAGATGGTAAAATTGTATGTCGTTTGGCCTTGGTTGGTGGGGGTTTAAGGTAGGCAAGTAGTACACTGCATGAGATATAGAGGGAATGGTTTGGCTCGGACAGACTTTGGCGTATGGGAAAGCCGGTTGTGCTACAGGCATCACCGCGTGCCAGGAGTTTGAGATAGTGGGCAGATGTGAATCGTCACAAGACCGAATAGATTGGTAATTCTATACTAGATACTATTCGTAGATGCCCTCTTCAAACTTGTCGGCGTTGAAGAAGGTGCTCTGGACGATGCGGCCGTTGCCCAAGAAGTCTGTGCCGTCGCTTGCTTTGATAGCCTGTGGTTTGGTCAGTAAATAATTCCTGGTACACCAGTTGCGTGACTTACATTGAAAGCACTCAGAGCGCTTGTAAACTTGACAAACACTCTGCCGGTGGCGCGGTCGATAAAGACACGTTCCGAGCGGCCATAGTCCTCCAACTTCTCGCCGATTCTTTGCATCAGGTTGTCCTCTTCGATGGCTCGGTCGACGTCCATGTCTCTGAGCATACCTTCGAATCTGGCAACCAGACTGAAGGCCTTGGTCTCATCAACGGGCGTGTCGGTCTTTGTCTTTTTGCCTCCCACAATGCGACCCATGGCAGCAGGTTGTGCCCAGCCACCGCCTTCTGCATCGCCCTTGCGCTTCCGTTTCGTGGCTTCGTGGCGAAGGATGGTCGTGATACCGGTTGCTTCCTTTCCGAGACCTTCGCCCTTTTTCCAACCCATCTTCTCCATGTAGCGTTGTGCGAAGCCTTTTTGTCCTGGTGCGGATGTCCGTAACTCGGGTTCAGGTTCTTGTGACGGTTCCGTGTTGGTTGACTCGTGGGCATAGTCTGTATCATCTTGTGTCCGAGCGGGCTGTTCATAACGTACAGGCTCACGTGAGATGGTTCCTGATGGCTCAGATGGAGCAGGTTGAACCGTGACAGGTGAAGGTGCGGATTGATATGACTGAGCAGGTGGTGGAGGCGGTACAAAGTGAGGCGGAGGCGGAGGGTAATATTGTAGGCCAGGCAGAGCAGGGGCAGCGGAGAATGGTGGAGGCGGAGGAGGGTATTGGTCGAGTTGTGGAGGCTGAGGAGGATAGGCGACAGGGACAGGGGCGGGAGGAGGCGGAGGTGGAGCGAAGGCAGGTTGAGAAGTGGCAGGAGGGTCGACAGGCTCGGTGAGCTCTTGCGGAGGTGGCATGTTCTTGTACGAGACGTCGGCCGCAAGTCGAGGCTCATCTCTTGCCGGGGGAGGAGTTCCAGGACGTCTGAAAGAGTGAAGCGTCTCCTTCCACTGGTAGCGAGCGTTGAACTTGGAGTCCGAGTGCTTCCAGGCATCCAGGCGTAGCTTTGTTCGGGTCTTTGTGAAGGCATCCTGGACGTTGTATGGCGCGGACCAGTCAATGTCTTCAATGTGCAACGAGGCCTTTTTGGATCTCTTGGTCTTGCGCTCCTCCTTGAGACGGGCTTTTTGCTCCTCCTGGAACTTGTGGTATTCGTTGACGACATCAAAGTCTTGTTGTTGAGATTCATTCCATTTCTGGACAATGGGACCGGTTGCTTGAGGGGCAGCAGGGAGCGGAGGAGGCTTCGTCACAAGTGTGGGATTCGAGTTTGGCCTGGGCTTCTGCTTCTGGAGGGGCTGGGGACGTTTGATGGCTGGTTGAAAACGGAGAGAGGCTGCGTCGAATTGAGCATCAGCGAGCCTTTGTTACGTCGAGCTGCTTCAGGTACCATCGGGTGTTTTCTTTTCCGCTGCGGCCGGAGCTTCGTCTTCTTTCTTGAACGAGTACTTGACAGGCGCGCCAGAGATTGTGGCAGCGGGCGCAGCCGCTGCTGCTGGATCCAGCAGGTTTGCATATAGTGACGGCGGCATGTTGGTGATTGTGAGTTGTCTAGTGCGACTGGCGAGACTCGGGCGCCTTCGAAGTCGCTGGCCGAAGCACAAGTTGACGTGCCAAGCCAGGGATATTGTCCTGCGGGAGTGGGGAAAGCTCGGATCTGTTGATGTCACCACCATCCGGTTACCCGTCCAGCCGTCGCATCTGCCATATGATTGCAAGTACGCGTACTTGCTTATCGCTCCTTCCTTTTTCTGCTCTCACTGTCTATATACTCTATCCCTCTCCAGTATTCTCAATAGACACAATAAATTGGAACATCCACCACCATGACAACCCTTACAAACGCTTTCTCGCATTCGTCCCATGACACGGCCATCATCGTGCCTGGAAAGCAGCCTTTGACCGTCTCATACGAGCAACTCACAGCCGATATCCTCTCCTTCCAGTTGAAGCTCGCCAAATTGGGTATTACCCCTGGCTCGGCCGTCTCGATTGCTCTTCCCAACACATACCCATTCATCGTCGCTTTCCTGGCCACCGCATGGCAGCGTGCTATTGCCGCTCCTCTCAACCCTGCATACAAGCAATCCGAGTTCGAATTCTACATCGATGACTTGAAGTCTGCTCTTGTCCTCGTACCCCAAGGTCTGGCAGACGGTCCTGCTGTCAAGGCTGCTACCAAGTATAATGCTGCCGTTGCCGAGTGCTACTGGAACGGAAAAGAGGTTGTCCTGGACATCAAGAATGAGGGAAAGTTGAAGGCCAAGGGAGACAAGCCCATCGAGTATGCTCAACCCGACGATGTTGCTCTTGTCCTGCACACTAGCGGTACCACTGGCCGCCCCAAGGCTGTCCCTCTTTCACACAAGAACCTCACGCGCACAATGTCCAACATCAAGGCGACTTACGAGCTGACCAAGGCCGATCGCACCATGCTGGTCATGCCCCTCTTCCACGTCCACGGTCTCCTCGCCGGCTTCCTTGCCCCTCTGTTGTCTGGTGGTTCCGTCGTCGTGCCAGCCAAGTTCTCGGCCTCAGACTTCTGGCGTGACTTTCAGACCCACGAGGCAAACTGGTACACTGCTGTACCTACCATCCACCAAATATTGCTCAAGAGTCCCACTCCTTCCCCTCTACCAAACATCCGCTTCATCCGATCTTGCTCTTCGCCACTGTCTCCCAAGGTCTTCCATGAGCTCGAAAAGACCTTCAAGGCCCCAGTCCTCGAAGCCTATGCCATGACCGAGGCTGCTCACCAAATGACTTCCAACCCTCTGCCTCACAAGGGTAAGCGTCAGCCAGGCTCAGTCGGTGTCGGTCAAGGTGTCGAAGTCAAGATCTTGGATCAGTCAGGCAAGGAGGTTCCTCAGGGTTCCGAGGCCGAGATCTGCATTCGCGGTGAGAACGTCACTACCGGCTACCTCAACAACCCCGAAGCAAACAAGACCTCCTTTACCGCCGAGGGCTTCTTCCGCACTGGCGACCAAGGCAAGCAAGATGCCGACGGCTATGTAATCATCACGGGCAGAATCAAGGAGTTGATCAACAAGGGTGGTGAAAAGATCAGTCCTATCGAACTCGACAACGTCATGGCACAACACCCTAGTGTGTCGGAAGCCGTCAGTTTCGCCATTGCAGACGACATGTATGGTCAAGACGTCGGTGTCGCCATCGTCCTCAAGGACAACCAGAAACTCGAGCCTGCAGACTTAAAGTCGTGGATGGCCGAACGCGTTGCCAAGTTCAAGTTGCCAAAGAAGGTCTTTTTTACTGATGTCATGCCCAAGACTGCTACGGGCAAGATTCAGAGACGCATGGTTGCTGAAGCTATGCTCAAGCAAGAGGCTCCCAAAGCTAAGCTCTAAGATCTTATGACGTGTCAACCTTTTTGTATATATCATGTATATCCTTTTTACGGATCTAATGGACATGTTTATCATCGCGCTTGTCTCTGTTTTTCATCTGCGCATCGTTTATAACCCATGATTGGCACGACCAGTGTGATTCTGTAAAAACAGGCTTGTTCGCTGTCCTTCTAGAGCATGACTGTCAGTCGTGCTCGTCTAAAACTTGGCCTTGATTAGCAACGTGCAACATCATCAAGCAGGTCTGTATCTCCAGTCAGAGTTGATGCTTCATCCACCTCGCATTCCCCCATAAACTCAAAAACTTTGGCTGTCTTTTCGGAAGAGATTTTCCCCTTTCCGAGAGCTCTAATGTTTCGTTCTCCTCTACTAACGCTAAAGTTCATCCTTTCACAAGAACTCTGAGTAACTGGCATGGCTGGAGCTGGCGAGCAAAGCTTGTAACATGTGTGGTGGAACAGATGTCCGAAGTCCCTAGAATCTCGGGTTGGACTACTAACATCGGATGTTTGCTGGGTCTTTGGTTGTCCATACCGATATGCTGATAGAGTATGGCAGGCAATCGCCAAACGGCTGGGAGGAAGTTTCGAGCCAAGTGGTAGTCTGTAGACAGAGAAGGTATGTGTGGGTGTTGCATGCTTGCAAGATATCTGGCCGAGAGTGGGGATGCGCCAGAGGGTGGCGATGACCACAGTGCCCAGGGACTTGGTGACGTTCCGCATACCTAAGATGCTGAGAGAGAGGCTCGTCTGTGAAATGGTTCGCTGAAGATGGTTGGTTTGGCTTCAACGGCATGTTGGACGGATCTCGGTAGATACATCATACAAGAACATCTTCTCATCAACGTATATACTAGTGAATCCAAGGAAACTGTGGCAGGCATGCTTTCAAAACGATGGAAAGATAGAGAAATGCATCACCAGACCGAGGGAGTAACTTCCAGACTTGGGGACCGCCGACTCTACACGAGTCAAACTTGATCAACAATAACGCGGCCACAGTTGATCTCTCCGATGGTGGACGCGATACGGCTATACTCATCGTCAGCAAGTGTCCAACAGGAAATATTATCTCATCGGCAAACAACGTACCCCGAGATGTGTCTGTTGTCAGTGCGACATTCCACATCGGTGTGATCTTCGTCTCGGGCTTTGATCATTGCATTCTGGGCATGCTCTTGGCTCGTCACTGCGATGGAATTCCTACCGCCCAGAAGAGTGCTTGAAAAGAAGGTGTGTGGACAGTCCATGCCGACCGAGAAGCTGCCCAAATTGCTATTGAAGGAGACACCGATGGTACTTCCGTAGAGACTTGCAGGACAGCCCTCGAGATTGTACTTGTCGTAGATGTAGAGGCCGGCCCAACATCCGTCTAATCTTTTGTCCGCAGCAGGAATGCGGGTGGTGATGCCTAAGCGCTCGCCCCTCTCAATGTACTCCATGTTTGCTGTAATGTCCTTGTTCGTGTTGTTTGCCACTAACAAAAGGTTTCGGCGGCTTTTCATGACGGTCAAGACAGGGTAGATTATGGCCACATCATCTACTTTGAACGGTAGGTCCCAGGAGGCGACACGTTTTGACATAGCGGCGCCCGCTGTGATATGTGTTATCGAGGATGTTGTTTGATCATCCGGGACTTTCTTACCTCCGCCCGCGATCGCAATCATACACACGGCATAAGGGATACTGCTGACTGCTGTCAACATAGCCGCTTCCTGGACCCATATGGCAGCTGGAGCTGAGAATCCACCGGTAATCATGACAAGCAACTGCAAAGCAGTCTTGTGAACCTCTGATGCACGCCCTAGGACAGCCACCATGTTCTTCAATTCGATCTCGAGATCCGGCCCCTGGAGTCGGCGAAGACGATCAAGCTTTTCTCTCTGCAAAGGTAAAGCTGCCAGGTTTTGCGAACTGGGTATGTCTCTGAAGCTGCCGATGCCTGTACCACTTGACGCCTTGGACCTTTCTTGTTCAACCGCGCTAGCGAGTTTCTCAAAGTACTGTTCAGTGATTCTTGAGTCGTCTTCTATCTTCCTGCCGAGCTTGGCCACGTGTTGCAACTGTTCCTCGGTGAACTCCATTGTCGAAACATCAGGCTGAACAACAAATTTGCGAAATGGCAGATTTGAGTCCTCCGCCTTTTGAGATAGAAACTCCGTAACGCTGGACTCGGTAGACTTGTCTTTGGGGCTTTTGAAGGGGTCGAAAACAATCGCAATCTCGACACCCTTGCAAGAGCTCTTGGTGTCCTGGGAGGGAATGGCGATCTCGCCACACTCGAACTCGCACTGGAGAGCTCGGATGAGCTTGTGTGCCGCATACATAACCGCACCCTTCTTGACGACATCGGGATTTTGCGTGCTGTGGAATAAAGCGATACAGCGCATGCCTCTGATTCGTTCCATGGCCGGGCTGTCGTACGCCAGGCCCCCTGGTTGGTAAGCTGGCTGGGCAAAAAGCTCGCGAACAGAATTAAGGGTTGTCATCCTCGCTGGTTTGTATAAAGGCTGATGAGAGAAGTGTGACGGTGTAGACAGGAAAGGGGAGAAAGGAATATGCTGGTGCGCAAATCAGCAACAAAGACACTTGGCTAGAGCTTTATACCATTGGCTCCTAACAAGGCCTCCAAGAGCTCAGCTGCCTATGTATGTTCAGCTCCAAAATATTGCTCATCTGCTTCTCGTTTCCAAGAAAGCTGCTAGCGCAAGCGAGCTGGATACCGTATATGGTAAAACGTGTAGACGTTGTCAACGCTCACGGAGCCACCGAAGCTGTACAGGACCTTTCCCCAGAAGAGCGCAAGTCCGTGACACTGTACGAGGGCAAGGGTTCAGCTCGTAACGGGATGTGGTTTGGTGACATACTCGTCAAGCAAGTTGGTTGTTGTTGTTGTGTTTGTCCGAGATGAGGCTTTGGAGCGAGCTGAAGCTGAAGACCCCTCCTTCTGCATGCAGCGTGGGAAGTCGAGACCACCAACACCACCCAACCTCAAGCTGAGCGGGTCGGCTCTGGCCGCCTTCCGCCCGACCCAAACTATGGATAAAAAGGCCAATGGTTCGGCTTCATCGAGACAAGGTACAGTAGTTTAGACTCAGTCAGCTGAATCTTTTGTATTCTTCCTATAGATCAAGCCGAGAGCTGGAGACAGACCTATTGCCAAAAAGAGAAACATACCCATGCTGGCGCTGCTGATCGATCCCGGCAGATTTCAATGCCTCGACACAGGATTGGCACGTTGAATGGTGGTATTGAAGACTTATGAATGAGCTATGGACTCTTCAGCTTGACAGGAAGATCTGTTTGTTCAACCCCCACCCAGTCTATAGCCCAGGACCTCAGCTGCGAACACATCATCCCTATCTTGTGTCCCTAGCTCCTTCTTTTTGCCAACCTTCCTCGTAAGCTCCTCGAGAGCACCCTCCAACCCATTGACCATGTTTCTAAGCTTGTTCCTTTGTTTCCAAAGCCGTTGTTCATCATACGTATCCAATTGGACGGAAAGGACAAGGCCAAAGATTGCTTCGATGGAACTTCGTAGCTTGTCGTGGCGGGAGCGGAGGAACAGGCGTGAGCGGATCGTGTCGAGCATGTCGTTGTGTTTGTTGCGCAGGTGCGAGATGCCAAACGTAACTCGTTGGCCAAAGACCTGTTCTTCGTCTTCGAGTGCAAGGTCTGTTTCTATGGTATCAAAGGTACGTTGGAGTTCTTTCCATGGACCAGCAACGCCGATATCGAAGAAGTAGGAAGCGAGACCGGATACACAACTCCAGGCTTCATGGGCAAAAGCCTGTAGTGCCGGCGAACTACTGTCCTGTTGTGCGGTGCTGCGGAGTAAAGTGACGAAATGCAACATCCTGAGAACTCCCAGCAAAACACGGAAACAATTATCGTATTTAGCCATGGCAATCTCATCGAGTATCACATTCAGTGGTGTAGAGGCTTCATATCTCAGTCGTAAAAAGTCAAGTGCGTGAATGCTGTTAGCATCCAAGCATTTTTCAATCTCTTCATCGCCGAGCTCGCGGATAGCAAAGGAGAGATTGCCAGGTATATCGTTAGAACCGTAGGCTTCGGACAGTACGCCCATCAATCCAAGCCTCAACTCCGAAGATGCGGGTGGCCATTGCTTAGAGCGGTTGTCCAGACGCAAGCCACGTGCGTTGGTTTCGGAAGTGAACAATGCAGTTGCGAGATGCTGAACGAACAGGCCGTGGCCTAGGAGGTGGAAGGAGTGGTTCAGGGTGAGATGGTCACGGAGAGAAAATTTGCGGAAGAAAAGGCGCAGAAGTGTGCCATTCAGAAGGCGACTTTGCACTCGGAGGTATGGTTGGAGATGATGTAATGTTGTCTTTGTAGGATGCCGCAAGTCTAAAGACGACGATTCTTGATTCCTGTCAGCCTCAAGAATATGCGTAGTTAGAAGGCGGATGTTGGATGTGTCAGCGGTGCTAGCAGGCGGTTCAGAAAAGCGAAATCCCAAGTCCTCGAAATAAGTCTGTTGGCCTTGATCAAGACTCCATGGCAGCTGCTCTGATGTCAGATGATACGACTGCTGGTTAGCGTCAGTTTCACGCGGCTTTGGACCTCCGCTACTGTACTTGGATATGGCGACAAGTAGATCGTGTTGATACTTGTTTGCCTTGTCGACAAGCCGATCGATATCCACGTTTGTAGACGATGGCTCCAGGCTGGGGCTATCAACAGCCCAGGCAGCAGGAGACAAAACAGGATGATCTGGTGCAGAGTCTCTCAACACGGCAATAGCAGTCATGACTTCTGTGATCTGAGCACTGTCCTCGGCCGAGATGTGAGTGCTACGCTCGAGGAGATCATCTTGAAAAGGCAATTCAAACTGGTGATGTGTGAGGCCAGTCTTTTGACAAATGGCTTGGAACCACGGGTGAGAAACTTGATTCAAGATGTCAGCGTGAAGAGGGTGGAAGGGAGAGCAGGCGTTGGCGAATTGATGGATAGTCTCGTGACAGGCAGATAGAACAGTCGTGTCAGTGGTCTCAGCCGAGGTGGCGGCAACCAGGTCTCTCAGCTCGGTCAGTAGGATAGCGGGGGTGTCGAAGCATGCCAACAGTCGCAAGGAAGATGTAGCAGTCAGGACGCGCTCGGAGAGATTCTGATCAAGGGCTTCCAGCACGGCGTGTATCGTGGTTGCAAGGGCAACACGGGCAGCCAAAGGGTGTTTGTTGGTGTACGAGAGTCGGACAAAGTGCCTGAGATGGACAAAAGCACAGCCAGTAGCCGTGAGTCGGTGGACAATGCTATCAAAGGCGGTGCTGCTCAGACCAGAC
The DNA here is from genome assembly GCA_019677095.1 of Aureobasidium sp. SLJ-2021a. Taxonomy (NCBI): domain Eukaryota; kingdom Fungi; phylum Ascomycota; class Dothideomycetes; order Dothideales; family Saccotheciaceae; genus Aureobasidium; species Aureobasidium sp. SLJ-2021a. The sequence goes on from JAHRBU010000003.1 coordinate 121,229, forward strand.
AGTCGCACTTTGTCAAGAGTGGGCACGAAAGTCTTTTCTTGATGGTTCCATTGAAAAAGGGTAGAGGACCTTCCCAGACCTAGGAGAGCCAGGCATTTCAGGACGAAAGCGGATTGGAGGACGTTGGTATCACGGGGCTGGAGGGCATCGAAGGCGCGAGGGCCAGCGTCGGAAATGCACGAGACGGGCGACTCGGAGTAGTCTTGGTTGGCGAAGGCTTCCCATGTGCGCAGAGAGCTGTGTTTGGCGGGTGTGCTGAGGTCGAGCTTCCACAAGTCGTCAAGTTCGCTGGAGGGACTTGTCGGCCGAGTTTCGAGGTCCGAGACGACGGGCTTCTGGTCGGTGTCTGGGAGCGCGTCAAGACTGTCGAGTTTGCCAAATTGAAAGTGGTCAATGTGTGGGAGTCGCAGTTCAGCATCTAGGTCGTCGTCTATCAAGGGCAGTTCTGTGTGCTGGTGAGTTTTGGCCGACATGGGACGGGCAGCCTGTCGCACTCACCGAAATGCGTGTCGGCGAATAGAGTCTGTCCAGGCGTGTCAGTGAATGGAGTCTGTCCAGGTGTGTTGGTGAACAGCGTTTGTCCAGGCGTGTCGGGCAGACTAAAAGGCGATTTGCGCCAAAAGTCGGGCACGTCAAACGGACCATGGTCGCCGTCCATGCCATGGGTTGTTGTTGTTGCTCGCCCTTGTCGCAATCTTGCTGTCGTCTTGAAGACGGAGCTGACGCGAGTCCCGACGCGTGCGGCGTGCCACTTTCACTTTCCTGACAAGCATCCACCCACGACTTGCCGTCCCACACTTCACGTCCCCTCGCCCACCTGTCGCCATGTCCTTGCTTTCGTCTACCACATCCTTGTCTATACGCCTGTTTAGACCTTTTGCCCTGCATTCTCACCCTCACACGTCTGTTTCAACTGCTCGGCCTCGCTTTCAGAAACCTGATCTTCACGAATCTGATCTTCCATCACCAAATGTCAAATCTGCTCATGCACGCCGTCTTCGCTATCACAATGATCCTGAATATCAAAAGGCTGAAGTGTCAAGACTGAGGAAGTACTTTGCTACTCCTCAAGGCAGGAGCGCCGCTCATACCAACGATGTGAGACGTCGTTTGGTCAAGATAGCACGTCAGAAAGCTTTGTATCAAGTGGACCCTACCTTCCGTCGTTCACGATTACTCGGCTGCTTCCTCCGCCGTCATTTCCGGTCCGGGCGACTTGAAGAGGACTGGTCTTGGAAAACCCATGCACCCATCGTTTATCCTGCCCAAACCGATCATCGTTGTACAGGCTGCAAAAAAACCCGTTATCTGAGAACCTGGTGGAAACAAAAGTCTGACGATTCTCGATACATGTGTAATTCTTGTTTTGCACACGACCCAGAGCGTATGATGCCCGAGAGGCATCCTTCCAGACTGGCCTCTTTCTTTACAGACACTGTCGACAAGAAGAGCCATCCTTGACATGTTGCTGCAACCAACAAACCCCGAGTCACACACGTGGCAATTCAAGTAATCAACCAGCACACATACAACTCTACGCCAACCTTGCTACCTGGACAATTATACCGCTCAATCATCTTCCATGTATTTTCGCCACCTAAAACATTCATGTCATAAACCGTATAGCGTTCCCATCCTCAGGTCCTTGCTTGACAAGACTATGCCCATTTGCCAAGCACACTCATCAGCACCAGCCCAGCAACCAAACTGATTGCAGCTGGGATGACGTGTCTTATCGGTGCTCTGCTCAACTCTCCATGCATCCAGTCATGCGCCAACATCTCCACCAACCCTACGTAAATCAGGATACCTGCACTCAATGCATCCAGTGTACCAATCGCGATGATGGTCGAAGGATCGTTGCCATTGAATTGGTTCAGAACCCCAATGCCAATCGCCATTCCGATTGGTGTTACGACGGCAAAGGCCCCGGCCATGATGAGTTTCTCCACCATTCTGATCTGGAGATCGCCAATACGGGACCCGAGAGCGAGTCCTTCAAACATTTGATGGAAGATGATCACAACGAAGAGGGTGATGAATCCCGAGTCACCAGCAACAACCAGTGTGAGACCAATCACTAGATCTTGTCAGCAAGAGATACCGAGCGTTGGCCAAGCGTAACTTACACAGCGAGTGGAAGATGATTCCAGCTTCCATGATGTCGACTTTGAGTTTTTGAAGAGCAGGGGATTGTGCATGAGCATCTCCAGAATGGATGGCGTGGTGTCCAATGGGAACCTCGTTGGTCTCGGCTTCCTTGGAATCATGGCTTTGCTCAGGTGTCGGTGATGCAGGAACGGCATGCTTCGATACTCGCCAAAGGAAGATTCTCGCTCCGACATATTCAGGAACAAAGGATATGACAATACCGGCCATCACGATTGCTGCAGTTGTAGCTTCGTACTTGAGGCCACCCAAGCAGTGGTTTGCGAACATGAGTTCTGCGTGGGTGAAGAGCTGGAAATAATTAGACCCTGAGTTGCCTGTGTCCGACTCAATGACTTACATGCACAAGTGCGGTCGAAATGATGACACCGGTACCGAACTGCTTGACGACCGACATGACAGTACCACCGTTCTTGAATCTGGCGAGCGAGAGGAAGATTGGTCCGAAAACGCCAATGGATGCGGTGGCGAGAATGGCAAACACAAGACCGATACGCAGAGGAATGTTGTAGTCACGACTGACGGCTACACAGGTTGTTTCGACAGTGTTGCCATTTGCGTCAACACAGTGCCTGATTGTTGGTCAGCTCATTGAACTTGTGCAAAGCTTGTACATGAACTTACTCTACACCTGCATGGAAATGACAGCTGACTCCTGGAGCCGAGGCCGCATCACCAGCGGGCTCTTCTCCGTCTGCCGTCTGTACTTGGGCAAGAACTTCACCGCCGTCAGGAGACATGCAGAAGCTATTGTTGTCAGACATGTTTACCCGTGGTGTCAAAGTGTGGCTTACAGCTGGGATCCGTGGGAATGACAACCCGTGTACTCAGTCGGCAGTCCAGTTGGAGAAACCTTCATGAGGTATTCTGTAGCACTGGGACCGAAACAGAATTGCTCAGGCCCGTGCATATGGCAATCACTTAGTGCGGTCACCTCGGGAGCCTCGACAGCACCGGTAGCCGTAGCTGGGGTCACGGCCGGAGAAGTTATGCCGCTTGTATGTTCTTCGTCATGAGAAGTGCCCTCGGCAACGACCTGGACTTCTTCACCTTCGGGGTCGAAGCAGAACCTGAATTCGTTAACTGGTGGCTGGCAAGACGGCATCTGAGGTGACATACAAGTCGGCTGCGTGAGCATGACAACCGGTGTATTCGGATGGGAGCTCTTCGGTCGCCGTGGCAGTGGTCAAGACTTCGTACTCTGCATCTCCACCGAAACAGAATTGAGTATCGCCGTGCATATGGCAACTGGTGACGGCAGTAGGAGCAGCAGTTGTTTCTGCTTGTGTGGTGCTGGGGGCTGCAGTGATTGATGGTACTGCTGTAGTCGATGGCACTTCTGTCGCTGTACTGCTCAGAGTCGTCCACGGTACCGTGGTGCCATCACGCAAGCAGTTCCTGATAGTCGGTCAGTCTAGGCCGAGAGTATGGATGTGATGTGCTCACACTACGCCATTCTGCGTTGCGCATGCTGTGAGGGAGAATGTTCTCAGTGACTGGGCATGCACGAGAGCAGCTCCAACGGGAAGCAGAAACAGAGAAACACGCATCTTGATTCAACGAGTAAGTCTGGTAAATTTTCTGACGGCGGGCTCTCTTCACGCGATGAACCATGCTTCTTTATATTCAGCACAACCTCAAAGACACCCATCTACCGTACGGGTAAAATTATCTACTCGGCAGGCAAGACAATGCTCCACTGTGCCCTCGCAAACTTGGCAAAGAGATGCGATGACCACACCTTCTTGCCGTCTTGGGGAGGTCGGATCCTAAACCAAGACCTACAAAGCATACCAAGAGACTTGGAAAACGCCATCTAGAGCGGGTTGAACAATGCTTTTGCTGCAAATCCAGGCTTACACTGCCTCGTTGTTGAGGAGCAAAGTGTTGCTTGGCCACCTTGATGGCCAGCGCCAAGGTATGGGTTTTCCACGACCTCGACCCGGGTGGAGACTCCACCGACACCGCTGCTACCATCCATCGTGTTTGTGTACTTGGCGTGCAGGCATGTGCTGACTGTCCGCGAAGCCACAATGTAATAGTGCAGTCTTGATCGAGACATTCTTCTCTCAACGACGGGCAAGGCAGATTTTTTCTTTCGAACTGGCCCGCGATATCGACCACTCGGGTGTTTCTGGGCATTTGGGATTCGGGTAAAGTATCCCAAAGCGGATTTGGTAGGTATGCAGAACCTTCGTCAGTGGTTGGCCACAGCCGATGCTTGAGTTAAGATGTAAGTATATAAGAAGGCAAGGTAATGCGAGTTCGTTGGAAGAAAAGCATCAAGCATTCAAAGCAGTTCAGACAACGCTCCCCCTAACGCTTGCTTCATTCCCATCCTCCTCCTTCATCGAAAATGCGTACTCAATTCCTTGTCGGCGCAGCTCTTGCTGCCACCGCTGCTGCTTCCCCCGTCATCAAGAACAGAGAAGTCACCACCGTCACTGTCTCCGGCCCAGTCGCAACCTCGTACCCTCAACCCGCCTACGAGATCCAAGGCTTCCCCATCCACTCATCCTGCAACGGCACCGAGAAGAACCAACTCGAAAAGGCGCTCGGTGACACGATCAAGATTGCTCAACAGGCTGCCCAGCACATCTACGCGCACGGCAACGAGTCTGCCCTGTACAGCAAGTACTTTGGCCAAGCACCCACCGCCGAAGTCATCGGCTGGTACGAGAAGCTGGTCCACGGCAACCACGATGGCGTTCTCTTCCGCTGCGACGACATTGATGGAAACTGCCACCAAGAAGGTATGATTCTTCCTTCCTCTCTTCCACCTTTCTCCCTTGCAGCACCACTGACATTTCCTCCTCATAGGTTGGGGCGGCCACTGGCGCGGCGAGAACGCAACCGATGAGACTGTCATCTGCCAGCTGTCTTACACCACACGCCAACCCCTGGAAGCCATGTGCGCAAACGGCTACACGGTCGCCAACGGCGGCCTGGCCACCTACTTTGCCGCCGACCTGATGCACCGCATGTACCACACGACAAAAATTGGCGAGGGCGCCGCCGAGCACTACGCAGACACGTACACCGAGTGCCTCGAACTGGCCATGGAGAACCCCGCAGAGGCCGTCCGCAACACGCACAGTTTGCAGTACTTTGCTCTGGACGTGTATGCCATGGAGGTTGCGCTGCCCGGCGAGGGATGCACCGGTACTCCTTCTGAGGAGGTGGAGGAGGATTCTCACGCTGCTGCTCCTGCTTCCTCTGCTGCTTCTACTGCCACTTCTGCTTCTTCTGCTGTTTCATCCGCCGCTGCGACCATCGCAGCCGCTAGCACCACATCCTCCCAATCCGCCTCCAAGACCTCAAGCGCCGCTGCCGTAAGTCCTTCCTCTCACTCCCCGTAACCCGCAAAACTAGAACACTGACGCCTGATACAGGAATGCCACACCCACGCCGACGGCGAGGTCCACTGCGCCGACCTCACGCCCGTCGAAACGGCTTCCAAGACCACCAGCGCCGGCACTGTAAGTTTTCCCTTCCAGACGTTTTTACAACCAAGACAAGCTTCGATATTGACTCTTTTTCGTTGTAGGAATGCCATACCCATGCCGATGGCGTGGAGCACTGTGCCTGAGCTTGAGCTTCTCGATGTTTCATGAACCCTGAAAAGATACGATTACGCTGTTAGTGTTTGAAGCGTGTTTAACGAAATGTAGAAGAGGAGGAACAAAGCACAAATCCACGATAAAAATGAATTACAGGTACAAGTAATGGGAAGAAATGACAAATTCATGAAATGTTTATTTTTGCAATGCGACCCTCCACTCAAAAAAGCATCGAGTTCCCATCTATATATAATCCCATCTATCACTGGTGCTGTCTAGCATACTCGAAAAGCACCACTCCGCACGCCGTCTGCACATTCATACTCCTGGTAAGGCCCTTCTGCGGAATCTCGACCAGCATATCACACTCCCCCAGCACGTTCGCCGGCACACCTTCCTTCTCCCTGCCCATGACGAGTAGCGTCTTCTCGGGCAACTTGCACTGCTCAGAGCCCAGCAAAACGCTACGATCAGTCTGCTCGACACCCACGACAGTATACCCTTGCATTTTCTTCTCGGTGAGGAAAGCAGACAGATTATCAGAGTGCAAATCGTGGATGGGGAGGTGATTCTGCGAGGCCACGGCTACAGAGATAAAGTCCTTGTTGCCGAGTACGGATTGTGGGGATTGAATGTACATTGCCTCTGCGCCAAAGATTTCACTGATGCGAGAGAGACCGCCGAGGTTGTATGCGTTGTCAACGAGTGAGCCGACGACGATGAGGGAGGTAGGGCGGGTTGTTGTGGTGGATGAGTCAGAGGAAGAAAGGTCGGTGGAGAGGTATGCTGTTCCTTTTGTCTGGAGTGCGGCAAAGGCTTCTGTGCGGGCCGATTCTTTGGATTGCTCTTGCGTTGCTTGAGCGGGAAGGGTGCCGTTCTGGCTCGGGGCGGAAGGCTGGGGACCCAAAGGAAGGGCTTCAGATGTTGATTTGGTCGCCGTATCTTTCTCCCACAGGCGTTGGAAGTCGCCAGTCACGACGGCTTCTTCACCTGGTGGCTCGACACGGAGATACTTGCCCTGAAGCAAGTTGGTGAGTGTGTTATCAGCAGAAGGGTCAAGGCGTTCAAGCTCTCTGGCAGGTGGTGGCTCCGAAAATCTCTCAAGACTGCGAATGTATTCGTTCAACGCAGCGCAAGCAGGATTGGATTGAATCTCTGTCCATCCTCTGCTGTCAGCATAATCCCATAAGATAGGGAATGACCACTGTGCTTCATGACGAATGATGATTTTTGCACTAGAGGCGAGAGCCACAAGACGGTATGCTACTCTTGCTGCAAAGTCTCGAGAGCAGTTGTCTTGACAGGCGATCATCAACGCAACCTTGACGAGAGTTCCGAGGTATTTAGGGTTTGAGTGGTGATCTTTCGACGACAGTGCATCCAACACTAGCTCGCCCGTTGACGGGTAGTTTAGGATGACGCGAGCAACGATCCATTCCAGCAGGAAGCGATATCTCGGAAGTGGCTCGATAGCAACGACTCTCAGCAACGCTCGGAGTTGATCTTCGGCCTCCTTGGCAGAGACCGTCTGAAGACGTTGTTCCGAAAGCATAAGCAGGGCTTGAAGCTGTGTGGTGGTCTTCCAGCGAGTCACGATAGGGATAGGAGGTCTCTGCTTCGTCCATGGCTTGAGCAGATGGTCATAGATCTCATTGACCATCGATGAGTCAATGTGACTGAGACGGTTGACAAGATCGAAGAAGGCAGCATGTCCAACCTCCTCGTACTCTCCATAGTAATCGCTGTAGCTGCGGTGGATGTCTCCATCCTCCGTCAATAGCTGAATTGCCGCAGCCTCCAGCTTGAATTCAAGCCTGGCAGCAGGAAGGTTGTTTGCGGTTTGGATGACAAACTCGTCCAAACCAAACTTCTCCGCAGAAGCAGGACAACTGATCATAGCTGTCCTATAGGCTTTCATGATGGGTGTCCACAGATAGATTCTGCCCTTCATCAAACGCTGGAGTTGAGTGAAGACCTCCAAGATTGTGGCACACAGCGATTCATCCTCCAGACAGCGGCTGACGCAGCCGGGGTGCAGTGCCAGACGCGGCAGGAACATGAGGACATCTCTAGGATAATCCTGTCTCTCAACCTCGTTCCAGACAGCGTCAAAGGCGCGGTCCAGCTTTTGAGCGTTCAGATTGTCGGCGCCAGCTTTATCCAAAATTGACGTTAGGGACTCACACGCCATCAACAGTCCGGCACCTTGGACGCTGGTATGGCGAGAACTGTCAAGTTCATCCAAGAAGTCATCAAGTGATTGCCATCTGGCGGACCTTTTCTCGTCCGACTCGAATCGTGATGGCGCATTGATCTTGAATGCTTCAATCTGCTTGGACAAGACCTCAAGCTTCGCATCAGACGCGGTCAATTTCTCTGTTCCATGCTCGCCGTATGTCTCAGCATCCTGGCTGATCAACTGAGAAAGTTTGTAAGATTGGACGAGCATAGCGTCACGCGCAACCTCAGGGTAGCCGGTGATTCTTGACAGACTGAGGATCAACTCCAATGCCTCGCCCTCCATACAAGCTGTGAACTCTCCTTGTAAACCCTTGACTAGACCTTGGAGGAGATAGATCACAGCGACAGGAACGATCTTGTTCTTGTTGGTGTCCAGGTATACGAGAACAGCATTGACAATACACTTCCTGGAGTAGACGTCATCACGGCCGAGATGCGCTTGTAGCAGTCTTTCGACAAAGTTGGATAGTCTTGTTCCATGAGCGCACCTCATGTCTCTTGTCTTTCCTTGAACACTTCCAGTGAAAAGAGGGCCCTGAGTGGCCCACGGAAGGAACGACTTTTGCAACAATGTTGCAAACTCTTCAGCATGACTAAACAGTCTGATGTCGGTGCTCATAAGCCAGTTTCCCAACATCTTACGCATGCTGTCTTGAGTGACTGGAGAAAGTGCCGATTCGAGAAGAGCAAAGAGCCATGACTTTTGAACCATGGTTTCGGCAGAAGCAAGATGGTCCAGATCCTGTACGCACTCGAGTGCCTGGTTGAGATATCTACCAATGACGATCGTCTCGTAGACAGTACAGAACCTCGCGTACTGCGATTCAGTGATCACGGAGCCTGATTGGGCATTAGCATACAACCACCACTTCACAACGCTGCTTTGGTATTGACGAATGTTCCATTGCAAGGTTCATCGTTAACCGAACCAGGGCTGGATAGCTCAAATCTCACTCACCTGGCTTGTCTTCTTGATCCAGAGTCAGCTCCATGTCGTTGGCGCGAATGTTGTTGCGGGAGATGGAAATGGACTTTTTGAGAACATGGAGGCAGATTTTCCTTTGCTCGGTGTCTCCTTGAGATGACTGGCCAAGCGTACCGAGCAAGTATTTCCAATAAGGGTCTTTTTGCAGAGCCACTTGTCGCGAGTAACCATGGCTATCCAGGTCCAGCCATCTCAGCCAGATGGTATAGGCAGTGGTCTTGTACGAGCTCTTCTCGCTGAAATCGAGGAGGTTTCTGATGCATTGCCAAAGTTGCCTGTCAAGCTCATCCGGATCTGTCTTGTAATGTGAGAAGGTAAAGGTACCAGCTCTAAAGGAGGCCAGGAAAGCAAGAATGGTATCCTTGGCCGCAGCTGCGACGTCCGCATTGGATGCAGCGAGAAGGCCAAAGATGGCACATACTATGGGACTCGAAACAACAAAAGATTTGTCAAGGATAGGACTTCTGAACAGTTGTTTGGCAAAGCTCAAGTATAGAATAGTCGTCTTGACAAGTTCGTCCAATTGGCGATCGACTCCAAGCTCGGGGTCGTAGTGTGACACAAATGGGTCCACGATCAAGACATTGTCGACTGGAACCACAAATTCGGCATTTTTTGGTTGACGAAGAAGTTGTGAGAAGCAAATATGAAGTTCCCGATCGGTCCAGTGCAATAGAGCATTTCGGATACGAGGATATTCCACACAGAGAGCTGCAGCTGAAGAAGCATCATCCTGTTCGATCGATCTGATCAAGAACTCGTTAAGGTGAACGTTTGCCTCTTCATCTGGGCACCGATCAGAAAGTGCAGCAACAAGTCCAAGTGTGTTGTTGTCGATGTTGGAGGCAAGGTCCCGGACGGCAGAGTAGCGCTCGGGTTCGGGAATTCTGCTAAGAAAAATATCCGCCAGCGTCGTATGTACAGAAACAGAAGAAGCGACCATGGTCTGGAAAGAACGCCACCGACGCCCTGGAAAGGAAGACGAACGTGTATAGCAGCGATTCAGGGCGCCACGAAGTGTGTGCATATACTTACTCCCTCCCTTAAGTCCATCAAACAAAATTGTAGAACTCGATGCGGCTTAACTTCGGTATCAAAAAACAGTCGCTCTAGATCTGGGTCTTGGGCCTTCCTCCGCGAGCAAGCATCCGTCACGTCCGTCTGGGCATTCTCCGCGGCGTGCACTTGACAGTACTCTATGTAACGGGACGAACTTCTATAGCTCTGACCAGCATTTGATGTACTACGTACAGGCCATCAAGACTCGTTGATAATGTCGACCGAGCGACCAAGGTCCTATCGATACAGTCGAGGCTCTGGCTGGCTTCTGTCAAGTTTCAGATATAGGGTGCATTGCCTACTTCGGGATAGTCAGAGTACGAGGTCTCGACCGAATATCTTCAAGATACTCCGAGCCTTCCATATCTGATGATGCTCGTTCAGCGAAACTCATGTATTCAGTCTCGATGACGAAGAACATCGTTTAGATGTGTCGATTTTTCTACCTCTACCAACGATCACAACAGATGAAGCGCATAGTTTCACTGTTCTGTTTTCATCTACCACCATGAACCCTCGTCCTCTTCGAAATCGAAACTTCCTTGGCTCAGGCTTTCTATCTTCTTCCGTTTCCTCGCCAAAATCTTCTCGGTGTCAAACTTATCGAAACATTCAATCTCATCGTCTGTGTCGTCGTCAGTCAAAGACAAGTTCTCATTCATTGCCTGGTTCTGTCGGATCTGCCAGTAACTGAGGCCTTGATGGTTAGCGGCTCTCGGCCCAAACTCATCGAGTAGAGCCTTGTCTAAGACTTTCTTTTGTTCTGAATGCTTGTTCGCATGGTGTATGTCTTGAGTGATGTAACCAGACTCGCCCGCGGAAATATCCCACATCTTGTTGATGGTGTCGATGAGTGGCTGCCATTCCACAAGACTTGGTCTGAGCATCCTCAGATCGATGAATGTTTGTCTCGCTTGTGGCATCCTATCCTTGAATCGCTGGTAGAACAACTCGCAATCGTCAGGCTCCGGTATGGCCCACCACGTACGATCAAGTTGATTGTTGAGATCGAAGAAAAGCGTCAAAGTTCTGAGACCAGGAAACATATCTCGCATAGGTTGCCAGGAGCGAAACGAAAGGTCCCAGCTTTTGGCAGGAGGCGGGATAGGGAGCCATAACTCAAGTCTGTTGATGAGGTTTCGTCCTTTGACAGGCATATCTCGGATCCATCTCTCACTCTGCAATATATCCCTGTCGTCTAGAAAATGGTCTGGAAGAAGCTGAAGAGGGGCGATGCAGAAGACGTTGACACGGTAAAGCACTGGCATGGCCTCTTGATAAATTTGGCGACACGTAAACATGATGTTGATCTTGACTTTCGCAGGTGTCACTTTGCCGTTGATACGCAAAGGGCCTGATTTGCTGAAGAGGCGCAAAAAGCCACGCGGTGCCTCGAGCTGGAGTTCGTAGAAACGCTGCCGGACTGTATCCGGGAGGCTGAGAAAAGGAAAAGGTTTGGTCAGGGTTGTGCTTGTGACGTGTAGATGATTTTCGGTGGGATGTGCGCTGCGTTCCAAGCGCCTGGTACTAGGAGGCATGACGACGGATCGATTGCTGATTTCTGATTTGTGTTGGTACAATCAACAAGTCGGTAGGCAATGACGTTGGAAGAGGTACCTGTGTGGACTCCTCGACCAGAGATATGCAGTAAGAAAGAAAGTGGGCCCTCGAAACGAAGTTAGGCAGCAGCAATAAGAGGCTAGTGACTTCAGTCAGTTTGATCCTGCGACCCAGGCGATCAACACACGGCTTGAAGGCGATCTGTGTTGTCCAGGCGCCCTATAGAAGGGATCAAACAAGAGTCACTAACTGGTAACCATGAGTACGGTACGCGCGCAAAATGTGGAGATGGTTCAACAGGGCTGTCGATGTCTGAACATTACTCGGCTTGTGGTCAATGGAATGTCGAGGCGGACTTTGTACGTGAATTTTTCAACTTCATGAATCAACCATCATCTCGTGAGTGAGCTTGATGGAGATTGATCAGCGATTGACTACATCCAAGGTGATAGGGTCGTAGTGGTAAGGGAAAGAGCAGATCGGCGCGCCGAGCCGAATTGTCGTGGCAACAGCCGAATTGTTGACTTTGGGGGACTTTCTTGCGGAGGAAGGCACAAGCTTGGACTGATGATTGACAGATGTTCACCCACAATCGACTCCGTTTCCAGTCAACGGTCGTCGAACTTTTGATATTACTCCAACAGCAATTAGACCAGGCCGAAGTCAACATGGATATTCCTCACGCAGTATCAGCACCGAATATTTCCTACACATCAACAGCTTCGGCTCCATCGTTACGCGCCAGAGAGTCAGCAGCGACCATGGCTTCTTCGCGGCCTTCATATCTGCCTGGCGAAGAGGGACAGGGCAATGTCAAGGTTGTCGTCAGGGTGCGCAAGTTCTTGCCTCGAGGTATGCAAAGAAGACCTGCTCCGCGGTGAAGAGATGGCTAAGAAGTCTAAACAGAGTTGGAGCGACAAGCGCCATGCTTGATCGAAATGGACCCCGACACCCAAAAGACGACAATCCACCCGCCGCCTGCAGAGTCCCTCGATGCAAAATCTCGCAAGGTCTACGAGGAAAAGAGCTTTGTCTTTGACAAGTCCTTCTACTCTCACGACGAGTCCATGCCACACTTTGCCCACCAGCAAGATGTCTACGCTTCGTTTGGCGAAGACTTTCTGGACCACAACTTTGACGGCTACCACACTTGCATATTTGCATACGGCCAGACCGGTTCCGGAAAGTCGTATACCATGATGGGCACCAAGGACCAGCCCGGTCTGATCCCCCGAACATGCGAGAATCTGTTCCAACGCATCGACCAAGAGCAGAACGGCAACATAACATACAACGTCCACGTCTCATACTTTGAAATCTACAACGAGCACGTCCGCGATCTTCTCACTCCTCGCACCAACCCGCCCACACACCTCAAGATCCGCGAGAGCAAATCCGACGGCGTCTACGTCCAGAACTTGACCGACAGCCCCGTCAAGTCCTTTGGCGACATCCAGAGACTCATGCACATGGGCGACTTGAACCGCACAGTCGCCGCTACCAAGATGAACGACACATCGTCACGCTCGCACGCCGTCTTCACTCTCACACTCAAACAGATCCAACACGACATTGCCACTGATAGCACCATTGAACGCACTGCCCGCATGCGCCTCGTCGATCTGGCTGGCTCCGAACGAGCAAACAGAACAGAAGCAACAGGTCAGCGTCTGCGCGAAGGAGGAAACATCAACCAGTCCCTCACCACCCTCGGTCGTGTCATTGCCGCCCTTGCCGATCCCAAACGTCAACGACCCAGTGCCCGCTCAAATCAGACCAAGCGTCGTGCAGACGTGGTACCCTACCGTGACTCGGTACTCACATGGCTGTTAAAAGACAGTCTGGGCGGCAACTCCAAGACAGCAATGGTGGCCTGCATCTCACCTACAGATTACGAAGAAACTTTATCCACACTCCGCTACGCCGACCAAGCCAAACGCATCCGCACTCGCGCAACTGTCAACCAAGACGCCGTATCTGCCGCCGAACGCGACGCTCAAATCAAAGAAATGGCAGAGACCATCCGTCTGCTCCAACTATCCGTCAACGCATCGACTACTCGCAAACGCGACGAAGTCGACCGTGCAGGCCAAGAACTCGAAGACTATCAACGTCAAGTCACAAAAATGCAACGAGCAATGGAAGAGTCCCGCGCTGTCGCCGATGTAAAGATTCGCGCTCTGAACGCCGAGCTAGAGGAACTTCGCCCCATCAACGATCGTCTGAAAAATGAGGTCTCGTCTTTACGCAGACATCTCGCTCTTGCTGTCGGCGAGTTGAAGAATCCTATCGTGTTGCCTCCTCCTGAGGAAGACAAGGGTTGTGGTGTTCAAGAGGTTGAGGTTTACAGTGATGAAGACGAGGATGAAGATGAAGAAGAAGAGGAGAGTGATGATGAGGGATACTCGTCGCAGCATGCAGAGTGGCAGGCTGACATTGATGAGTTGATGAAGGATTTGGGCTTGTTCAAGAGAAAGGTGGCTGATGATCGCAGTCGCTTTACCATGCCCGTTGCTTGAGATTTGGTGTCAGGCCATTGCAGGATTCGACGACCTTCTCATCTCTGTTTTTTGTTTCTGATTGTTGATGGATGATGTTATATGAGCAAGCGAGGAGTTTTTTTCTTTGGTTTGGAAAAAGGGAAACAGGGGTTCAGTTCAGATGGCAGACGACAGCTGCCCGGTATATTCAAACGTTCGTAATGATATGCAATTTTTCTTTCTTTCTTTATACCCGCATGTATGCAAGAGTTCTCTCAAGCGGAATACAAGGCTAGAGTCCGAGCTTGTCATGACTTGATAATGTCCAAGACTATCCCGAAGAAGAAAGACATGAAGAACTGAAGACGACAAGATCCTTACTCGTCATCATCATCAATTCTAGCCCTCTTACTCCCACGCTCATCCCGCTCCCCGCCTTCATTCAACCCATATCTCTTGACCCCCTGTCCAGACACAGAAGCACTCCCCGCCGCCGCCGCCTTCGCATGCCCACCCTTTGCACCCTGCGCATCAGCAATCATCTGCTCCACACCAAACGGATCCCCATTATCGCGCTCAAACACGACAGGTCCCTCCCTCTGCTCAGCAGCCCTGGCGGACTTCATACCCTCCTTTGGCGCTCTACCCAGCGTCTCAAAGCGCGAGGTCTTCTGAATGGCCTCCAGCGTTTCACCCCCGTCGTCGCCATCGTCCGCATCCAACTGAGGACGGTAAATCGAATTCAGCGCCTCGCGGTCCGCAAACAGCGGTTTATCGTACGCCTGGTCTTCGTTGAAGCCCGCTGCGAAGCCGGAGCTCTGGTTGAAGAGTCTGCTGTCGTACATTGTTTCCTTTGACTGTGTGGGTTTTGCGAGGCCGAGGGCGACCTTTTCGGATATGTCGCGGTTCTGGGAGCGCGCGAGGGCCTGCATGCGGCGTTCGTGGCCCATGTTTTTCTGGCGCATTTCGCGCTGCGCGTCGCGGCGTTTTTCGGCGCGCAGTTTTTCGCGCGCGAGGCGGTCGGTTTCGGTTTCGTCTTGGGAGGGGGAGCGCGAGGAGCGGGAGGAGTAGCTGTCGATGCTTCTGCTTCTGCTTCTACTGCGCGAGTCGTCGCGGGCGGAGGGGTTTCTCGCAGCGGACGCGCCGGCTTTTTCCTCGCGGGCTTTTTGGGCGAGCAAACGGAGGTTTTCTTCTTTTTGTTCCTTTTCCTTTTCGGCGAGGCGTTGTTGCATCAGTGCTCTGGACTTTACTTCTTCGCGGGCGTGGCGGTCGGCCGTCTGCAGGGCTTCGGCAAAGGAGGCGAACTTGTCGTTGATGGTCACGTCTTGCAAGCCTCGACCGTCTGCCGCCAGTCTCTTGTCCAGGGGCACCGTGTAACCCTTGGGGTTCTTCCAGTTTGAGACGGTCGGGGGGATGCGCCAGGCCTCTTGGTCTTCGGCGGTGAGTTTGCGGGGTGGAGAGTGCATGACCGGAGGCGGAGGCGATGGGGGTCTTCCGGGAATCTTCTTTGCTTTGAACTTGGGAGGCTCCATGGGGTCGATCTGGCGGGACATGATTTTCATGATGCGGTCGCCCTTTTTGGAGTTGTCGTTGCCCATCTGGTTGGCGGGTGTGTAGCGCACGTACGAGGCCTCTCTCTTTTCGACACCCTTGACGTTCTTGGGGCGCTGGGCAGCACTCGCGCCCGCGACCAGGGTTGCCAGTGCCAGTTCGGTCTTTCGCTTTGTTTCTGCGACTGTCTCCTCGTCGGGACGGGCGAGAGAGATTTCGCCGGCATTTGCTTGGTGCCTGAGCGGTATCAGGTCCTTGAAGGAAGCATGGACGATTCTGTTCTCTGCATGGCCGCGCTTGGCGATGGCGGTATAGTCGACCTGGCCCTCGGCATTCACGCTCAAGGTCAGTGCATTTGACGAGGACGCATGCTTCCTGCCCATGTCCAGAGGGTACTGAGCGACCGAGACTTCTGGATAGGCGCCTCCATCTCCAAAGTCCTCGTTGCCGCGAGGACGCCAGTTGTTGCGCTGACCGTATGCTGGGATGCCACTGCGCTTGGCGACTTGTAGTTGCTGTGATGCTGCTTGGTCGGCGCCAATGATTCGAGGGCCCACCGACTGTTTCTGCTCCTCCTCTTCACCAGTGTAGCGCGGCTTGGGCAACGCTGCGAACATTGTTACTGTTGTTTCGATCCGTTGCGAAGAGAATGTCGGCTAGAGACAATGGTCGCGAAAAGTGACTGCGCGCGAGCTCGGTCCGTCCGTGACGCGCGACAGGAAATGCGAGACGGATGTCGAAGAGGATGGCCAATACGCAATGCGACGATTCTGTTCCTAGCAAGAGACGGTTCGAGGTGAATCTCTACAGAGACCGAAGACGTGAAGGCTGATGGTGTTGATGCGGTATGCAGAAGCAGAAAGTCTCGAGACGCTTTCACGAAAGGCGGACGTCCAACATCGTCTTGGCATTGCTATATCTCTGATCCATCCTTGGGCACCATTATCCTTGGCCATTTCTATAGACAAATTATCCATTGCTCTCTTGAGAGATCATCCAGTGTACATACTAAAATCACATCTGCGTGTGTCGTGTCTCATACCATATCAATAGACGTCGCTTATTTTTTGCAGCATCTGAACAAGCACCTTTCTGCTCCATGCAATAGCAACCCACCAAAATCGACACATCATCCAAATGGACTCGGCTCTGGAAGACGAGTGTCAAGCAATAAACGCAATCTACTCCGAATCTACACTGGTCGTCCTATCCCAGCATCCAACCATTTGCTCTCTAGAACTGCCCGGACAAGTCAACGTATCACTACGCCTCGAATTCCCACCAGACTATCCCGATGCACCTCCTTCAATCCTGGGCACTCAATCCGTGGGCGAGAACGTTGCAAAAGGTCAAGGCACCCACGCCGTCGATCTCGCACGTCAGGTTCTCGCTGAAATCTATCAGCCCGGCTCCCCGTGTATCTTTGATCTCGTGGAAGAGGTCGACCAGAGGCTTCAGCAGCACAGCCAAAACGCCAGCCAAGATCAAGGGAATCAAGAGCAACAAGATGCTCAAAGGAGAGGTCAGCAACAAGCCTCCCACCCCGTCGACGACGACGATACACCACACCCAGACAGTGCCCCTGACGAAACGCAGTCGCTAGACTCGCTCCCCGACAAGGAACCACCCTGGATTCTCTCCGACGTGTTTACGGAAAAGAAATCCGTCTTCGTCGCCAGGGCGGCCGCGGTATCCTCGCCATCAGAGGCAAAGTCATATCTCGCACACTTGCTTGCCACGGATAAAAAGGTCGCCAAAGCTACACATAACATTACGGCATGGCGCATCCACGGCCCTAACGAGACTGCATTCCAGGACTGCGATGATGATGGCGAGACGGCTGCGGGCGGGAGGTTGCTGCATCTCATGCAACTGATGGATATCTGGGATGTCATGGTTGTGGTCACGCGATGGTACGGTGGCGTGCAGTTGGGTCCCGATCGATTTAGATTGATCAACACCGCTGCACGAGACGCTTTTGTAAAGGGTGGCTATGTCAAAGACGCGGGCAAGTCAGATACCAACAGTAAAAAGAAGGGCAAGAAATAGATGTCTCTGCCATGATGAATGTCCTTCTACCAGGCTAATCACAAACAACACATTCGCTCAAAGCCCTACAAGCGCGTATCGAGCCAAGCTATTCGAATGAAAGATGTTGTCGTTATTGCCAAATCGAAATCGTCACACCTACCTCATCAGATACATCAATGTGAATCTTGAATGTCCGTAGTCAAAACATGGCGTCGCGCAGTGGGAAGCCCGGAAAGAGAACGGCAGTCCAGTCGTGTCTTTGCGAGGTCTTCAGTCTTGCCTCTTGCAGCCTCGTCTCCCTATGGTGATGTGGACTTGTGCTCGAACGGCGAGGAGAATATCTTTGTATTGCGCTTAGCGCATATACCACCCTACTGCTCTCCCTTCTCCACAAACGCCAAACCCACAAAACGCCACGCTGTATGCAAGATAAAAATGCTCTTGGTTTCCTCAACTTCCTCAAAGCCCCAGCGATCTTCTGACATCTTGCTTGACCTTCTTCTCAAACTCTGCTCTTCTTTCCCTCCACATCCTTGCCGCGTCGACATTGGCAGGCGACTCGTCGTTCGGCTCGGCCAGCATGCTCATAACACTGATCAAAATCTTTTCCACACTCTGGATCGGGCTCCAGCGTTCGGAGGCGTGTTCGTAGTGGTTGGGGTCATCGCCAGGAGGGTGCAGGATAGAGATACAGACAACGCCGTTCGGATACACTATTTCCCTCTTTGGATCAGCACAAAGAACGTGAAACAGACGGTGAAGCGGGGCCATGTACCATTAGGATGCCAGATGTCGGAGAGGAATTTCATGGTCGGCGGCATCAGTGGGTAGTCCTTGGGGAACTTGAGCTCGGCGGGGAAAATGCCGCCTTCGTAGGGGGTGCCCTCGGGTCCTTCGATTAGCGCTTCCCAGACGAAGAGGTCGTCTTCTTCGACGGGGCCGGCCGTGATGCCATCTGGCGGGTCTTGGGTGAGGTGCTTGTATTCTTGGAATAGGCGTTTGGAGGCCACCGAGGTTGTCATGGTGTGTGCTTGGATGTGCGATGAGTGGTTCGAGTGGACGTATGAATGCCGAATGTCGTTGTGCTTATGAGTCCTGATCGCGAGGGTGTTGTTAACTTGTTGGTTGGCGCGGAGGCGGTGATGGAAGCCCGTGGACCCTGCATGCTGATGATGCGTCTTGATACCGAACAGCTGGTATTTTGTACGCAACGTCCGCAGAGCCTCATGCCAACGACATGTCCTACCAACCAATCGAAGAAGAACAACAAATTAAGAAGACTCTGTTCCACATTCTGCAAGCAGTGCAGACATTCACATCGTGACAACACAACATGCCGGGCCACGTGAAAGGCTATGGCAACTGGCCAAACTACTGGTTGCCGAATCTTGATCTCGATGCTTGATGGAACAGCTAGTTATTATTTCACTCATCGTTCCAGAGACTCGCAAGGCCAAAATGAGGTACAAGCATTGCTCCAATGTCTGCCAAAAAGACCAAGGAATATCCTAAAGTAATGTATTCGCCAATTCATCCAAAACATAATCATCACAACCAGCAAAACAAACCCCCTCTACTAAGGCTCAGTCGTGCAGGGCCCATTCGAGGGGAGAAAGACACCATCGGTTTCGTTTCGGTTGGCGAGGGGGTTAGAGCGTTCATCGCTCTAAAGATCGTTGGCGATGATGAGGATCGAACACAGGAACTTGTCTGGGAATGGCCAAACACGAGTTGGCGCATTGCCGCTGGGCCGCCACCGCCGTCGTTGAGGCGGTGGTGATGGACTGGTGGTTGCATTTGCTGTGTATAAGATCTAGTACATTGAGGGAGTACAAAGAGGATAACGTGTACGTGACTGTTCTCTTTCTGGAGATGTGAACGTGGATCTTGCTTCTTCACGTAGTGAGATGAGTCACTTGTCAGGGTCGGAAGATTGCATGTTCTTACACTTGTATATGGTCTAGTCTGCCAAACCAACAGTCATCGCGCGCCCTCAATCACGACTTCTGTTAGCCAACCACCTCCTAATCACAAACTCCCTGATCTCATAACCTCTCAAGAGTTTTCCAACATCCACCTCTCCTCCCTCGATGTTAGGCAACTCCTTTGGCACCTTGACGTATACAATGACCAGGCTCTTCTTGACTTGACTCTGCACACGATTGACGCAATGCAACCACCACCAACCCATTCTACCCTTTCCTTCCGCCGCTTCAATGCTTCCCTCTGCATATTCAGGAACAATGAGAAGAGCAAACTCGGCGTGAGAGAAGACAGGACCGCGGTTGTAAAGGAGGAAATCGCAGGAGAATTTTACACCGGGGCGGACGACCCAGCCCAGAGAACGGTAGTGATGGTACACGACATAATTCAACAGGAAAGGATCGTCTGCGCGCAAAGAGGAAATCTGTCCGGTGGGAAAGTGTGAGTGTTGGCGGAAGAGCGTGAGTAAGGATGGTGTGGAGAGTGGTTGCTTCGTGTCCGAGTCGAGGATTTGCAGGCTACCCAAAGCGTAGGACAAGAAGAAGGATTCTTCGAGATTCAGTTGCAGATGTTCTTGGTTTGTGATTGGTGCTTCTTCTTCGCGTTCGACAATGGCATTGTTGTTGGGAATACCAGTTGTGTGGATCGTGCTGCCGGTGGGGAGAGTGGGAACTTCCACAATATTGGTTGCTGGTTCTTCGGGCTTCGTCTCTTCCGCAAGCACAGCTTTGGTCTCCTCCTTGAACTCGGCATCACTATCATGCTGTTGCATCCAAGGAAAGACATGAGAGATGGCAATCTCAGTTGCTTTTTCCTCGTCTTTCTCTTCGTTTGCCGATTCCAGAGCTGCTTTTTCTTTTCTTAGAGTTTCCTCAATCTGCTCGGCTTCTGCTCTGGCTCTTTCGAGCTTGAACAGCTTTCTCTCCTCTCTGCGCTTCCTGGTGTTTTCTTCGGCGGTGCCACCACCGTGTTTGCTCGCCTTCAGTCTGGCCTTCTCTCTGTCCAGCCAACTGGGTTCACTTCGTGACATTGTACCCTTGCCGAAGAAGCCCATCTCCCAGAGTGCGCGAACCGAGGCATGATCTGTGATGTGAACAGATCGTGTCTCAGAGCTGAAGATGCCAGTGATTGGAACGTCCCGGTGAGAAGACGGTGCAGAGATGAGCTGAGAGAGATAGATGTATGCGATGCGAAGAAGAGACAGAGGGTTCTGCGGCACAAAAGCTGGAAGAGGATGCGTTTCGAGAGGCAGTGGTTTCGAGTGGATCAGAAAGTAGTTTGGCTTTTGTGGCCGTGTTCTGACAGGTCTAGGCTTGTCTTGCGCAGCCGATTCCGGAGCATGTGAGTCCTTGGTTGTGTGAGGTGCTGGTGTTGGTACGTCGAGCCTAGAGGCTGCGTCCGCACCAGCCGCTGGAGCAGCCTGAGCAGCCATCTCGTTTTAGAAGCAGCGGTTCTCGACTTCTCAATTTCAGAACTTCTGCCAACACTGTTAGACATATTCGTGGTTTACTGCAAACAACAAGGACGATATAATGCGGGACGATGCGAAACGTCAATATCGTGCTGACGGTTCGATTGTGACCAATTCAATCAACCATGCAGATTCTTGTCTATGAGTCAAGAAACAGGAAGAGGAGAATAGCTCAGAATGAATATCGCAGGACATCCAGCCTACAGCCATGAACATGTCTTCTCGTCTCACCAAAAACAACGTCCCCACATATTTTCAGGGGAAGAGTTGATGAGGGACATAGCGAACTCATCTTTGGCAACACTACTAACAAATGCGTGCTTTGCCAGTATTTCTTCTTTTTTTTTTTTTTTTCATGGCTGGAATACTTGCTTTGTGCTTTTCAAATCGAGCTGAAGTACACGTGATAGAAAAAATTGCAACTTACCGAGCTTGTGTGTTGTTTTTCGAGTATTAGACGGCAAATGCTGTTCAGAGTATCGATCGTACTTGGTATGGACTACGGCAAGCATGAACGAGAACGAGATGGTTGCCAGATTATTCTTGATATGGCCCAAGCTTCCACGACGTCGGAAGAACGGACCGAGACGGAGTTAAGCACGAGAACAAACCATCGTCATCTTCCGGTTTGCATCTCTCTGACAACTCACACAAACATGACTGCAGTACGACCACCGATCATGCTATCCCAAGCAGCTCGGCGCTACGTATCGACCTCTAAAAGTCCACGGGGCCCGCGAAGTATCCTCAACAAGGCACGCACGCCATCTCGAATCACACCCCGTCCATCGAGAGCGTCTCCGTTGTCTGCCAACACCCGCTACCAGTCCTCGCAGCAGCCGAATCAACAGAACAAGTCAAACGAGCAACCCCAGCAAACCCCAGAAGAGCAATCCAAGAATGCTCTTGTCGCTACGGCGCTTGCTGAGAATCAGTCCTCAGATCTCGTCGCACCTGTGACGATACCAGACGACCCAAACGGTGTACTCACACCGAGTCACCCAGCATGGCATCTGCTGAACAACAGTTCGCTGGTCATCCAACGACAAATCGAAATGATGAATGTCTTTCTTGGATTCGAGCAAGCCAACAGATACGTCATTATGAACGGCAGAGGAGAGACGATTGGATACATGGCTGAGCAAGACCACGGAATGGGCAGCATGTTGGCGCGACAGATGGCCAAGACTCACCGCAGCTTTACATGCCACATTTTTGACAACAGCGAGAGGGAGATTTTGCGTATCCATCGACCTTTCTCTTGGATCTCGTCACGCATCCGTATCTACGACCCCACTACTCCGGGCGACTACACCCAATCAGACACGCTCCAAGGCACATCTGTCCAGTCAACAATCAACCAAACCTCCGCAGCTCAAGTATCGCCTCTCCCTCTGACAGACATGCGCATCATTGGAGAAGCACAACAACAATGGGCCCCACTCCGCCGAAAATACAATCTCTTCAACCACCGTTCCATCGCTCCCGCCAACGACTCGACACCAAAGTTAACTTCAGGCGACGCCCCCAACACCGAAGCCAAATCCCTCACAGTCACAGAAGGCAACTCCGAACAAGCCATCGAAGCCGGCATGCAACAGTTCGCCTACGTCAACGAACCCTTCCTTTCCTGGGACTTTTCCCTCAAAGACGCGGACGATCGCAAGATCGGCAGCGTCAACCGCAACTTTGGCGGTTTCGCAAGGGAGATATTCACAGATACCGGTGTTTATGCTTTACGCATGGACTCTGCTGCCTTGGAGGAAGGCGCAGAGCAGCAAATGGCAATGACTCTGGACCAAAGGGCCGTCATGCTCGCCACAGCCGTCAGCATCGATTTCGACTACTTCTCCAGGCACAGCGGGCATGTTGGCGGTGGCGGCTTTTTTCCCCTGTGGTTCCCTGGCATGGGGGGCGGTGCTGCCGAAGCAGGCGCTGTGGGCGGAGCAGCCGGTGAAGCCGGTGCTGCGGAAGGTGCTGCGGGCGCCATGGGCGGTGCGGCACGAGGCGCTGCAGGCACCGAAGGCGCCATAGGGGCCGCTGGCACCATGGCTGGAGTGGAAGCCATGAACCGCGGCTGGGGCAACCAGCAAGCCGATGATGCCAGTCCTCAAGCGCCTGTCGAGCCATTCCAGAACGATGGCGGTGTTGGGCCATCGCAAGGAGATACTTGGGGCGAGCAGAGCCCTTGGGCCCAACAACCGCAACAACAGGATGATCCTTGGAGTAATCAAGGAGGAGGTTCTGACGGAGGCGATGGGGGCGGTGGTGGCTTCGACTTTGACGATTTCTTCTAGAGCTTCTCCCGACTCTGCTTTTGTATGGAATTTAGCATAGCGCAGCACAGCATATTTAGATACCCTTTCCCCTCGTTACAGAAATGGCACATTGCTCTTTCCCAACACTATTGTCCAAGAGATTGTAATTTTGCATGAGAAACGATCTGTTTTTTCTGCCAGCAAACTCTCACTCTCTAGTTGGGTCGATTGCTCTTGAACCGCTCGTGAAACTTAAATATGAAAGAAAAAGTCAAAGATGAGTTGGTGCCATTGATACCGATTTAATTCTGACCACGAAAGTGATTGTTCAACTGAAACTCCATAGCACCCTGCTTTATGATGATCTTGTTTGGCTCCGATAAATGCAAAAAATTGAAAAACAAAAACACTGAAACTGAATCGAAAGCCAGGTTTCGATTTGGCCGCTTCAAATTTACCACTTCTTAGCCTCCAACCCGTCGGGTGGACTCGTCTCGACTTTTCCCTTTCTGACCTCTTCCCAATTGGTACTCAGAGCTGTACCGTTGCTCTCACTGAACGACTTCATCATGGCGCGGCGAGTGTCTGGGTCAGCACCGGCGTAGAGCTTCTTAAAGAAACCGTTGACTGGGTCGCCACCCTCGTCGTCCTCTTCCTCTCCGGTCTTGGCTCCGGATTTCGAGTCGTCGGTCTTGGGTTTGGCTAGGGCTTCGGAGGCAAGTTTGTCCCAGTCCTTGGGGCCGCTGCGGGAGGATGTGGGGTATGAAGGGGCTTTTTGTGTGGTGGTGGGAGGTTGTGCGGGTGTCGAAGCAGCGGATGTGGTGGGTTTTGACGTCTCGGCGACAGATTCGTTGGTCTCGAGGGACGGCCATTTCTGACCAGATTGTGATTTCTTGAGGACGACTTCGACTTTGGTGGACATGACGGTGAAGGTTGAGGCTGAAGGGTCGATTTTGGCGAAGAGGGGTTCGAGTGAGAAGTCGTAGTCGGAGGAGGTTTGTAGAGGGAAGGAGATGGTGAGAGAGCGTGGTTGTATGTCGATGGTGGCCTTGTCCTTGGGAACGCCTTTTGCGAGTAGGGTGAAGTAGACCTTGTCGTTGTTCTGGTACCAGTCGTGACGGATCTTGTCAGCGGGTGTCTGGGCGACTGCGGCAGGTTGCACAGGTGTGGTAGATGCAGCAGTTGTTGATGCAGAGTCTGCCTTGTTGGTCTGGCTTGCGACTGGCGTCTCTTTCTCGTCTGGTGTCTCCTTGACGGTCACAACCTTTTCACCGTCCATGGCAGCCATCTTGGTTGCGACCTTGTTCTCCCAGATAGGCACAGTCTTCTCTTTTGGGTCCATACGCTTGACAATGTCCAGGCAGAAGCGAGAATCAGGATAGCGTTCTAGACCGAAGAGTGCAATGGCGCGTCTGAGCTGGCCCTGGAGGATGAGTTCGCGCTTGCCTCTCTTTTGTGCGTTGAGGACGGCCTTGTTGGCGTCGGCAAGAGCAGATTCGTAGTCGGCAGGGGTGCTTCTCTGGTATGCGGTGGATCGTTTGATGAGGTAGTCCGGTGATGTGGGTGAGACTGCAAGGGCGGCTGTGTATTGTTTGATGGCTTCGGCATAGTTGCCTGCGCTGAGCGCTTCTGCTCCGAGCTTTGCTTGGTCCATAGTGATTATTGCCGTGTACTGTGTTGATGGTTGGGATGGAGAGAACTGTGTAGTGTTTGTTGTGCAGAGAAGAGTCAAGGCACGCATGTGATTGTGACGAGGCAAGCTTCTAGAATGCACCAGGCGCCTTCACCGCACGGGAAAGTTTAACCGAGCCAGGCAGTCGCGTGTGTGAGTTTCATCTCTGCGTTTCACTTTCGTCACGCTGTCAAACCACATCTCAGTCTTCTTCATGTTCAATGCTCTAATCCGAACACACCACATAACTTCTAGGAAGAAGGTGACCAAGCTCAAGCAAGCTGCCGATGCGACACAGGTCTTTGCTCTGTTGAGGAGCGGAAGCTCGCCGGGCATCATGTATGTGGAAGGTGGAGAGGGTAGTGTCAGACAATGGGTTGATTCTGTCCATGTATGTATCAAGAGTTTCATCAACATTTCAACAAGACCACTGACACAGCCAAACAGAATCTTCGCTACAAGGACTATCAGCTGGTTGCTCGGCCAGCGCCTGTCCAGCATGAGAAGCAGCCCACCAAGGAATCACAAGTAAGACCTGGTCTGTATGAGACAGACACGGTGAGCGACTTTGGCAGGCAACTGCAAGATCGCGGTGTATATGCTTGGTGGCGCAAAGCCATGGGCTATGCAAAGGAGTAGACCAATGTGTTGGTGTGCAATTAGTGTGAAAGAAGGGTCCAGCTTATTAGGAAAAATGAATGACACGGCGAGGTCTATCGAGAGCACGCTACTTTCCCCTTGGAACTCTCTTGTCATGCTCTCCACCACACGGCAATACTGTGACTCTGCATGTCCAAGGTCTAGCTACTCCTGCCCCTCATGTCAAGATGCAAGCTACCCCACATTGTTGATTTGCCAAGGCGGGCTCACAGCCTCACACCGCTCGATGGAGGGGTGACGAGGCAGGGGCGTGCTCCGCTGTCGACACGGAGCCTCAATCTATGCAGGTCTGGCCGTAGCTTCCAGTCTCAAAGTCTCCTGAACAACATCGCCCCTTCTTGAACTCGTCTGTTCTGTCTCCTTGTCCCTTCTACCACTCTCTCCAAGTCCTCTACCTTCACTCCCACACCAAACACAGACACAATGGCAGCATTCCCTCCCGGCGGCACTTTCTTCGACACTCTGAAGCGTAGCTTCTCAGATGTCCCTGTCGAGTCTGGCAAGATTGCCACTACTGAGTTTCTCGAGGCTGCTGAGGGCTTGACCACTCTCTTCGGTGTGTATATCCAACCCTTGAATGTCACCACCTGCTGACAAGGCCAGATGTCCTCGGTTCAGCCGCCTTCAAGCCCGTCAAGTCGGACATGACCGGCAACATCAAGGTACTGATCCTGCTCTCGACCACTATACTCGGTGTCTGACCAGTCCAGAAAATTCGTGACCGTCAACTCGCTGCCCCCGTCGAGTCAGAGACTCTCCAAGACCTCGTCCGCAGCGAGCTCGCAACCAAGAAGCACGTCGCAACAGAAGGTCTTGTCTGGTTGAACCGGTACGTCGTCAATGAAATGGATTCCAGACAAATGTACTGACCAAGTGACAGTGCCCTCGACTTCACCGCCCAGGCTCTTCGCCAGAACCTGACCAACAGCAACGAAGAAGTCAGCGTCTCATTCCGCGCAGCCTACGGCAACACCCTCAGTAAGCACCACAGCTTCATGATCAAGCCCATCTTCAGTGCTGCCATGAGCGCAACTCCCTACCGCAAGGACTTCTACGCCAAGCTTGGTGACGACCAGGCTCGCGTTGAGAAAGAGCTCGGTGCTTGGTTGAGCAGCCTCGAGAACATTGTAAAGACTTTGAACGACTTTTTGGCCACAAAGGAGGCCAAGTGGTAATTTACGAAAGAGCCCTGGAGGCCTGCAGAAAAACTATACGATATCATAAACAACAGATCTGTTCTTGCTTCTCCAAAACGACCACATGACTGTTATGTGAACCGGCGCCATCTTGCGACTCTGCTGCCTGTCCGACTTTCTAGGCTGCTATTTGTCGGAAAGATTACCAAGGCAAACAGAAAGGCAGGTCGATGACTCCAGGTTGGTACAGTTTGAGCAGTTTCTCTTCGAATACCCACGTGGCTGCACGTGGTGGTGATGACAAAAAGCCTTCAGTCTCTCAGACTTTTTCCTTTTTCCTTTCACACACAATTTCGCTCTGAAGAACACACATCGACCCCGAGAACACGCTACTCAGTGTATTCGTCTCTGCTCCTGATTGCCCGTTCGAAAAATGCCTGCTATAACCCGAGCCCAGGCGAGAGCCCAAGCGCCGACACAGCATCGGCCGAGAAGAATGCCTGCTACAACTCGGGTCCAGGCGAGAGCCCAGGCGCGCACACAGCATCGACCGATACAGAACAGTCCCTTCCTCACTAAAATTCCTCGAGAGCTACGAGACATGATCTACGATCGAGTCTTTGCACACGATTGCGAGAACGTGATCCCGCACCCACTAATGGAGACGTCCAAGCAATTGCGGGAGGAGTCCACGACAGCTTTGGCACAACACATCGGGCCCCGGTCGAGATTTCTCATTCGGTGTATCACACACCACCGGCAACGCCGAACAGGTCCAGTACTCATGATCTGGGGTCCCAAGTGGAATTTGATTTTTCCAGCCGGGTTGAACATCATCGGGAGAGGACGTCAGGAAAGTCTGTACGAACAATGGCGCTATTTCTGCCGCAGCGAACTCGGCAAGCAGATGGTGCCACGTATTCGCAACATCTCTTTGAGCATGCAGATGGCACAGCGGAGGGAGATCACCATCGGTTTTCGCGAGAACTCAGCACCGGTGATTTCCATCGACAAGCGAGCTTACTTTTACTGGAGCGACTGTATTGCCGCGAAAGCGTACCGGATGTGTGTGGCTAGAATGGAGAAATGGCAAAACCAAAAGGCAGTGTGTTCGATCGAGTGGCTCGATGCTTTTATCAAAGACATGAAGGATGGTTGGACAGAGCTCCGTCTGCAGGAGAAAAGTGTTGGATCTTGAGTGTTTGTAGATTCACTGAGCCATGTTGAGTTTACCTGATTCGGGTGTTTCTAGTTGCACATTTACGGTTCACATCACTCTTCTTTTATGAAACTCCAGTGTCCTTTGTAAGCTTATCATGACATCCGTCTCTGTGGGTAAGATGTTGGAATAGAAGAACGTTATGTATATTATATAGTCTAGCAATCCTACATTACGCTATTGGATGAAAGAGACATTGTTTTTTGTGCAAGTATCCACACGTTCGACGATTCAGGCTTATCTTGTTTTGTACTCATGAGTCCTATTCCGAGACCTTTAGTGGCTTTGTACTTATGTGTCTCTGCTTGGCTTTGGACATGACACTCTACACGCTTTCTCTGGGGATCTTTTTCTTTTGAAGACGAGGGATGAAATGTCGTTTGTAGCTTGATGTTGCAGCGTGCTGGCTGAGTCTCGACTGTCGTGCGGAACTGAACTGTCGATATCTCTTGCAAACAATGGATTGTCTTCGAGGAGTAAGAGGTTCTGAGATTATACTCGTGGCGCATTTGTATCTCAGTCGGTCAGCCGATGCTCTCCGATGCCCCATCTATTGCCAGATGGAGCTAGACACTAGCAGACCTCATAGATGTGGTCGTTTTAGCACGTTCCGTTGGTTCGTGATATGTGATCGCCAGATTGTTTTGTTTCCCTTCCAGTCTTGTTTTGTATTCAATGTGCTGATCTGGATTGTGTTGGTATCGTTGATCATTCATCAACAGGAACCGACGGATGGAGAAGCTCCTTGAGGTTGGTCATGTATTCGATGATTTTGTTCGAATTGTCGGCTTCCTCACTCAGCGCGTTTCTCAGTTGCCCAATTGCATCTCTAATCTCCTTGTCGATGATCTCTCTGTTGAGAGCCTCCTTGATTGTATCGACCGCCTCGCCGTACAGTTTCCAGAACGCTTGTGTGTCTTTGACATATGTCGTTTCTTCCAGCGGTAAAGCCCAATCGTCTTGACGGTCCTCGACCATGTTCAACCAATCCGACATCAGAGGATCACGATCCCCAAACAAGCCAGGCAGATGAACGAGAAAATCGCCCTTTCTGCCCTCATACGCGTGTGGCGCAACAAACCCGGTAAAGTTTCTCAACACATCTGTTCTGCCATCCCTCAAATATCCAGGCAGTTCATAGCCATTGAACATGCTTCTGGGTAGATAGACAATGCCACGCTTGAAGCCATAGCCATCAGGGCCACCGCTGGACTTTTCGACTGTGCGGGCCATGGCGGCTTGGTCGGCGTCGTTTCCAAGGTCGATTTTGGGGTTGCAGAGGGGGAAAGCCATGCCGTCTACAAACATCGAGATTGTCCAGGGGTGTACGCGGACAAAGAAGACGCCGGTATTGAGGCCTTGGATGTCGCGTGCTGCGACGATGTTGATGTGGGAGAAGTGTCTGGGTGGGAGGAAGATGTGGGCTGGGATGTTTGGGTTGAGGATGATGGAGTCTGCATCGACCCACCTGTGTCATGCGTTTAGTATCTGTGTTCTTTCTTGTTGAAGAAAGTAGGGAGGGTTACGCACATCAACCATTCTGCCCTTTCGTGTTCTGGCTTTGCGAGTTCTTGGGCGACTTGTTGGATCATGAAGGTTGGCTTGTTCCAGTAACCGCAGTACTCGTTCTGTCGCTTGATATAGGTGGGATAACCCCATCGCTCTCCGTGTCGGACGTGTGATTCTATCGCTCTTTCGTATAGTTTGTTGTCGCCGTATAGCATGGACACTTTGGCGATACGGTATGGTTTCGAGCCGTATATGAAGGATGGTTGATGCCATAGCGCTCCGAGAAAGCCGAGTATTATGAGAATCGTAGATATCACAACGACGAGTCTATTGTTGAACCACTGATTGCTCGTCAGCTTAATGCCTGTACCATGGCTTTTTTTGCGATGTATGTACCCCAATGGTCAGAAGTGGTTTCCGAGGCGTCTGTGAAAACATGTCGGAGCTCGTCGTCTCGAACAAGCGTTTCGACTCCTCAATATCAAATTCACTGTAGCGAGAGTCACTCATGATGTGTATACGCAAGGATAGAAAATGGAAAGCTCATAGAGCATGGGGTTAACCGGATGATAAGTATCATACTGTCGTGTAAGTCGACTCTTCTCGAACGTGACCGTTTCGTTGTGACCCATACAACCGTTCGTTCAGTTCCGGGTTTTTGGCCGTTGGATGTGATTTCCGGGATGCATTCGCGGCTGCCATCTCGCTGTCGGTCTTTGTAAACTTTCCGGTATGGATTGTTGTAGGTGGAATCCGTCTTGGAAGAAGCGCTAGTGCGTATGTTGACAACACTGTAGATACAATCATATAGTACTTGTTGTGTTGACGATAGACGCTCGAGTATCCTTGGCTGTGTATAGGCCAAATACCGAATCGGGCGACTGTTAACAACGGTCGAACATGCGAGGAACGGCATTTTTCTCTCGGCAAAGCCTATAACATTAGCAATATCCCATTTCGGGTATAAGCTTTAGTGTTATTACAGAGATAGTGTTAATAGCAAGAGCCTATAGCTCTTAGTAGATAACGTAAAGAATGCCGAGATAATTATATCTTCTATCTTACATATATATATATATATATTAGTTCTACTCCTTATTACCTGCTCCCTCTAGTTAATTCGGCGTTTTAGTGTTACGAAGCGTGAGAGACTTGCTACGTACCTTACGGAAATAAGGCGTCTAGTGCGCATAGAGTTTTCGGCATTAACAAAGTCATCGCGCATTCTCCATCTACTCTCCGTCTAGGAGCTTTTGCCGTTATCATGCTAGAATTATCGAATCTTTCTACTGAACTTATCTATCAAGTGATTTCTGTCTTTTCTAGAAATCGTCTTGCGTCTTGTGCGCTCGTCTCTAAGCCATGGAACGCCATTTTCACGCCGCCTCTCTATAAGGACATCGAACTTATCTGGCAAAGACCGAGGCTCTTATGCAACCTAAATACTCGACCGTGGGAAGGAAGCCATCCCGTTCCATGCCCGTGCGAGTTTAAGGGTCGTTGCGATAGAGATACTATGGAGTCATGCCTCTTACCGACTGCTGAAACTGCCCTCGACTTGCCATCTCTACAAAGCCTACTGAGAGCTGTCTTGCATTCTCCTTCACTGGCAGGGCTCGTACAAAGTCTTCGCCTTGTCGGATCTGTGCCTTCTTCAGTCTGGACTGACTCTTTCGACACCGAACTCACACAAGACGATCTCGCTCAAGTGTGGAAACTCTCGTACCAAAGGATGCCGCAAGGCGAACATATCTCTAGAAACTGGCTCGAAAAACTTGATCAAGGCCAACCAGGCGCGTTTGCAGCACTACTTCTTCTTTGTTTGCCAAACCTTCGATCTGTAGAGGTTGGAGCCGAATTCCATGATCTCTTCCAATTTCTTTCGCCGAAGACTACGGCATCGCTGTCAAGTCTGGAGACTGTCTGCATAGGATCCTCCCGACGGATAGTCTACATGGGTGGAGGAAGAGCACCGTATAATGACGGTGATATCTCTCTCCAACTTCCATTTTTCTATCTTCCGAATGTCCGATCGCTCTGCCTTAACCTACCAAGACCAGGTGAGACTTTTGTCTGGCCAGGTGAGGTTCCGCTCAGCCAAAATCTCACCACTCTAGAGCTTCCGTTTACAGTCATGGGTCCGAATGATCTCATTCGCCTGCTTATGGCTTGTCCGAGAATTCGGTGTCTCAATTATGATCTCTGGACAACCGCACCTCCTTATGCCAGAAGATCAAAACAACCCCTCTATGATGTCTTAGCTCAACCCCTTGTCGATATTACAGCATTGTTTCGCGCACTTTTGGGGATCCGAGGCACCCTCGAAACATTCCATCTTCATGTTCAGACGCCAGCGATCGAGTCACTGTGGATCAATCAAAGCCTTCGACGCATATCATTTGACAGCTTCTCATGTCTTACTACGCTTCATGTGCCATTCCAATTACTGTTGGGTGCGGATCGAGGATTGGGATTGGGACCATCGTTACCAAAGTCGCTTGTCAATCTCTGGCTGAATGACGACGGCATGGCTCTATGGTTCAACCATGGACAATTCTGTTGCGGCTATACTGAGCGTGAGGACTCCGTTTGGCACCCATACATTTCTCAATCACCGATAAGAAAAGATGCCGAAATCGTCGAGGTCATGAGCGAGTTCTTAACACAGTGGCATATCCATGTCCCGAAACTCAAGTTGATACGCCTCATCTTCTACCATGGAGATCTAATGGATTGGCAGGGCCGATGCGCGGGGTACTCGATTAGGGACTTCCTTCCCAGCTACCTGAAGAAATCATTCAAGAAATCTGGAATCCAACTCTTTACACACATCGTCCCCTGGAGGTCTCGAAACCCCTCTGGTCAGGACGAATGGTACGAGCAAGTGATGGCTCATGGTCAAACAGGCCCATACTTTGATGTCGAGCAAATCGAGAGGATGGAGAATTGGCTACGATACCAGCTTGAGTCTATCAGAAAGGGCGACTGTTGGTCAATTGACCAGCCTGACCATTGAGAGCCAATTTCCTCATTCTATAATCGATCTCTTGGCTTTCTCTGGAATTTCAGAAACCGTGGACTCAGGAGTTGTGTCAACAGTAACCACAACCGCAAATCCAAAACTTGTGTTCGACCATCTGGGCTCCTCAATAGGTACACGGAAAGTATACTCCTCGAAGTTTTGTGAGTCGCGATGGCTAACTTCGAGGACGTTTAATTGGGTATTTGGATGGGTTCTGGTTCGAGTGAAGTACGGAGATGTGATTGTCTTTGGGGTCTTCGAAGGAGCGCGGGAGGGTGGGATCTTTGCGGACTGATGTGTGATGGGGGTTGAAGTGGCGTCTTCGATGTGTGGGCCTGCTCGCTTCTTGACGACGGGCTTGTGAAGTTGCGATGAAGGCGTCGAGTCTGATTCGCGCGAATCGGTGCGGAAGGTGGACTGCTCTGACTTTTGGCGAAGCAGGAGATCCGCAAAATCTTCATCATCGTGCGAGCCTGTTCGCTCTTTCTTGATGAAGCTGGCATCATCCTGTTCTTCGTGGTCTGTCTCTATCTTGAGGTCATCCTCTGGTTCGTCGTTCTCGATGTGGTTCAATTCGCCAGAGCTCTCTTGCATAAAAGGATGATCGTCGTTGAAAGGATGTTCGGGTACACCGGTTGCACGGCTCGCAATCTGAGGATCTCTTGAGTCTCCTTTGCCTTTGGCAGACTTGTAACGCAGATTCGGAAACTTCTTCAAGATGAGATAGACACCAGTGAAGTATTCATGTGATCTGTCCAACCCTCGTTGTTCAATGTCAAAGACATCGGTCCATGATTGCCAGAACTTTGTGACAGTATGTTTGCCGAGAATGTTGACTTTTGCTGAGTTGTAGTAGCGGCCGCGAGCCAATCCTTTTTCGGCAGGAAAGGCTTTGTACCAGACACTGTCGTCGACATCGTTGTATCCAAGAAGGAGGAAATCTTTGACCCAGATGAAAGGGTAGTGCTGAACGAAGGCGAGTGGCAGAAGTTCACTGTCTTTTAGTCTGTTGCCTGACAGTTGGAGAAGTTGTGCAAGCTTGTCGCGGACAGTTTCGGATGGCGTCCAGTTGTGTAAAGCACGAAGTCTATCGAAGTTTGCGCGATAGCTTTTTTTGACGATGGGAGTTGGTGTTGAGCGTACGCGCTTTGCATCAGATGGTGAGCTGGCCGGCGCATCGAGGGAGTGTTTGCGAGCCATGGTTGTTGTGGTGTATGAACGAAGAATGACAACTCAGCAGCGAACTCAGCGATTCGAAATGATACTCCAACGTTCAGCGCGCTCAACGTGAACAGGCAGAGATCAAATATAGAGACGAGGGTGCACGGACCTGTCGCCGAAGGTGTGAGTGAGGTTCGGATCGAAGTGAGAGGAGAAAGGACTATCAGCTTTCCACGATAAGAGTAAACTCTTAAAGTGCTCCGCCGTCCACGGCTTTTTGTCTGTGGACGCAGTATGATAGATTGGAGTGGAATGTGCACTTGCCATGTCCGCCCTCTTCAGGAGTAATCCTGCTCCCAAAGTTGTTGACGGCTCCAAACCAATGAAGATGCAAACAAGGATCCAGACACCCGAGTGAGTCCGTTAAGAGACCGATTATATCTGATCACAAGAAGCATCTCCGTGGATGTACCACGATCTAGGATCATCTTCTGCATTTTGATAGGGTGATTTTACCTCTGCTATCTTACCATCACCCGATGATCGCTCGATTTTTTGACTTTGTGACAAGATCTCTACCCCAAGTGACGCGTCCTTCGACAATACATCGTTGGTCGGAGATGATAGCGATATCTCCTGGCTGGAGTGAGTTGTTGCGACGGAAGCATCGTCCAATGTGAGTGATTCGATTTGTTCAACAGGAGGCCCGCTATCAGTTGCTAGTTGGTTGAGTTTCAAAGAGTCTCGTCTTAGGTGTTATCGAAGGGGACCAGAGTCTTGGTTATCCAAGGGGTGCTCAACAAGATGTGATGCTTGGTCTGGGTGCTCGGCATTGGAACCTTCGGTCAAGATGCTGTCTTCGACTACTCAAGACATCGTAGACCTTCTCTTTGGACGACTCGACGGCCTTGCTTTACCCGGTGCCGAAATGCCACCCTCGGTTATCCGCAGCTCTTGCTTTCATAGTACCCACCATCGATGTTGATAAGCCTTTGCAGTATGATGAACAGTCGTCTGAAAACTAATTGTTGTGGACAACCTCTGTCTCCTCGATTGCTGTCCGGCAACCCTCTTGCTGCATCTGATGGTTTGGCATTTTTTGCTCCTTTGGCTTTGGCTGCTGACTAAGGGTTCCTTACTGCTTTGGTTGAGGGTCTGACTCGGTCCTAGGGTTGGTGTTGGTGGTGGCTTGATTAGACTCATGATGTTTTTTGATGCCGCAGCTTGCGGTTTGGCATCTGCTTCGGCTTTTGCTTCCACTTCAGAGATTCAGGCTGAATAGCTTTTGGTTGTCAATCTGACAACAACAACTCGATTAATCACACTTTCCACAAAAGACCTAAGGGGGTGATTTTGTTGTAATTTGAGCAGTCGGGATTTTGTCATGTCTGCCTTCATCGACGGGCAATATCGTCAACATCAGCGACGTCATCTTCACATGCAAGGTACCAGGGTCGTACCCCATACATTCGGAAATGAGCACCACATCTACTCCGACTTCACCATTTGCATCCTGCACGCAACAAGAACCAAATGTCCAAACAATCATCGCAACGTCTACCCGCACCCTCGCTCTTCGTCGGTCCACCCTCTCACAACGCCAGCAATGCCTCCCTCACACGCGCAAACACGGACACATCACAAAACTCACGCGCCGTACCTTCGTCAGCAATCCCCGGTCCTGCCTCGCCATCCTTGACCCAAACACCACTATCCAGATCAAACACAGGCTTATCACGACAGAACACCAACCTCTCACGCCAAAACACAAGTCTGTCACGCCAAAACACTAGAGATGCACTGAGCAGACAAAACACAAACATCTGCACCACCCAACGACCCGATGGTCTACAAGTCCCCGAAGAAAACACTCAAGCAGCGGCCGGAGGAGGAGGAGGCGTGGGATTGGCAAATACCACCATCGAGGAAGAGGTCAAACGCCAACGCCCCCGCCGCGGCACCGCAGTTCTAGATGCTCACTGGGCAGCCCTGCAATCCACCCTTTCGGACATTGAGTTATCCGCCGGTTCCTCCGCCCACGTCTTTGGCGCTGGCCATGCAAAAGCATTGGAAGAATTACGAGCAGCTCAAGTGGAATTGGCACGAGCATGGGGTCAGACAGACTCTGAAGATGTATCCACATTGCCCTCTGCAGGCGCCAAAAACCCAAGCACGAATAAAGAAGGTGTCACGAAAAAGGACGGGGAAAAACAACATCATGGCAATAACAATCACAAAGAGCAGGAGAAACAGGCAGAGCAGAATGGGAGAAAGCTTTCTACGGCATCGACGTTGGACTTGACGTCTGCGGCTAGGAGGAGAGAGACCAGTGATAAATACTTTGCCGCTGTCAAAGAGGGGGTTGCAGAGGTGGTTAGGAAGTTGGATGGCGTTGCTGATGTCATGAGGGAGGTTGAAATGCAGAGCAGAGACATCTGGGGTGACGATGGCAAGGAAAGTAGTGACATGACCGAGAGTGAGTTTGGGAGTTTGAGTTCTTGAGGTACCCAACGGAGGACAGGTCACTCTGGCGTTCTGGCTGGGCGGATTAGGATGGGGTACATCACATGGGGGTTTGACGAGGAAGAGCCCTTAAGTCGAAGGAGGCAAGTGAGATGAATCGGGCAACTGTTGGAGAACGCACGATCAAAAGAAAGCACAACACATGAGGCTAGACTGCCGGACTCCACACTTCTTCTCCTCAAATCTACCTGCCCTCAACATCCTCATCGGCAATAATCCACCATTGCGGCTGAAAGTCAGCGGACGTCGTCCGAGTGGCGGTCAAGCATCTCGGACAAGCAACAGCACGATTGGCCAAGCAGTCGACAAGCTCTGGATCTCTGGTCCTTGCAGTCCGGAGTGGGTCGTGGTTGCGACGGAAGTTGACCGAGCTGCCAAATCGTCCTCACGGAAGTTGACCGAGAGTCCTCCCACCCCAGATATCTCCATCCTTAACATGCCCTAGGGCTCAGGATCCCCACGGGGTACCGATTACCCGGACGATGGTATATATATGTGCCTTTTCCTGCCAGGTTGGGGTGTGGGCATCGAGTAGTGTCTTGACTTCTTCTCCTTCATCGACTACTCTTCTATCAATTTTGATACACGAATCATGACTGGAGCAGAACTATCAACCATGGACACCATCGATGTCTCGGGCTTTGCCCTCACAGCAGAAGACTATGCCCGCAAAGAAAAAGCTCTCGTCCGCAAGGTCGATTTCAGACTCATGCCTTGCCTGTTGGGTATGATTGTACTCAAGTAAGTCTTCCCTCCCTCGAGCTATGAAAATCCATATGACGAATACTAATCAACATATCCACAGCTATCTCGACCGCAATGCTCTCCCAAACGCAAGAGTTCAAGGCATTGAAGAGGATCTGGGCCTCCAGGGCGATCAATTCAACACGGCCATCTCTGTGCTCTTTGCTGGTTATATTGCACTGCAGATTCCGTCGAACATGCTGTTGACCAGAGTTCGTCCCAGTATCTATCTTGTAAGTTGTCATGTTTGCCAGAAGCAAAACCAGTTGCTAATATGAGATAGCCTGTTTGTATGGCGCTTTGGGGTGTGGTTTCTGCTTGCACGGCTCTTGTGCATGACTTTAATGGTCTTGTCGTGACGAGATTCTTCCTGGGTTTCATGGAAGCGTAAGTGGTGATTGGAAATGCGTCGATGAAACAGTTACTGATCTTGGACAGTCCTTACTTCCCAGGAGCACTCTTCTTGCTTTCTTCTTGGTATACCCGTAGAGAACTCGCTACTCGCACTGCCGTCCTCTACACCGGAAGTCTGTTGTCCAGTGGTTTTGGTGGACTCGTAGGAGCAGGTGTTGAGTACGGTCTGGATGGAGTCAACGGCTTGGAGTCTTGGAGATGGTTGTTCATTCTCGAGGGAAGTGCCACTGTGGCTTTTGCCTTGACTTGCATGTAAGTTTTGCTCGCCGAGCTCCCAATGTGTAACAACCGACTGACTCAAGTCAACAGCTTCATTCTTCCAGACTTCCCTCACACCACCAGATGGCTCTCGGAAGAAGAAAAAGCCATTGCCACCTACAGACTTCGCGACCGCAATGGCAACAACGATGCAGAAAGGGGCTCGCTCCTCTCAGGCCTCAGAATGGCAGTTACCGATTACAAAGTTTGGCTTCTTGCGTATGTATCCTTGCTTTCAACCACATTCTTCAGGATATCATCTAACGCTTCCACAGTGGCATCGTCATTACCAAGACCAGCGCTGCCGCCGTTACCTCCTTCATCCCCACTCTCGTCAAGACCTTTGGCTACAACAAGATCAACACGCTCCTTCTCGTCGCTCCCCCATATGTCTTTGCTGCTTTTTGCGCCATGGGCATTTCCATCAGCAGTGATCGCCGTCAAGAAAGATATACGCATCTGGTTGTCCCTCTCGCCTTCGGCATGATCGGCTACATCATTGCCGCAGCAACCACCGGACTGGCTCCTCGCTATGTATCTCTGTTCTTGATGTTGGGAGGTGTATACGGTGGCTTCAACGTTGCCATTGCTTGGATTTCTGCAACTCTGCCCCACCCCATGGAGAAGAGAGCCGCTGCTTTGGCTTTGACCAACGTAAGTGTTGTCATTGTTTACTCTGCTTCGAGCCTTTACTGATGTAACCTCACACAGATGGTCGGAAACTTTGCTCAAATCTACTCGCCTTATTTGTACGAGAAGGAGAGCGGACCTCGCTACCTCCCTGCCATGACTGCAAACAGTAAGTCACCTACGCCTCTGCTTTTCTCTCCAAAGCCGTATACTAATCACAACTACTTACAGCCATCTTCGTCGCCGTTTCAATTACTTTGGCCACCATTCTGCGCTTCTGCCTCGTCCGCGAGAACAAGAAGCTCGAGCAAGCAGAGATTGAGCAGATTGACCTTCACATGGATGAGAAGAGTAATGTTGAACACATGGAGGTTTCGCAACCTACCCGTGCTTCGGGATTGAGTCCTGGATTCAGATATTTGCTCTAAGGTGAAGGGATGGAGAGGATCAGAGTGGGAGTCTCTTGATCTATGACTGATGCAAGGCGTTGGAATACAATTGTTTATTACTCAAATATTTTCCTGTCTCTAAAAAGGCAACCATGGCCACATGTGCGTTGTGAAGATGCACAGTTCCTTCAATAAAAAGAGCTGTGTCCAGGGAGAACAGCAGAGAGAGGGAAATGATTTTTTTTGAAAGTCCGAACGAAAGATGATTGTGCCACCTTTTCTTCTCTTTTCTTTTTCCACTGTCACTCTACTTTACTGCAAATGAACAATTCTTCCCTTGAACTGTTGTCTCGCGCAACTACTTGTTCAGATTCATTCAACATGTCGTTATTGGATTTACTCGACCAGGCCAAGCACAGAAAGAGCTGCCCCGACGAGCGTGAGCAAGACCAACGTGGATACGTCGCAGAGTTACATAGGATCTTAATCTATATACCGAGTTCGATGCCGAAGCCGTAAAGAAGGAGCTGACCAAAATACTCGAATCGAAAGAGGTAGGGCTTATAGGCGAGTCATATAGGATAACGATTGACCTTAGCGTCAAGACCGCCTTGTTAGAGAGAAAGATTTAAGCGGCGGCAGAATATTCACCGCCTCGAAGGACTGCTCAGCCATCACTTTATCGATTCTCTGTCACAATCCTTCCACTTTGCACTCCTTGCCAATGAATCTTTGTGGTTTGAGCAACTAGTCATATTCGCGAAGTTACTGCCGCCCATGAGGTTCTCAGCCTTTGACGAGGTTCGGGACAGGTTGGTCAGTGACGACAACCCTGCTCGTGATGAGGGAGACATGGATTACGAGCGGTGTGCAACTCTACACAATGCCATCGTCAAGCATGGGTGGACGGCGAGTGGTCGTTCCCTTGATGACCTGCCGCTGACGACTTGCTGGGAAGCAGACGAAGAGGGGTGGGAGGGCGACGCTGATCGGCTTCATCCATCGATGGTTGGATTTCTTAAACGAGCATACAACACTGAGTTGCCTGAAACAGAGCCGATTTACGACTTTTGTTCGAGGGAATACAGGTTCTTTTACTTTCTTGAAGGATTAGTTGGACCTCAAGGTCATGAGGCTTATGACCTGGGCGATCATATCGGAGACTTCCTTGGTCATTATATGACACTGTACACCCCGAACGATCGACTGGGTTCGCATGCTCAAGGATTAATGTAGGACGAGCGTCGAATTTCAAGCGGCTAGGAGAGAGCTGACTGTCTTCTTAGCTACAATCAACAAACGCACGAATGCCTCGTAAACTTCATCAACACAGACTTCGATCCTGTGCACAAGATCCTTCCATGGCAAAGGCTCGAGACAGTCTTGAGTGTGTACATCGACATGATCGAAGCCGAAAAGGTCGTCTGTATGCACAACGACGTCGAGAAGCCCGGTGACTTCAGACTAGTGGACCTCGGAGGAGAAGTTGGACAGCAGTGGCGATCGACGCAGGATCGGCCAGACTCAATCGTGGCAGATCCAATCACTGGACTTGCAAGGGACGATGACGTTACGTTTGGGCCTTGGATCATTCAGCCATACACCAAAGAGGTGCTGGACGAATGTCTTCAGACCTGGGAAGTCCTCGTCGAAGCCATCGAACAAAAAATACCAGCAGTCTCGGGCAGTGTTGTGGAAGCTCAGTATGGTTTGGCCAATGAGGATATGCTCGAGACTGCCGGGATCATCGAGGATTTCCCTAAACAGTTGTTGTTACGGGCCCGCAGACCCAGATTCGCCTACATCGCGCCCGGAATCCGGTTACCCACACCAGAAGAATTCATCGATCAGCCTTTTAGGAGCTCAAGAGCAACGGAGACCGACCCAGATATCCAAAAGAAGATGCCAATCCTCCTCTTCAGGGGCGAGGATTCTTGCCGCACATCTGAATACTTTTCCTATCCATACAATGAAGCCTCGAGAATTCCTACGGGACTCTATCTCGAAGGCTGGACGCAGAGCGACTTGACACCTTTTGCGGATGCCACGCGTTTATTACTACCTTTCGCGATCGGTGATGGGGACTCTTGGGCGCAGACAAGCAATGGTGTTGCGATAGACGGCACACACGACGACCTCTATCAGATCGGCGACAATCCATTCGCAACGGACCACGGGACTTCGCTGCTTGGTATACTGCAAAACTTTTACGCTCATATCGTGCAGGGAAACTGGTCTGTCGATGAGGGAGGTGTCAGTGACTCTATCGACAAGTATCGGGAAGCGGAGACAGAGGAGCACTATAACAAGTATATTGTCCCGATGGGGCCTGGAGAGTTCTGGTAGTGATGAATTACTTTGATCTACTTGATACCTTGGTCGCTTTCATCAACAACAATCAAGAATATGTATAACAGCACACCACGCTCTTTTGGAAAGAGCTGTGAATTTCTACAACTCACACGCGGTCAGAGTTCTACAGTTTACTCTTAACCTCACCAACAAGCTCTTCAACCTTTGCAAACTTGTAGTAATACTCCAAACTCTGCGGATTGAGCAAAGTCCCCGACGGCGTAACCCTTTCGCCAGAAACAATCCTCTTGACCGGTAACTCGACTTTTTTGAGATTGACCGTCGTCTACATTTCCAAAGAGGTTAGCAAACCCTTTGTCATCGTCTGCAGCCGGTGGAAATACTCACAGGAATCTCGGGCGTCTCAAACACATACTTGGGCACATGTCGCGGACTACACTCCCTCCCAATCCTCTGCCTGACCTCCCTGACCAAAGCCTCTGAAAACCTCCTCCCAGGCTTCATGAGCAGGAACAGGATAACGGATTCATCGGTATCCTGGGGCCGGCGCTGGCCAACGCAAATGCTGTCTTGGATGTCTGCGGAGAAGAAGGTCTCGATGACATTGTAGATTTCGGCGCTGCCGAAGCGGACGCCGGAGGGGTTTAGGACACCGTCGGCGCGGCCGAGGAAGTGGATGCCGTGGGTGGAGGGGTGGATGAGGATGTAGTCGCCGTGGGTCCAGACGTCTTGATGTGGTTAGTTGCTGTCAGTCAGAGAGAGGAAGAAACTCACTGTCGAAACGAGCGTAATAAGCATCGAAATATTTCTGTCCGGAAGTGTCGCCCCAGAACTTTACAGGCTGGTTTGGAAACGCGGCGGTGACGACGAGTTCGCCTGCTTCGCCGATTGGTAGAGGTTTGCCTTTTATACCTTTTCCTCCTTCGATGGTTTGATCGTAGACTTGGAGGTCCATGGCTAATCCAGGGCCTTGGCATCCACCGGCATACAGAGGAGTCAGCAAATTACCCATTGCAAAAGAAGAAGCTACATCTGTGCCTCCACTGATGTTGTTGAGGTGGACGGAGGAGGGAAAGCCAGAGTCGTAGAACCAGTGGAAGAGAGATTCAGGAAGGACCATGCCAGTGCTCGAGACACGACGGAGAGAGGATAGATCGGTGACTTGCTTGGGGAGGATTGGGGGAGAAGCTGAAGCGAGGGTTTGCAGGTATCGTGGTGAGATACCTAGGTCGGTGACTTTTTGCTCTCCCACGAGGCGGATGAAGATGGTGAGGTCGGGGATGAAGGGTGAGCCATCGTATAATATCGATCGTGCTCCGTGTTGGAGTGCCATTGTCGACATGAGATACATGATCCAGCCGGTAGTTGTGTATTGGAGATTGACAGTGGTGGGTCCAGAGTCGAGATGGAGTTTACCTTCCTTCATCGAGCTGATGAGAACTGGTCCACAGCCATGCACGATACACTTCGGCACGCCAGTAGTACCTATAACTCGGTCAGATATTGTATGATAGTGTCTGGCATACAACTTACCCGAGGAATACACAATCAAGAACGGATCCTTGAAATCCACCTTTTCAAACGGCAACTCCGAATTCCCACCAGCTCTCGCGAGATACTGCGCCAAACTCACAGTCCTGGGCACCTCTCCCACATCAGCCGGTCTGTCCTGAAACCTAGGCATGCTAACAACACCCTGAAACCCTTTAGCTTTGCCCTTCGCCATGCCCTCCACAATCTCCCTCATCTTGGGCTTCAAATCAATAGTCTTGCCATTATAAACCGCCCAATCGTCCACGAAAATCCACTTTGGCTCAATCTGCGTGAGCCGCTGCAGAACACCCTGACTCCCCATATCCGTGCTGCTGGAACTGAATATACCTCCCAGAGTCGTCACAGCCAAGAAGACAGTCAATGTATCTGTAGAGTTTGAGGCGACGACTGCAACCCTATCCCCCTTGGAAACTCCATGTGCTTTCATGGCTTGAGCGAGCACACCGACCTTGGCACGCAGTTGTTTCCAGCTGTAGTGTTTGATCTCAGTGCATCCTTCGCGTACTTCTGTCAAGGCTATCTTGTCGCTTTCCTTGCCGGCGAGTGTGCGTACAGAAGGGTTCTTGGGATCTGCGCTGTACAGGATGTTTTCTGCAAAGTTGAGTTGCACGCCGGAGAACCAGGAAGGCACAGAGTCCATTCTGGCAGCTGGGTCCACGACTTGAGTGTATTTCCCAGTGTGGATTAGAGGGTGGAGTGAGAAGAGATCGGACCAGAAGTCTGTGCGTTGGTTGATGGAGAATTGGTAAAGGTCTTGGAATGTCTGGAGTAATTGTTTCAGTTCTGATTGTCTGGTGGTACTAGGAGATTTGATATGCAACTCACCTTGAGGTTTAGTCCTCTCCTCTTGTTGACGTCCCTCATAAATTGAGCCATATTGGTAGCCTCTGGGTTCGAATGTTCCCATAACTTTCGGGGCATCACGGATGGTGAAGCCATGATGGACAAGTGTAGATGTGGATTTACCCAGTCAAGACAATTGGTACAACGTAACTCCCAGATGCACTCGAACGAATACGGTCACTTCCAAGATCTGACGAGAAC
This sequence comes from Aureobasidium sp. SLJ-2021a, assembly GCA_019677095.1. NCBI lineage: Eukaryota > Fungi > Ascomycota > Dothideomycetes > Dothideales > Saccotheciaceae > Aureobasidium > Aureobasidium sp. SLJ-2021a. The sequence continues at coordinate 164,825 of JAHRBU010000003.1, forward strand.
CAACAGATGAAAAGTAGTCTGTATGTCTTGCACAAGAGGTCGTGGACAAGTCTGTGGAATGGCGTGGCTACTCCAGTGTCGATCACTCCAGATCCCTCGGCTACGGGGAGCGGGGAAGGAAGCCTAAACAACATCCGATACTCGACTACCTATTCGGGATTTGGAGGATCAACAGAGAGTACTGTAGAGCGGGAATGAGCGTGTGGTTTGGCTAAGAATACATTCTTCTCCGAGATCTGGTTTCTCTATTCATGTTGAACAAGAATAATCCTCATCCATCGTGCGAAAGAAGAGCCAGAAGTACCCAACCAAAAGGAGACAAGTCAAGTATGTGAGGATACAGTAGTAACAAAATGCCAAACTCTCTCCCCAGAAGGAGCAGAAGGATCCTATATATGGTATCGAAAGGACCAACCCATCCCGAGAAAAAGTGGCCAAAAAGAAGCCGAAAGAGGAGTAAGAAAACAAGGTTAAAACACAACGCTAAAGTTTTTCCAATTCATGATATGCAGCAGATTCGTAGTAACATTATTCAGATGTGGTGTGTGGTTTGGGGGATCATTGCCAGGTGGGTAGGATGCCGCTTTCGGCCCGCTTGAGCCTGAATCTAGGCATCTCCTTCGAGGATACGGAGCTGACAGAATCCTTGCGGATGGTCCATCGGCTTTGAGGAGGTTGTTGGATGAACTCGCGAGGGTAGGGTGGTAGATCCAGAGATGCCATGCGTTCGCTGGCACCGCGAGGGACCATGCGCTCGGCAGCGCCGTGGGGCGTCATCTTGGGCTTGAAGAATGAAGATGGCGGTGTCAGCGGGGCGGATAGCGGAGCTGCCATCATGGATTGGGAAGACCCGGGACGCTTGCTGCTCATGCTTGGTAGCTTGAGATGATAACCGTTTCGAGACATGCGATGCTTGGGTGGGCAGGGAGTGACGCATGTTGGGCTGGTGAGAGCGTCAAAGTAGGCGGATGCTGGAGAATCTGGGGTCGCGGGGCCGTGGCTGGATGTAGGCGTTTGAGATCCGAGTTCGAGTTCTGGTGTTGAAGGCATCTTGGGAGACACCACCTTGGGGGAAGCAACAGAGCCGTCATGGCTATGTGCTCGGATTGAGATGATGCTTAGACGTGATGTGCTGCCGCTGGGCTTTAGACTTGAAGAAGTCGTCGACCTCTTGATAATCGGCGACGACGAAGCACTCAAGTCGACCCTCGACACGCGAACCATCTTGGCCTTGCCCGGCGAGACGAGAGTCACGGCTTCAGCCTGATTGCATTGGGCCTGTTCGACAAACGTACAGTCCTCAGCCAACAGTTCCGGAAAGTTTGTTTCGAGTTCGTCGAGAAACTCGTCGGCAACGGTGCTGATCGACATTGATGAAAGACTGGAATCGTCCGACGACATTGGTTCTTCTTCTGATAAATATCCAGAGTAAAAAAGAGGTTCGTTGCAGAGATCTGTGATTGTGGCTGATAGAAGAGGAGGCTCGACGAGGATTCTAAAGTCCAGAGTCCTCTCCTGAAGGGGTGCAGCTGCGGGTCCAGGTTTATCGACGCCCCTGACGCACGTTGCGTGTAGCATTCGCTCCACATCGCCAGTAGATATCACGGGCTCGGCTGACATGTTTTCGTTGGCGGTGTGACCACGCTGACTGGTGCTGACCAACAGCAAAAGAATGTACGAATGTTGGTGAAAGGGAAAAGAGGCACTTTGAATAGTGGATGGAGGAGCAAAGCCCAACCAAGGGGTCCTGAAACGTTAATTGGGTTGTTGTGAGTAGCGATCCTGCAGTGGCTTGGTTTCTAGTTGGAGATCTCGGGGTGTTCGCCTGTTCGGAGGGGTGTCCAGAGTATCGGGTGGGGTTGGGGAGATGGTTGGCTTGCAAATGCGGCGGCAGAAGCGCGTAGATATGAATAAACTACGGTACTTGGAGCTTGTCCGGGAAAAGAATGGCAAGGTCGGAGGACGTTGTGAGCAATCAAACGACGGTCAGCAGTTGGCAGGTAAAGGAATGGCTTGGGTGGGTGGTGCGTCTGATCGGTGCACACGAAATGAATGAAATGGCCTTGTTTGCTCTCGTGGGATGTGGCTACGCGACGCTTTTTGAAGGTACCATGCGTTTGTCGAAAACGGTACAAACGTACCTACAACCCAACCCACCACTGCTCCACCCCTACACCACAACTCTGTCCCGCAGGCGCAAGCCTTGAGACCAGCAATCAGCATGTAGGAGCCTCCTACGCAGTGCACAAAGTCGTTGGTGCTAACCGCGTCTGTCCAACGGTTTCAGCGGGCTGCCGAGCTTAATCGGAAAACTTGCGTGGTAGAGTCGATCATCGTGCTGCACCGTACCACAGAGTTGGGTGTGCGAAAAGGCACGCGTCGGTTCCGATTGGGCAGGCGAAAGGAAATCTACGCGCCTACCCTCGAGTCTATCTTGCTGTTTGCAAGGGTGTGTTTACTGTTCAGGTCCCCAGCGAGCAGAGCAGAGGAAAATTCTGCCGCCTTCTACCAGAACTTCGCAAGCAGCAGGGATGGCGAAGTGCGAATTCGCGTGGTGATCTTGTCAGCGAACAGCTCCAGCGGCGCCATGTCATGATACACTCCAACCGATAATGTGATGTGGTGCTAGGGCTTCGAGGGAGAAAAAGTTCCAGATCGAATTAGGTGTGTAAAGTGTCTCCCTTGCTCCTGCTTTGCTTGCCTACCCTGCCGAGGAGCCCTTCTTTCCAGCCCATTTTTGGGGGCGCACGCCGCACGTCAGCCAACAAGACACCGGTGCAAGTTCAACCGTCAGGCGTCATGCACGGCATACCACGGCTTGATTCGAGCGATTTGGAAGACGTCGAGAAGGAAAGAAAGACTCTCATACACCTCTGCCGAGACACCTTTCTTTCCGAACCACTGTTCAACTCATTCTGCGACAAACCACATCCTTGTTCTTCTTGTATGAAACATATTTTTGTCAAAAGGTTGCAAAGCTCTATCCTTACACGTCAAAAGCACCGTTTTCAAGCCTCCCTGAACCACAACCCAGCCCTGCTGATTTCACCTTTCCACCCCCCTGCCACCCCCGAAAAACGTCTCGACAATCTCCTGGCAATCGATAACACAACAACAATAACAACAAACCTGCAACGCGCGCGAAAGCTACAAACGGTGCAGCTGTTGCCATCGATACGCAAAAACCCCCCCTTATCGAAAGCCGCTGCAGAAAACGCACCAGTACTGCATCTATGCAATGGTCGTAAATAGCAGCAGATTGCGAAACTTAGGAGGTAGGTGATGTCAAAGGTGAGTGATGTATTCTCGGAGCAAGACACAAAGGTCTCAGAAGCACTGCCGTGAGCTGAGACATTCGGAGTGGCTCATGGTGCCTGGCCTGGTGCGGTGTTGTCATCAACGTTCTTTTCTGGCGTCCAGGCTGGAACACGAGTGCTCGTATGGCATGCTTAAAGACCCGTGGCATCGTACGGCGATAATAAGGTCACGCTTGCCAATACCGCTGCATCCGAGACTCTGTTCTTGTCAAGACTCGAGTACGAGGGCCAAGTCATATCGCCTGATACACAGTGGCGACATTGAACCAGAAAGAACAGGAGAAAGACGGTATAACCCTGACTCAAAGCGATCTCGAGGCTTATACGAGCTGTCATAACGTGATTGCTGCGAACCATGAGGTTGTACGTTGATCCAACGATGCAATCGATATGTGATGATCAGCAACATGTCGGTTACTTGACAAGGCAAGCACCCCTGTGCATATCGATTAGTTGCGTCTTTAGATACTGCTTAACGATAGGAACAAAAATTCAAACGCCCAATAAACCCAAGAAGAGGAAAAGACAGGATTTTATCTGCTTGATAGACCGTAGAAACACAACACGCATCTCTCTATGGACTTCTCCCATCTGCTTTCATATGTACCATTTGCATCAAAGACCTATACAAACGAACATACAAAACTGAGGCGCATAACACTGTCTGGGCCATCATCCAAGGGTGGATTGGCTGGTGGTCAAGTCGGGAAGACTTTTGCTGTTTCAATATGTAAACAAAAAGGGGCAGTTTGCAGGACCATCACCCCAAGGAGTGCCAATTTTGCTTACAGCATGTATTCGCCCAATCTAGGAGCGCCACCCTTCCAGTCCAGACGCTCAAAGTATCTGAACACCAACTCGTAGCCCTCGAGGTCGTGGACGATGCGGTCGACTCGTCGGTACCCGGGAATGTTGTCCATGTTCTTGTCCTTCTTGACTCTTGCTCTGCCGTAGCCGTCCTCGTCGGTCTTAGCTTCGAAGATGGTGACGCTGAAGCGGCCAGGCTTGAAGATGTTGACGACTTGCACGACGATATCGTGGGTTTCGCGTCCGGTCTGGCGTGCAGGCACATTGGTCTCGAAGGATGCGTACGAGCACTGGGGCTCGGGGGTGACGTGGACGGTGAAGTAGTGGGCTGACCCAGACTCGCCAGTCGAGGGGACAACGCCGTTTGCAGAGTATCCGCAAGGGGTGAAGAGGTAAGAGTCTATCTTGGCCTCGGGGTACTTGGAGACAGGGTAGACGTCGGCCAAGCCGCAGGCCTCCGAGACGACGGAGCCCAGAGTGTGACCTTCAGTGGTCAGCTCCTCGGGGAAGGTTAGCTTCTCGGACGGGTCAGAGGTGGTCTGAGCAAAGACGTCGACATCATCGGCACCGTTGATGTTACCCAGGTGAGCGATGGCATCCTTGCGAGCCTCTTGAGACTGCTTCAGATACTTGCCCTCGGCAATAGCACTGGCATCTTCAAGGTAGAATTGGCGAGCGTTCTGCTCGTCAAGATCGGTCATGAGGACCTCCAGAGTCTCGTCCTGGGACTCGTCGATCTGTGCATTGGCCATGTCAGCAGCGAGCTGCTCAGGGTAGTCGAGAACCTTGGTAGGAGTCTCTCTCTCTGGCGTAGCAGGAGGAGTGAGCTGAGTGTTAGGACCGGTGATGTACAGGTACCAATGCTCGCCGTTCATCTTTCCAATCATATAGGCACTGCCTCCCAGGAATCTCTGGTCGAGGAACTTGACCTCGTCACGCCAGCTGCGGTGAGGACCACGCTGCTGGTCAGGGTACAGGAAGTTCTTGCGGCTGTAAAAGACGCGGTGGGGAGTGGCAGCTGCGGGAACGGCGGCGGAAAGATCGGCCTTGACACCAGGGAAGCCTGCCTCGAGCGCAGCAATCTCAAGCATTCTTGGCAGACCGTACAACAGAGTGGTGGTGCCGCAAGTCTTGAGCACAAGCTTGTGGGGGAAGACAAACATGCTGGACTCGGAGAGGAGGTAGGCGTCCATGTGTCCATGTCCAATGACGGAGAGAACCTTGCAGTTCACCAGGTCGAGCATCTCTTTCCATGTGTCTGACGAGACGGCCTTCAGACCATAGGGCTTGGCTCCCTCGGGGAGGGACGAGGCAGAAGGGCTGAACCACACTTCGAGCAGCTTCTCGGGACCTGCACTAACATCAGACAAGCACTTGGTACACGGTCATGACACGAGCTGACCTTCAAAGGCATTGGTCGAGTCGAGGTCGATGGTGACATCGCGGTTGATTGTCAGGTGGGGAGTGGCCGTCGAGGGCGAGACAGTGTAGTCATTAGGGATATCGATGTTGACCATGACTTCTTTTCAGGGGAGGCTGGCTTACGCCAGCGACAAGCGGGAGAAGTGAGATGCCTTGAAGGGACGTTATGGAGGCCTGGCCGAGAGAGGAATAAAAGAGGACTTTTGCCGCGGAATCTTGACGATTCTCTGTAAGCCCGGATACCCTAGAGAAGTACCGGGTCTGGTATAGGAGCGAGACAACAAGCCTCAAGAACAATGAGATGGCAGGTTGGAGGTAGCGTGCTGTCGCTGCGAAGACACACGGAGCCACTCTGTTATTTTTTTCGCTGCGGCATATATGACGGCCGAGGGCCTTGGCGATGTCACCGCCGTCCATCGCTGATCGCTCCCCTCCCCCACAGTACGGAGCCGCTCCCCTCTTCCGATTGGACACGAGCCTCTGTGCACATGCTCTTTGACAGGCTGTTCTGAATCTCTAGTAGATGCCACAGAGCGAATATGATAATCAATGCTTTTTCAACTAGGTAATCACGCTCACGCATAACCCAGGGTGCAGTCTTCACGGAAGATGCCCTTCACTCCAAGACTGCTTTCACCTCCAACGACAGCAGGACCAGACACAACAATCTGCAGGACAACGTATTAGCGTTGATGTATAAAGAAGAAACACAAGACTTACCTCGCCTGAAGGTGTGCTTCCATCGACCTTGTTGTCATCCTTGTCCACAAGCTTGATTTCAACACTGCTCAAAGGTGCACCAAAGTGGCTGTGTCCTGGACGGTCGACATGTCTGTAGTCGTAGATGTTGGTTTGTGCCACAGCGCCGGCCACCGAAGAAGCAGTCAGGGCGTAGCAGATTCTAGAGCGTGTGATTATGCGAAGGTCACGAAGTGCAGCGCTGCTCAAAGTTTCGGCCCCAGTGCCGGCTCTCTCGGAAGCGAGAATAAGACGCAGCTTGCCGGGCGATGGGCCGATAGCGCTGCCTTTGGGAGCGAAGAGTCGGGACAAGAGATCCTCTCCAGGCATGCGACCAGCGGCAAGAGCGCGACCATGACTTGAGTGTGCTAACTTGCCAAGGCCAGACGATGCTCCCGACATGTGAGCCTGGTGTAACTTCGCAAGAGACTGAGACGAGGCAATGATTACCGTAGGTGCCATACTACGAGCAGCAAGCGCAAGATCGACACCAGCACCCGCGACAGAGTTGATAACAAGAGAACTGTGACTGAAGAGCGCGGCCATGGTCAGAGATAAGACGTACGAATGACTGAAAGAATCTGCCGGCAACACAAGATCCGAGGGGCCAAGACGCTGGCGAAGGGGCAGGGCAGATATCAGAGCGGCGATGGCTGCAACCATGTTCTGTTTGTTGTAAGTAAGTAGTCTCGCAACGCTGTAAGTTTTATCTTTGTACCTTTTGAGTGAACTCGACCACTTCGGCAGGCCCATTAGTGTTTTTCTGCCAGAGAAAGATCAAATTGCCAGGAACCACAGTCTCATCATTCTTGGGCAACTCGGTGTTTTTCGAGGAAGCCTCTTTCACAAGGTTGTGCCAGACAGATACATCAAGCTTGCCGTTGGTCTCGTTTTCAGGAGCACCTTGCCAATCCATGTGCTTGTTGGCAGCGCCCGTAACCCATATGACTTGACGTAGAGAAGAAACACTTTCAGTAAGACCGGCGAGAGGCAAACAGCCAGCAGTAGCGATTACACATTGAGCCTGCGTTTGATCAAGCAGCTTACAGGCGACATCATGGTCTTGATTGAAGGGAACCAGGATAGGGGTCAAGCCATAGAACGAGCATGCTTTGGATGTTGTCAGTCATAAGCACTAATAGAGCACAGGGCGCCTCCTACCAAAGATGGTGACGAGGTACTGGATCGAGTTTGGCATGTAGATGGCAACTCTCTGGACGCCAGCCTTTTGCAAATGAGAGCCAACAATGTTGATGAGTTCCGAGAGAGACGCAAAGTCGTACTCGCCAATGGAGCTCTCGAAGATGGGGCCTTTTCCATGGACAGAAAAGATGGCAGCCTTGGTGGATGAGTTGGCAGCCTCACGCCAGATGTCTCTGAGATCGCCGTCTTTACCAGCAGTCCATTTAGGGGCACCAGGTTCGCGGACCGAGAGACCGGTCTTCAGGCCGTAGCCATGAGGGACTTCGGTTGAGCGGTAGACGGCAGACTCATGTGGCTGACGGACAGGGGAAGCGGCAGCTTGACGGGCAAGGAGTAGAGGGTGAGTATCGGGCTCGGCCCAAAAGATGAGAGGATATGCTACAAATGCAAACAAAGCCAAAGCAATCAGTGTAGTGTAGAGGTTCCAGGCGGAAAGAGTATTTGCAATGAGAGCATCCAGCTGCTCGATCATGTTGGCCATCTTGTCAGTATCGAGGACTTGTCCTGCAAGACCAGATTCTGGAAAGAAGTTCCTTTAGGTGATATGGCGGAGGTCAGCAGTGGGTGATGATGGCGGGGCTCGGGGAGCACAGCCACAAGCGTCGGGACGTTCTCCAGCCGCCGTGGAAACCAGTGCCAAGCTCGAGAATCAACACAGCGAAGAAAGATCCACGAGGACAAAGACCCAAGTCACTTTGCGAACAAGCATAGAGACGCCAGCAAGGTCGTCAACAACAAGAATCGTCTGTTGCTACGCCATGCGCCTTGTTTGCTAACGGCGTCACTCCGGATTCTGATATACTAACCCCTGCAGCACAACTCGACAACACGCCAACCGACCCTCTATACACGTCTTGTCTCACTCAGACAAAACACATCATGTCTTCCACATCAATTTTCAAGCCGAGTCCGGCAGCCTCGCGGTTTGTCGCTCCCACAACACCCTTGCGACCCTCATCGGCGCCTTCGACACCACAAAAGTCACAACAGCAGCAACCGGCCACCAAGGTCGACACTCCTGGAACCTGGCGTCACCCCAACATGGACGACATCAACCGTCGCAAGAATGCCTCAACCTTTACCTCGGACAATGTCCACACCATCATAGTCAACGCCCTTGCTCTGCTAGCATTCCTGCTTGCTCCCGCCATGCTCTCCAGCTAGTAAGACTCGGTCCATCCGCCTGGTCGTCCAGCCAAAGCTTACTCGATCGCAGCACCCCCACGTCCCTGACTGCCTTCCTCCAATCACTCGGCCCATACGCAACCTGGGCCTCGATTATCGTCCGCTGTGTCCCCGTCATCAACATCTCCCTCGCCCTGATGCCCCTCTTCCGCCCCACCGACGAAATGACAGACATTCCCCTCACCAGACAACAACGCCAACTCCTTGGCCTGACCCCCCAGAACGTGCCTTTGCCAGCCGGCTCCCCTGGCTACGTGACTCCTCCAAGATACTCGCGCTCGTCCACACCACGCTCCAGTGCACAGAAACATACCTCTGCATCTCCAATGTCGCACAAGGCGTCTCCGTCTTCATTTGATCAAAGCACTTTGGGTGTCAGTAGAGGTCCTTCTGGCAGCCCCTTTTCCGTTAGCCCTCTGATGCAAAAGGCGGTGGGCGGTGCTACGGCTGCGAGAACTTCGTCGCCCTTGGACAATAGTTTGGGAAGCAGTTCGTCGGGTCTGGCCACCGGAAAGGCAACCGTGTCGCTAAACAGCAAGTGGCTGTATGAGAGAGGAAAGGGCAGTCCCAATGGTGGAAGAGCCGTGTTTTCATGATTTGTACAATAACCCGAATAGGCCACTAACCAAGTAGTGCTGTTATCCCAATTCTGTTGTAACAACCTGATCTGTGCATGCGTTCCAGCTTGTTTTACGTGTCGCTCTGCCTACTATACTCTTCGACCCCTTTTCCCGTTTCAAACCTGCGTGGCTACCTGTCTGATAACAGCAAACTTCTTCGGACAGCTCAAACGTCATGCCAAGACGTAGCGAGATTGACATGTGAAAGAGTGGGATGCTCAACCAATCTCGACTCTCGATACAAGTTCAGTACGAGGAAAGAGTCAAGATGCCCACCATTCCCGACAGAGCGCAGACGGAAGACTCGACGAGCTTCAGCCCGGATGCCTACTTTGACGCGTGGGAGAAGGGCGACATCCAACCACCCTACGATAATGATTTTCGAAAGTTCATCCTGACCACCTTCGGTCTACCTCGTGATGACACATACACGTATGCCGCCGTCGCCGAAGTCACTCTGCTTCAAGCTCAGACATATGTCGAGTTCGGTGGCCAGGGTGGACTGCACGCATGGTACAGAGATGACGAAGGCAAGCCAGTAAGCCCGCCATTAGACACCACACGTACCCGTCCATGAGCCAACCTCGTCTGCCATCCAGTTACCGCCCCCGCCTGCTGTCGACATTGCTGCCTACACAAACATCTTCAAGAGCACGACAAACACCCAAAAGGCCCTCGTTGGTCTGGCCTCCAACGCGAAAAAGGACTCGATCCGTGCCTCTGTCGGCCAACACCTGCACACCTTGTACCACCCTCCCTCGCCTGAACACAAGATTGTCATATCAAAGTTGAAGAAAGAACACACAAATCCCTACTTTGATGTCTGGGCCTGGTCATGTCAGAACCTCGAGTGGGCCGGCCCCGAGGATGCCACGAGCAAGGTCCGCTTCTCGCATGCCATCCTACCAATTCTATACCACCACTTTGGCTGTGTCTGTCCGTCTTACGAGTCGCTTTCTATCATCTACCAGCTCGCCAAGGGGCGATCTGTCATTGATCTAGGCAGTGGAAATGGTTATTGGTCGTACATGTTGAGAGTCTTCAACAAGCAAAAGCCTCTGACTGTTGTCCCCGTTGACAATGGCATCAGCGAGTGGAGGACTGTTTGGGTACCTGATACCATTCAGGTTGATGGTGTTGACTACCTGAAGAAGAATGGTGACGGCAAGGATCAGGTACTGCTACTGGTCTACCCTCAAGTTGGTCTCGAATTCACTTCCAAAATCCTCAAAGCATACAGTACGTTGGGTCATCTCACTCAACGCATCGAAACAGTTCACTGACTTTTCCTACAGAGGGTGATACCATCATTTGCGCAGGTACTCAAAACTCAAACGGCTATACCGCCTTTGCCAAAGAAACCATCGCAGATTGGATCGCCAGAGAGATGCCTGTGTTTGAGAAGGTTTGCCAGATTCCCTTGCCCAGCTTTGCTGCCAAGGACGAAGCGCTCTTTGCGTTCCAGAGAAAAGCTTCATAGATTCGAGCAAATAATTCTAGCTTCCTGAACACCATCAGTACCCCGCAGAAACCATCACTCAACACAAGGTGGTATCATACTGCTTGTATCCTTTACTACGAAAGCGCGATTTCTTGTATCCACTCGGCGACGAGCTTTCTCCACTCCTCAAAGCTCGTACCAAGAACACTAAACATCTCTTGAGAGGATTTGACTGGACGTGAATACAGCTATGTGAGACTAAATCCGGGAAGGTCACCAACCCTATGCGTGTTGAGAGCATTTGCAATCACACAGTGGAAGATCAGGACACATTTGCTTAGCGTAGGTCGAGGACGAGCAGAGTCGATTCCAGTTACAAAACCACATCCATCCTCGCTTCTCCTTTCTACCTTCTACCCATACGTGACAAGTCCAATCATGAGGAGTTTCACTTTCACGTCTCTGCTTGCCCTTTGGGGTAGCATAGGTGTCCTTGCTGCTCCTGTAGAGCAACCCACGGAAGGAGACCCCAGGAGCATTGTCAGTCCGATTTAGCATATGGACGACACGATCACTGACTTTACACAGTTTTCAAGAATCTTGAAAAGTTCGCACCCAGTTCCTTCAGAATTCCGCAGCCTTTCAAACTCGTCCTCTCGTATATCCTATCCCATTTCCTTCAAGGGACGCAAGTCCGGAGAGCCCAACTTGACGACCAAGACTGAGACGCAGACTGTTACGGAAGACTGCTCTGCCACTGACGATGTCGAACGCTCCACGACTGTCGTGATGGTTCCATCGACCAAGGTGATTGAGCGTCCCGTAGTGTCCACCACCATCACCGAGACCGTGCTTCATATTGTCCCAGGAAGCACGACCAGGTCCTTGCACAAGCCAAAGCACACCAAACACCACTGGTCTGAGGCTACCGGTTCAGCTTCTCCAAGCGCTTCCAAGTCGTCCAAGAAGCACATCAAGTCTTCCAAACACCATTCGTCCAAGCATCACTGGTCGATGTCTTCCAAGAAGCACAGCACGCACCACTCGTCCGAGACGGTCGAATCGCCTCTTCCAACCTCGTCCCAGTCGTCTTCTCAGTCCTCTCTTCCACCATCATCCCAGTCGTCTTCCCAGTCGTCTTCCCAGTCGTCTTCCCAGTCGTCTTCCCAGTCGTCTTCCCAGTCGTCTTCCCAGTCGTCTTCCCAGTCTTCTTCCGATACCTCTGTGCAAGAGGTTGTCGTTATCACGAGCGACAAGGTTGAAGTGGTTACAACCGGCTACGAGGAGGTGACTTCAACTCTCACCCTCAGCGACGGTGATAGCAGACTATCGACTCTGACCAAGACATCCTCCACCAACAGCAGTTCATTGGCACTTCCAACATGGCTGAGCGTGATCCTGCCTCCATCCAGATTGGTTCCGAGCGAGCCGATTACTGCACTTCCTTCGTCGGAAATCTCCTCTGCTATCGTTGCCAGAGACGTGCAGGACGCAACCAAACCCACCACATCGCCGTTGTCTACATCCTGGAGGACAGTACACCGCAATGCGACTTCCAAGGCTCAACCCACGGTCAAAAAGACTAAAAGCCCTGTCGTATCGACCTGTAAGATCTCCATTCATATCCATTTCTCTCTACCCTTACTGACTCTGCCGTTAGTCCGTTCCACAAGCAAGTCGGCCAAAAAGGGAAAGTGCACAGAATACTCACGAAGCCGTTCGGGTCACAAGACCAAGAAGCCTCCTGGCCCCGTCGCCATGGAGACAATTCTGCCCGAACCACCTACCGTGGAGACCGCTGGTGCAGATGATGTTGTTGAAGACCTCTTCGTCCGAGATGACGATCCTGATGAAGAGTACGACGAGTACCGCAGATCCGACAAAGCAATGAGCAAAAGAATGAGCCGATGGAGCAAGCACCACAGCAAAACCATGGAAAGGCAGAAAAGTTACCGCAGCAAGTATCTGGAGAGTTCGCGCAGCAAGCGCCTGAGCTACGACGAGAAGCACGGTGATAACGACATGCACGCCGCATCGGCTGGACTTCTTGGTAGAGACCTGGCCATGACGACCCCTTTGGCTGCTCTTGCCGAGACCACTATCACTTCAACTGTCACAACTACTGTTGGAGGTGCGAAAAATGGGACACTCTCGACTTCGTACAGGATCCACCATGCCAGCAAGACTGCCACCAAGAAGCTCTCCAAGACTGCGACCGCCGCGAGCGCCAAAGCCACCAAGAGCAAGTCTCACACCAAGAGCAAGTCCCACACCAAGAGCAAGTCTCACACCAAGTCCCACTCCAAGTCCCATTCCAAGTCCCACTCCAAGAAGCCACACAGCACCGTCACCAAAACCTTGACTCAAACCGATGACACACCTGATGCCATGGCAACTCTGGAGGCTACAAGTGTCAGCATTCCTGCCGAGATTTCAACTTACTGAAATTCTCATGGAGACAAGGCAAAGAGTACCATGAAGGGTGGTGATGATAACTGAGGAGGAGGAGGAGGAGGAGGAGACGATAGGTTTGGAGAAGGAAAAACAGGTAAAGATTGGTAGTGTTTAATGTCGTGTGTGGTGGGTTGTTTGATTTGATTTCTTTCTTTCTTTTTTTCCCTTTTTATACTGACTAGACAAAATCGAAAAAAAAAAAAGTGCGTTCGAATACTTTGTGTGTTTTCAATGCTGTATTTCTATATACCGGCGTAGCGGGAGTGAACCCCATGGGCTGTGGTAAGCACCCTCCCAATGTCCTGAGCTGCCGTCGGCGGCTACATGCAGTTCACGTGTTATTTGCAACTTCTCTCCTTCATCATTGCACAACTGAACATGGACAGAAGATTCTTTTTGCTGTTTCAACTCATGCTGCGAACTAGGATCTCCTCAATCCTTCTACACAACGACATATAGCAACTCAGTATCGGGTTCTGAGACCGCCAATCTTTGCCATGACAGAACCGTCCATCCTAACATCGAGTGGCTTCATCACCAAGGAAGATGCACTGGCCGTCGATCTCGACATGATCCCCAAACTGCACATGCGGCGAGAAACAGACAACTTCCGACAAAAGCTCTACTCATCCACACCTCAGATCCGAGGATTAATTTCACGGCATCTGCAGATACCGGAATCTGATTTCGTCCTCCAAGAGCCTTCCCAATGGATCGAAGGGAGCTTCAATATATGTTTGTTTGTTTGTTGATATTAACAACGAGTGTCATCCGAATTTACCACCTGGAGCGGTCATTCGATTTCCTCTGCCGTTTAATGTTGGTGAGGGTTTTGCTCCGGGAGCAGGTGATGAGAAATTGCGTTGTGAAGCTGCTGCGTATATCTGGCTACGTGAGACTTGTCCTAGTATTCCGTTGCCTCGTCTTCTCGGTATGGGGTTTCCAGGGTCGCAGACAGTATGTCCTTCGTCTGTTACAGTCGCCTCGTATGCCCTGCTAATTTGCACATACTCAGTTAACTGCCTTGGATAACGACGCTATCCTCAACCGCCTCCATTGGCATATTCGCCGTGCCTGGAATTGGCTCTATGGAGTCAAGATTGCCCCATACACCATCCACTCACGCAGCAAACCCACCGATGTAGATTATCTGCTGCTCGAACGGGTCGAAGGCGCAAAGATGCTATCCGACAGTTGGCAGCAACATCGTCACGACGAACGCCGCACTGCAAATCTCTACCGTGGTATTGCAAGAACGATGCTTAATCTAGCCAATGCACCACTCCCACGAATAGGCTCGTGGACAATGAACAACAGCGGAATACTCTCGTTGACCAATCGACCCCTCTTCGACCTCGACTTCGCCCCCGTGGTCCCAATACAAATGTGCCAGGTACCGAACTGGCTCTCCAGCCACGGTGTAGACCAACTCGTCGGCGTCCACCTCGATCTCTACAACCAGCGCTACGATCACTTCGTCCACATTTTAGAGTGTGAAGAAAAGACACTGGCAATAGACAACGCATACAGTACACGTGTAAGGCGCGAGTGGCTCACGGGCAGGGTTTGGTATGTCATGGCGTTGTGTAGTATTGATGCGTTTCCGAGTATTTTTGAGCAACACCTGCAATCGAGGTTTTTCGCAGAGGGGTTTAGGACTCATGTTGAGGGTGCGCCGCTCGCGCGGTTGTGGTGTGAGGGTGTTGATTCGTTTGTTGCAAAGAAGTTCGAGGACTACAAGGCTCACAAGGACGAGGTTCGTGCAATATTTGCGGCGGGCAGTGAAGAGGTGGGAGAGGAGAAGACATTGGTTGATTTGCAGCGTGATGATATTCAAAAATTGAATCCCTGAGCATGTTATCTGTGGCTTCTGGTCTGAGTGGAAAGGCACGTTATCGCGAAGTAGTGGTTTAAGGGGATGATTGTTCATTTGGATGACTAGAGCAATTCAATTTGAAGAAGAGAAGAAAAGACGTTGCCCAGCAACTTCATTCGGACATTAAAAAAAGCATATTCCCTTTCCCTCGGTGTCCTCCCTCCCCTTTCCAGTCGTAATCTTTCGTGACTTTTTCGTTGGTCGGATGTTCTGCATCTCGTTCGTGATTCCAGCATCGATATCGGTTCGGCAGCGAGGGTATTCGATTGATTCGTATACAGTACGGGTAAAGTGGTGTGTGGGCTCTTACTTGAAACGCAGTCTCAAAGGCCTAGAAGGGAAATATTAGCAAAAGCAGCATGCCTTACTCACCTGTCCGTCCAGCGGCCAGGTTCATGTTTTCAGAGTGCTCATTCGTCGCAGTCAGTGCTCGTGGGAACGTTGCCAGTCACGGTGGTGGTCGACTGCTGGGTGGTTGTCGAAGTCACGGTTCTGGTGGTAGTGGTGGTCGTCTTCCAAGTCTGCATGGTTGAAGAGGCAGGCTTTGTGGTTGTCTTGAGGGTCGAGGGGGCCTTCTTTGTGCTGATGGTGGTCATGGAGCTGCCGGCGGCGTTGCACTGTCCACCTACCACGCCGGCGGCACAAGGCTTGCACTGGGGAGCGGGGTTGACGGTGGTGATGGCATTGCAACCGGGCAGAGCGGAGAGGGGGCCATCGAGATCTTCAGGGAACTGGTTAGTAGTGGTGCACTGTGCCCAGGTCTTGCTGGAATCAAAGGTCACGCCGGAGCAGTCGCCGACGTCGTGAGATGCGCAGGCACTGGAACCAGTGAGCAGCTTAGGCAGAACGCCTTCTTGCCAGCCGTTGTACTATAGACTCGTTAGAAGGTGCTTGACTCGAGCCGGGCGATGGACTTACAAAGTCGGCGTGGAAGCCGAAACCGGTGGGATCTCCATTGGAAAGTACGAGAGAGTCGACCTCGAACTGTCCCTCAAGACTTGACAGGTCGTAGTTGTTCTCCATGAAGACATGAGGAAGCTTGATAGGGTGAGTGTCGGGGCAAGCTCCATTTCTGATGTCTCCAACGGGGTAGGCGACGTGCGAGTAGGGAGAGTCGAGGTTGAAGTCCTTGCCGTTCCAGCAGTGAGGGAATTCGATGGCGCCGTTGAAGTAGGGGTATTGAGAGCAAGATGAGACACCCTTGGGGAAGCCACCTTGAGCACCCTCGTTCCACGAAGGAGATTCGTGGCAGATCCATTGAGTAATGGCATCCTTGTTGGTAGGAGTGTGTTCTTGCGCGGCACGGATGTAGGCGTTTCCAGCAGTCATGCGGAAGCCCTTGGGGAACTCGAAGGGCTCGCGCATCTGGCCAGTGCCGGCATTGATGTAGTAGATCTGGTGTCCGTTGGTCTGGAGACATTGTCAGCCACGCGATTGTCAAGCGCACGTTGGTACATCTTACAGGAACTCTGAGGTAGGTGCCGTTCGTGGCCTTGACGTAGAGTGTAGGGTGCCAGTAAGCGCTCTTGTCTTCGATGATGGGATTGCCATTGGCACGTCCGACGCTGGAGCAGGTCGACTTCTGGAGTGCATCGTAGTCTGTGTTCTGGTCGATGTTACCGGCGCCCATGAACTCGTGCGCATGCATGCCAATGCCTCCGGGAGAGACGATTGGATCGATGCGCGAGACAACAGTGTCTCTGCCGTAGAGAACGAAGAACTGCGCAGAAGCACTGCCAGCGGTCAACGCGAGGAGTGCAACAGTGGTGCTCTTCATCATGTGTAAGCGAAGGTGGATTCGAAGGAGATGATGATGATGAGATTTGTTTTGGGAAGGGATTGCGCAGAGCACAGTGAAGAAGGAAAGAGTGATGTGAACGAGCGTGATGGTCGATATAAATTCAAGAAAGGCTTACAAGGGTCCGAGGAGCGTTGCGTTGGCTGGCTGTTCGTCGACGTTGACCACCGTTGGAAGCACTCCCGGACAACGACAGCCAAGTGAAAGGAAAGTGATGCGTTGCACGATTTTTACTCTCTGGTCGTCATGTACAATGTCATCACTTCACAGGCAGTGCTAGATAAAGGCGTTTCTGGATATCATAACCCTGGTGATGGCTTTTAGGATTTAGTTGATACAGCGATACACCACGCACTTGTCGATTCTGGGCTGCCGGGTACCCTGCATTGAATATCTTGTCGATTAGCAGATAACTTGTCGGAAATGGTATGAAAAGGGAAGCAGTATGTGTCAATTCCCTCAAGGCATCTCGTATTTCTGACTTGGCAAAAGAAAATATATAAAAAAAGACAATCAAAACATTTTATGTTCAAATGGCGCCCACGTACCCAAGCTAACTAAAACATGGCTCGTCGTGAAGAACGAACTCGAATATGCAATGAGATGCAAAACGCCGCCGAATGCAAATGCTACCACCGCTCGTCTCCTTTCTACAACTGTCCACTAAGAATGGCTTCCGTGGCGGAGCCAATGTATGCCCTCTTAGCATCTAGCGGCACACCGAATCTTCTCTCCAACTCGGACTTCACACTCTTCTTGGTGATAGTCATAAGATCAGTCTTGGCCAAGATGTCACGGATCTCGGCGAGAATGGCATCGTCGCTAGGAAGAGGCATGTCCGTCATCTCTACAGAGTTCGGACTGTAAGCACCAGTCATGAGACCCATCTCGCTTGGCGCAGGACTGATACGCGACTGGTTGCCAAAGGGACCTTGTGGCACACCCAGTGTCGACATGGCGCGCGAAGCTGGATAATCGTAGACAGAGCCGCCCATGCCAGGGTAGGCAGACTTGGTCGCATACGACACGCCGGTAACGCCGGAGATTGCAGAACGGGCGTCGTCATCACGCGAAGTCTGGGCCTCCCAAAGCTCGGCCTGATAATCCTCCCATCTCTTCTTCGGAATGCTGGCTGGGTCAAACTTGCCCTCGTCAGAAACAACAACCTGTTTACCCTTTTCTCCAGTAACGACACGAGTGTTACCCCAGGAGAAATCGTCCATGTGCCAGAACGAGTAGAGAGGAAGTGCCATGGAGAAGACCGGCATGGCAAACAGGTAGATGATCATCCAACCAACCATCTCCCACTTGCGACGAACAATGAAGACCAATGCTTGCATACCATAAACGGCCACCAACATGATGATGGCAATCGTCGAGACACCACTAGGATCCTGTCCAATGCGAACGAAGACGTAGACCAAGTAGCCGACCAAGACAGGCTGAATGATAGTTGAGAGCAAGTCAAGGATGACAACGAAACGCATACTGAAACAGCAGAAACCGCAAAGCTGAGACAAAGACGTAAGCTCGAAAAGATTGTGTACAGTAGAGTTGATCCAACGACGACGTTGTGACATGAAGACGGTCCAGCTGTCAGGTGCGATGGTCCAGGCTTGGGCGCGCATGATAAACTTGGTCTTGTAGGAAGGATGCCACTTCATCAACAGAGTCGTCAAGTATCTGTCTTCTCCCAAATGCAGCAAGTTCTTGGTATGCAGAGTGTCGACGCGAATCTCGGAGTACATCTCGACAACCTCCTTGGAGACGAAAAGAGGCTTGCCGGATGCTGCATCGCGGATGCGGTACATGGTGAAACAACCAGGCAAACAAGTGACCGAGCCGAAGAGCGATTCGAAAGCCTTGATCAAGTTGTGCGAAATGTAGTACTCGTACACTTGCATCATGGTAACGATTGAATGCTTGGCGTTGGTAAGAGCTGTTTCACCACAAACACCAATAAGGCGTGTATCGTGGAGGAATGCGGCGACGAATCGTGTGGCTGAATCAGGAGCAACGACAGTATCTGCGTCGATCTGCAGCAAGAACTCGTAGAACGTCGGGTTGACACCAATAATGTTTCGAATGTGGTGATACATCTCGAGTTCCATGGGAGCCATTGGCAGGTTGTAGTGGATCCTGTTCAAGAATCTCATCAAGACCATTTGAGAATCACGCTTACCACGGTTACCAGGTCTTCCGACTTCAGCAGGTCTACCAATCTTGACGATGACCATGAAGGGGACGATGTGACCTTGAACTTCGTAGAGACCAGAGTAGATCTTGCCCATGTTGTGCTGCTTTTGACCCTCGCCCAAACTCTCGAAACTCAATGGCTCTGGATCGACAGTCTCGGGAACACCAAGAATATCGAGAACAATGCGAGGAGTAGGACGGTCGTTGCCTTGACCGATAATCATACCATCGCAGACGATGAGTAGGAGTTTGCGCTTATCATCGTACTTCATTCTGGCGGCTGAGTCAATGGCGCGACGCAGAGAATCTTCGTCTTCGGTATAGGCTGGCACAGTACAGATGATGAACTTGTCGAGATTCTCGGGAACGTTCTTGCCGCCGAATTGAAGTGCAGCAAGGAACTTCACACCAATGACCGCAATCAAGAAAATCGAAATTCCAAGCAAGAGATAAGTGGCAAACTGACACTTGGTCGAGTTTCTGGTGTCAACGTCGGCCACGTAGAAAAGGTTGTCGAGACAGATCTGCATGCGGTTCTTGAGGTCAACAGTCATTCCAAGATTGTTCCATTCGTTGGTCACATCATGACCAGCATGTTGCTGCCAAAGATTGACCACACGCTGGTCGATGAAGTTTGAGTTGGGTACAGTGTCAGGCACGTCGTATCCAGCTGGGTATTTGGGAGCACGCCCGCCAACGATGTACTCTGTAAAGTCGTAGATTTTTCCGTGGAGAATGGCAATGGATTGTTGCTTCTTGCCCTGTTTCTTGACGTAACCGGAGGTGTAGCCGAGAGCACCCTTTCTGTAATTCTGGCTCATGAACTTCATCTGCTGCGCGAACCAATCTGGACGAGAGTCGTTGGTGGCCCAGCGGAAGTCGTGGTATACAGCATGAGAATCGGCACCGTTGACAGCCGAAGCCTGACCAGTGTAGTTGGTGCTCTTGTAGTTGAGTTGAACAGCAGGGTCAATGCCATTTTCATCCGTACCTGGACAGAGAGCGGATACTTGAACAGGGAAGAGGTTGGTCGCATCAGTACCCGCGTACTTTTCCAGAGCAGATGTCGGGACGATGTTGGGGTAATGGATTGACTCGAACTTGCTGAGGTCAAAGACAACACCACGAATAGCAATGTAGGAAGAGTGTCCGTTTTTACCGTTGTGCGATTGCAATTCAGCAGCCGAGTAAACGTGTTGTGTCGGACAAATGATCGCGGGGAAACCAATCATGAGGAACAAGAAACAGCCACAAGCAAACCAAATCATGAAGTTGATGGCCACCTTTTCTCTCCAGGCCATACGGATGTCGGGACGAGGCATGCGGCCGATGATGCGAACAAACACATCAGGAATCCACCATGTGAAGAGGTAGACGAGGAAAACCCATCTCTTACGAGCACCTGTAACGGGCACCTCTTCGATTGCTGCAACCTTGGCTTCATTGCCCTTCTCTGCAAGTTGCGAGCGAGTTTCCAGATTCTGGAACATGTCGCCTCCATGGAAGGCTGAAGCACCGGCTTCCGATTTGGCGTCAAGGTCGCGGCTTCCGAAGTAATTTGCTACCTTGTCGTCGTGGTAAAATGCGCCAGGAGAAGCAGAGACACCACCGAGGAGATTGAGGTTTGAGTCATTGCGACCATTGCGTGCATGGTCGGGAGACAACATGCCCTCCTGCTCGCCGTAAGGTGTCTGCTCGTGCATGCCAGCAGGTGCTACGTCGAGATCACTGACTCGCGCAATCTGGCGCCAGCAGCGTTCACTAAGGAACACACCAGTACTGCCGACTCTTGCTTCGTTTCCAGGCCAGATCTTCTCGTCCAGGATCATCTCTGCCTTCTCTTTGTCAGTACCAACGACAGAAACATCGCCTTCGGCGACACCCAAGAATTCGCTGAATGGCATGAAGACACTGAAGTCAGCGTTGCGTAAACGCTGACTGATCTCTGCGATACCAAGTGTCTGCATCTGGGTGCGGACACATTTGCTGTCGAATTGGTTGGCGATTCTGCGGTCATTGGGCTTCAAGCAGAACACAAAGTAGGGGTTGGTGCGAGGGTCCGACAAAGACTTGGTGATGTTGTCTAGGGAAGACAAGAACTGAGCAGCAGCGCCTTGTTGCTGTTCAGGCTCGCCGCCCTTGCCGGAGCGAGAAGTGCTTCTCTTGCCATTGTCGCTATCTTGTCTCATGGCACTGAGTCTTGCAGGACGCTCACCAGTGCGCTTGGCCATGCTAGGCATTCTCGAAGGCTTCGAGGCAACCGAGGCTTGCACAACTGCAGAGCGGTCTTTGGGATGAACAACCTTGCTCAGAGCTTCCTGACCAAAGAGATCGCTAACGAATTGGTTCGAAGTCGTGTTGATTAGGTTCATGAGGTCACCCGAGATGATCTCGCCGTTTGCTTCGAGGAGATTCTCGACAGGGTAGTCGACTTCACCAGCGTAATGTCTGACAGTGAATGCAGCATTTGCGTTACGGGTAGCAAAGTTGTTTCCAGGAAGGGTCTGAGTAGCAGCGCCAGCTTCAATGGCAGGGTTTTTACCCTCGAAGCGTCTCCTGACGCTCTCGAGGAACTGCTGATCAGTCTTGCCACGGCGCATTTGATCATCCAAGATACTGAGAAGACCGTTGCCAGATTTGAGTAGACCCTTGACGGCATCGGTGTTGTCAAAGTAGCTGGTTGCAGGCACGCTGACTTCTTCAGTCTCGAGGAGATCAGCCTTGCGCTCAAAGAAACTCTGCAGACAGAAGTTGTAGAGCGATTCGGATGCTGCATTGTTCAGCAGCTGGTCCAGGATGGAACCTGTAGAGGAAGACTGTGCGAAGCCTGGGAAATCAACAATGGAGATGGTGTTGGCGATGGCATCCTCTGCCGAGCAAATCTTCTGGTTGATGCGCTCGATTGTGTAGGCGACAAAGAGCGAGTACAAGGTGCGTGCAAGCTCATCGGCATTGTCTCGAGCACCCTTGGGGTCCAGCATGACTGTGACACGCTCACGGTGGAGCTTCTTTGTACGGTATCCCAGACTCTCTTCCAGGTGTCTCTCGGAAACGCCGAGGAAGGCTGCCACAATGTGAAGGGTTTCTCTGTTCTTGACCGAGGTAACGTCCTCGCCTCCCTCGTGCGAGTAACCGCCACTGTCGTCGGCCGAGGGTGTGGTTGACTGAGTTGTGACGAATTCAAGTTGACCGATATGCAGGATACAAGCAAGCATCTCACACATGTGAGCAATTTCATCGCGAGGGAACTCTAGCTTCCGTAGAGCCGTCTTGAAATGTTGGAATCCCTCGGCATCGTTGATGCCGACCTTGAGCTGACTGGGGTGTCCCAAGAATCTCCACCTCTTTGCGCCACTGCCGCCGAGCGATTGTCTGTTGGTGGCAGGACCTGCTTGATCGAGACCGAGATGCTCCTTTTCTTGCGGGCTGGTGCCGGCCAGAAGATAGTAGAGGACGTGGAAATTGCGTTCGCCAGGGGGGATGGTGGCGACCCTGCTGCGCTCGAGACGGTGGTCGAGCAGCTTTCCACCAACGAGGGTCGGATGAAGACTGGAGGATGTGTCGTATTGGAGTTCGAAAAAGAGACCGGCTTTGGAGGCGGTGGGGGTGGTGACAGACTTTGTGGTGGTCAAAGTGTCGAAAACAAAGGCAGCGTAGGACAGCTTGTTGGACAGTGGCGTCGATGTGTAGGTCAACAAGGCAGACAGAACGTGCGAGCGGAGAGTCGTCTTGCCTGAGCCGGTTTCACCGCTGTGTACTGGTTAGAGAAGAACGTGGGCATTGGTGTCACAAGCGCGGAAGGACACATACAGAAAGACAACGGCCTGGTTCTCCTGTCTGGCTCCGAGACGAGTCCACGCCCTTGAAGCCAGGTCCTCAGCAGCGCCCATAGCGCTGCCTTCTTTTGAGCCATCCGGACCCTTTGCCGAAGATGTGTATGTGTTGAGGGCGATGATGGCGTGTGATGACAACTGGGCCATGGGCAGCGAGACGTGGAATCTGCTGGCCAGGTGGGCCGTCAAGTGGGTATCATCCTGAAGATGAGCAGGGAGCGCAGGCAGCGAAGCCTGGGCGTGAGCAGGAGCAGCCATGTTGGCCCGGTGCTGCTTCACTCTCCTGTTCCTAGCAGACTGGTCGTCGAGATAACAATCGACCCGTTTGAACGAAAGACCAGCACACAGAAGCGACCGTAGCGGATGGGTAGAGCGATTGACGGTGGGCTTTGGTAGAACAACAAAGGCCCTAAGAGTATAGTTGCGGGAAAATTACAAGGCTGTGGCGGTCGAGGAGAATGAGAAGGTATGGATCGTTCCCTCGTCAAGGCACGGGAGCCAAAGCTAGCGCCAATTGGGTGCAGGTATTTTGGGAAATCGCAACCCGTCGCGCCTTCCGTTTCAACCCTGGAAAGAACAATCTCACTTCTACAGTATCTTGTTTGATGTTCCGTCTCTGCTCTGCTCTGAAAATCCTTCATGCAAAATTGCTGTTCATTCTTGACGATTCGTCGCAGAAAACTCAGGAACCATCTTTCCCTATCGAGTACTCGGTCAAAATACAAGTCAGCACCCCTACGCTAAAACCTTGACCCAACCACTTAAAGAGGCGGTGCTTTTGATCCCTTTTACCGCTCATCGGTTGCCTGCCGAAAACGCGTGTCAAACGAACATCCCTACCACCTCGGACGTGTTGAGTATCGCCCATCGATGACGAGAACTTATACAAGAGGTGTCGTCGACGGCAAGCACGAGTTGTCGACCAGATGGCAGTTGCAGGACCCCATCAACTTGATGCAAAGCATTGCACCCGTGGGGGTATCCTTGGCAAAACCCACCTCCTGAATCTTGAATCTCGCCGAGCGTGAAAGCTCGAAACAACCGTTCGAGACGTTTTCTTCAAGCCCGACCGGCCAGCGTCCCACCAGAATGACCCATGTTGTCGAATGATGCGTAATGCTTGCAGAGCAGGTGACAGATGCTTGACTGCTACTCAACAGAACACCGCAAGGCGACTTGCATGAGTGAAGGTCACCGAGTATGGCCGTTCGTCCGCCCTCCAAAAATAGAGCCCGTGTTCTTGTCCCGATTTAGCTCGTAAACATCAACAATATCAACAACCACCGCCGACACTTGGTGGAATCGGACCAGCAGGGTCGGGCATTTGATTGAGCAAAAGAAGAGTCGCGAGTCGTCGAGGCTGAGAAGTCTTGAGGCTAGAAAGTCTTGGAGATATTAGAACGAACCCTTGAATGTCGAGAAGTGGCGATGCTCTCTGTGGTCGTTTCGAAGGTGAGCACAGACAGCAAGCCTTTCCCGCTTGCCGCGACCTCCTAACCCGAGCCTCTCTCGTGTTGGATACCTAATCACTTTTGTTGCCTCGCGTCTTCTGCTCTCCATTGTGCTGGTGTCGTTGTCGTGTTCCGTGCCTTTTACTCTCCCCTCGACATTCGCTTGCCACGACACAACCAGAAACTCGATCGTTTCCACAACTCGACTCCTCGCCTCATCCAAGACCGAGGATTGCTGTTTTCTTGCTCACCGACGAGACAAACACTTCATTGCCACGCTCTTAGCACTCGCTACAACCACATATCCAACACAAAGGCCAAGCCTCAGCCCCCATATTCACCATGGCGGGACCCGGTAGCCGCATGTCGGTTTACTCGAACCAATCGAACGTCCCTCGACCAGTCCAACCATCCGCACAACTTTCGACCACGACCCTGCTTAACGCGCTACACTCGGTATGGTCCAACAGCCAGCCATACGCACTCGAATCCAGTACCAGTCTGGTCGTCAACACATGGGTCACCAGCATGGTTGTCGGCCCCGACGGCAGACAAGGAGGCACAGTGGACGCCGAACTGGGTCGACGTGCGTGGGAGCACGCTAGGAGAAGAGCCGAGGACGGATGTGTCGTCTTGGGGTGAGTCGACTTGACAACAGGCTTCATTCGTGCAGCTCGCTAATTCGAATCACAGCTCTCTCCACGAGTCTACACCTTCGCTTCTCGTCCCCTTCCTCTCCTCGCTGCCCGTTGCAGTACCCACAACCTTGTACACTGCTCTGAACGCCATTCGCCCCTTCCTCTATTCGGTCACACCACGCAATCCTTCGGCAGCACAGCACAATGGCCTGGCGGCAGTGCTCAACCTCAATCTCGAGGGCGAGCTGACAGGCGCTTCGCTCAGCCTCTCTTCTTCTGGAATCAACGTTGCTAGAGGCCTGACCGACGTGCCTGCCGAGATTGGCTACCGTGCCTTCGACGTCTTTTACTACTTGCTCTCGAGCGCCTCGCCAGCCGAGAAGGAGTTCTTGAACCTGCAAGAACCCAAAGCGTATGCCATGTTGAAGAAGACCGACACATACACTCCTCCGTTGTACCTCCCTACAGCCGACGATGCTGCTGCTGCGGATGACTTCCGCGCCTCGCTGAAAGAGATTGGTATCAAGGGAGCTGCTCTGAGAAACATGCTTTCTGTTGTAGCCGCCATCCTCAAGCTTGGAGAGACTATGGGTTTCTTGGTCGATGAGGACGTACTGGAAAACGTTTGCGAAGAGGTGGCTGATCTGCTTGATCTGGACACTGCCGTATTGACCAAGAAGTGTGATACCATGGAACGCCAGACTTTGATGGCCGCCATCTACGAGGCCTTGGTCGACTGGGTCATTGCTCGTGCCAACGAAGCCATCCGCATGGAGCTCCGTAATGGCGGTCTTGTGAACTCGTCCAGTGGAAGTGAAACAGAGAACTCTGGAGGCATCCTGACCCCACCTCCAGGCGAGGAGGGTGCAGACACTGTCAATTTGACAATTCTCGATCTGCCTAGTGCCACTCTTGGCAAGGCAATGGCCCTGCGTACTGTCTTTGACGACTCGACGGGTATTAACCTCGAGATGAAAGAAGACGGAGTGCCTTCTTATCATATCGGCTCTTCGATCGTTCGAGAGATGACTGATGCCGTCAACGACAACGCAGCAGAACTCGAACTTCCGGATTCGGCGGCTACCAGAGAGCGCGAGGAAGTACTTGATCGTCGCGAGGCACTCCTTGAGAAAGTGGGTGTCGAAACCGAGGCGGACAGCTTCCTGCGACGTCTCTTGTACCCAACCGAGGGTGAGGGTGTTCAGCTCGGCAAAGCTGGTCGTTTCAACCTCATGAATCTCCTGGGAAGCAGTCGTGTTTGGTTCCAGCTCGCCCTTCATCCTACTGACGAGTCTCCGGCATCCTTGGCAAATCACTCGCCCAACAGTTTCCCATGGTCTGCAGGATCTGTATCCAGCCAAATTCGTTCCTGGAGACTTCCTGAGTGGGCCAACCATCGCAACAGGAAGCTCGACTACACTGCTGATTTCGATATCAACGAGTTCCAGGAGCGCTATGCACGCCTTGGTTGTCAACTTGGCCGTGATGGTGTCGAGAGTTGGGTCATGGAGCGTGGTTGGAGCAACGGAGAAGTCGTCATCGGCCACGAGAGAATCTGGATCCGCGAGACTCCTTGGTGGGAAGCTGAGAGTATGCTCGATCTCAAGCCTATGGATCCATCAATGGACGCTGCTGGACCTTTCGGTGGTCAGTACCAGGTGTCTACTCCAATGGTTGAGGATGGTTTCTACCAACAGCCTTACCACGACAATCCTAGCAACCCTTTCCTGAGCCGTAACCAGAGTTTCGCCAGCAGAAGTCAACTCGGAGCCAAGTCTATTGCACCTTCCAAAGCACCGACCATGCAAGGTCGTCCAGGAGACTATGGTCTTGGTACCAAGGGTGACGACAAGTATGGCGATGTGACCTACTACGGAGAGGTTGAAGATGGCGACGCCAAGGTCATCACCGAGATACCCATCACTTTCAGTCGCAAGGCTTGGATCTGGGCCGTGTGGGCCTTGACTTTCTATATTCCTTCGCCCGCTCTTCGTTACCTTGGTCGCATGAAGAGACCCGATGTTCGTCAAGCCTGGAGAGAGAAGTTTGCTCTGATGATCATCATCTTCCTCATCAACGCTACTGTGATCTTCTACATTGTCGTATTCGGACGTTTACTTTGTCCCAACATGAACAAAGCCTGGAACGAAAAGGAGGTCGGCTACCACGCAGCATCGAACGACTACTACGTCAGTCATCATGGAAAGGTGTACGATCTCACCAAGTTCCACAAGATTCAGCACAGTGATGGTGTTACACTCACAACCGCTGCCAACATGGAGCCGTTTGGTGGTACAGATGTCAGTGAATACATTGTTCCTCCTCTCAGTGTTGCTTGCGTTGGCCTCGTAGGAAAGGACTCCACTCTCTCACTTACTTCAAACACGACTCTCGAATATCCCCAGGCTATACATAGCTCAGGCCCTATAGCTGCCCCAGACAAGGACTCGGCACTCAACAGCATCGACTGGTATGGCGACAAATTTTTGCCCAAGATGAAAGAATACTACAAGGGTGATCTAGTGGTCAAGAAGAACAAGATCAAGGGTGATGGTCAAGACAACCAGCATTATTGGTTCACTATCGGCAACAAGCTTTACGACATGACTGATTACTTCCACACTCTGGAATTGATGAACAACCTGGAAACCTATAGGTTCTTCCCTGAAGAATTCTCAGCAATAGTTCAGAGCAATGCTGGTCTCGACATCAAGGAAGAGTACCATAAAAAGATCACCGATCCAAGCAAGGTCTCGGCTATCGACCAATGTCTGGAATTCATGTTCTACGCTGGCAAGGTCGATTTCAGAGATTCACCCCGTTGCCAGGTGAACAACTACATCTTGCTGGTATTCACCGTTATTCTTTGTACCGTCATCGTGGTCAAGTTCTTGGCTGCTCTGCAATTTGGATCCAAGCCTCGTCCGGCTCCGCAAGACAAGTTTGTCATCTGTCAAGTCCCTGCCTATACCGAGGGTGAGGACCATCTCAGAAAAGGTCTCGACTCGCTCACATCTCTGGCATACGACAACAAGAGAAAGCTCATTTGTGTCATTTGCGATGGCATGATCGTTGGAGGTGGTAACGACCGCCCAACCCCCAAGATCGTTCTGGATATTCTCGGTGTTGATCCCAAGATCGATCCTCCTGCTCTGCCATTCAAGTCTATCGGTGCTGGTGCAGAACAACTGAACTACGGAAAGGTCTACTCTGGTCTCTACGAGTTCGAAGGCAACGTAGTGCCTTACATTGTCGTCGTCAAATGCGGTAAAGAGTCTGAACAGGTCAAGGCTAAACCCGGTAACCGTGGTAAGCGTGATTCGCAGATTCTGCTCATGAGCTTCCTCAACAGAGTCCACCATCGCGCTCCCATGTCTCCACTCGAATTGGAAATGTTCCATCAAATCAACAATGTCATTGGTGTGGACCCTGAACTCTACGAGTATCTTCTCATGGTCGATGCCGATACTCTGGTCAAGGAAGACTCTCTCACCCGTCTTGTTGCTGCTTGTACAAATGACTCCAAGATCGCCGGTATCTGTGGTGAAACCAGTCTGGAGAACGAAGAACAATCCTGGACTACCATGATTCAGGTCTACGAGTACTACATTTCCCATCACTTGTCAAAGGCTTTCGAGAGTTTGTTCGGCAGTGTCACCTGTCTTCCCGGATGGTGAGTTGTATGTTTGTACGATTTTCGCGGTCTGCATTACTGACACTTTACAGTTTCACCATGTACCGTCTCCGAACAGCAGACAAGGGCAAGCCTCTTATTATCGCCGACGCCGTTATTGAAGAGTACAGTGACTGCAACGTCGATACTCTACACAAGAAGAACTTGTTGTCGCTTGGTGAAGATCGTTGGTTGACAACCTTGATGACCAAAAACTTCCCTCAGATGTCCTTCAAGTTTATTCCCGACGCATACGCTCAAACTGCCGCGCCCGAGACATGGAGCATTCTTCTTTCTCAAAGACGTCGCTGGATCAACTCGACCATTCACAACTTGGCTGAACTCATGCTCATCAAGGACATGTGTGGCTTCTGTTGTTTCTCCATGCGCTTCGTTGTATTCATCGATCTGTTCGGTACCGTCATTCTCCCGGCCACTGTCGTCTACCTCGTCTACCTCGTCATCACTGCATCGACTGGTGGTCAATTCCCTTTGATTTCGATCATCATGTTGGCTGGTGTGTATGGTCTACAAGCCATCATCTTTATCGTCAAGAGACAGTGGCAGCACATTGGTTGGATGATCTGCTACTTGGCCGCTTATCCTCTCTACTCGTTCGTCCTGCCTGTCTACTCCTTCTGGAAGCAGGACGACTTCTCGTGGGGTAACACTCGTGTCGTCATTGGAGAGACTGGTGCCAAACAAGTCATTGCTGTGGATGCCGAAGAGTTCGATCCTCGCAGTATTCCTCTGCAGCGCTGGGACGACTATGCCTACCAAAACCAACTTCCTGGCCGTCGTGGTATGGTTGCTCAGGAGAAGGATGGCTTCTCGCCTTTCCAGGACAACGGAGGATACGAAATGGATGAGATCCGCTCGGTTTACTCATCCGTCCACCCAGCCTCCACCATTCTTACCGGCCTGCCCAACAACAACAACATGCCCTACCGCCCTCCCACTCAATCGCCTGGCCCATACAACGCATACAACCGCCTGTCTAGCTACTCCCGCTTCACCGACGCCATGCCCGGCGCCAACGAAAACCAACGTCTCATGTCTATGGGCAACACGAGCGATCAAGCCTCACCAGGCCTCGCCCGCAATCACAGCGGCCAATACCTGTCTTCTCAACCCGACTTGCTCTCACCCAAGCTCTCGCCTCCTCCTTCCGCTGGCTTCCCTCCTCGCTCCCGCAGCCCGCTGTCTCAAACTGCATCCCGCCCTGCCAGCACATTCGGCCTTCCCGGTTTCCAAACCCAGGGAGTCACCGACGGCCAGATTGTCGATGCCGTTAGAGACTGCTTGAGGGAAGTTGATTTGGACACGGTGACAAAGAAGCAACTCAAGGTGCTCACGGAGCAGCGATTGCAGTTGCAACTGGACCCTCAAAAGAGAGCCTTCTTGGACCAACAGATTGATTTCGAGTTGGCGAATATGTAGAGAGAAAAATGGGGAAAAGGTAGAAAGGAGAGGAAGAAAGCTTTTGCATCATATTGGAGTCCTGGGTCATAACTTTCGGAGTTATCTGATCTTGTTTTACTTGTCAATCATTTTGGGGACTTTCGCTTTAATGAATCTGAAAATCTTGTCTATAGCGCACACTGTATCCACGACTATTCTGTTGGTCCCTCGCCGTCGTGTCACAATGACTCTGCTTCTCATAGGTGGTGGCAGGGCTAAAACGGAAGGCGGCAACGGATGTGTGCTCGGATGTGGGTTTGTTTTGGTATATGTTGCCCTAGAAGAGGAGCAGTCAACTCATCTTTTCTATGACTTACCTATTATTGGGTAGCTCTCAGGCGAGAGCCGCGTAGATGGTGCAATACCACGGATGTCCGGAAGACTGCTTGCGTAAGTCTGTTTTGAATGTCGAGCATTTGGCGCTCTATCGATACAAGATCTTGTACGGAGCAAAGCCATCTCACATACAGTCTTTCTGTGCATGTCGAATTGCTCACATGTCTTCTCCGCGGACGTTTGGACAGAAAGGCTTCTTGATTCTAGGCTTGGGGCTCTGCAAAGAAGGTTTTCGTTACTGCTAAAATAGAAGCCTGTCACGACCAGTGGGCAGGTTGACCGTTGACGCGCGGTCAAGGGAGGATTGCTAATGAGCGTGTGGGAAGAGGTTACAGAGCACAACCTCGGGAAGTTTTGCACTGTTCGCGTGAGTTCTGTGCTCTTCGCCATCGACCGACTGTTTGCTAGAAACTCAGTCTCGCCGCCAAGCCGGACTCATGGTCATGCTTTCGCAAACTTCCAGGTTTTTTTGACTCCTTCCGACTCGATTCCAAGGGCGCCAAGACATTCGCGTGAGCGGTGCGGGTCGGCGATCCATTCTTGTCCGTTTGCGAAAGACGTCAGTCCTCCTAGGAGTTTAGTGAGGGGATGCAGGTGCGTAACTGAAATGCGAAAGCAGGAAAATGGCTACCAAGGGCGTTGCCTTTGTCGCCGCCAATGGCTCAGGTAGTACGCAATTCATTCTGTTCCTCTCCCTCTTTCTTTTTCCCTTGAGCAAGACTCGGGAATCGTTCCGTGCCATTTCTTTGCCTATACACACGTCTCTCACCCTCACACCTCAAGGGCTGGACCCCTCGCACCTTGACGGTGCCACTCTGGCAATTCGATGACGGTACATGATGATGACCTCGAACGGCGCCGGTACAAGGCGCCGTACAGCACACACCGACCCATACCGACAATTCAAAAGTATCAACAAGAGAAGGAGAAGCGTCAGGCAAAGGCTGAAGGTGGAGGTCCGCCGCCAAAAGGACAAGAAGATGAAAAGGAAGATCGAGATAGCGCGAATCGTTACCTCTACTCGAGAGAGCACAGCAATGCCAATTCCGACAACTCTGATCTCGACAATCCGGCGCACGAGAAGGAGCACCACTTGCAGCGATTCAAGAAGAAGCTTGTTGGTGGTGGTGCACATGATACTGAAGACTTGATAAACGATACATCCGAGGCTCCTGTCCAAGACCAAGACCCCAAGACACGGCGGAAGGCTTTGGGCAAGAGCAAGCGCAAGGGCGAGCGCGCCTATCGAGAGGTTACCGACCCAATCACCCATCTTCCTGTGCGCATTCACGACTTGCAGCCTGGGGACTTGAAGAGAGTTCCCGAAAACCTAGGGCCACCGGGCTCCGAGTCCAGGTCGGCGACTGGTCTAGCCAACAAGAGGAAGAGTTGGGACATGCTGGCAGATGAGACGGAAGAGATTGGAAGACATCATGCCGCCCTCGAGAACCTCTTCCCACCGCCAGACTTTGACGAAATCAGGAACCGCATGAACAAGATACAAAAGTGGGGAATAACGATCGGTGTGATGGTCGTCTTTCTCGCCATCGGCCTCTACAAGACCATCGGTACATTCCTCTTTGGTCGCAACGACGCACACGCTGGTATTTCGTGGAACTTCCTTTGGCCATATCTCTCGAGTGGCTTTTCCACCATCATGCTAGTTGCCATCACAGTTGCTGTCATACTCTGGATCCAAAAGTGGACTGATAGACAAGTCCACAGGTTATGGGAGGAAGAGATCTGGCACGCCGACAAACACTCTGCAAAAAGCCAAGATGGCAAGGAGGAGACGACTCAGTGGCTCAACAATATCCTAACCTCGATTTGGCCGCTCGTCAACCCGGACCTGTTCATCTCCTTGGCAGATACAGTCGAGGATGTCATGCAGGCCTCGCTTCCGTCAGTTGTGCGCATGGTCAGTATCGAAGACATTGGTCAAGGCAGCGAGTCATTGCGAATCCTGGGTGTCAGGTGGCTTCCTACCGGCGCTGCTGCACGTTCAGTTGGCGCTGATGGCGAGCTCAGCCCGGGAGCCCAGGATGGGCATAGCGACGGCAACGTATCTGGCCAGTGGCAGGCTGATGGAGACGCATCACCTGACCAGGCACAGGACCTGGACCATACTGAGGGTCCCAAAAAGACAAACAACGAGGAAGAGGCGGACGACAAACAGATCGCCGAAGGCATGGAGGCCGAGGAAGGCGACTTTATCAACCTTGAAGTTGCTTTTGCTTACAGAACTCGTTCTACCTCAAAGAAGTTCAAGGACAGGGCAAAGCATGCTCATCTATACATCTCGTTCTATCTTCCTGGCAACATCAAGATTCCAATATATGTCGACCTGAGAGGCTTTGTCGGCATCATGCGCTGCAGACTGCAGCTCACCCCCGATCCTCCGTTCTTTTCTCTATGCACCTTCACTCTTCTTGGACAGCCTAATGTCGACGTGGCCTGCACCCCCTTGACGAGGAAGGGCCTGAACATTATGAACCTGCCAGTCATATCACATTTTGTCCAGACCGCTGTCGACGCCGCCGTGGCCGAATATGTCGCGCCAAAGAGCATGACTATCAATCTCCAAGACATGATCGCTGGCGAAGACTTCAAGAAGGATACTAGGGCGAGAGGGGTTATAGTTGCCAGGATAAAGCGTGCCTTTGACTTCAAGGAAGGGGATCCTGCTATTCCAATGCTCAGGGAAGGCTCGGCTGATCCATACGTATCGGTAGGCTGGGCCAAGTTTGTCAAGCCGCTTTGGTCAACTCGCGTCATCCTGTCCGAGATGAATCCCCATTGGGAAGAAACCGCATTCATCCTGGTCACTGCTGATGAGTTGAATGTAGATGAAAGACTTCGTGTGCAGCTCTGGGATTCTGACCGCTTCACTGCAGATGACGATCTCGGTCGCATAGAGATGGACCTCAAGGAATTAATACACAACAAAGAGACAAGAGGCAGAATGTCCGATCGCGTCGATGGTTTCAGGGCTGTACATGCTGGCGAGGGTCTCCCGGGCAAACTCGAATGGAGCGTTGGCTACTTCCCAAAGGCGCACATCGTGGACGAGCAACTCAAACGCCAGACTGAAGAACCGGAAATCCGCTCAAGGGAAGCATTGGAGAAGATGGTTGAAGAGTCGGCTAACCGCAAACTCCGCGAAGCCAAGAAGGATGAGAGCAGGGAAACCGAACAACTCAAGCTACAGCAATACAAGGAGATGGAAGATGCCATGATCATCTCCGCACCACCTCTTCACGACTACCCCAGCGGTATACTAGCTGTTCAGATCCACGAAGCTACTGGACTTGAAATACGCGCCCACCACAACGCTGCTCGTTACAACGATGATCCAGAGCCCGGCGGATTCGAAGAGCAGGGTGATGAACTCCCGTCCTGCTACTGCAACATCATTCTCAACCACCAGAAGATTTACCGCACACGCGTCAAGCCCAAGAACGCAAAGCCTTTCTTCAACGCAGGCACGGAGCGCTTCATCCGCGATTGGAGGACCGCAGAGATCTATGTCGTCGTACGAGATGCTCGCGTGCATGAAGACGATCCTGTCATGGGTATTGTGCGTCTGCCATTGGTTGACATTATGAAAAAACGCTCCCAAGTCGACCGCAGCTATCCTCTATATGGTGGTGTAGGCTACGGTCGCATCCGAGTCAGCATGGTGTTCCGCTCTGTAGAGAGCCAATTGCCCAAGGAAATGCTGGGTTGGGATTGGGGCACCCTCGTCGTCGACCCTCGTATCACTTCAGGCTCAAACTTCCCCTCCGACCTTCAACACTGTCGTATCAAGATCCAGACAGCCATCACCGTTGCCCACATGAAATCACACAAAGACGAACACGCATGGGCAAGCCGCCACAACAATGGCGTCCACCTAGGTGTCCGCCGCCGATACTCCAGCTGTCTGATAATTCAATTCCGCAAAGATACCTCCCTGCGCGACAAAACCGCCGCTTTCGCCGTCCTCTGGCTTTCCGAGATCCCCGACAACGAGCAAAAATCTCTGACCCTACCAGTCTGGAAAGGCGACCTCAAACGCGCCACAACCTGCAAACTCGAGTCCTACGGCGACAAGGTCGGCGAAATAACCCTGCAACTCAAATTCTGCAGAGGCCTGAGCAGATACCACAAGAGACTGGCCAAACACGACAAACACCTCAGCGACGTGTTTGAAATCGTCGAAACCGCACGCTTCCACATGACAAGCAACGAACAAGATAACCTCGGCACCGTCAAAAACAACAAAGCCCTCTCCAAACAAAACAAAAACCTCTCGGATGCAACGGGCGCAAACGAAGGCAGTTGCCCACACGCCGAAGGCGACAGCTCAAACGAAGAAGAATCCGACGACTCTTCCTCGTCCTCGTCATCCTCGTCCTCAGACACCGAGTGCGAGAACAAATCCTCCTCGCATCGCGAGCGCATCAAGAGAAAACTGTCGCATACACGGCACACGAGTATTTCCAAACTCACCACCGGCACCGACGACGACAAGCACGAGCGCAACACCAATGGCAACAGAAATGTCCTGGACAGCTACCACGAGTACAGGGAACATAGCAAACAGATCAACAGACGGCATAGAGGTGTCATGCAGTTCAAGAGTGCAAGGACAATGTGGTGGATGAAGCACAAAGCTGAGCATTTGCAAGATCGCATCAGTGGAATTTTCGAGCATCATGAGAGGGCGACGGGGATTGAGAGTGAGGCGTAAGAGTGCAAGGTGAAAGGAATGGTGATTGGTGATGCGACATGTACATAAAGTTAATACGAAGCAAAAGAAGAAGTAATATCTGATTGCCTGTTTTTTTCGGTCGACAGAATGTCGCCAAGTCGGCGGATATGTTTGGACTTTAAAATATGTCGTAAAGACTGCTCCGGAGAAAAGTGAAAGTGTTGGCAGACTACTCTAGATGGGACATGTATCACGGTCGTTAGCAAACGAAAGCCTACAGACAAGAACTTACAGGTAAGTGAGTTGCAACTAATCCCTTCCCTAGTGCTATAAACCGGCATGTGAATGCTGGCGGCGTCGAAAAGTCGCAATAGATTGCGGTCGATGGGTCTCTTAACGACTGCGAATGAAAGCTCACAAACGAGAACTCACAGGTGAGCGAGTTTCGAGTCGGGCCATCTTCAAGTCTGTCAATTCCAGACAGGATCAGATTTGCGAGTACTTCTTGTAGACCAAGTCTTCCAATGGCTTTGGATCACAAGTCCCTGTCACGCTCGAATGAGGCTTTGATACAGAGAAACTTTGACGCAACCCTGCATGTATAGCAAGAAATGAGCCCTATACCAATCATCTCTGTGCGTGGAAATTAAGAAGCAAAGATCCCAAAAGTCTAGTCCCTTGTGGCCTCGACCGTCCTTATATCCTCGACCCATACCGAGACGACAAGACGCAATTTGAGCAAGCCGACGCCATGATTGCTTTTTTCTATTTTGGCTCGGGTAATTATTTTTAAACCCACTCTATCGATTGTGTCAGGATGGAACAAAAGCCTCATGTCATGAGTTCGGTGTGAATGAATCAGAGCGGCGGCAAGCCAAGGATAACGACCCGCAGACTTGACTCTCTGCCATATTCTTTCTTCAATTGGCATATTGCTTGGCTGATGATATCAGAAGTCTTGCCCTCTGCGTGCCATTACACACTTGTTGGTCTGTGAGAGAGAAAAAAAGCCCACAAATATTTGGTGATTTGGTGATCATGGAGTTGAGCTGCGGATGATCGTCTGGAGAGAACTGCTCGTCCCGGCCTGGTGTGTCGAGAATCTCTTTGATGTATACTTGTATCAAGTCCGGTGCTGACATGCTCGACTCGCAATCATGTCCGGACGGTGCGGAGTAGACATCACTACGTTTTCCTGCGCGAGAAGAGAAGCCTGCATAAAAGAGGCTGACACTTGCAAGCGTCGCACAACATGTTGTCGACTGGGAAACATGAGAGCATCGCTTGTTCAACGCAAGGACAGTGAAGCACGCTGGCGGCCGTCCAATATTCCAGCACGAATTGTGATGAGCAGCTAACGTTTCTGCGCGAGAGGACTCATGCATCAAATCTTCTGAAAACACCGGACAATCAACCCGACGTCAACATGTTGATCACCACCGAGTGCAGATTGGTTTCTGCGGCGGCAGCGAGGACGCTTCTTGCCGTTTTTTGAAACATAACTCTCAACAGACAGGCACACCGAGCAGTTGTTGTTTGACTTTTCAAAAGGATGCAACACTGTTTCCTGCCACGGCTTGCGGAACCTAGAGGTGATCTTTTGCTTGACAGAGCTTGCCAAGTCGGAGGTATGATCGAGCGACCGAGGAAGCAGCCACATTTTCATGACGATCATGCGTGTTTCCAAAGGCTCTAACAACGGGTATCACGGGACCCGCTAAGCTTGAGTAGAAGTGGGAAAGCATGACTGGAAAAGAGCGAGCTTTTACGAAGGATATTCGTATCACTGGAACCTTGACGCGACTTTGAAATCGTAGGAGGCTGGATGTCAGCCTCTGGACATGCAAGCTTGGTCGAGAGGGCAACATCTTCAGCGAGCAGCAAGCTGGAATGGTTGGTGTACTCCACACAGATCGCGAACTCGCCACCACGACCAAGCACGGAAATAGTTAGGGCAAATCTTGTTTGTTTGGGGACGGGAAGGCATCCCGGACGTTGATCTGAGCCACGACTGGGGGAGATGGATAGAACGATAGAATTTCCTCCTGACAGAAAATCGCTGGATAGCTATCAAGATTGGGAGCTGTACGAGAGGAGATTTGGAGAGCTTTAGAGTGAGCAATCAAATCGTTGCTTATAACGGACATGTAATTGACCAAAAGGACGATGCGAGATTGCGGTGGCTGCAGGGATGACATCCAGCCGAAACAGTTCGAGCGCCGGGACATGTCAAAGCGTCTGGCCAACGATAGAGCGAAAGCAAGAGATCGACCATCACATTTTATGACGGGATGTGGATAAGGCTGGTGAAGGCAGAAAGAACAGCAGAATTGTGTTGAAGGCTTGGATGCTTGGGTCTGGGTGGAGCGGGCATGCGAGCTCGACACGTTCGCCACGCAGTTTGGAAGAGAAGAGTTTCCATTCCGCGGCGGTCCACGGCGGCCAGAGCCTGGGGAAACCTGATGTTTGGTGGTGGAGCTGGTGGTGGTGGTGTTTGTGCAGGAAATAGCCGCGTAACGATGTTTGCCACTAAAAAGGGCACTAAGGACTTGGCTAAAGCTCAACCCAGGGCGGACATCTTTCAAAACAACCCCCTGCCCGGCCCTCTCTTTTCACTGCCACCTTCGCACCTTCCTCTCGTTCAATTCATTACGAGTGTTTTTATACCGCAAAAGGCCGCTTCTCCTTTCTCACATTCGCTCTCACATTACTGTTGCATCTGGTCCTTTCCACTTGCACTACACTTATCCCAGCGCTTTCTCACCTGCAACAGTTTATACACGTTCAAGGTACGTTTTCCACTGCTCTCTGCTGTTTGCCAACACCCGACCTGCTTGTCCCCGATACCTCTCGACACGACTTGTGTGTTCGCATTGGGTCACTCGCGGGATTTGTACACAGCTTCTCGTCGCACATCGACCCCTCTTCTGTACACACCACACAACAAGGCATCCATACTGACGCGAGGCCTCTCAGTTAATTCCTCCCTCACAATGTCGATGAAGTACCTCGTTCCGGCACTCGCTGCCGTTGGCGGCGCCTACGCCCAGAGCTCTTGCAGCGTCTCCGGCACCACCACCATCAACTCCCCTGCCGAGGCCTCGGCCCTCTCTGCCTGCTCCACCTTCTCTGGTTCCATTGCCATCGCCTCCGACCTTGGCGCACCCGTCTCGATCCCTGGTGTTAAGAGAATCACGGGTGACTTTGTCGCAACCAACAACTCCCAGATCCCCTCCATCTCGGCCGACAGCCTCCAGACCATTGGCGGTGCCTTCATCCTCAACGAGCTCCAGATTCTTTCGACTCTGTCGTTCCCCCAGCTTAGCGAGGTCGACGCCATCCAATGGAACGCCCTTGCTGGTCTCCAGCTTCTGTCCTTCACCACTGGTGTCCAGCAGGCCAGCGAGCTCAACATCCAGAACACCCAGCTCCAGACCCTTGACGGTATCAACCTCGCCGTTGTCGACACCGTCTTCATCACCAACAACAACTACTTGAATGACATCTCCATGCAGCTCGGTAACATCTCTACCTCGCTCACCATCGAGTCCAACGGTGGCAACGTCTCCGCCATCTTCCCCAACCTGATCTGGGCCAACAACATGACCTTCCGCAACGTCTCCCAGATTGCCCTCAACTCGCTCGTTTCCGTCAACGGCTCCCTCGGCTTCTACGCTAACGAGTTCGAGTCGCTGGAGTGCGCCAACCTCACCACTGTCGGTTCCAACAAGGGTGACTTGACCATCGTCTCCAACCAGAACCTTAACAACGTCTCCTTCCCTTCGCTCAAGAAGGTTGGCGGTGGTTTCTCCATCCAGAACAACACTGAGCTCATGGTCGTCGACGGTTTCCCCAAGCTTGCCACTATTACTGGCGCTTTCGACCTTTACGGCGACTTCACCAAGTAAGTCTATCTGCCTGCCGCAACGGCGAATCCTTTGCTAACACATTGCAGCGTCTCTGCTCCTGCTCTCAACGAGGTTGACGGTGCTTTCAACATCCAGTCCTCCGCCGAGCTCGGTGGCTGCAACGCCTTCCAGAAGCTGAAGTCTGGTTCCCAGATCCGCGGCAAGTTCTTCTGCAACGGCACTGTCGCTAAGCCCTCCGGTGTTGGCTCTAGCCCCAGCGTCACTGGCTCTGGTGGTTCTTCCAAGTCCACCACCACTGGTGCTGCCAACGCCATGTACATCCCCACCGCCGCTGCTGGTGTCATGGGTGTCGTCGCTGCCATGTTCGGTCTTCTATAAACGGGTCATTTCTTGACTTCGTGTTGATCCACTTGCATGGCGTTTCGATTTCATTTTCTTTGTCTTGCGTAGACTAATCCACGGGACATGTTCAATTTATCTCAATGGCCCCAAGGTTTATTCTACTCACATACCGGCTCCGGGTCTCACTTGAGCGAAAGCATTCTTTTAAAATACAGGATAGCGTGCATCGAATGGTCCTTTTACTCACAAAGTTTATTTCCTTTTCTCTTCTAATGGCTTCTAACGAGTTGGGCGGACGGGGTTTATTGTAATAACTCTTATCGTATGAGATTCTTCGTGTTCATACTTTTTTCAAATGAAATTGTTTACTCAAATGCCTTCAAGTGCTTTCGAGAGAAGACTCCATGTGCCGCTTGTTGATTGAAGTCGTTCAACCTGAGACAACCAGTGCATGATTAGCCGACGCCATGTCTCATGCGAGGGACGTTTTGACTTTTGTCACAGGGAGGAACCATCTCTGAGCTTCTCTGAACGTCACGCCGTGTCATGAACAAGTCGTGAGCTTTTACTTCTTCCTGTTTCCAAGACGAAGGCCTGCAACAACTTCGATTTGCACCGATGCCATGACCTGTGCATTCGGCCGGGGACCCCTTCAACACGAGGTCGGCGAACAGGTGCGTCTGCATCATCTCGATGTAGCAAAGACGCCGGCATAGGTGTCGGCGGATGACAGCATGCATCAGATGTTATACCGCGCGGAACCTGTTTCACCAATCTTCAGCGTCTTGTACGACCATTCTCCTGGCACTGTCGTCGTCGCGCCTGCTGAAAAGAGCAGGCGTATAAGAGACATTTGCTGCGCATGAGCTTGTTTATTGAAAGTGGGGCACTGCCTGCATGAGCAGGACGCCTCTCTGCAAAGGGACGATTGTGAGCCAACCGGGGAGCATTCGAGATGCAGGAGCCGAGTATTAACTGTGTGACCATCTGGCATCTGCTCATCATTCAACGACCGCGCTCTCGCAGACCGACCGTTGACTTCCGGCAGTTGAGTCCACCGCGCATCAACTTGGTCATTGCCCACCAACGATTGGACCAGTTTACATGCACCTTCCTGGGAGTAAGCAACTTACACCAGGAGGGAGCAAATCTGTTGGTCTTTGCTCACAGCACGACTCGTTAAGCCAAGTTCCAATTGCGTTCCAAGAACTCGGTCAGGTAGCTGCTGCATAACTCCCGACTCATTTCAGCCTCTCCATCTCCATCTCGACCAATATCGGACGCCTTGTGGACACTACATCTTTGCTCATCGGTTTAGAGCATGCTCATCTGATGCTCCCGTCGTTACACAAAGGGTCTGGTGTGCGTTTCCGCTTGCCGTTCGCATGGCAAGATTGACACTCGAAGCAGCTATGTGTCCAACAACGACATGATTATGGCATTCGAAAGAGCGGTATACACTTTCTGCTTGATATGACAGGCAGACAAGGGGTGACTTT
The DNA here is from genome assembly GCA_019677095.1 of Aureobasidium sp. SLJ-2021a. NCBI lineage: Eukaryota > Fungi > Ascomycota > Dothideomycetes > Dothideales > Saccotheciaceae > Aureobasidium > Aureobasidium sp. SLJ-2021a. The sequence goes on from JAHRBU010000003.1 coordinate 205,677, forward strand.
GCATGACACCTACAGGGCAGATGTACTGCGTATCCCCAAGTTGTCAGGCGCTCGCGGAAGATTTTCCGATCGATGCGGCATGGGGTCTCCACTCATCAACGACAGCGGCTCTCGGATCTGGTCCGCGACGGCAAGGGACCTGGAACCCGGGTGCCGGACCTTCAAGTCGACAACGGCCTATCGCAAACATCATACGGCACGAAATACTATGGACCTGGTCAGACATCTCGGGATGGCGCTCGTTCTTTTTGCAAGCCACCAACTAATCAGCTTCTTCGGTCGTTTTCTGATCCTTCGAGTCTCTGATATATCAGACGGACTTTGGTCACAGCTGCTCGTGCCCGATCAGTATGCTTCGATCCCTCTGCTGCGCCGCGCGTGTATCGGACGAATCACAAGGACATATCTGCCCAAGGCATGGGATCAGGCCTGCTATATTTGCCGCCGCACGCTTCGGCTTCTCTTGTCCCGACCACTAGTTGCGTCTTACAACACGACATACCCCTTGACACTATGCATTCGCAAATGGCAGGCAGAAGAGTGCCTTACGTTGATCTTCATGTCTTCTTCTGCAGAACCTACGGGCATATGAATGGAAGTAAACTGTCCAAGAAGCAGCGGTGAAGGAACATGACGCATGCCAGCAAGCCCAAAACTGGAAGAGCTCTGAGCTGTTGCGTGACTGAAAGAAGATCTGGAAGGGAGCTGACCAGGTTTGTGAACTATGTCCCTGCAGATAGGCTCAAGCGTCTTGACGCTTGCACCAGTAGATTTCAGCTGTTCGCCTGTTGGGTACAACCTGTAACTGCCCTGAGCGGCAATGGCTGCTGTGCTAACGCTAGTGTCATGCTGTGCGCGCAGTACCCCGGCAGACGAAAAAATGATATGATGGAGAGGACGTGATACTGACCATGTCCTGAGCTTCTGTAAGTATATCAAGTCAGTGAATACCTTCCTTTTCATCTTCAATCTTCATCCTCCATTCACAAGTACAGTGCGTCAATTGGCTTGGTTCTGTATTGCACTGCTCATCGTTCTTGTTCTCTTTTGGGTCGGTTTTCTTCTTTGGCTTTTGCTTAGTTCGAACGTGCTTTCTACCACATCGACAAGAGTGAAACAAATAGTATCGTTCTACATACGGCACTACACAAACCCATCAGACTTCTACTACCATCTTGCTCTCGAAAACAAGGATACATCTTGCTCTTACAAAGCAGATCAACATGATTTACGAATCGTAAGTCCTCAACCTGAGCAGCTCAAGACTCATCGAAGCTGATACAATGTAGGCACAACCGGGCAGCCCTTGGACGTGTAGCATTAGACCGCGTCAGGCAGGTCGGTGAACATCTGATGTCTCGACCCGTGCATGCTCGAGAAGACATGGCTGCATCTCGTACACAGCCAACAACTGGCACTCCTTCCTTCTTGCACCATCAGAACGGTCTATCCACAAGGCTGGCGCCTACTCCTGTGCAGAGTCCTGCTCCCATGAACATATCACTCCCGTCGTTTAGAAATCTTGCTGAAGTCGCCGATCAATCGAACCTTCAGTTCATGCGGGCTCCTTCGATCGGATGTGATTACGTTCCGGTTCCCCTCATCAGAACGGAGTCTGCGCATGTCTCGCCTCCAGAGTCTGTATTTTCGCCTTCGTCTACGCCATCCAGGTCCGTCTCGCCAACCATATCCAAGATGGCTCAACCTGCCAGCCGAGCCAAGAAACAAATCCCGCCTTACAGAGTCGAGAAGAAAACAAAGTCTTCAAAACGCAAAGATTACTCTGCGATGGCCAAGGCACAAGAAATGGAGAACAACAGGCGCATCGATGCGGCCCAACGCCCTTACAAAGAAGGTGTTCCGGTGCCTATGGATCGAGTCAACGGTCGTCACTCTTTCCCTCGCTTCGATCGTGCACGTATGCCTCGTGAGGCCAAACGTGCCAAATCGGTGACTGGCAGCAGTGACCCCAACACCAGACACAATGTTGCACAGACTCATCTTCGGGCCGAGAAGGGAGGCTCCAGGATGGTTCTGCAACGTCTTCTTGTCAGCGCCTTGCACTGGAGAGGGAACAAACTTCAGACGCCGGTCAACGCTAAAAGCAGTGGCATGCTGTACGAGGAAAAGGACGTGCTGCAAGCCAGTACTCGACTGAACGCCTTTGCCATCATCCTCCTACAAGAGATTTTCGGACCAGAAGGCATGCAACAGCTTGGTGCCTACCTTGAGCTGTTCGAGCCGGAAGATGTACTACCTGCAGACGTGGTGAGAGATCCGCGCGACGACGACAAGACATACGACCTCAAGTGTCAAGCAGCGAGGATTCAGGTCATCGAAGAGGCGCATCTCCCCCTCGGCTTGAAGAATTTGGGAAGCCGAGACGAGCTTCTTCAGGTTGTCGAAGAGAAGCTCATGTCGATTGCCTGTGACAATGGCAAAGTGACACTACATCAACTGTTCTTTCGCAAGCCCAGAGAAGGCCGCGCCATGTTTTGAGTGAGACAGGGGAGGCAAGTTGTTTTTTTGGAGATGGTCTAATGATTCTGATGAATACCCTACGTTTTGTTTTTTGTTCTGGACGAGGTTTTGCAGTGTTTCAAAAGTTGTTTTATCAGTGAGAGGATGAGAGAAGTTCCGGCAGCATGGTTATACCAACTCTACAGCTTATATTGTATGTTAATTAATGAACACAGGATTGAATCATGCAACAGGTTCTTGTACAATGTGACGGTGGTGAGATGCCTGACTCAGGGGCGGGCTGGAGAAGTACGCAATAATTAGGTGGCTTTGAGCAAGAGGGTGCTGGGGTTGGTGGAAAATCATTTCCAGATGGGGAAAGCACGACTATGTGGCAGAGACGAGAGGCCAGCCGTCGCAACAGGAAACAACGACTGCCAGACAAAACTCGCAATCCCCTTTGGACAAGGCAGGAAGGAGCCCATAGCCCATACTCAAGAAAGAAGCGACGAACCAGCTCTTGGCAAGCCAAGCAGCGTACCTGTCAGATCCCAAGCAAACAAGCAAGCCAACGCTCTCCGGGGTCCCTGAAGCGCCGACGAGGTTGCTGTCATCTCGAGTTTCCCGCGACAGGCCGCCTGGTTTGAAGTGGTCGTAACTGTATACCGCAATGCTGTTGCCAAAGAACGGCGTGTCATGGAAGGCGGCACAGGCCAGGCTGCCGCCGACCAGAGCCGTCTGGACTTTTCTCACACGCACCCGCTTCCTGTTGGTCGTCGCCATAGTCGGCCTCGTCATCTTGTTATGGAGGGGCGTCACAGGCACCGCCGAGGACCTGCAAAAGTGAGTTTGCCCTTCTTGAGTTTCGTGCGACAGACGACCTCGACACGCTGCGCGCTGTGGCTCCAGCTGCCTCTCGATCCACCATGCTGACCCGTCAGGTTCTACTGCTTCGGACCGGCCAAGTCGCCCATGCAAATGACACCCAACGAGCAGATGCTATGGACCGGAAGCCTGCAAACCCCCGTCATCTTCAACCACCACGCTCCCGTCGAGGTCAACCACACCACCATCACCAGCGTCGACCTCAACCCCATAAAGAGCACGAGACAGGCCATTGACAACAAGGAGCGCGTTCTCCTGCTCACCCCCCTACGCGACGCCGCTCCCTACATCAACGACTACTTTGATCTCATCTCGCAATTGACCTACCCGCACGAGCTGATCGATCTCGCTTTCCTCGTTGGTGACAGCTCCGACGACACCCTCGCCGTCCTCGCCAAAGAACTCGAGCGCATCCAAAGTCGCCCCGACTCGATCCCCTTCCGCAGCGCTACCGTCGTTCAGAAAGATTTCGGTGTTCATTTGAGCCAGAGTGTCGAGGACAGACATGGTTTCGCTGCTCAGGGTCCTCGCAGAAAGGCCATGGGCAAGGCTAGAAATTATCTTCTCAGCGCCGCCATGAAGCCTGAGCACAGTTGGGTCTACTGGCGCGACGTCGACATCAAGGACAGCCCTTCCAAGATTATTGAAGACTTTATCGCTCACGACCGCGATGTTCTTGTTCCTAGTAAGATCATGTGCTGGGCTCATCTCACGAACGAATCACTAATCGCGACACAGACGTCTGGTTCCACCGCTACGAGAATGGCCGCGACATTGAAGGAAGATTCGACTACAACTCATGGCAAGAGTCCGAAAAGGGTCTCAAGCTAGCCGCCTCCCTCGACAAAGACACTGTCCTCGCAGAAGGTACATTCATCCTCTCTACCCTCCACTCTCCCACCCAAAACACTAACAAACCCCTCAGGCTACAAAGAATACGACACCGGCCGCACCTACATGGCCAAAATGGGCGACTGGCGCGAAGACAAGGACGTCGAAATCCCACTCGACGGCATCGGCGGCGTCAACATCCTCGTCAAGGCCGACGTCCACCGCAGCGGCATCAATTTCCCCTCCTACCCCTTTGAAAACCAAGCAGAAACCGAAGGGTTTGCCAAAATGGCCAAGCGCGCGGGCTACGGGGTTTACGGGTTGCCGAATTACATTGTGTGGCATATCGATACGGACGAGAAGCCTGGAAATGCGTAGTTGTAGATGCATGCAATGCTTGGATGCTTGGATGCTCGTTTTTTTTTTTTTTTTAGAGATATGTATTCTTTTTTTTCTTGCTGGTTTCGAGTGTATATGTGGTTTTCGAGAGAGAGAGACTGTTGTTGCTGTTTTTTCTGGCGTTGTTTCTCTTTTGCTTTTTGGGTGTTTGTTAGACTTGTGGTGTGTGTATGTGTATGTGTGTGTGTTTTTCTTTGGACTGTTTTGAGATGGAAGAACTGTCGAACTGCATTTGTGTCGAGGATGTTTGACAAAAGCAAGCATACCGTATAATGAGTATTTTTTTTTTTTTGTTTCTGCAAGAGGAAAGAGAGGGAAGAGAAAAACCAAAGACATTCTCGATCTATGCATTGTTCGTTCCTGTGCCTTTGGGAGTGAGAGTGGATGGGAGGAGGGAATCTTTATACATAGGGGATTTTTTAGAATGCAAGGGATGGTACTTGTTGCACATTGCATACAAAGTACACAAGGATGCAACTTTGGGGTAAAATAGAATGTAGGAGGTTTGTACGAGCAGAGCTGGCTGTATGTTGCAAGCATGGGGATAGGAAAGGTATATTTGTTGTTTTGGAGAGTCGATGGTATTTACAAGCCAGGGTCACCCCATTCTCCACTCCATTTTTCTTTTTTTCTCTTCTCTTTTTGCACCAAAACCACACCCCAAGAAAAAAAAAAAAAGATTTCAACAACCTATCTACTTTTTCCTATCTTTCAAACCATCGACACCTTGACCCCAAGCTCCTGCCTTTTTCCCCCACTTGACCGTCCCCCAAACATGCGTCCAAGAAAACTTTGGCGGCGGCTCCTGAGAAGTGCGGAAGGGACTCGTTGCTCCATGGCGAAACATCACTTCATCGTTAACTTCATCCACGCCTCTGGAAGAACCCATCGCCGCATCTGTATCGTTGTGTACAGGTGACGAGGAAGTGTGAGCCGGCAAAGCAGTCTCCCAAGACCGGATGCTTGCGGGCAGGGGTTTATGCCAGTGCTCCCCATCGCGCAACCACCACTTCCTGCCGCAGAGTTCCCAGAGACGCGATTGAGCGCGGCGGTAGGCGAAGCGTTCGTCCTCGCCGGTAAAGGATCTCGTGTTGCTGAAATCGGGACCGGTGTTGCCTTGCCTTAGCCCTTGCATGCGTAGCCCGTCGTCTGGGGTTGCAGGGCCGCGTTCCGAGAGCCGTCGGATGCGGTTTGGCGGGTCGTCTTCGAGGGAGTCGGGGGCGAGGAGGGTTTCGAAGGGTGGGTGGGTGGGTTGGGGCGAGGGGGCTTCGGTGTAGTCGGGTGTGGAGGAGAGGATGTTGGGACGAAAGGGGGCGGTGGCGTCTTGATAGGCTTCGGCGAATGTTTCTGCGTAGACGGCGTCTTGGTGCTGTGATCCGTCGCCCGCGCTCTTTTCCGGAAAGAAGATTTCGTCGGGGCCGGCGTGGGCGTGGGTGATGAGGAGTTTGCAGCGGGCTTCGTAGAGGGCGTCGAGGAGAGTGATGAAGCGGCGGGCTTCGTTTTTCTGGAGCAGAGAGAGGATGGGGACGGAGGAGAGGATGATGGTGTGGTAGGTTGAGGCGAGTGTTATGTAGTCTGCGGGCCCGAGGGCCGAGGTACAGAGTTCGGCGAATGTCCAGGAGGATATGCCGTCGTGAGAGCGAGGGACAGGGATGGTGCGGCCATAGACGCGGAGGTTGGAGGGTTGCCAGTCGATCGAAGAGGTTGAGGTGCCTAGAAGTGTTTGTTCGACTTCTGCGAGTTTGGTTGCGAAGGTGGCTTGTTCTTCTTCTGATGCCGTGGGACCTGGGGTTATGAGGAAGTAGGTGGGTGCCCTTACAGCATCAACTGGTGTTTCTGAGCTTTCTTTTGCGACATCCTCTGGAATACCCGAGATGGCCGAGTCGCTTTCAAACGCTTCCAGATCTGTGACATCTTCGAATCGATCTTCTTCAGCGATCGGAGGAGGTGCCTGGGAGCTGGCTTCATGTCTGCGATAGTCTTTGCCGCTACTCATTTCCCAAATCTCGCAGCGCGCCTTGAGTACCTCGAGGAAGCCGGCAAATTCACCTTGGCCAGCGAACATGTTTTCACTCTTGCCTTTTGCAGCTCTTCCCATGCCCAGTCTCCGAGTCAAGCTCTGCAAACGTGAAGGAGGTGGGAAGGCCATCCCGGCGGCTTTGTGCAACTCCTCGGGCATGCGGTTGCTCGTTGCGATGAGCACACCACCGAGTTGGAAGAAGGAGGTCATCAAGTTGGTCATGATCTTCGAGGCGGCTCTATCCGGTAGTTGGAACTCATCGAGAAAGAGGATGGGAGAATTGTTGATCATGTCACGAGCGAGCCAGAGTAATGAATGCTCTTCGACATCTGCACCAGCGGTTTGAGGTAATCTGGACAGACGACTTCGCCTCAGCTGCTCAAGTTTGGCAAGAGTATCCAGCATAAAGGTGTTGAAGTGCCAGCGAGCCTTCTTCCTGTTTGGTAGGCAGTCGGCGAAAAGATCGATTAGCATACTCTTGCCTGTGCCCACTTCACCATGGAGCATGAGGCCTCGGGGCGAGTCGAGGTTCATGGCGGCTTCATGACTGGTGAGGACTTTGGTCAGAGCTAGACTGTCTCGCTTCTCTCTTTGGGCAAGAAGAGTTTGCCAGACTCCTCGTTTCTGTGGATCTGGGTCTACGTTTGTGTTTACCGAAGGGCCCACGGCGCGTGTTATCTGATCGAGTCTGTGCTTGTATTCGACGGTTGGTTCATAGTCTTTCAATCGGTCGTAGAGTTTTTGGAGATGGATGGCTAGAACAGGTTGGTACAAGGATATCTGATTCCGAGGTCCAACTGACTTACCGAGTCTATGTTGAGCAGGATCTTGAGTTATACGGTTGGTCGCGAGCAGGGCTCGGTACAAGACGAGAGGATTGGTGATGGCAACACCAGTGTTTGGTATAGAAGACAACGACATGGATAAGAATGAATACAAGACATGGAAAAGAAAAAAGACCTAGCCTGTCATTAGAATGGAAAGAAGAGTTGTCGTTGTCGTGTGTACTTGTAGTTGGACGATCTCGAGGGTGGATCGAGTGTCGGCGCGAATCGACGTCACCCGTCAATGGCAGTCTAGAGGCTCAATGCCGACACATCAACGTCGCGAATGGACTGAAGGCTATCTCGACATGGACGCGGACCAGTTCACGCCGGCGCAACTGTCCTTTTTCTCCATCTACAGCCCGCCGCTGGGACCGACCGACGAGACGTTTGGCGACCAGGTCGTCTTCTACTATTCGCGCTCTGCCCGGGATGGACGCGCAAAAGCGGCAGCGGCAGCAACGGCCGACGAGGAGCGACTGAGTGAGAATGAGAAGCTGCGACAGATCGGCCTCGCCCAAGGCATGACGGGCTTTGCCAGGTACAGCCAGCCACGTACTCGACGACTTGTGTTTGCGTGTTAAACATGGTCAAGGAACTTTTCCGACGGCGAGCCCATTGAAGCCGTCGAGACGGACAAATCGCGCATCCTGATGCACGAGCTGGAGAAGGACTGGTGGGTCCTGGCCGTACGTCTTGATTCTTTTCTGTTTATCCATTCTCCTCTCTGTTCATCCATTCTCCTCTTGTATCCTCAATCACAGCTGACCTCTCTCGCAGTCCGTCGACCTCACGCGCCTCCCGTCGTCCAACAAAGAGCAGGAATACGAATACTCGTCGCGCGAGGTCAGCCCGGCTCCGCTCCTCCTCCAACAGGTCCTGACCGCCTACCGCATCTTTAGCCTCCACCATGGCCCCTCCCTCAGCGACATGTACGTCAAGCTCACCAGAGACAAGTTCTCGGCCATACTCGACCGCTTCTGGTCCCGCTTCTGTCGCAACTGGGACGTCCTGCTGCACGGCAACCCCGCTATCGACATCTTCGGTGGCTTGAAACTCGCCGCAGGAGGTGAATTGGGCTACGGCGTGGGCGAGGAAGATTGGGGCAGTGGAGACCGAGAGGTGCTCGAAGACTTGGTCCACCGTACCGAAGGCCTGGTCGACCTGCTAGTCCACCGCTACGGCGAAGCTGCTCCGCCAGAGGACGACTACAACAACGACGAACCCTCTCAAAACACTCTTCACAATGCTCGTCAAGGTCTTCCGTGGCTAGGCTGTGGCACCGAACCCCAAGCCCCTGATGGCCTCATCTTTGGCGGTGTAGGAGCCATCACACGTCCCTCAGTCCGCGACATTTCTACCTGGGTGCGCGACATTTATGCCTACGGTGAGCACGCTTACGGCGTAAAGGACAATCCACACCGACAGCGCCGCAAGAGGCGCAGACGTCAACCCGTCGACCACCCGGATCCAGAGTCGGAGACGCCGGCCGCCACAGAAGAAGAGCTCAAGAACAAAGCGATAGATCGATTGAAGGGCATCAAACTCCCGCCAGACTCTCGTCCGCAGATGCATGACAGAGTCGCTTCTCATGATCACGCTACAGATACTCCAGGCACTCAGGTCGCTTCGCATCCTGGTATCCCTCCTCCCATTGTCAGCGCCGTCGAAGCCTCGCTTGATCGCGCCAGTGCTTCTGCCGATTCTCACGCCCCCAACCAACCTCCGTCATCTTCTGAACAATCTTCAAGTTGGAATCTCGGAAGCTCTGACAAATGGGTCAAATATCTCACTTTTGGTCTGGCATCCGGAGGAAAACGCTCCGAATCGCCAAAGCGGCCAGAGGGCCCACGCCGTACCTCGACCTCAAGCTCAAAGACTGTCAAGGGTGTTTCTTTCTCCAAATCAAAAGACGATAACAAGGACGAACCTCCAATGCAGCATCTAGATCCGAATCCAGACGGTTACCAAGCAATGGCTGTCCTACAACGTCAACGCCGACAAGAAAATACAGGCCACTTCCTCATCGGCTACCGCGGCGACCTCGAACTCGAACCTGCAGAAGAAAACGACGACAGCGACACGACCATCGGCGGCTCCGAGATCCCCGAAGCCGAACGCAACCTCTTGCGCACCGTCAAAGTCGAGTTGACAGAAAAAGGAGACACTGTCGACGACGACTTGGACTCCCGAGACAGCTTTGTGAACAACGATACCTCATCTCGATTACGCGTCTTGGTGTACATCCATCGACCGTTTATCCACGTCTTTCTCTTTGAGCAGAGGACGCCTTCGCTCAGCATCACAGCCTTTTACCGCGAGTTGCACAAGCACCTGCGTCCACTCCACAAATCCCTACTCAACAGCACCTCGGCCCAAAAAGTAGCAGACAGGATAGCAGCAGCACACACCTCACCCCCCGAACCCATGTCCATAAACCCTCAAAATCCGCCCTTTGCACCTCCCCGCAACAGTCCCGTCTTCGATCTTGTCTACGACCCCATAAACCTCACCTGCCACACTTCTCTACCCAACATCCCCGAGCCCGGCCAAGTGACCCCCTACGGCGGCGGCATCAGCACAACATCTTCAGGCCGGGACGCACCGCCCCAATGGACGCGTCTGGAGGCCCTAAACGTGCACTCCCACATCCTATTCACGCTACAGCACTCGGCACGCAACGCGCAAGAAACAGAACGCACGTCAAAGACAAGCAGGCACTGGTGGGTGGTCTGGCTCCGCTTGCCCCAGCCCGGCGAGAGCGATGGCAGGTTTCCGCGCCCTGAACACTGCCGTACCGCGTTCTTGGTACGCAAGGCTAGGGATCACGTCGTCGAGCGCAGGAGCATGGGCGCAAAGGGAATGGCGAGCCGCGTCAGCAGCGGCATGTACAATCTCGTTGGCGCGAGAGCCGGTAACAGTGGCGGTGAAAACGAAGACGGCTCAGGCAATGCAACATGGGGTAGTGCAGCAGCATTGGCCGGTGGCATCGGCATCGATGCCAGAAAGTACGTTGAGAATCTGCTGAGTTTGAACCGGTAGTAGTGATAGCTTGATAGGTTTAAGCCGAAGTGAAATCAATTTTATATTCGAGCAAAACAAGATATGATAATTGAGAATATGGAAGGAATAGTGTTGGCCTTAAACATGGACCGACATGTCCACGCTGATCCGAAGAAAAGGAGATGTGCCGGTGAGTAGTAGGACAGAAGAGTCGATCTTCTTTGCACGTAAAATTGGACAGGGCCATGGGGAGATGGGCGGGGTCCAGAGTGTGGCAAAGTGAGTATGTAAGGAAAGGGAAGAGGAAGGAGAGAGGAAGAGAGGAAGAGGAGAAAGGAAAGGGAATCAAGACTATACTGTAGATTCAATTACCGGTGGTCAGTAAAGGTGCACATTGATGTTCAGTAGGCAAAGTAAAAAGAGTAGACAGAATGCGGGTATCTTTTCGTTTCCATCAGCCAGAGCTGGACAAGTGCATTCCGTAAGCTATGTCACAAGACACTGTGTATGGATCTGATGAGAGAGCAGTAGCAGCAGGGCGGAAAAGGAAGACGCTCTAATGCCAGGCGGGGAAGGAAGAGACTTGTTGTTTTGGGTGTTTTTGGAAACTGTTTTTCATTTTTGGTTCGCAAAAGTCCCCATTTTCGCCAAAAAGCCGAATCAACCCGCAAGCATTGATGATTGTTGACAACCCTGTTGTGTATGGGGCTGTGAAGAGAGAAATCTTTTGTTGTTGCTTGGTTCCGCCGCCGCGAAATTAGAAGAAAGCGTAAGAGTCGTATACAACGCAAGAGAAGACGAGTTGTTTACGATCTGGGCTTCTCCTTCTTCTCCTTCCACAGAGCGGAGAGACCGACACCGGAGACCTTGACGACCTTGAAACGGACACCGGGAATATCACCCTTGGCCTTGCCCTTGCGACCGAAACCGGCGAGAAGGACCTCGTCGTTCTCGTCGACGAAGTTCAAGCAACCATCGTTGGGGACTGGTGGAGTCAGATGTTAGACACGGCCTTTGTATGTGCGCTCCTGCTGCGTCTTTTTTCACGTACCGAAAGCGGTGACCTTCTTGCCGTTCTTGATGAGCTGGACACGGACACACTTGCGAATGGCCGAGTTGGGCTGCTTGGCCTCGACACCGACCTTCTCGAGGACGATGCCCTTGGCGTGCGACGAACCACCGAAGGGAGAGGACTTGTAGGCGGTACCGAGAAGACGCTTCTTGTAGTTCAGGTCGGCCCAACGACCCTCACGGCGGGTGTTCTGGAGCTTGCGGGCGGCGTTGAGACCTCTTGGCTTTCCTTTACCCATGATTGCTGCAAAGACGAGGATGTGTTAGTGGATGGGCTTCGAGAGGGTTTGGTTCTTTGGAGTGGCGGGCGCGCGCGTTTCGAAGGAGACGGATTGGTCGATGCGGCGGGAAGGGAACGATGGCGGTTGTGCTGTTGACGGGCTCGAGGAGGATATGGAATATAGCACCTACCGGTTGTCGATGTCGGTGGATGTCGATATCACAGGTCGGTCGCGAACGAGAGACTCAAAAGAAGGCGTGCAAAACGTGACGAATTGTGCGCGGCGGCGGATCTCCGGAGTGCGGAGGCCACACAAGCGACGATATTTCTCTTGGCGCTTGCTCCTAGCCACATTTCTCGAGCCACACTACCGAGCAAGCCACACTGAGCAAGCCATCATCGGGCTTCACTTCAGGTTTCTGTGCCTTCTCACTCGTCGCTCATGCACGCCAACCAACATCCTGCTTGCTGGCGCTGTAGCTCTGGCAACGCTAAGTATCACTTGCGATGGCAATCTATTTTCCTTTTCATGTCACCTTGCCATGTCTGCTTGACCATAAGCTAGCGTTGACGACAGTATTCAATCCTCTTTGCCCTTTCACCCTCCCATGTTGCTGTGAATCCTCAGTATTGAGCTTACGATACCTCCCCCCAAAGCACAAATGCGTGATACAGTGACTGGGCTTCTAGCCATACCTGCTGCTTTGTCCGTTATCATATTTGCGACTCCGACCTACAGTCAAGACTGGCCTTACAATTTACCTCGAGGTGTCAAGTATTATCCTGAACATGAACATCACATCAAGAGGAACCTCGAAGTACAGCAAAAACTCAACACAGCTACACCGTCTGGCATGCGAAAGATGAGCGACGATGAAGGCGAAAAGTTCTTCCTGGACTACTGGCAATTTGATGAGCAAACAATCGATTCCATCGAGATGGACAAGCCTCTGCACGCTCGACGCTCGGTCAGCTCTGCAGTACGGTTGCCGAATATCTCCAACGTTGAAGAATTGCTCCCGCCATTGTTCCTGCATGCAGAGTCTCAACAGTTTGCTCACAATCACAGATTCTTTGGTCGTGACTTATCTGAACGGGCATATCAATGCCCCACTGGAACCAACAGCTGCGCGTCGATTGGATACCCCAACAGCTGTTGTGCTACTGGCGAAACCTGCATTTCTCTCCCAGAAAACGATAGAGCAACGATAGGCTGCTGCCCGGATGGTGCGAGCTGTGGAGGACAGATTGGATCGTGTGACACCGCTGCGGGATACACGAATTGTGAGAATGAAAATGGAGGTTGCTGCATTCCTGGGTATACCTGTCAGGGTATTGGATGTGAGCTGACTAGACCGATCATCATGAAGCTTTCTTCTTACTGATGTTGCATCTAGGCGTGTATGCATCGACCGCTACAACCACCACTACATTACCAATAGTCACTGTAACTACTGGGGCTTCATGGTCAACGTTGTCCGACAGCACGACCACTCAAACCTTTGTTGTTCCGGCAAGTTCTGGCTCACAAACGGCTTCGATCTGCACGACCACAACCACTTTGGTGGTTACAACTTCTGGAAACGCCTTAACAACGACAGTCACTCAAACGACGACAATCCTTCCATCTTTGAGTATATCGACGACATCAGCGGTCCCTTCGACACCGATTAGCCCTTCGCCTTCAGGCCAAGGCCCGTTGACGTGCAGTCCTGGTTTCCAAACCTGCCTAGCAAGTCTGGGGGGCGGTTGCTGCCATACTGATCGAGCTTGTGGTTCTCTTACTTGCCCTCCACTATCTACCGCTGCTCCGCCTGTTTTGCCAACAAGTGGATCTGGACCGGTTTCGATCTCAGTATCATCAAGCACCGAGTCGCGGAGAACGACCTCCACATCCAGCACTGTCACCTACTCTGGTTGCCCGACTGGATTTTACATGTGCAGCGCATATTATCTTGGTGGATGCTGTCGAGTGGGAAGGAATTGCGATACGACGAGTTGTCCTACTTCTGCAAGCACGGCTGTGGTCACCAACTCTGGGCTGACAGTGATTGCTCCCAGCGGTGCCAGCTCTGCAGCTCCCACTGGAAACTGTGCCAACGGTTGGTTTAGTTGTGCAGCCAGCGTGGGCGGGGGGTGTTGTCCATCTGGCTATGGCTGTGGGACCAGCTGTACAGCCATGGCCAGCGGACAGAGCAATGTTGGCAAGGGAGCGCCTAGTGAGGCAGTAAATGCAAGAGCGTGCGGATGGATCATTCTGAGTTTGGGTATACTTTCAGGAGCTGGAATGATCTTTCTATGATGCGTCAATACACGCATGTGATTGGGCAAGACTCGCTCTGTGATTGAATACTCGGAGGTAGCAACATAAGCGAGCTCTTCGGCACGAATGGGAGGGCGATGAGACTCGACATGCAGAAATGTAATATACACGGTTCAGGAATTGGCATTGACAACAGCAAACCACGCTGGTGACACGCTCTTTCACATGTTTCTGCTAAAAGCAAAAGCAGCCGCGTGATATGTACAGCAAGACTGTATACAGGTAACTCTAAGCGAGCTCTTGGGGATACGGCGGGGTACAGACCAATCAAACGTCAGTACAGTAATTCACGCTGCTTCTTTGCTGTTACAAAAGTCAACCTCTATCCAACCCTCGTGCCCACGCCGCCGTCGCTGAATTTGTCGAAGCATTGTCCAAGCTACTCCTGCCGAATAATCGCACCAAAGATCCGTCCTCGACAGGCGACGGCGTGCACGCCCGAATCGCCGTCCGTAGCTTGACCTGCGCCTGGTCCCCGTATTTGTACCAGTAGACTCGCTCACGAGCGAACCGACAGTCTCGTTGGACCTGCTGGCAGCCCCGTAAAGGTCTTGGAAGAGCGCCGAGGACCCCGTATATCGCTGCCTTGCTTAGTCGTCGAACTCGCCGAGAGCCAATGGAGCGCAGCTCGCCGCTGGTTCAAAAGCGCGCGAACTGAAAGACACTCTTGTCTTCAGCAACATTTCTACCGCGAACCATCTGCACTTCGCACCACCCAGCATGAGAGATCCCAACTCTGACCCCGACAAGTCCCGCAACGAGCAGCAGACGCCTGCTCCACCACCCAGGTTCGGCATTCTGGAGTACGAGGCCAGTGATGATGTCAAGAGATGGGCTAGAAAGTGGAAAACCGAGTTGGCTTCCATGTCGTCCAGCGTCCTGTCTACCTTCATAGCGGTACGCCCAGTTGCATGGCCCATCTTCTGGTCCGCCTCGACGCTGACTGGTCATGTGCAGTTCCCTCTCGACTTCGCCAAAGTGCGCATGCAATCGTGAGTAGGCGTCATGACCGTCTCGCACGCCACTGCTGACCACACCCAAGTTACGACACTCGCTTCCTCGCCACCGTCAAGGATGCCTACCAAGTCGAAGGTCTACGTGGTTTCTGGAGAGGTATGTATCGTTTCTGCTGAGCATTGATTCCACATTTGCTGAGTTCAACTCTAGGTGTTGGTACCCCAATGCTCAGCGTCACATTGGTGCGCACCATCTCGTTCGGTCTGTACCAACGCTCTAAGCATGTGATTGATCAATACATGACCCGAATGACTGGTCAATCCCCTCTGGACTTGGCCAACCAGAAAGGACAGTACCCTACTCTGGCGACCATCGCTTGTTTCAGTAGTGCTGGAGCAACCGCTGGAGCTGCCATCACCTTCATCTCGTGTATGTCTATCTCGGTGACCATCTCGAACGATTGCTGACCTAATCAAAGGTCCATTCGAGCTTATCAAGCTCAATGCCCAACTTGCTGGAAAGATGAAGAGAGAGGCCAACCCTTCGGATCGCCCTCAGCCAATCAGCGACCTTCGCACTGGTGCCTTCAGAACTGCTCAACAGCTTGTTCGTGACCGTGGCATCCGTGGCTTGTACTGTGGTTACCGTCTGCATCTTGGTGAGTCTGGACAGCGTATGTTCCTGACATCTCGAGCAACCACTGACAGAACGCCGTGCAGTCCGCGACACCATCGGCACCGCTATATACTTCGGCACCTACGAGACCGTCAAGCAGATCCTTTCCAACGGTCGTGGAAACGGACCCGCCGAACCCGCTGCAGTCGCTCTGGCTGGAGGAACCTGTGGCATCGTCAGTTGGGTTTTGGTATGTTTGTTACAGATTGAGCGTGGTGATCACATCGCTAATCGAGGTGCAGATTTACCCCATCGACGTCGTCAAGACTCAGTTCCAGAAGCGTCAGCTGGAGGGTGGCCGTGCCCAAGTCTCGCGTCCCGACATCAAGTTCTTCCAGCCTGGTTCATACAGAGGTAAGCAAAACAAAGACGCTCGCGCAAGAGCACACACTGACAAGAGTACAGGCCTTGGAGTCAGTGTCGGACGCTCTGCTCTGATCAACATGATCTTCTTCTCCTCGTTTGAGCAGATCAAGAGGCGCATCAACAACACGGGAGACGTATAATTGAGTTTCTGGGAAATGTACATGTGAAGCGAGGCGTCATCTGGGAAAGGGAGGGATCATTGACTTTACGCACGAAACGATTGCGCATGAACTTGCATGGAAGGAGTTTTCGCTGGAAGGCACAAGGTACTACTCATTCTGGCTTCTTCAGAAACGGCGTTATTCGGAGGACACACGAGCTGTATCATACTAGGGAGATTGCTGGACACGAGAGGAACATGGCCACTGCTGAATTGCTAGGCATTGCTTTCGTTTTTCACAGACCAGAAATCTTTGAGACAAAAGTCATCTCAACATGCTGTTATCTGACCGTTCAGTCGCTCGTGATGTTCGGATATGCCAACGGTGGTTGCTACAGCTCTGAGATTGCGGTATGCCATAAATGTTTACAACGGCTTGATTTATCCTCGTGGTTGAGCGGTCGTCTTTTGTTCGGGACCACTTGGCGAAACATATACAACAGTTCGGTCCTACAGTTGCAAGAAGTAATGAGAAGTCACAGATGACTTACCGCTCGCTCTAGAATCAAGAAATATCTGCATTGACACAACTGACGAGTCCGAGAGGTGGCTGGTTCGGCTGCGCAAGCAAGCGTCAGCAACCCCAGGCTCTCGTCGTCATCAACAAGGGTGGATATCCTCGTACTTGAACATAGCCTTTCCCTACAAATCGCAGCTTTGCGGGATGACTGTCGCAATGCCCAGGATCGTCAAGGAGCGGAGACGGTCGAACAAAATCAAGTGGTGGTGCAAGTTGGAGGGGCAGAAGCTAGCGAAAGAAGGGTTCGGATTTTGGGGGGTTGCTCTGGCGACGTCGTTGACAAACTTTCACCAGGGTACGAAGAGGTGCCACACTTGACCGAAGGAGTTGTGGCTGCCAATTTATCCAAGCATGCCTTTTCGCTGCTGCTCGGCGACGGCTCAATACAAGCAGGGCCCAGACGTTGGTATCGAACGGTGGCTGGTGCCTTTTGTCGAGTACGTGGAAGTGGATATGTTGCGTGACGAGCTTTGTTTACTCTGAGGACCGGAATGACCGGGCGGTCGCATGTGAGAGGCCCTTGTTCAGCTGCAGAAGAGCCCTGTGGCCCTCGATTGATTGGGTTTCTTCCTTTGCTCGTCCCCCCGCCATCTATTTACCTCGAAGGTACCTACCTAGCCACTTCTTGCCTCGCCACGATACTACTATCTCGCCCTTCCGCGTCCGCTCGTTCTGTGAACCATTGCACCCGCGACCAATCTACCGAGACAAGCGGCCATCACGACTCTAATGATGTATATGGATTGAGGCATCTGACTTGTGATATTCTGTCTCGAAAACATGTCAAGATCGGCCCTGCCGAGGCGCATAGTTGGACTTCTTGCCCTCACAGCCGCTCAAGTTTCAGCACTGGATCTACCATACAATCCAACCCATATCGTGATACCCGAACAGAACGACCAAGACGACCAGACAGTGTCCTACGCATACATCCTACAACCCAGTGCCAATGGCCAAGCCAGCTTACTTTCGCTCGACCTCACCAAATCGCTCGAGGCTTCAAAACTCTCCTTGACAACGCTATACGACTCTCTTCCGTTCCTGGAAACGACATCGAATCGGGCATACACACCACTAAAAGGCAGCGAACAGAACATCACCGTCGTTGCTGGCGACTGCTACACAGATGGCGATGCTCCTGAAGTATGGACCTTCATTCCGGCTACTCATGGCAAAAATGGCAACGGAACATGGTTACAAAGCACACCTGCAGCTGCTGCAAAGAACAAGATCCATGGTCCCGACTTCCTAAGCTCGGGTATTGCGTTTTCCGACTTGGCCAAAGGCAATGCTTCGACGACGAGTTTATATGTTTTTGGAGGAATGTGTCCATTGCCCAACGCTACCGACGAGACATGGATGTCTGCAGCAAACTACACTAACCAGATGATGACTTTCTCTCCGGAACTGGACAGCTCGAAGCAGGTGGCCTATACTCCTGCATTCCTATCAAGCAAAGGTCCACCTGTCGCTGAGGCTGGCTTCAGTATGACTCCCTTGGCTCCTGCATTCTCGGACAACTCTAGCAGCACCCAAAGCGCACGTCAGAGTTTCGTGCTGGTGGGCGGCCACACTGGGGCT
Organism: Aureobasidium sp. SLJ-2021a; assembly: GCA_019677095.1. Classification (NCBI taxonomy): domain Eukaryota; kingdom Fungi; phylum Ascomycota; class Dothideomycetes; order Dothideales; family Saccotheciaceae; genus Aureobasidium; species Aureobasidium sp. SLJ-2021a. The sequence continues at coordinate 223,972 of JAHRBU010000003.1, forward strand.
GCTTTCATCAACATGTCCTCCGTAGCTCTGTTTTCCCTCCCCGAAGAGACCTGGACTTATCAACCTGTGGATCAACCTTCGACCGCAAAAACGGACCTCGCAGTCAGAGGATCTGTTACGTCTGTCGAACCAAGATCAGGACATACAGCAGTTCTGACTGAGGATGGCAAAAGCTTGGTTGTGTTTGGTGGGTGGGTTGGAGATGTCACGAATGCCGCCTCGCCTCAATTAGCCGTGCTAGAACTCGGTTCGGGTTATGGAGGCGATGGGGATTGGGAGTGGTCAGTACCTCTCCAAACAGCTTCTGGTCTGTCCGGAGCTGGTATCTACGGACACGGTGCAGCCATGCTTCCTGGTGGAGTCATGATGATAATGGGTGGTTACAACATTCCCACAACGTCATCCAAGCGGTTCCTACGTCGTTCGACGTCTTCTTCCAACTCACAAACTCTCTTCTACAACGTCACCTCGAGGTCCTGGATACAATCTTACAGTCCGCCCCCTGCAGTCACGTCAAGTAGCGGGGCATCAGCACAAGACCAACGAAAAGGCGCGCTCACCACAACATCCCAGAAAGCTGGTCTCGGTGTCGGCTTGACCATTGGAGCCATCGTGGTCGGTCTCCTTATCATCTTCTACTTCTGGTACAAGCGCCATCTCAAACAAAGACGCGAAGCTCGTGAGAGTGACAGAGAACGTCTGTACAAGAACGGAGGCAATGGCTACGAGCAAGCTTGGTTTGGTAATACCAACTACGAGCCTTATCGCAGCAGCACCACGTACGAGCCCTACACCGGGGACTACGCTTCTGGCGGAGTATGGCAAGAGAAAGACGAGGATATGCATGATGGTTTCACCACTTGGACACCTCAGGGTCTCGAAAATAGTCCTGCTCAGATGAAAGAAGGAAATCGCGAGGTTGAGAGATCTGGTCTGTCGATCAATGCTCCAAGCCCGACAAGAGGTCTTCGAAAGAACGGCCTGACCCGCAGCCAGTACCAGTACCATGCCGCTCCTCGTTATGACGATGGCAGAATCAGCAGGACAAGCGGCAACATCCATCCCATTCAGGAGAGAGATGAAGAGGAGGAGAGACTATCATCCAGACATAGCAATCGCTCATTCAGAGGCCTCGGAAACATGATTGGACTGAAGAGCAGCGAACAAGATCCTTTCAAAGATCCGCTTCCAAACCCTCTTCGCAGCCATCCGGTTACTCCAGAGCTCGGGTCAGCGGTGGAAGGCTCCCAGGGCTCTCCCATCCACAGGCAACCTACGAACACTAGCGTGATGACGAGCACAACAAACGGTACGGACCAGGTCAGCAGCTGGATCAACCACTGGACCAACTCATATGCTGCATCTCTGCGGCGCACAATCTCTCCCTACCCCGTCAGTAGATCCAGCTCTCCTGATAAGATTGACGAGAGAACCTCGTCTGGGTTGAGCGAAGATTCCGATCGTTCTGGCCTGTCGAATAACAGTCGCTCTGTTGCTCGGACCTCTTCGACTCGCTCAGGACTGTTCTTCGGTCTGTCAGGCCATCCATCAATCACGCCTTCGCAAGCACCGAGCGCATCTGTCATGTCACGTAGTATGTCTCCAGCATATTGGGAGAACAGACCCAAACAGACAAACAGCTTGCATCCTCCTAGCCTGCGTCCTGGATTAGAGAGAGCACCCGACTCTTCCTCGACTCAGTGCACAACGTTTGGTCAACTGATTGCTGAAGGCGAAGCTCTCCTTGGCACTGCACCCAACAACCAACCCACAGCGCCGCTCAACTCCAAAGTGCGACCGACATCGACAGAAATCATAGCAGCTGCCGTCGGCAAGACACCTCCTCTTCCACCTCGCCGTCGTGGTTGGGTGGGCAGTATCCGTCAAGTGTTCAGCGGCGATCGCAGCATGAGCGCCTCGCACGCCCAAAGACGTATTGGCGCTCCCATGGTGCCGCTTCCCACTCAGCAATACCGCGATCGTAGCAACAGCCCTGCCAAAGGCCATGCTCGCACTGGATCATCCATGTCAACTTCTGCTCCCCGCCGTGCAGCTAGCGACAGTTCGCAGTTCTTGGGCACCAGACGCGGACGACGTGACTGGGAAGGTGACGAGAACGATCCTCGCTGGAAACCCTACCGCGACAACCCAGACACCGGCGACTGGGGCGATATCCCCGAACCCTTGGTCTCAAAAGCAGAAGCCGAGAAACAGACACCAGAAGATGAGCGCGAAGACTGGGACATTGAAGAGGCAGCTGCCAACCGCGACGTCCAAGTCATGTTTACAGTCCCCAAAGCTCGCCTGCGCGTCGTCAATGCGGATGTTGACAAGGCCAGTCTGAGAAGCATTAGCGATGGCGCCAAGAGCATTCGTGCTAGACAGCTTATCAAAGAACAAGAGGATGAGGAAGCCAAGGAAGAGGCGGCTGAATCAGGCGCTCAGCGCAAGCCATCGAACTACGGTATCCAAATCCAGGATTGGGAGCGGGAAGCTTTGGAGAAGAGAGATGCTGAAGAAGAAGCGGTAACGAGCAAGAAGATTTGAGGTTTGAATGTTTATGATCTAAAACGAGGGAAGCGATTTGTGAATATATTGGGATGTGCCTTTTGATTATACTGTACTAGGCAAGGCGTTTTTGAGAGTTTTTTTCTTCTTCTCTGAGAGCCGATTGCAAAGGATATCGAGCGTGGTTTTCGATGCTTCGTTTTTTCATCACACCTTCTCTTCTGCTTATGTCACAATCATTGGCTAGACCTTTGTTTGTTTGGTATTGAAATGTTTCCTTCTCTTACTCTGCTTTTCGTCCTGTGGATCTTTGCTACATCCGTAACTCGATGAATCCTCTCGATGCGGCTACAAGATGCAAAAGTGAAGCAGCAATTTAGTCTAATGTAGAGGTTTGATATTGAAATTGGCCGGACGCCAGAGCTACATACATCTTCTTCGCTTACATACCCATATCGAAGAGCAAAAACTCAGCAGGTTTGTCACCAACACTCTCGACCTCGATCTTTCCCGGTCCAGTAGCATTGGTAATGTATGCACCATCACCTTCACCCAACTCAACATCGCCAACCCTGATCTTTGCACCACCAGTCTTTGGCTGCGTCCTCCCACTCATGATAAGATGCACAAAGACATTTCTCTTGCCCTCGGCCACAATGTCATGAACAACACTCTTGCCGGGGCTCAAAATACTAGCATCCATGCTCAGATCCGCATGCAAAGGGATTGGCTGATCCTCTGCATCTTTTCCCGCGTGTCTCTTGACATCCTCCATGATCCTCACCAACCTGTTTTCCTTCATCTCATCCGTAAACTTCCTCGTCACATAGCTAGGCTGCAGACCCCTGGTGTACGGCTTTGCCCAGATCTGCAAAAAATGCACGTCTTCTGTTTTTTTCCTGTTGTATTCCGAGTGTCTGATTCCCGTGCCCGCAGAGGTGAATTGCACTTCTCCGCGCTTCAGGTTTTCGAGATTGCCCATTGAGTCTTTGTGCTCCAGCTCGCCGGACACAATGTAAGACCAAATGAGGAATTCGGCGTGCGAGTGCGTGCCAAAGCCCGTGCCTTTTTCGACGCGGTCTTCGTTTATCACGCGCAGGGGTCCGAAGGACTCGTGGCTGGGGTCGTAGTAGCTGGCGAAGGAGAAGGTGTGGAAGGTGTAGAGCCAGCCGTGGTCGGCGTGGCCGCGGGTGTTCCAGGGGCGCTTGGTGATTTTGAGGGGGGAGGTGGAGGTGGACATGTTGTGTTTGAGTGGTTGGGTTGCTGGTTTTGAGAATAGGGATGGGAGGGTGGTTCGTAGGGGTGTCAAGAGAGCCACGGTGATTGCTGCTATGCCGATGAGGAGGGCGAGGGTTTTGAAGTTGGAGGTTGGTGGTGTGGATTGGGTGTTGTTGGGTTCTGATGATGGGGGAGACATGCAGGATACCAGGGAGTTGAAGAGACTTATATTCACGGGTTGATGGGGCCTTTTGATTATGATATTTATTCTACGGCTTCCATGCTGAAGGTTTGTCATGCCGTTGTCGAGTACAGAAATCCAGATTAACTGTGGATAATTTACTGTGGATTACTTGAGCCCAGCAGCAGCTCTCATTGGTCAACACCTCGAGTACGCTATCCTTGCGACAGAGGCTATATACTTATCGAACGTTCTTAGCTTGCTTTCGAGCACACCTGACATGTCACATTCCCAAAACACAGCTCCCGACTTGTTGATGGTTATACCAAAGCTTTCGCAAGTGCATAGTACTTCGATGCTCAGTCTCACATAATATCCCCGACAACAGACGGTGGCTCGTAAGCAGTCCCATTCATCCACCTTCTTCCATTTCTCTCCTCTTGTCTAGGTTATAGTCATGATATGGACCTGCCTGTTCTTGTTCTATGTTTTTGATACTTACTATCTCCCACTCCAACGTTTAAATACATGGATCTTGGAAGGGTTGTTTCTTTCATCCGCCCAGGTCAAAACTTACAGTCTCAGCACGACCTCGACGGAAATGACATCCAAAAACACGAAATCGCGATTACACCACTCAACATACCTTTCCATGCCTCGGCAGCTCGGAGCATCATATCTAGCCTACTAGAGAACCTCACGCCATGTATACCGTACAAGGCTAGTGGAAGGGGAGAGTGGGAGAGATAGGGTAATGCTGTCGAGGCTTGTATCGAGGATGACCCTGTCTTGATGATCTCGATGCCATCATTCAAACCTTTTGATAGCCCGCCTGCAAAGCTAGACCTGGACGCTAGCTTCTTGAGATCTTGTACACTGTTTCTAAGAGGCTCTAGAATTAATCTAAGCCAGACATTTGTGAACATAGATCGTGTCGACACGAGAGCATTCTTTGTGGTAGGGTCTCGAGAAAGGAGTGGTATCGGGGATTGCGGACATAACCCCATGAAGCAGTCGAGGACCGAGCCGGTGACCCTCGAGACCACATGATTCATCACGCAATCTGACAACTCTAATCTCTTGTCTACCTGTGTACCAGACTTCTGTATCATAAGAGCATACAACACGACGCAAAGTGCAAAATATGAAAATCATCCAGCAGCAAGTGACTCCTCCACCAGAGAAGAGCGGCCAGCCAGAAAAGACATCGCATCATCACCCCGCAATCTCCCAGCCACCGGCTGCAGGCAGCTACTACCAACCACCTATGATATCAGCAATATCCCACTTCGACCAACTTCCCTTGGAACTCCTGACGATCATCGCTCATGAGGTCGATGAGCATGGCCGTAATGCTACAAAATCATTGCGATGTGTTTCCAAAAGATGTGCGAACGTTTGTACTAGCCTGGTCTTCCGCAGTACGAAGCTATTGCTGAGGCAGAAGAGTATCGACAATCTGCGAAACCTACTCGAAAAACCAGATCTGTGTTCTGTGGTGACGCAACTCACCATCGATACGGCAGAGTACACGGATACCTGCATGGATACATACGATTGGGAATACCGAGATGAAGAGTTGTTACAATCCTTTCTGGCCGTTCTGAAGAAGCTGGGACGACTTCGAAATCTACGGTCTGTGACGCTGAAATGCAGCAGTGAGTGTGTGGGTCCACAGCAACGTCGCCACTGGTGGGCGAGAAACGTACCCGAGAGTATCAAGTTCAGGACGGATGTGCTGCAGAGTCTGTTCGCTGGCTTGAATGCCAATCAGGCGACGCCAAAGTTGGACCACCTCTGCATCGAAAACTTGCAAGGCTGCGGGAATGAGACGGTGGCTCGTTCTAGGGATTTCAGAGCGGTCATGTCTCGCGTCCGCAAACTGGAGCTTCAAATCACCACCGAAGATGTTGATGGTGATGGCTCTTTGCCTGCAAACCTTGGTAAGAAAGAACTACATTCGTTCTTTGGACAACGGCTTGTGCAAGAGTGGCTCGAACCGGTTCGTAACAGTTTGACGCATCTGAAGCTCTACTCGCGAGACATGTATTTTGGCTACCTTCCAAAGTGTCATCTGCCCACCTTTCCAGCTCTGAGATCTCTGATGCTCGGAGGAATGAGTTTCAGCCACAGTGAGCAACTGAGCTGGATCCTGGCACACCGCAATACTCTAGAAGAGCTTGTTCTTGACAATTGTCCGATTGTTGTTGGCGTAAGGATACCATCGACACTGGACTCGGACAACTACCCAATCGAACCTTTGTTCAACTCAAGCACCACAGGATCTATACTTGCACCATCGAGCTTCTTGTATCCAGCGCGGTGGCATGACTACTTCTCTTCCTTTGCGACTGAACTGGTCAAGCTACAATCTATACGCTGTGGCTTTGGCGACTGGTATGATAACACAGCGTTTCCGAAGTCAAAAGAGCTTGGTACTGGACTTTGGGCGCAAAGATATCGGATCCTGGATGATGGGTTTTGGCGGAGGCCGCCTTTCCAAGATGGTTCGTATGATGGTAGTTGGAGTGATCCTCCAACGTACCCCGACTGTACAGACGAAGACTGGATCGCATTGTGTGAAGTGAAGACTGCAATTGCTTCACGAGTTGGTGGTTGATACAATTTGTCTAAGGTTCGAAGCTGTGTCGACACTCTCGAGACATTAATCAATGTCAATCACTTACAGTCGTCGTCGCGACCGACGAACCGCGTCCCGTTTGGTCATCTCGTCGCTCCAACAATTTCACCCTTGTTCGGATCAATACTTTCGGAAATTCTTCCTCGGGATTCTCTTGTGGACTCGGCAAACTTTCTGTTGACTACCACAAAGCTTTGTAATTTTCTATCTCATACCAACCGAAGGGATACAGACTTGTAGACTCGGTCTTTCCCTGTTTGCTCTCTCTTTCTCCAGACATTTTAAGGAAATCGCATTGGCCTTATTTGTCCAAATCGACCAAGTCATCGTAGAGGAAAGGGAACGTCGAACGAACAAGTTCTTTGTTCATTTGGGCATCTCACCTTCTTAATATTCTTCAAGCTTTTCCTCGAGCCTTGCGTCGAGCCTCCTTGCGTCAAGCCTCCTTGCATCGAGCCTCCTTGCATCGAGCCTCCTTGCATCAAACCTCCTTGCGTCAAGCCTTGGGTATATCACTTCTTTGATATTCGTCGGGCCTTAAGTCAAGTCGAGCCTTAAACGTCGAACGAACAAATGTTGAACGAACAAATTTGGAACGAGTAAACGTCGAACGAACAAGTGCTTTATTCACTTGGATATCTCACACCTCCTTAGTATTCGTCGAGCCTAACGTCGAGCCTTACGTCGAGCTTAACGTCGAGCCTAACGTCGAGTCTTGAACGTCGGACGAATAAGTTCTTTGTTTACTTAGGTATCTCACTTTCTTAATATGCGTCGAGTCGTTCGACGAGCCGTTCGTCGAGTCGTTCGTCGAGCCTCTCGTCGAGCCTCTTGTCGGGTATCGATATTGCGTCGACGAAACTGCACTCGACACTCTGCTTTAAAACCATTCTTCGTTAACGATTTCTTCTTGCTCCTTCATCAACATTAACATTAAGTTTTTCTTCCTCCTTCATCTCACCCCCTTGATCATCGTCGAGTCGTTCGACGAGCCTCTCGTCGAGCCTCTCGTCGAGCCTTTCGTCGAGCCTTTCGTCGGGTATCGACATTACGTCGACTAAAGCACTCGACACTCTACTTTAAAACCATAATTCCTCCTTACAACAACTTCTCCTTCCTCCAACAACTTCTTCTTCCTCCAACAACCTTCTTCCTCCAACAGCCTTCTTCCTCTAAAAACAACTTGAAAGCCTCGACCAACACGTATACAGCTCACGTCGTCACGCAACATGGATCCCTCAAAGCCCGCCACTCCCGCGATCCAAGATTCAGAGATGGCCAACAACGCCAACACCGAATGGCCCGCTCAACACGTCGAAGAGACGAAGACCAACACAGGATGGCCCGCCCAACACTCGCACGACATGAAGTTCAACAACGGTCTGCAGTTCAATGCTGAACCTGTCGATTTTGACTTCAACTCCATGTCAGCCGGCCAGGAACACGGAACTTTGCCTGACTACTCGATGCCCGAGATCGGTTCGACCTATGATTACACCAGCATGACCAACCACAACGCCTTCAGTGGAGACTTCCAGGAGGCAATGGACGCAAAGACACCTGGATACCCCGTCTTCGACGCCGAGATTGGAGACTACCACTCGTCTGACATCCACCACTCGTCTGACATCCATCACTCGTCTGACATCCATCACTCGTCTGACATCCACCACTCATCTGATCCAGCCCAAGTCGGCCACGGCTACCACTCGTCTGACGTCTACCACTCGCCTCCAGCCCAAGTCGGCCACGCCTACCAACTCGCTTACGGCGCTGAGACGTCCTTCGAACCTTCGACCAGCACCTACGAGGCCAAGACTCCCTACGTCGCTCCCGCCTCGCCCCACGGCTCATCCGCTGTTTACGCTGGCGAGATGCCCCACCTCGAGCTGGATGGAAGCGGCGCTCAGCCATCCGACGACTTCTTCCCCGGTCCCAGCCCTATGGAGGCAACCTTCCCTCCTTCAAGACCTTCCACCCCCACCTCCAAGCCTAGCCTCAAAAAGAAGACAGCCAAGCCTCGCAAGGCTAAGACCAAGACATTGACAGCCATCGCTGGTGACGAAGACACCGAAGACGACACCCGCCCGCTCCTCACATCTCGTGACAAGGGCAAGAGCAAGGCCGAGGCAGCCACCGTTGAGGAAGAGCAAGACGAGGATGAGGATGATGGAGAGACTCCTGCTGCAGGCTCTTCGGACAAGCGCAAGGGCCGCAAGGGAGCAGCTGCCAACAAGACTTCGACCCGCACACCTACCAAGAAGTCCAAGGCAGGCACCACAACCAAGAGGTCGACCAAGAAGACCGCAGACGATGCTTTGAGCACCATGGGTCACAAGCGTGTTCGCCAGGTAATTTTTCTCTACATTTTGGCCACAGGTCTTATACTAATTCATCATCCAGGCACCCAAGAATGGCATTGTCCAGACCAAACCCATCCCTCACTCCTTCGAGGACTGTGACATCGCCGACCAGACCCTGATCACCATGCGCGAAGTAAGTGGCTGCTCTTTTTCTGACCTGTCTCACCCCTGACGATCTCTATAGGCTGGCCACACATGGGCTCAATGTAAGGCTCGCTACGCCGATCTCGAGGGTGTCCACCATGGAAACAGCACAATCCCTAACCGCTACGAACGTCTGAAGACTGCCTTCATCAACATGCGCGATGAAGACAACCTCCGCCTTTTCAGCATCAAGAAGGCTATTGAAGACGACTTCAACAAGAAGAAGTGGGCTCTGATCGCAGCCGAGATCATCGAGGACGGCGGAGGCGACTACGAGCCTGACGACCTGAGACGTCGCTTCAAGCAGCTGATGGACAAGGCTGGCTTCCCTGTCGACAAAGGCCTGGCTAGAGAGGACGTCGACTTCAAGATCGACGGTAACGACGAGGCCGAGGAGGACGATGCCCAGGGAGGAGGCGAGCAGGATGAGTACGAGGACACCTCGTACCACCAGGAGCGCCGCGAGTCCACCCAGATGGACATCGACGACGAGGAGGAGGAGGGTGGAGATGCACTCGCCTACTAATCAGATCAGCTCGATCGAACAGGCCCGCGAATCTTTCGCTTCGCAAGACGTCCTCTCCCAACACCAGCAAACCAATTGTTGCGTTTGCGAGCGGCGGCGGCGCCGTTTCTTCCTTGTAATTCTATAGTCAATCGAACAGGCGCGTGAAGCGGCCATCTCATACCACATCTCTCTCAATATTCGTACAGTAAATCCGTGTTTGCGAGCGGCATCGACGCGTTATTCTACCTTTGTGATCATATAGTTAATCGAACAGGCCCGCGTGTTGGTTGTTTTGCAACATACATCTCTCTCAATATTCGTATAGCGAATTTACGTTTGCGAGCGCCATCGACGCGTTATCTTTGTCTTTGTTTCTTTTTTTGACCATCTCCTTTGTATTTTTGAACAAGGAAATGCACTCCCAACTAACCAGATCCAGAAACATAGCGTTATGAAAATGCAGAACGTTTATCGGAATGTGAGTGTTGTCCATTGAAAGAAGGTATTTTCTTGTGTTTCTGTGGATGTTGTTATGTTTCGATATCCTTTATGACTTTTTATAGTACTTTTTATGCCTTATATTATTGGTGGGAGTGTGTATATTTTTCTTTGCTCCATCTGATCATTAGGGTTGAGATATGTCTATAAAAATGCAGGATGTTTATCGAAGTACGAGTGGTTTCCAGTGAAAGAGAATATTTTCTTGTGTTTCTGTGGATGTTGTTATGTTTCGATATTCTTTGTGACTTTTTATAGTACTGTTTATGTCTTGCATTGTTCATGGGAGTTGTACATGTTGTTTCTGTTTCTTATGACGAGAGTATTATGGAAATATAGCGGTAGAAATGCACAAATGTATCGGAAAGAAGGATGTGTCCAGAGAGGGACAGATGCCTGTATGCATTTCTCTGGATATAAGTGGATCCCCAGAAATGTTTCTGCATTTTGATAGGAATGTTTCAAGGTGGTAGTTGGAGGAGGAGGGGAGAGTATACCCATGCTTCTCCATTAGTAGTTGATAAGAAGATATAGGTTGTAAAAATGCATGATTGTTTCATGATTGAAGTGGTGTCCAGCGAAAGAGCCGTGGTTTGTTGATCTCAATGGATACACCTAGCTTTGTGCATACCTTTGTGTATTTTTATAGTCATTCGTTCCGAGCTAACGACCAAGCGGAGAAAGGCAGATAGATGAAAAGGCGAAGATCCCGTAGACAATTGCCGTTCACGATGCGTTGATCGCATTATATTGCAGCCATTCTTTTAATCTATTATACTCAATGGACGGTCGCACCTCCGTCCACGACTGACGACTGCTATTGGATGTGGATTCGGCACTTGCCTTCTTGATTCCCCTTTGCGCCCGACGCCCGCGGCCCAAGAAGACGAAAAAAGATTGCCTGTCAGAAAACGTAGATGCTGCGGGAAGAGAAGGAAGGAGGGAAAAGCCAAGAAATGGAAAATATGCAGGGCCACCCTCCATAAAAGCGATCGGGTATCGCCGAGCAAGGCCGACGACATGTCTTTATCGACTGCAAGAACAACATTGAGACAAAAATACTTGCCTAACACCTATTTTGTCTATCTTTAATTGCCGAAGACTCGTTCATCGTACAACAAGCATATTAAAAACACGAATTTCCTCATCTCACGTGCCGTGGTTGACGAAATTTGGTCTTTCTTGTTTGACAGGCGCCAATGCGGGTGAGTGTGGACGAGCGTTCTGCCACGAGTCGCAACAGCAATCACTACTCCTCTTTGTCGTGTGTCCGACTCGTATTAAAAATCACCAAAGGGTTGAACCGCAAAGTGCCGGGCGGGAGAAATCTTGATAGAGTTTCCTTGCCTAGATTAGGTAGAGGCAGCACCTTGGTGCGTGCTTTTGTATATGAATCCTTGTGTTTCGTGTGTTGGTTGTGGAGAAGGTGGCTGGAGCGTAGATCTAGAGAAGCACGGCGGAAGGCTCTTTGCGGTGGAAAGATGAAGCCGAACCGTGGATGGGTAAGATTCGTAGTCAAGATTCGTAGGTATAGGTTTCGGGAGTTGGTGGGTGTGAGAGGTCGAAATGTTTCAGGTCTGGTATTTGACTCTGAGGGAAGTCTCGTGTGATGTAGGTTGGAATAGATAGGTTACTGGCTTTTTGTTTGAGATGTCAGATGTTGGCAGTGGTAGGTGGTGGTAGAAGTGCACTACGTATTTCCAGGATTGACGGATATGTGTCAGTCCTGAAAGGATACGGTAGCTCATATGTTGCAGATAGGTGATTGCAGTGGCTGTACTCGAGTAGTAGTACTAAGATTATTCATGAAGGGTTGCTTCGATCAACATAGATAGTCTTCGATGGGTAGTCTCGACTCTCGAGAGAGGGCAGTAAGTAAGATCAGACGTAGGGGCATTATGCACTGCTGCATGAAGACGATCAGGAGCGGTCGTTCGAGAAATCGCGCAGGAAGAGCGTCGGCAGAGCATCCACCCCTGATCTGCTTCCATCTGTTTGTCTAGACCAACCTGATGCGTAGAAGCGCGACAGTGATGATGTTATGAAGTGGATATCATATCATGATGGAGTGAGACACTCGAAGTCGCGAGATTGCGAACCCGAGGGCTGCGCGAAGGATCAATGTACATGAGAGAGGGGCTGGTTTGTTTTTATTTCGAGGCCGGTTGGTCACCTGGCCGAGGTGGACAGGCGACGGCTAGTCCAACGGCAGACTGCCTTCGACATCCTGAGGCAGAAAGATGCTGGATGCAAGCAACGAATCTGTTTGGCTTACCGAGACACGAGGCAGGTTAACCTTCTCCACCATGTCTGGAACATGTTACTCAGATGCGACAACGTGAAAGTTGATGGGTATCGTCGTGGGAGATGGACGTGTTTCTGAGCGGGTAAGGATAAACAGGGAGAAACATGCCGGACAGGGTTCGAATCCATGCGCAAGAGAAGACAAGTCACTCGAAGGGTTGCTCCCGAGTCTCAGAAGCAGCGTGCGGATGAGCTGACCGTGAGACCAAGACATACCTTCGCATCTAAGACAGAATGTCTACTGGCTGTAACTGCTTGAGATTGTAGCCCTTGGTAACTCGAGCTGGAAACGGACAGCAGGAGGAATACCAACCTCCTCCCTGACTCTGCTTCGCGCGTATAAGCGGATCTTTTCGTGATATGCCCCCGCTCCACTGAGACAGAGCGTTGCCTGATACGCTGCCCTTGGCTCGTCGTAGCGAAGTGCGACCGTTGGCGATCTCTTTGAGAATTCCTCGCGATGGTCACGAGTGAGTATTGGCTAAAACGGTCGCTCAAAGGAGAGTATGGTAGATATCCGGGTGTGCCATCGGGCTCAACCGACGCGTAAACGGGGTGCGAAGAAGGAAATAAGAGAGATAGAGTTCTGGAAGCAAAGAGAAGAAGCATGAGGCTCGCGATGGTACCAACTCTGAATTGGTCCGGGAAAACCATCATTTCTTACCTGACTTGTCCGAGTACATACACTGACCTGGCTTTCGGAAGCAGGACAGCCGTCCACCTCTGCTGAGGGCTGATATACTCATTACCAAGAAACAAGACCGATGGGCTTGATGATAGCATCACTTTTGCCAATGTGCCGTTGGAATAGATAGCTAGCAACAAGATTGCTGAAACAGAGACTCCACAGGCAGGATCAAGACCAGTTGATCGGGTGATGTGCTTGCGGCTTCTCCGAAGAGTAGGTACATGGCTAAAGTCCTTGGGCTCCTGGAGTTGCCATCCTGATACGGAAAGGTTCGTCCAGAATGAAAATCGTTGTGTGTATAGTGGAGCAGTAACAGGCTCCGTTGGCCAGAAGTCAGTAGTCTAGATGATATACGCGTGCCTGGCCAGAAATTTCTTCACGTTTTTCCAGCAAAAACATGACTGGAATTGCTACACACGTGCTGGAGTAGAGGGCCGTTTTCTGAAAAGAGTCGCTCAGGATCCATAGTAGCTGTCGAATAGTTGCGGTATAGGTATTGGAGCAAACGTGTGCAGTGGAAGATGTCGTGCAGGACGTCAATGATCCCGACGGTAGGGCACTCGGCACCGTTTCCATGTCAGACGTTGCGATAATGTAGCAACGGTGGTATCGATATTGGCTCTCGAGTAGAAGAAGAAGCAGAAGAAGCTGCAGAAGGACGGGCGAACCTATCACCAATATCGATAGAAGGATTGCAACGGCCACTCTTGGTGCTATCGAAGGCCGTTTGGCGCATACAATGGCCCGTTGTATTTGCGAAACAAGTGGGCGCGATTCATGGAAGGCTGGCTCCAATTCGGCGTTTGCAAGGCACCCTTGATGACTTGCAAGAGTCAGCGCCTGTTTGCGACTTCTTGTGCTTGGGAAATGAGAAAGGAAATAAAAAAGGAGAAGTTCGTGTAAAGTTGCGATCGGCCAAGATGACAGAGGAGTCCAGCTTACGTCGCAGGCACATTTTGTTGCAGTCGACGGTTGAAATTTGATTTTGTGGAGATACCAGCTAGAAGAACCGGTAAGACGAAGCGGTCGATCTCGTCCCGTTCGGGACGCTATAGAGTAGATCGGCGCCGAAGCGGCAAAGCTACCGCTACACAGCCTCTAGCACCAAACCTCTTCCATCGACAATTCTCCTTGCTGGTTGCTTGGCCGGTGTCAGAGGCAAGGGTCAGAGAAAAAAGCACTCAGGGTTCTCTGCGGCGGCGGACGAACCGTGCAGATCGCTGTATGCAGGAACCAGCACGTCTACAGCATCTGTTTCCCAGTTTCTGTCGTCGCCGCTGATCAAAGTGTGCAGAAGACGCTTCAGCGGCCGTGTCAAGCAAGGTCCGCTCGAATCGTCAATCGCGCTGCGCTGCGCTGCGCTACTATCCTTGTCAAAGCTAACATGCTTCTCCGGCCAAGAGAAGGCCTTTACTTTTGGGCCCGACCAATGCCGTTTGTCCGCTGACGAACCACATCTGATATAGCTGATGACCAGAGCGCGCGGCCGTTAGCGCTCGCGTCCGAGAATGACCGAGGGTCGTGTCGACAGCCAACGCGGTGGTCCTTTTCTGTATTGCGAAAGGCAGTTGCAGCTTTTCGAGCTGGCCGTTGACAGGTCGAAACCGTCGTGATAAAGTTGCTTAAGGTTTTTGTTCGAATGCAAGGGCAGACCGGCGCACCGGCGCGCGCGCGCAAGCCCAGGATCCCGAATAGGCGGCGCCCACAGGAAACCGTGCTGCCTCTCCTCTCCTGGCTCTAGCGTTCCATCTGTCACCGGTTAGAACGATTTGCGGGAGCTGCTCCAAGCTCCCCGTCATCCACTCAGCGGTCGATGATGCGCTCCAATGGCTTCCACAAAATGCACTGATACCGTTCGGTGCCCTTCTTTTTAACATATCACTATCCCTCCTCTCGGCCTAAACCCTCCTCTCTCTACCCGACTCGCTGCCTTTCCCCCCTCTTGTGTGCAGCATCCCAGGACCCGGCAAAGGGAGGCACACTCCCACTAACACCGCAGCAACCTCTCTCTCCACATATCTCAAGAGAGTCACGCCCCAGGCTGTCAACCAACATTTTTTCAAATCGCACCTGCCTTTTGCGAGACCTGTTGAAACACGTTGACTCAGATCCGGATCACGGCTGCGTGCATAGCGACCCAATCATCCATACTTTCAGCCTACTTCCTATTCGACCTTGCATATACTTGGATGGCCAACTTTTAGCCAATAATCTATCAACCCAAGACATCAAACTAATACACACACCTCCACCCACCACTGTCTTCATCTTGCGCATCTACTGTCGCACATAATACCAAAGGACCGGATCCACTCAGCCTTTACTTGAAATAATGTGAGTGCTATCCTGGATGTCGGGACATGGTTCTTCAACCTCCTTACATGCCTGCAACGGCGCCGACAGACTTGATCAATCGTCGAAAAAAGCTGATCGCAGGCAAGCCTAGACTTTAATATCCATCGCGCCATCCGGTTCACTCCAGCTCGACCATTTCTTTGTCCACGCGAAACGATAGTCAGTATTCCCTTTTCTACCAGGTGGGCAACAAGTCTTGCTTCATCACACATGTTGTCTTGAAAGCCATTGCCCAACATCGTCAAAGTCGGAACGGGAGCTTACCTTAGCCGTGTATCCAGAACCTTGGGTCCATCTTCGGAAGACACCTGCAATCTCCTGCGAACGCCCTCGCCGAGTATTATCATCGACAATCCTTCCAACTTCAGCTGGACTGTCTCTTTTAATAACTTCCATAGCAAGACCTGGCTGGATCTACGGACGACATCTTGTTTTTGGCTCGTATATCCATTAATCATCAAGCATCAGATTTCGCGCGTGCAAGCCATCGACGGGTTCTTGCTTTATCACTCCAGCAAAAGCGTTCGTCAGGTTTCTGATTCCCAGCCCACCTGACGCAAGTCGACCTTCGTCGCGGTGTGCATTCTTGAGGTCGCTCCGTGCCTCGTTTTGACTCTCTTCTCCGCTACTTTGCAAACCTGGCGGTCAGCACTCTTATGCGCCTTCAGGTTCGTCGACCATCCCTTCTTTCTCAATCATTCTTGCCTTAGCATTTTATCCTGACTTTTGTTCCTTCCCTCGCAGACTCCTCCACAACTGAGAAGTGCGCCTGTCATTGTCGACGAAGAATCGGCCATCCCAGAATCAATCATTATTGCCTGTCAGGAGGCCCAAAAGGGTGGCCTCCTGGCCTCTTCGAACTACGGAAGTCTTCTCGCATCAATGTCGGGTTACGAAAAACCCCCTTCTTATGGCTACGGTACGTTGGTCATGTTATTGATGCTTCCAAGAAAGACTCTCGACCGCTTAACGGATCTACCCGAGGGTCGCGAGGCTTTATCATGGCTCAGATGACTGACCAGTACCGAACTAGGCTACGGCATTGCCACACGACCTGATCAGGCACCTGGCTATCCCGCATACAACCAATCATCATTTGGCCTCTCCTACTCAAATTCCCACGCGCAGGTTCCATCTGGTCTCCCTGATGCTGCTCAAATTCCCTTGCTCACTGAAGAGTCGTATCAATCTCATGACTCGTCTTATGCTCAACAAAATGCACCAAGCTATCCTTCGTACATAGCTGCTGGATCCCGTACCTTGCCTGAAATCGTCTCCTTGACGCCACAGCGAGGCCCTGCAGGAGGTAGAACCATCATTTACATGAACGCCACAGAGGACCTAGAAAGCAACGGAGTCTCGTTCATCGTATCTTTCGGTACCAAGCGCTGCGAAGGTCGTCTCACCACGTTGCCCGGTTCAGGTCAACAACCAAACTTTGCCATTCTCGTCGACGTTCCCGCATTCGAGGCTACTGCATCATCGAGTACCGCAGTTACCGTCTATCTCGAGATGATAGACAGTAACAAGCAAGCCCTGAATGTGCCTGTCGAGGTTGGCCAATACACGTACACAGACGCGACACCTTACGCCATCTCGAGTCCATCGCAAGGCAGCACGCGCAAGAGGAAGATGTCAGAAGACGCTCAGTCGCCTAACAAGCGTCCTTCCTCGCAAAACCTCCGCGACTCTCCCCTTCACAACCCTGCCGAAGTCAAGTACTCGCCGCCTTCCTCCACTATGGTTGACCCGTACTCTTCTCGTCCTCAGACGGCTTCCAGCGCGATCTCATACGCTCGTACTTTCAACGCTCCCGCACCTACCCAATACTCACAGACGTTGCAACAAGCACCAACGTACAGATTGGCCCCTACCCCTATTGGCATGCCCCAACCACAGCCCTTCAACTCGTATCCCTCGACATATATGACCAGTGACCGAGCAGCGCCTACTGCTCAAGTCACAAACGTCTCCTCCAGCGGCGCAAACCCACCTCTCATTCGCACCACCGCTTTGCAGCCGTCGCCCACTGGCATGTCACCGACCCAGCCCTTCAACCCATATGCCATGTACCCTTCCAACATCAAGGCTGTCTTGAAGCTGGAGGGTGACCTGAATGGCATGGCCAACGACTGGAATCCGGATGAGGTTTCTGCAAGACGTCGCATCGTACGCTTCCGCCGCAGTCAGAATGGTAGTGTCATTTCTGCTTCCTTCCAGCCCGTCACACCCGAGGAACATGCACAAGCGCCTGGCTGCATCTACGTCAACTGCATCTGGTGGGAAGAGGAGAACGGCTGCTACATCACCAGCGTCGATACCATCCAACTCTTGGAGTCGTTGGTTGCTGTCCGCTTCACCGTTGAAGAGAAGAACCGCATCCGTCGCAACCTTGAAGGTTTCAGACCTCAGACAGTGTCCAAGACCAAGTCCAAGTGCGAGGAATTCTTCAAGATCATCATGGGATTCCCAAGTCCCAAGCCACGCAACATTGAGAAGGACGTCAAGGTCTTCCCTTGGAGAATTCTTGCAGGCGCCCTCAAGAAGATTATTGGCAAATACGTGAGTTCTACATTCCTGTTATCTGCATCTGCTTTCTCTGTGCTAACGCAAACCCAGTCTGCAAGTTACTCCTCGACTGCTGGCGCTCTGCCTTCTCCAAGCTCGGTCGCACCGCCCAGACATCAGCTGCACAGCTCATCCCCTCCTTCGGCCACAAGCAACACTTCCATGTCCTTTCCTACCAGCGTGACTGCAACGAGCATGCCTATGCATCAGTCAAACATATCAGCAGGTATGGGAGCCATGTCAGCTGGACTTGGCGACTCACGCCTCATGATGCAACAACACCCGCATCACCAATATCAGCCGCAGCATCAGTATCAACATCAGAGTCAACAGGCACCCCTACAGCAGCCCCATGCTCATGGACCTCAACCTGGTGTCGGATGGCACCAGCCATCGAGCCACTACACAACCGAACCCATTGCGCCAAATCGTACGGGTAGCATAGATTTCGCTACTTTGTGGGAAACGACCAACCCACAAGTCCCTCAAGGCCACCAACAGCAGCGCATCCCATCCATCAGCCAGTCGTTGCCTCATCTGTGGCCGCAGCAGGACTGGAAAGATTACCGCACGACGCAAGCCTAGGCGCATTAGACATCTGACCAAGCAGCTTGTTGCGAATGCAGTTTCAAGTCTCGCATGCATGAGGGACAGTCATGTGGTTCGACGGCGCTAAACAATTTGTTACTCCCCATTTTCCTTGGCGTTCGGCGCCCTGGTGCTTGGTCACACTCGCAGATGATCGTCGGGGCTTGTGACTTTTTTTTTTTGCGAACCACACGCCTTGACAACATCATTCACCACCAATACCTTTTCGTCGCAAAGATCAAGGCGACGAAAAGAAAGCATCGTCGACGGCGCACTTTAGGCGTTTCTCGTCACAACCAATCCATCTCATCACATCTTTCGGAGTTTTCTTTTCTGGCAATACACCTTTGCGATTAGATTTCAAAGGGCATGTCTCTCGCGAGACTGGCGGGGCGTTTGATACCACTTTTATTCTTCTGGCGTTTCCCATCACCACACCACCACCTACACAATCATTCTTAATCCACCATAACCATCATCACCACTACACTTTACACTTAATTCAAAAACCACACAAGACAAACAGGCTTTGACTGGGGACGGTGCATCTGGGCGTTTCTTCTCTTTTTTCGTCTTTTTTCTACCTTTGATTTTTCAAAGGGTTTCCGTTGTTGTTTCTTTTTTTTCGGTTTTCGGCTTTTGCGCTTCCAAGAAGAAGCATGCTTGAGATACCCCCCCTTTTTTTACTTTCATCGCTATACCACAAACTCTCTCGCTTTTTTTTCTTTTTTTTCTTTTTTGCTTAGATAGTCACACATACACACACAATTCCAAGAGCCGCAGCTGGGTCGGTTCGTTTTAAATTCTATCTCTTTGACCAGTAACTACCACTTTGATCTGCTTAATGTGAGAAACGTAAGTTAGATCTCTTTATGAGGCTGGAGAACAGGGACGTCGTAGCCGCTCACCTGTTCTTTTTGTGGATTCTCCAGACACGGGTACGCGTGGCTGATGCATGTGTCACGCATGTGGAAAGGCCCGAACCCAGAGTCTGTTTGTTTCTATTTACGTTTTTTTTTTCCCCTGGGGGAAGGGTGGTTCGATGGGAAAGTAAAGTAAACTTGGATGCCGGAATGTGGTTTTGGTGTGGCTTTGCGGGCCGTGCCTTTTTGAACCCGACATTGTTTTTTTCTCCTTGGACCGACGAGTATATATCACAGGTAAGGTGGGAAAACAAAGGTCAAAGTAGTAATAATGGACTTTTCGTGATTGTATGTTGTACAAGTTCTTTATAGAGACGAAAGAAAAAACAATGAGAACAAACAATGAGCAAAAAGGAATGCAGAAAAAAAAAAATCTATGGTGTGAAGCAATGAAGATCGAGGAAACAAATTGGCTACAGGTGATCCGCCTTGAGAGATGCAAGTACATGTGTCTGTGTGGATGGAAGAAGAACGGTTGAAGGAAAAAGAAAAAAAGAAAGCATGATACGTGTCCTTCAAATAGCAACATGCTCGTAAGCGGCAAGCAAAGCACCGTGTCTATGCTTATTCATCTCTTGAGACCCTCCTTGTCGCTGCAAGAGATCAATCATGCGACGCACAGCTTCCTTGCACTTTATGTAGAGCTGATCTTTGGAGTTTGCTTCGTTTGCCGGTAGAGTGGCCAGGAGATCGGTCATGGTGAGCTGCATATCACAACAACATTAGTAAAGAGATCCTCTGAGTCAGAATATGCAAAGGGAAAAACCTACAGCTTCTTCAAAAGCTCGGTGTTGGAAAACCCACCAGACCCCAGCATCGCCTTCGTAAAACTCGTTGAGCCTAAAGTATGCCCAAATGGCCTCGTGGGCTGCTTCCAGCGCGCCGCGGAAGTTGAGTTCAACGCCGACTTCTGCATCTTCAAAGGCTTGGATGATCATCAGACAGTGGTAGTAGTTGCTTGTGAAAAACAGATTTTGGCGAACCGCTCTACCGCTATGCTGAGCCATCTGACGCAGAGTCTCGTAGTCTGAGGTCGTAAGGAAGGAAGGGGCAGACTTCCATATTTCGCGAAAAGAGTTTGCCAATGTTGTTTTGGCGCGGGCATTCTTGGCTATCGGGATGGATAGGGAGACTGGAGAGCAGAGGTTCTCCTGGACTTTGAGTGCCAACCTCCACAGAGACTTTATGTACAGGACGTCTGCTTTGTCGACGTCTTCGGTGATTCTTTGGTGTGGTAGGATGGGTGGTTCGGGTTGCTTGGGCAGATTCTGAGGAGGTGCGATTACGCTGATGCTCATAAGGTTTTCGATACGGGCACTGCTGCCTGTGTATCTGGTTGAGTCTTGGGCTTCGAGCTCTGTTTCGTTAGCCAAAGAATCAATCGACACATCGCTGTGGGTGGCTGTTGGAGGCAGTTTGAGCAGCACAGTTAGGAACGTGTCTTGATGGAGGATTGCCTGCCAGAACCTCCTTCGCGTGTGCTTCTCCACAGGTGATATGTTTGGCAGAATAATATCAGGGTCGCGGTGGAGTCGCAGGGCATAGGCCTGTCGTACAATGATTCCAGACCAGGCATACGCATCTGATGCATGATTGTCGTTCATCAAGAAGTAGCACAGCAGAATCTGGGCACCGAGGGCTCTAAGCGATGATCTGTTAAGATAAGAGTAGATGCGAAGTGCCTGATTGGCAGCAGAGGCTGTTGCTCTATTAGTGATTCGTTCTAGTTCATGATGAGTTCTCAAACTTACCCAAGAATTCGGCACTCGAACTTTTCGCATCATAACTTGCGAGGTCCATAAATTGAGTACCCATAGCATATAGCGAAAAATGCAGAGCAATCAGATCAGCATCCGCAGTTTCGCGTTCTTTTTCCGGCAAAGCCCAAAATCGCTCATATGCCACGTAGAAAGTTCGTCGATGTAGGAAAGGGTACACAGGAGCCACACATTCAAAGTATTTGCCGATCAGGATATCAGCCTGTTGCTTGCTTGGTAGCACTGCGAGTACCTCGGGTAGACCGCCTTGACAAGTCCAGTAGTTCGTAAAAGGATGTGAAGATCCGATGCCAAAGATGTTAGACGGAGTCTGTTTGGAGAATGGAACCTGTGATTGCAGGAAAGGTGAACCGAAACCGACAGAGGTTTCGCGAGGTGAGCGATGATGGAACTTTGAGAACAGGTCAGTCCTTATTTGCTTGATGCCAGAAGCACTTGATGGTGAAGACGAAGAGCCATCGACGGAGCCGTTGAGTTTCCGGATCTTGGCTGGTGGAGGCTTCACCATATGCCTTTGCTTGTCAACTCCGTTATCTTTTTGGCTTTGGTCGATATTAGCATCTGTAACCATTCTCAGTTTCGTGACACATCTACATACCTTGCATCAGCGATTAGATTGGCAACACGGGTGTATTTACAAGTCGATTGCCGCTTAATGCAAGCCAAGCATCCCGGCCGTCCTCGGTCGCACTGTGAGTGGCTCGTTAGTACATGTTGGTCATAGCCAAGTTTCGCAAGCTATGCAGATGTTTTCTTTTCAGAACCACGAAACAGAAGCAGTGGTGATACAAAGTGAAAGAAAGATGGAAAGAAAAGGTTACCTTGGTCTTGCGCTCCACACATTCCTCGCAGCTCAGCGTAGGCTTGTTACGCTTCTGCTTGGGCTTCGTGCGTTCGCCGTCAGGTGTGTATGTCCTTGCATCCTGAGCAGGTGACTGACTGGCACTGGCTGTGAGTGGTGGGAGCGGTGGCGCAAATGCATTGATAGGCGTCACGGGTACAGATCCGTAAGTTGCAGCATGGTATGGCGACTGTTGAGCAAACTGTTGCACTGGCGGGAGGTGAGTTGGTTGATGTGGTGGAAAGACTGATGATTCAGAGATGGGTAACCCCGACATTCTTGTCGACTCGGGTGCCTGCAGTGTTCAGCGGGCTGGATACAATCGTGTTTCTTTGCTTGACCCCACCCTATTGCGCGTCCTTTGTGGGATGATAATGAGGAGGTGGGCCGATCTGCGTGTTTCGAAACCTGCCTCTTGGTGGGAATAATCTGATATGAGCTACTTGAACAGAGCCTCCGGGAATAGAGGAAGAACGCGACTTTTGTCGAAGACATCCGGGAGCGACCGAGGATGTCATGACTGGGGACAGAAAAAAGCCAAGCCATTTTTCCCAACACCTCCGAGCCGTTTGCCATGTCGTTGAATCAAGCAAAACACTAACAAACCTAATGATGGCTAGCCTCTATGCATTTGGAAATGTACCACTGAGATGGTGAGCAGGGTTGAAGTGGCAGTGCACCTGGGGCGCATCAAGAAGCTGGGGAAACACTGCAGCTGAACGAAACGAGACCTGAGTTCGGCGCCTCGATGAGTACAGAATAGCTACGGAGGAGTAACGATAGCACATTCCTCGAAACGCCACGGTGAACAAGATGAAGCTGAATGGGGTATATTTATGGTGGAGTAGCTTATATCTCGAGCTAGGTCATTCAATCTCCATGGCCGAGCACTTATTTGTTGAAGTTGGCCTCTCTCTCCTTCTTCATCTCTTGTGTTGCAGGACGGTTGAGGATTCTCTGCCACCATGCCCAGTAGTGAGGCAGCTCCTTCTCTACCTCAGCGTGGAAAGCATCGCTCTGGTCTCCGAAGATGAAGGGCAGAAGCATGTTCCAGGGGATGAAGGACAGGTCTGCGTAGGTGTACTTGTCACCGACGAGGTATTCGGTGCCCGACTCTTTGAGGTGCTTGTCCAAGACTGTGAGCACACGCTTGATCTCCTTGCTGTATCTCTCGACTGCCGAGTCGATCTTGGTCTCGTGGTAGATGTTGAACCAGACGCGCTGGCCAAAGTAAGGGCCCTGTCCGGAGACTTGGAAGTGGAGCCTGAGGAGATGGTTAGTCGAGCTTTTTTGAGCGGGCACCTTGATGGGGACTTACCATTGCTTCAACAGGTACTTCTCGGGAGTGGAAGTGTATGTGAACTTGTTCTCCTTGTCGTACTGCTCGATCAGGTACTCGACAATGGCACCAGACTCCCAGAGAGTAATGCCGGTGTTGGGGTCCTCAATGGTAGGTGTTCTTCCATTGACGCAGAGCTTCTCGTATTCGGGCTTCTTGAGGTCGGGGAAGTCCCAGAGCTTGTGCTCGTAGGGGAGGTTAAGCTCCTTCATGAGGAGGACAACCTTCCAGGGGTTGGGACCACCAGCATGGCCGTGAATGAGGATGGGCTTGACAGACATGGTTGTAGGAATGATCGATGGTAAGGGATAATTAGAGTAAGAAGGTCAATTGAAACGATTGAACCTGGGACTTGGCCACACCGGAGCACTTTATATAACCCCTTCTAGTCTTCTAGACCTCTTGAGTTAGGGATACGTTGGCCTCTTGCCCCACTCACCGGTTCATCGAAGCTTCCATGATGTCGCTGCGGGAGTAAAGTTTCGGCATTTCGGTGTTAAGCATGTACTGCTTAGAAACACATATCTACCCCTCTCGAGAGATTCACCAAACTATTGGTGAGCACCTCGACCACTTTGTGAGTGTGACGAACAAGCGGTGTGAGCTATGCGAAAGGAATGATGACTTTGAGGCACAAAAATCACAATCTGACCCTGCCCACGTACAAGATCTGAGTGGGGCATGGTGACAAAGACCACGCGGGGTAAGGTTTGGTCAAGTCGGGAAAAAAAGACAGTAAATTAAGCATCATTAAACAGAACGATTAGATGTTTCTGGAATTGGGTATCTCGCAATAACAAAGAGAAGGACAGGCAGTCAAAAGAACTGTCAAGACCGTAAGTCGTAAATCATCATTTGACGCCCATGGCCGCCATGTTGTTCCAGTAGTCCCACAGACCGCGAGAGTCATGCTGTCCTCTATCTTTGCGGCGACGGAGGGCCTCCACGTATGACAAGCTTCTTTGGCTTCTTTCGCGAGGGGCTTTCTGCGTCTCCATTGACGTTGTGTGGTTCGACTCCTTCTCCTGTAATCGGACTCTTGGCAATGGTTCTGCTGGTTCCATTGAATCGTCGGACTCCGTATCCGTTTTCTCGTCGAGTTGAATCTGGTGGTGTGGGAGGGCCAGACTCTCGTTCTGAGGACTCGTGTCTTCGTTCTCCATCGGGGAGTCGCTCCGCGCCTGCGTCTGCAGAGGATGGTCTTCGTCGTCTGGGAAGGGTCGGCGTCAACTTCGATGCAGGACCTTGAACTCATTATTATTCGAGTTCCGAGGCGCGGAGAGTGACAGAAACAGGAGCTGAGTGTTGGGCAAGGAAGGGTTCGGGATCAAGTACCTTTACCTTTGCCGTTCTGACGCGGAGTAGGATCCTCGTGGTATGCAGCCTCGTCGCCGTCTGTTGGATCGTCGAACAGCATGCCCCCGGTACCAGCCTTGATAGCATTGACCATGTCGATTGCGAAATCGGGATTGTCTCTGAAGCAGTTGCGGTAGCTCTCAGCACTCTTGTCGCTGTCGGGATCCATGATCTGTCGCGCGGCGATCTGGGCCATGAGTTTGCGGAAGGGCGAACCCGCTGGAGAGCTGCGGTAGATTTCGTTGATCTCTTCGGCGTCGGGTACGAGTTGAGCTTCAAGCAAGCCTTGCCTGTATCGGTCGATGGACTCGTTCCTCAAGACTGGAAGATCGAACTTGTTGCAGAGCAGGTATAGCTTGTGGCAGGCTACCGAGTACTCGTATTTCTTCTCATCCGTCATGTCGGACGTGTCGTCCAACGTCCCTTGGTACAGCCATTTCACAAGCAACTCGAAGCCAGCAGGGTCTTGATCAGGCAGTTCAAGCTCGGATCTCTGCGAAGGCTTGGACGTCTTGCCGGCGAGGAATTCGGACTCGAAGTAGGGCGAATGGTGACATAGCAGATTGCGATGCAGCGACCAATGCCGACGCTCTTCACCGACGTAAAAGTCGAGTGTCGGGCCAGAGAGGAGCCTTTTCCACAAGGTCTTAGCTTCGTCAGGCATTTGCGCCAACAGAAAACAAGCGGACAGAGCTCAAGCGCAAGCAGTGCAGCGTGGTGGGACGTACTCGGCAAAGGTCTTTGCAGTGATGTCGCTGACGTTAGCTCTGGCCATGCGAAGCACTACGGGCGCGTTGTTGGCATACGCAAAGTCGCGCGAGTAGACTGGTGGCAGATAGCGATAAACTTGCTGAGGCGCTGTTTCAGACCATGAACCCATGCGGCGAATCGAGTATTAAGTAGGGTTGAACAGAGGCAAGGAAGCGAACCAGAACCATGACATTCCACAGACGATGCGATCGGATTGAAAGGGGGAATGAAGGAGTTGGAAACTTGAAAAGGGCGCGGGCTCCGTCATCATCGAAGGGGTGACAAGCTTTCGGGACATTCTGCTCGACCTCCCGCCCGCCTGTCACCTTGCGCCATGGCAATGCCTCTTTCGGCAGTGGATTTCAACTACCATGGCTGCATCCTGCAAGCGCACCGTCCGGCACGCAAACACTGTCCTATCTCGTGGATGCTGTACCACCTGAGTGCACTGTCTCCAGCAGGCTGTAGTTTGTTGGTGTTGGTCGCATACTGTCCAATCGAAAAAAATGACGCGTGATCTTGGCGTTTACGCGCCGACTCTCAAAGCCTGCTGCTTCGCGACGCCAGAACTTATAACCTCCCATCCACAACCTTGAGGTGGTGAGTTATCCATCTGTCTTTCTTCTATCGATCTTCATCATTACACGCTATTCGTCACTCACACGCATACTATCTAGGTGACGCACCCTTTCCTTCCATCCCTTGAGTCAGGGTTGCTCTACACAAAGCCCGGTTGGGTGGTCGGGGTAGGTTGAGGTCAGCTTCAGAGTCGCTTGAGCGTTGACTAGCAAGATGGTAAGTGTTCGGAGGCAGGCCATCTTTTTAAAGACCAGATTCACTCCTGAGTGTTTCTGGGGTCTGTAGGGTCCAACAGTAGCCGATCGTTGAATTTGGCCACAAACTAAATGTCAACGAGCAGGTCAGCTTGCTGATCTGTTAGGGACTGGATCCGGCTGCGGAGCGATCATTCTTGCTTGTCCGCCTTGCCTTGGTATCTCTGGCGAGTCAGGGCTACTCTTGAAGCCCGGGTGGGAGGGTTCTACGCTTCGTGCGTGGGGTTCTCATTCTTACTAACTTTGGTGTAGCTGCACGAGAATCATACCCTAACGTTAGCCTATGTGATTGTTCTTGGCTGACATTTGTTTTGAAGTAGTTGTATTTCATCCCACTCAATGGCATTATCAAGTGTTTACATCATATCGAAAGTTCTCGTTCAAGTGTGCGCACATGATCAAAATGGCCCAATATCGAGTCAATATCACATGGATGTGATTTTCGATCAAGACACATTTTATTGCAAATTTCGCGCATCTGGACGGTCGATCGACACCAAGATAGCAAAAGTCTACCTCATCCTTGATGCCACCCATGTCCGAAGCATAGAGGTCTGCGACAACGACGAAGCCATCCCACCTGGTGTCAAGAACGCCTTCGTCAAGCAAGCATGCAGCACGTCGTCGGATGACGTTGCAAGCATTCGCTTCATTCTCAAAGCTCACGCACCCCTTGTCACCCCCGACTTACCACTACAAAAGAGACCATCTTCGAACGATATTGAAGATTTGCTGCGACTCGGTCAATGTGAAACATTAACAGTCTACGTACCGTCAAGCGTCATCAGCAGGGAACATCTCTCAGGTCTCTGCAAAGCACTGTCCCAAGGTGTTCTCAAGCCAGCTCCAGAAAGCGTGATCAACAAGCTATATCTGAACGCCTCCAGTAAGATCGTCACTCATCTCGGGGAACTTTGGAGTTCGAACCCAACTGGGAGTCCACCTCCATATGACCCCTTAACGGCTCCTGGGGCCAGCAACGATGAATCGACAGGTCAATCCAAATTACGACCCTCGAACAGCTCCAGAGGACACGGGAAGAGACGAGCAGTGTCTCCTGATGTACATCAAGTCCCCTCCAAACGTCAGCTGTTAGCCGGAGAAGCTGGCCCGGACCCCTGGCAACCGGCGTTCGCAGCTCAAGGGGCTCAGATAGCGGCTCTTACTGCAGAGCTCTCGGCCCTGCGTGAGGACATGCAGCAACTTCAGCGGGCGCCTGGCGTTGATGCTGGGACACAGACTGATCGCCTTGTCGAGCCTGAACCTGATTCCTCGCCGGTCCCGGAGCCCTGGCAACTGGCAGTCGCAGCTCTCGGTGCAGAATTCACAGCATTACGTGAACAGATACAGCAACTTCAGCGGACGCCTGGCGTCGATGCTGGGACACCGAGTGATCACCTCGTTGAGCTTAAACCTGATTCCTCGCCAGTCCCAGACCCATCATATCTATCGCACAGCCAGGCCAGCACGGTTGAGAACACGGTTGACGACCGACTCATTATGTTGGAGCAAAGGATTACTGATGAACAGATACTGCAGGGGGGATTGAATGAAAAGTTTGACCGCGAAATCAAGCAGGTACGTGTGCAGGAGTACCAGCCGTGGAGATGTATCAACGCCACACAAGACAAATGCTAACTTTGCTCTTACAGAGCAGGGAGGAGCGCGAAACTCAGTGCTCCGCGCTAGAACTACACCACGAACACCTCAGCTCCCGTATGGATGGGCTGGAGAACGATCTCCAAGATAATCTTCGAGAAGAGTTTAAAGAAGGTCTCGAGGAGCAACAATTAAACCTGCAGGTCAAGCTGGAGGATTTTATTCAGCACCGACTCGAAGATGTTGAAGAGGTTGTCAAGCATGATGTGAGGATGGCGATGGAGAATGCATCTTGTAATCTCAGTATCGGCTATTGTTGGCCGGAATGACCAGTTCTCGTGTGCGAAAGACTGTCACAGTGTAGCTATAGAAATGCACAGTACTTTCCAAGTCAGAAGTGTGGCCATGGAAACACTTTAAGATTGAGTCTCTCCGTGGACATTGCTCAGTTATGGAAGGTATCATGCATTTCTATAACTTAGGATATTGTTCTCTGCCATCGTATGGGAGCGGTCGATCTCAGGATTGTGACAGTCTTTCGCACACCGGGAGGAAGTATGGGCGAGGAGGATATTGGAGATGTGCGAATTTATGAATATTTATGAACGTTGGTAATCAAACGCGTTCCGCCCACGTCGCGTCCATCCCCAGCGAAGCGCTCCACGACCATGTTTGTTAACGATTTCCATGAAGAAAACAATCAATGAAGGTTGCTGTTGAAGAATCCAACTTTTCAGACGACATAGCAGCTCTCTACGAACAAGAAGCAGAAACTCGAGCCGACAACAAACAACGAGGAATTGTGATCCAGCACCGAAGCTGGCCTTTGGCAGACGCTTTCCGCAGTGAAGACGACCGCTCTACTTGTAAGAGCTCACCGAGTGTTGTGAGAGCCGTTACCTTACTAGTATACAGATGTGCCTTCGAGCCAGGCTCTGTACACACGAAACCACGACCCTCCCTCGAGTCCACCCGCCATGCCCTTCATGTCCTCAGCCGTCGCAACTCCACCAGCACCAATGTCGCAGACTCGAGGAAAAGAAATGACGAACAATGTCTTCGTGGAAGACTCGGACAGCGACGATGATATGGCG
Source organism: Aureobasidium sp. SLJ-2021a (assembly GCA_019677095.1). NCBI lineage: Eukaryota > Fungi > Ascomycota > Dothideomycetes > Dothideales > Saccotheciaceae > Aureobasidium > Aureobasidium sp. SLJ-2021a. The sequence goes on from JAHRBU010000003.1 coordinate 253,049, forward strand.
CTACCACAGCAACAAACGAATCCAGAACCAGCCCAGGTTCAGGAGCAGCCACTTGCAGACACCCAACCATCTCCTGCCCTACCACCACCTACACAACCACAGGACAGCCAGCAACCGTCAAGTCAGAGTCAATCCCAAGACTTGGGTCTGTCACTCTTCGCCAAACGCACAATTCACAACCCTTTGATCTCGTCGACCAAGACGCCCACGACAACAAGAGTCGCCATACGCACATCTTCTGGCAAATCTTTCTCCGTCAGAAAGAAGCAGAACGCTGAAGCTCTTTCAACAGAAAGACTAGCGGCAGCGCGCTCCGAGGTTGCCGAAGGAAGAGCCCAAAGAAGTTACTATGGCATCGACATTCACAATCTGGTCAAGGAAGCCAAAGCCCAGCAAGTCATCGACCAAGCGGAAGCAGAAAGAAAGGCCGCCATGCCCTCGATAGAACCTACTCTCCCTGTGGATGCCGCTCAGAAGAATCAACGCACACTGATGTGGACGGAGAAATACAGAGCACGCAAGTTCACCGAGCTTGTGGGTGATGATCGTACACATCGATCCGTCATGCACTGGCTCAAGCGCTGGGATGAGATTGTATTCCCGGGCTCGAGCAGGAAGCCCAAGCATCGCAAGAATGCAGAGAATGCCGAGCAGGAAAGACTACATCGCAAAGTCTTGCTCCTTACTGGCCCACCCGGTCTTGGAAAAACAACTCTGGCTCATGTGTGTGCTAAACAAGCCGGCTACGAAGTTCAAGAGATCAATGCTAGTGATGAGAGAAGTAGAGATGTCGTCAAAGGCCGTATCAGGGATATGGTCGGCACGGAAAACGTCAGGGGTGTCGACCAAAAGACTGCTGCGGGCAAGATACGCAAAGCTGGCCGTCCAGTATGTGTCATTGTTGACGAAGTCGATGGTGTCGTTGGTGGCAGTGGAGGTGCTGGTGAAGGAGGCTTCATCAAGGCCCTACTGGATCTAGTCGCCCTGGACACGAGGAATTCGAACAAGACGCGCTCACAACAGCCTTCAGGAAAGAAAAAGGGTGACAATTTCCGCTTACTACGACCGCTTATTCTGATTTGTAATGATGTCTATCATCCTTCTCTTCGGCCGCTTCGACAAAGCACGGCTGCTGAGATTATCCATGTTCGCAAGCCGGCCATCAACTCTGTCGTTGCCAGGATGCAATCTATCTTTGAGAAGGAGAACATCCCCTACGATGGCGATGGCGTCCGGAAGCTGTGCGAGGCATCTTGGGGCATGACGAACCGTAAAGAAGGTGGTTCAGGCAGCAGCACTGGCGAAGGCGATATACGCGGTATCTTGGTTGTTGGCGAATGGATCGCCGGCAGACTTCGAGCAACCCACGATCCAATCGCAAACTCGATGCAAAGACTGACTCGTCGATGGATCGAAGCCAACATCCTGGCGGACCTCTCGCACGGAGGAGGCTCAGCAAGAGGCGTGGGTCGTGGTGGGCCGAAAGAAGTAGTCGAGCGCGTCTTCAAGGAAGGTGCCGGTTTCTCCAAACCCAGCATGCTAGCAGCACCCTCCGCCACTGCCTCGATCACCGGCATGAAAGGCGTAGCAGAGGCAGGAAAACGACAAGCCATGGACCGTCTCCGCGAAATGGTCAATACCTCTGGCGACATTGATCGCATCATGCTCGACTGCTTCTCTGCATACCCCGACCAGCCATACCAAGACGACAACTACCTCAGCAAACCCGACTCGGCATACGAATGGCTGAATTTCCACGACCAACTCTCCTCTGCCGTGTTTAGCCACAGCGAGTGGGAATTGGCCACCTATCTCGCCCAACCGATCCTCGCTTTCCACCATCTGTTTGCAACACCGAATCGCTCCCACACCAATGCCACCTCGAAATGGAACGACCAAGACAACACCGAAGACACCGAACCACCCACCCCCTTCTCCGGCCCCGGCGCCTCATTCCACGCCCACGAAGCCCAAAAGGCAAACCTCGAAATCTTGCAGACGCTCCAGTCATCGCTATCTCTATCTCTGTTACGCATGTTCCCCTCGCCCATCTCCTTGGCCACGGACTTTATCCCCTGGCTCATGCGCATGCTAAACCCAAATGTTACGCCAGTGGTCGTCCACAATTCCGGCTCTTCCACCGCCAGCGTAAGAAAAGCCGCCGAGAAACTCCTCGTCGCCAGAGCAGTCAACGCAATGGCGGCCTCTGGCATCCGTTTCGAGCGCACACGCCTCGACTCCGAAGGTTCCTCGCACTCGGGCCCGCAGACCTGGGTTTACAGGATGGAACCCGCTGTTGACGAGCTTAGCGTTTTTGAAACTTTGGATGCGAAGGCCGCGGGTGTGGAAAAAGTGGACCGTACGCGGTTTGCTGTACGACAAGTCCTGGATCAAGAATTCGTCCTTTACACCAAGAAAACCGCCGAGGCTGCTAGGATCCACAGAGGTGCTGGTGGTGGGGCTGTGGTTTCGCTCACCGAGACCACTGTTCCAGCACTCTCCCTCGACGGCGCCAGAAAGCCCAAGCGAGATTTCTTCGGTAGGGTTGTCGTTGAGGTAACTGCAGAGGAAACAGAAGCAGAGGTTGATATCGACGGTGTGCAGCAGCAAAAAAGGAAAAAACAAAAAGTAGAGGGGGATAAGGGGGAGGGAGAGAGAGTGTGGGTGACGTTCCACGAGGGCTATTCCAATGCAGTCAGGAAACCCGTGTCGCTAAAGGAGTTGTTGGGGGCGATGTAGGAGAATGGAGTCCGCGGTCTTTGAGGTTTCTGGAAATGTATAGCGTACGTTGCCTTTTTTCACTCGTTGCAAGGCTCTTTATCCCCTGCGCTGGAAATTGTGTTGCAAACACCATCTATACATGCGCAAAAGCCCTCCGAAATCACTCTCTCTTGTGTCTAAGTTCTCGGGACGGGGACGTCAGAGCCCGGGTCAGGAAAGTTGAGTACAGGTCATCTAACACGGAGAACATATATCTACCACATGGTCATTCGTAGCAAAGTACAATAGCACACTCGCGGTCGAACAATCAAAAGAACAACAAGGCGAAGGCGAAGGCGAAAGCTTGACGTTTGTTTTTGGTTTTTCGCTTGCATAACAGAGAGAAACAAAATCATGCAAGCCAGATCTTTGTTTGCATGAGAACCGAAAGAAAAAAAACGCCATAACGCCTTGCTGGAAACACCCTAGCCGGGGAGTTTTTTAAATGCAAAGCAATGCTGCTGCCATGGTTAGATGAGTAGGCGCCCCCCTCTCCTCCGAGAAAAGCGTATGGTCTGGTGAGTTTCAAGCGAAAAAAAAGCTGGGGATAATCAATCCTCAAGGCATAGAGGTAAAAGAATCTTTTCTATACATTTTGGGCGTTAGCTCGTGAGATGGGAAAGGATGCGAAGATGCGCCTTGTCGAGGTGTAAGGTAAAGGGTTGTGTCTAAAGGGATCCGGGAACGTGCTCGTCCTCTTCCTCGGCTTGCATACGGACGATGATGCTCTTGAGTGTCTCAAAGGTAAGCATGGTTGTCATGGCGGCGGGAACGGCGCGGATGAGGTTGGTTCCCATGCCGCTGTAGAAGGCGGTCCAGCCTTCTTCGTACAAGATGAGTCTGCAGGTCTTGACGACGCCCTGGTAGCGTGGCTTGTTGATCATGCCGTCAGAGCTGGGGATGCCTCTTTGCTGTGTTTGCAGACGGGTGCGCAAGACTTCGTGGGGATATGTGGCAGTGGTAGCGCAGATTTTGCTGATGCAGGTTGCGGCGAGCACACCAACCGAGTTTGTGCCTTGGCTTGGAGGAGCTGCGCCCATTTCGACTCCAGTAAATTTGAGTTTCAGGTACTCGTATAGAGGGAATTGGATGGCGACGTGTGTGAGGCCCAATAATGCAGGAGCCAGACCAGAATAGAAGGCCTTGATGCCCTCGCCCTTGTACATCTGGCGAGCAGCGTCCCAAGTGTTGTTGTAATGCCAAGGGGTGCGGTGTCCTTCGACAGCCTTTGTAGATATTTGAGACATGAGACGAGTCTTGATGACCCAGATGGGGTTCGTTGCGAGGGTGGAGCAGGCACCGGCGGTTACAGACGAGCACACGTGAGCAAACCACTGGGGTTCTGTTCGGAGTTAGTGTTTGGTAACAAGATGCAGACGGGTCGACTCACCAATGCGTTCCGAGTACTTTGTCTTTGCTATGTCGTAGATGCTCATGTAGACAGCCCAGGTGGGCAGATAACCAAGTACCATGGGCCCAAGGCCTCTGTACATGCCTTTGAGGCCATCCTGACGGACGATTGTTTTGGCAGTGCCGACGAGACCGCGGTAGACCTGGGAGGTGGAAGGGGCGCCTTGTGAGTGCTGCTGGTGACGGAAAGAGCCCTGGGCCTGCAGCTTGGTCTTGATGACATCGAGCGGGCAGGTAACGATGCCCGAAGCAACGCCGGCAGCGGCGCCGCAGAGACTGTTGATGTATGGCTTGGGCAATCTCTGAGCCAGGAGAGTTGCGGTAGAGGGTGGAGATTTTGGGAGGGACAGATCGTGGGAGTCGGATGCCGGGGCTGACATTGTATCGGAGGGGTCTGCCTCAATAGCTGCACATGTTCAGGCCAGAGGCAGATGGGGCGGGCTGAGGGCGACGGGACCGAGTGGATCGAGTGTGGATAGAGGGTGAGGTGAGGGTGGGTGATTGTGGTAGATGTTGCGGTGGTAGAGTGCGCGCGGCCCGGCACCGCTTTCAAGCAGCTTTGGTTAGCGATTGTGCGTCTCCATGAATCTGCACACAATGGCCGGGAGGGGAGGTTGGCGGGCGGAACGAGGAGTGTGTCTGGCGGGAGGAACGAGAAGCGCGTCTGGGGTGAGGGTGGTGGGCAGGTAGAGAGAGTCAACAATGCCGCCAACCTTGAGCCGTCGGGCCCGCGTGGAGCATCGAAGGGAACAGCCGGAGGTCGGCATCAGAGCGGGCGGGGGACCCATGGCGACGCTGATTGGCCCGTCGTAAGCAGTCGGAGCTTGGCAGTCGTCTGGTTCGCAACTTGCAACGACAAGAGTTGAAGGCGCGCAGAGAGTCCAAGACCGCTCGCCCTCTTCCGCAACCACCTCTCGCACCGCCACCATGTCGCAGCCCTCGCTCACCAACTTCATCGTCAAGCGTCCCTGGTTGAAGCGCTGGATGACCCCCCTCGCCAACTGGTACACCGACGCCGCCGGCTACAGAAAGTTGGGCCTGAGGTCCGCCGCCCCTGCCATTGCGCTCTGTCTGTCCTTGGACAATCACTGACGTCGCTGTACCTCTGCAGAGCCGACGACCTTATCCCTGAGGAGTCCGAGACCGTCCTCCTCGCCCTCAAGCGCCTCCCGCCCAAGGAGGCCTACGACCGTGTCTTCCGCATGCGCCGCGCTTTCCAGGTCCGCTGAACTCGACACACACCACACTATCGTCAACACGCCGCTGACCCATTCCTGCAGTGCTCCATCTCACACCAGCTCCTCCCCAAGAACGAGCAGACCAAGCCCGACGAGGTCCGTCTCCCACACCACTCCCGTCCTCCTACCGCCCAATTGCTTACACATACACCAGGATGTCCCATACTTGAGCCCCATCATCAAGGAGATCGAGGCCGAGAGAAGAGAGAGAATGGACCTTGACGCCATGGTCATCAAGAAATAATCGCCCTGCTCCTCTTCATACTCGCCCATCCCCCGAGTCGCCGCCGCTTTCATGTACTCTATACCTTTAGAATGTCCAAAACCGCCCCTTTTTCAAGACTCGACAACCCTATACAACGAGAATCAATTCCCATTCTGTCCACGAATGACTTTGTTTCCCACACGCTTCTACAGCGTAGTTCTCGCCGGTCGTGGCATACGCAGAAGCACTGTCAGCAGTCGAGACGGCACGGGGTCTACAATCGAGGACATGCTCGATAATATTCAAAAGATTCGAGCCATAGACGCTCTGCTTGATTGCACTCGGTCATCCGTTTTGCCTCACGCGTTCCTATACATGGTCTGTGCTTCATCCACGACTGTTTGACGTGACTTTCACCTGTCCTTGAATGTGCTTCATATGCGATGACTCGATTGTCTGCTCGTAACAGGATCCATCTCCCGTCTGAATACCACAGAACTCATGTCAAAACACTCGTTTGTGAATTGCTTGGTGAACTCCCAAGACTCGCATGCGTCATTGCGTCAGTCTTGGATTCCTCGACCATCTCTTTTAGCGAGCCTCACCTTCAACCATCAATCACGTTGATCATCAACATTTCATTATATCTGACAACTGCGTTCAACACTGGCTTCTGTTACATTTCTCTTGACAAACATCTCCAGCATGTCTCTCAGACGCTCTGCTCGTGTGCAGGCGCTGCCTAGTAATGCAGCTACGCTTACTTCTCAGCTCAAAGTCACCAAGCCCAAGGCAGTTGCTACAGATGCAAAGCCATCAAAACCTCTCACAAAATCACTCTCGACCATGAATGGTGAGCAGAAGGCCACATTAAACAAATCATCAAAGCAAGAAACGCCTCGCAAACGCCAGAAAATCAATCATGTGTCGCCACCAGCGCCAACACCTTCCGCTGATAGCCCGATGGCTGTGGCCCCGGCCTATACCAATGCCACAAAGACGGATGGAAATTTTCCACTACAAGACTTCTCTGCTAGGCCTGCGGAGCCTCATGCTGCAAATGCACCTGTCAAATCGCCTACTTCAGACCAGGTGGTAACAGCATACTCGACCTGGAGTGGCGACATCGCCGGACCCGCTCCTACAGGTACAACAAACTCAATCTTGGATGACGCTGTAGCACACCTCAAACGCATGGACGAGAACGGACGCCTAGCTCCCTTTATTGCTAAATTCCACTGCAAAGTCTTTGACGTCGAGGGGTTGGCTCAGCCCATCGATCCATTCCGCTCTCTGGCTTCTGGCATCATCGCACAGCAAGTTTCTGGCGCGGCGGCAAGCAGTATCAAGAAGAAGTTTGTCGGTTTGTTTGAACCTTCCGAGAAGCATAACTACACTGGGCCTCCAGACTTCCCGCCTCCGCAAATGGTGGCTGCGATGCCCATTCCAACCCTCAGAACAGCTGGATTGAGTCAGAGAAAGGCCGAGTACATCCAGGGGTTGGCCGAACAGTTCGCTACCGGCAAGTTGAGCGCTGAAATGCTGGCAACAGCCTCGGACGAGGAGGTCATGGAGAAGCTGATAGCGGTGAGAGGGCTGGGCAAATGGAGTGTCGAGATGTTTGCTTGCTTCGATCTCAAGAGAATGAATGTCTTTTCGACAGGAGATCTTGGTGTGCAGTAAGTGTGACGGAGCGAGGAGCCGGCTTGAGAAAAACGTGCTGACTTTTGTACTTCAGGCGTGGTCTGGCAGTTTACATGGGCAAAGATGTCAGCAAGCTCAAAGCCAAGGGTGGAGGCAAGTGGAAGTACATGGGCAGCGAAAAGGCCATGTTGGATGCGGCCGAGAAGTTTTCACCATACAGGTAAGTCTATTGTTGCTCCTTTTGCACTGTCTTTCTGTCGACCAGATCAAGTCTTTCTCGCCATCTGCACTTCTCTGCTCTTTAGATGGTTTCATGTCTGACAACCGTTGCAGAAGTCTGTTCATGTGGTACATGTGGCGACTTAGCGATGTGGATCTATCTGCTCTCCAAGACGACGAGATCGTATCTGAATCCTAATTCGACCATCGAACAACACGTGGGAGCTGCAAGAGTTTGCCACAAGCAAGAGATTCTCCATCTCTTAGATTAGGCAGGGAGCAGCCTAATACACGAACTCTGTTAGCATTGCCCTAGATGTTAGACATTGCCTGCTGCTGCTGCTTATCGTTCGCTCTACCTCGCCGCCAACCTATACCGACGTCGCTAGCGAGGATACAATCAAAGAGACTCTCTAGTCCTCCTTGCTTTTCTCACTCCTTGCTTGGTTTAGACCTTTAAGCTAGTAGGGACTATAAGAACCACCTCTACCTACCTTAACAATGTTACAAGGGTATAAGGAGAAGTCGTTACTCGGTTTCTCTATAACCTTAGATTAATCTACTTTATCGCTAGCAAAAGGAATGGAGTGGAAGACGACTCTGCACATGCCCCCTTGTCCAAATCATCTGATTCTCGTCGTCTTTTATGTGTTCGATTAGACGAACAAGAACGTTTTTCACAAGCAAAATGAGCAAAGACGGCAAAGACGGAGAGGACGGTTCTGCCCCGGATATCATTTGCGTCTCCACAAAATGACAATATGGGGTCGTGAAGACTAGCTAGGGAACAGTGAGGTTACACTTCGAGAACGTATGTGACTCGATGCGGTAAGAGGTGCGAGTAGAGCAAGCTCTCTTCTCGTAGTGAGCATGTAAGAACCGAAGGATATGAGCAGGGTCAAGAGCTGTTAGTCCAAGGCCAACGTTAGCCGCGAAAGGCGAGGTTCGGCTAGGATGTTTGATGATAGCAATCCAGGTCAGCGTTCTCTAGTCGGATGTTGCCCCAGAAAAGAGTATGGTAACCTCGGCACCGAGGCAGGGGGACAGGGTCCGTGTCTAACAACCGAAGGCGCAGTGATAAGTACAATGAAGCGATCATGACTTGAATTGTTTCCTCACACTCACAACCATCCCACACATTGCACATCATGGCACCCACACCTTCATGGGTCAAAGACCTCAAGCCTGCAGGCCCTCAGGGCACTGAGCTCTTGTCGCAAGAGCGAGCAAAGTCCAATGTCAACGTGCAGGCACTGTCGACGTTCCTGTTCTCTCAAGAAGGACTCGAGCGGAAGCACCGGATTCTGAGGATCCTGCAGCAGGAGCAGGTGTTTGACAAGTCACAGAACTACTTTGCCGGGCGCATTGATCGGTTCGAGACGGCATTGGCAAGGGCAAAGAGACTGCGACAGCTGCAGGTCAAGCACAACTGGACCGACACGGACAAGCAGATTGCCAATGAGCTCATCAGCGAGCCTGGCCCGTACGGCCTGCACGAGAGCATGTTCTTGGTGTGTTGCGAGTGACGATAGGAGCTCCAGCCAGCTGCTGACCAGCTACACAGATCACCCTCCGCGACCAGGGCACGCCCGAGCAGCACGAAAAGTTCCTCAAGCCAGCAAGAAACTACGAGTACATTGGTTGTTACGCCCAGACCGAGCTTGGCCACGGCTCCAATGTACGAGGTCTCGAGACGACGGCAACGTGGAGCTCCGAGGACAAGACGTTCATCATCAACTCGCCCACGCTGACGGCCAGCAAGTGGTGGATCGGCTCCCTCGGCCGCACCGCCAACCACGCCGTCGTCATGGCTCAGCTCTACATCAACAACAAGCCTTACGGCCCCCACCCCTTCGTCGTGCAGATCCGCGACCTCAAGACACACCAGCCGCTCGAGAACATCCACATTGGTGACATTGGTCCCAAGTTTGGCTACAACACCATGGACAACGGCTTCCTGTTGTTCAACAAGGTCAAGGTCCCGCACATCAGCATGCTCGCCCGCTTCTCCAGCGTCGACCCCAGCACCAGCAAGTACCTGCGTCCTGCCTCTCCTTCGCTCATCTACGGAACCCTCACCTGGGTCCGTAGCACCATTGTCTTGCAGTCCGGCAGTGTTCTGGCTCGTGGTGTCACCATCGCCACCCGCTACGCTGCTGTCCGTCGCCAGTTCCAGGACCGTGATGCACAAGATCCCAAGTCGGACGAGAACCAAGTCCTCAACTACACCACTGTGCAGATCAGACTCTTGACTCTGTTGGCCACTTGCTACGCCCTGCACTTCACCGGCCGCGGTATGATGCAGCTCTACGAGGCCAACCAGAAGAAGATGAGTCAGGATGCTGGCAAGGCCAACGCTAAGCGTGGCGCCGGCCCCGAAGAAGTCACCCCGGGCAGCGATCTGCTCGCTGACCTCCACGCCACCTCCTGCGGCCTCAAGTCGCTGGCCTCGTCCACCGCCGTCGATGGTCTCGAGGTGTGTCGCCGCGCCTGTGGTGGCCACGGTTACAGCAACTTTTCGGGTATCGGCCCCTGGTATGCCGACTACCTGCCCACCGCCACCTGGGAGGGCGACAACTACATGTTGACCCAACAAGTAGCCCGCTACCTGCTCAAGTCGGCCCGCAGCGTGCTCAAGGGCAACGAGCCCTCAAACGACACCACCGCCATCCTTGCCAACTTCCTCGCCAAATCCGAGACCGGCGCCGCCTTCAACATCATGGACAAGGACGAAGACCTCGTTGCCGCCTTTGCTTGGCGATCCGCCTTCCTCACCTTTGAAGCCCTCAAGCACAGAGACGAGAACAAGAAGGCCTGGAACGACCTGCTGGTAGACTTTTACCGTCTGTCGCGCGCACACTCGCAATACATGGTCGTCAAGAACTTTTACGAAGCCCTGAACTCGTCATCCATAAACTCGGACCTGGATCCCGCGACCAGGGAACTCATGCACAAGTTGTTCCGCCTGTACGCCCTACACACCCTCGAGTCCGAAGCTTCGGAATTCTACACTTCGGCTGCCGTCACCGTACGTCAGATCCAACTGGCCCGCACGAATGCAGTTATGAAGTTGCTTGCTGAGATTCGCCCTCATGCCGTGAGATTGGTCGATGCGTGGGATTTCCCCGACTGGCAGTTGGATTCGTCGTTGGGTCGCTACGATGGCAAAGTATACGAGGACATGTTTTACCGTGCCAGCGAGCTGAACCCGCTGAATGCCATTACGGTGGACCCGTACCCGAACAGCGATATCCTGTTCAAGACGAACGAGAGCAACAAGTTCAAGAGCAAGCTTTAGACGGGAGGTTTATCGAAAAAAGCACCAAATGAACTTTTTGTTGTTGGACTATCAGGCTTTTGGGGGGTTTCTTCTTGACGTATGGCGGATGGCGGTTTTTATGAATTTCCTTGTTGTGTATTTAACATGTAGTGTACGAACTTCTTTTCTTCCCTTTCCTTTTCCTCTTTTGCTAAAGACCTACTGTACCAGCAAATGTTCAATCCAAGATTTTCCATGAGAACAAAGAAAGGAGCGTTTACTCGGGCCACTACCTTGTCAACATGCAGAAGAAGCCTTTTCTTGCAATTCGCTCCCCAAAAAGCAGGATATGGCTGACCACTGACCCCGAGTGTCACATTTCCATCCCCGGTCATGGAGATTTGCACGCAAAAGCAAAGCAATTCTTTTGCCTGTGCTTTTCACATCGTCAGATGTGAGCTTGAGAGGTACGCAAGTAGTTGGGAGGTTCAGGGGGTTTATACAGATCTGCTCGCTTTCAAATAAAAGGTACATCAATCTCACAAGTGTCAAACTAGGTTTGTATCGATTCTTGGTCCAGCAGGGGGTGTATGAGAAATGCAGTGGTGACATTTATCCGCAATTGCACGCAAAAAAAGAAAAGTAAGAAACAACAAACTTCAAAGACTCGAAGGAATGGGCGACAGTCGTTAACAAAAGGCAGCAAAAAAAAAAAAAAAAAAAAAAGAAACGAAACAAAGACTTGCGCAACCGTACCCCTTATCCTTGCCATACTACATGATGTTAAGGGAACGCGATCTGATATTGGAATGTTAGATTGTAGTTGACAATGCCACTTACAACCCCATAATCCCACCACGCCAGACATACCCCCAGACATCCCTCACCCTCACCCTCACCCATCACCCATCACACCACACATCCCTCACCCACCCAAACTCAAACACTCAACCGCCGCCCTAACCTGATCCCTCATACCCCCCACCGCCTCAAACGCAACCGCATACCCCTCCAACGCCCCCAAGACCCCCCTGAGCCCTTCCTCACACCGTCCCAACAGCCTTTGCGCTTTCCCCCTCGCCTCTGCATCGTTTTCCTGTTGCTGCGCCAACACCCACGTACGGTGGTATACCATGAGCAATGCATACGCACTCTGCATGGCGCAACAGGCGAAACTGGGCATTGTGCGCGGCGTCAACGTCAACACTCCCAGCGAAGAAGAGGAAGGTGTAGGCAAAGGCAACGCAGCAAAAGCCCCCGCAATCCCCAACGCGGACCCCAAACACAGGCGCGAGGAAAAATGACTGCTAAACGGAAACGGGTGGAAGTACTCTGCCGCCACGGTATCTGTGGACGAGACCGGCGAGACCGAGGTAGTGAGGCCCGGGAGAGAGGAACTACAGTCGCAGGAGGTGGGTGAGGAGGAGGAGGAGGAGGAGGAGGAGGTGGTGGTGGGGGTTTGATCTGTGGGTGTGGTGGTCAAAGACAAAGAGGGCAAGGGCAAAGGGTCCGACTTTTTGAGATCGCAGTGTTTTTCGGAAAAGACGGGTATGTCGAAGAAGGCGCTGTAGCGGTGGAGTTTTATTCTTGCGCTGTTTGGGGTTTTTGGTGTTAGTAGAGATGCCCCCTTTTCATCACTCTTTCGTTCTGGAGTCTTTACCTGTTTAGCTTGATCTTGGACATTTGCTTCAACGAGAACGCGACAAGGGCTTCAGGGTCTGTGGTTGCGGGTTTGGCGTCTGTCCATTGGTTGGATTGGGAGATCAGGGGTTCGATCGTGTTGTGCAGGTTTTGCATGCGCGAGGAGATTTCCGTCCAATCTTGTTTTCCGTCTACCGCGAGACTCACTGCAGAGACGAATTGGGTTGCTAGGAGGATGGTCTGTTGGGATTTGATGAAAAAGGACCATGCCTGTTTTGTAGAAATATATGTTAGTTTTCTGTGACTTTTGTGTTTTGCTGGAGAAAGATCTTTTGGTGGTTATACCTCTGGGTCTGGTGCTTGTGGGAAGCTGGTTGTGAAGCGAGAGTCGAAGAGCGATATTGCTGGTGGCTGTCAAAAGAAGTGTCAGTGACTGTTCGAGACCAGATCGATTTATCTTGCAAAAAACACACCGCAGAGCTGACGATCGAAGCCTGACAAACACAGATATACTGCAATCCTCGAAATTAGCACAACTCCAATAGTGTCTCTAAAAATACTCACAGTCATCCACCAAATCCTCCTCCTCGCCTCTGCAAAAACATCAAGCTCGGTCCCGCGATCATGCAACGACAGGTCCATCGCCCGCATCAACGCCTGACCAGCCCGATCCCTCATCTTTGTAATATTGCCACGCTGAGCATACTCATAAACACTCAACACACTCAAAGCAACCACACTTTCCAACTCCAACGGCACCCGGGGATGAAACGCAGGCCGCGAGATACACGCGTGTTCATCCAGCAATGCCTGCGCTGGAGAAATGGACGAGTTCGGTATCTCAAAGTCAGCATCTATACTCTCCAACGTGAGTTTGGCAAACAGGTGAGCCGTCTCCCTGCGGGCAATGATGCTTTCTTGCTCGAAAGGTGCGCTTTCCTCTGGATGAGGGATCAGAGCCAGTATTGCCGAGATTGCGAGAGCGGCGGGCGATAAAGACTCGAAAGCGGATTCCGACGATTTTGGAAACCAGAGGTGTGGATTGTCCTCGGGTTGGGGAGATTTCGCCGGAGGAAGGATTGGAAAGTATGGGTGTAGCCAGATGTAGTAGGCATCCAATCTGTTTTGGATTACCCATGTGAGACTTTTTGCCTAAAAGTTTAGAGAGAACAGAAACTTACATGTCGCTATCCGATCGATACCGCCGCACCGAGCCAGTTTGTCGAGGTATATGGCTTTCCAATTCAACGGTCTGCGGTATAGGCACCGCTGTAAATATACTGTCAAACAGAGTATCCGTATTGTCAAAACCCAGATCCAGTTGCGTCAACCCAGCACCAGGTTTCACCATCGTCGGCACCGACTCTTCAAAGCCTAAGAGAAACCCGTCAGTCCATCATTCGACACACCCATCAGAGCAGAAAGAAGACCCACATTCTTGTGCAATCTTCACAAAGTCCGCCTTTTCATGCTCTTGCCTCTTGCTGCGCGGTATACGGGCACCGCCTCTTCGACTCTGCACATATACACATTCCTTGCCTCGATGACTGCACTTTTTGCAAAAGAGTTAGATGATGGAGTCTGCACTGGACAGAAACGGGATATGCAAAACTTACACCCGAACATGGCTCTTTCCCATCACACCGAATGCGAGACGAACGACTTGACAGGACACACCATCAGCAAAGCGATACATCATCCAATTCAATGCTTCATACACACCAAGATAGACACGCTACCTTGACCGGAGGGACCGCAAACGGCTTTTTCCGAATGCCAGTGGTGGTCTTTTGACGGGTCTGTGTTTCTGTACTCATGATCTTCGACCAGTTTATACGATAGTTCGAGGAATGTGATGTGATGATGTTTAGCAAGGTCCAAGAGATATGAAAATAGTAATCAACAAAGCGTACGGGTGGTAGTGGCAATCAAATTCAATTCATTGGACGATGCGAAAGGAAGGCCTGAGGGTTTCTCGGCCGTTTCGGAATCCCATAGCTGACAGGGTTCGGCAACGACTGCAAAGGCAGTCTGACTCGTGTCACGTGGTGGCCTGATTCGAGTACTAATCATCCCGATCTTGTCTTGCGTTGTAGCAGTACCAAATAATGAAGTGTTTGGAAAGGAGCTATATATATGTGAAGAGTATGTATCTACAGAAGATCGAAACACTCCACCAAGGATTGCAGAAGAGAGAAAAAAATAACAATATCAGAGCAAATTTTTAGTGATCCCCCAAATCATAAATCCTTCGTAAAAAAAAATGTTTTAAAGTAAAAAAAGAAAAAATGCCAGCATTCTTTGCGCCAAGAAAGAAAAAAAAGATTTTGCAGAACAGACATTACCCAGACCCATAGTCGTGATGATTGGCATAGAAAGGGTGGTGCAGAGGGCATGGGGTAAAGAGCACTATCAGACCACTAGTGCCTTTGGCTGCGCACCAGGCGGCAGTTTAGGTAGAGGAAGAGATGGGGGTGGGGCAGGTGGTGCTAGACCAACAATGGGCATGCCTAGATCAAGTGGTGGTAGAGGTGATGATGATGGTTTCTGAACCATGGGGGCTCGGGGAAGTGTGCTTGCATCCCGGAGGCATGGTACAGATCCGGCCTTGGTGAGTTGGGGGCGGTTTCCAGAGGTCATGGGACGGACTGAAGAGAGGAATGGGGCGTGGTCGGCACGAATCTGGATACTGGCTGGTCGGCGAAGAGGACGATCTTGAGATCTTTTCATGTCGTCGGCTGGCGAAGGTGAAAGTGTCATGGCAGGAGAAGGCGGAAGTGCTTTGACAGAAGAAGGGGCAGATGCCGGGGCAGCCACAACTTCAGCATTAGGGAAGAGCGATAGCTTGATTGAAGGTGTGCGCTGAGGCTTGCGAGAGAAGTTCTCGACAGGTCTGGAGGGCATTGTTGGTAGTGCTGGCAGTGCTCTTGTAGGTGGGGGAGCTGGCTTCTGGGGCGATTGTGAAGACCTTTGTCGGGGCAGGGACATGCTGTTGGATTGAGGATTGACTTTCAGTGGCAGACGCTTCATCGGCGGTGATGGCGCTTGCTGGTTGTTGGCCTGTGTGACCCCTTCTGAAGTCTTGCGTGCCGGCCAGAG
This sequence comes from Aureobasidium sp. SLJ-2021a, assembly GCA_019677095.1. NCBI lineage: Eukaryota > Fungi > Ascomycota > Dothideomycetes > Dothideales > Saccotheciaceae > Aureobasidium > Aureobasidium sp. SLJ-2021a. The sequence goes on from JAHRBU010000003.1 coordinate 268,524, forward strand.
TAGAGGCAAGTCCGCAACAAAAGAATCAGGACGAGGTCTGTCGACGATAGGGTTGGGCTTTGGCCGCTGAAGTTGGCCGGTCGTTGCTGACCTCGGAAGGACGGGACTGTCGCTATCAAACTCGTCGTGCAGAGATCCTATCGAAGACTTTTGTGATGCGTTTTTATCACGAATCATGCGCTTTCCTGCACTCATGCCAAAACTGACAGCCGAGTCGTGGGTCGTGACAGATAGCGGTGAGTCGTTTGTATCGAAGGAAGCCATCTTCTTAAGTCGTTCAACGCCATCACGATCTGGCATAGGCTTGCGAGGAACAGCCGCGTTCGAGTTTCTCCTCGAGTACGAGTGCAGTTCGGTCACTTCAGGCTGGGATGTCGGCGCGACTGCAGCACTCGAATCACGTCTCAGTCTACCTGTGGTCCCCACCTCAGGACTGGTAGTTGGGAATGAGAAGTTGGTGAAAGATGGCTGGTCTTGTTGGCCGATGGACATGCGTTGCTTGACACGTAGCTTAGGAGCCGTGGTGCTCAGCTTCTCGAGTCCTTCTGGCTTGAGGCCATCGCCCATGACAGCACCTAGGACAAGGATCTGTTTTCTTACTGCATTCATCCAAGAAGTGAGTTCTTCGGCAGTGTCCAGGATTATGAGTATACTATGTTCACCCACACGCGGGAGGTTATCTTTGAGTCCGATTTTGGTGAGGAGCGATGTCTGGGAATGAAGCATGTGATGTTCAGAAGCAGCAGTCGGCTTCTGGTCGACCTGCAGGACATAGGGTCTTCCGGGCACCAGATCACAAGCAAAAGCGACAGACTCCGGAGCTAGTTGTAGAGAACGTTCTGGTAATCTTTCACCACCACCCTTCTCGGGGTATTGGAGAATGATACCATCGTTAGAGAGTGCAAATATCTTTCTCTGGAAAGGTCCTTGACTGAGTGAGTTCCTGGCGCTCCTACTTTGTGCTTTGTGATCAGCTTTGATACTCTCAACACTGCCTCTTCTCTCCTCGTGGATGTGGGCTGGTATGATATGCGATGCATTCGACTTTCGAGGCCTGGTGAGACGAGACTGGCCAGACTCGTCGATGGCTTGTGCAATGGTAACCTTGCTCGAGTCCGAGTATATGTCGAATAGCGTAGGCAAGGTTGGCGTCTCGTCCTCTTCTCTGACACCATCAGAAGACGTTGTTGTTCGGCTTCGGGTCAAGTGTCGACGATCTTCGTGAACAGACAGTGAAGTGCTGGGTCTGCTATACGGTGTGGTAGAAGGGAGCGATGGCACGCGTGTGATCAGATCCGGACTCGGTGTAGCTCTTCCAGGCTCGATGATGGGAGTGACGGCATATCCAGACTCGTTGAATCCTCTCTGCTTTTCAACCCTAGGTCTGCTGAACAGATTGAACAGACTGGATTTTGGGTTCAGTCGTCTGTATCCACGCCCTGTCCGGGTCGAATTCGAACTTGGTGTGCTTCTTCCACTATCCTTGAGAGGCTCTTTTATGGCCGGCAGAGGTTTGTCCTTGAAGGAAGTCTGAATCGGAGGCAGATCCTTGAACTTGCTCTTGTTGATAGCGTCGAGAGCATCATTCTGATCGGCGGCCATTGAAGCCTTCAACACATCCAAAGACTCGAGATTTTTATGAGATCAAGGTGGACGAGGCGCGAAGAACAATGGAAGGAAAAAAGAAGATTTGTGGAATGGCTAAGAAAAGAAGCAGAAGAGCCGTGTTTGCGGCATTTGGATATGACAGTGAGAGAGCGTGGGATAGAAAGAAAGAAAATGAAGGGAGAATAGAATTAGATTAGCCATGTTGTATTGGGATGTCGAGGGCTTAGTCGGCCCAAAGTTCTATCTGAAGCAAACGAGACAGTGGAGGCGGACCATGCGGACCGCGCACGCAAGTGGGTTTAGTCGGACTGATTGAGAGGTCGTGCTGTAGGTGGCGTGGCAGCAAGCAATAAAAGGTCGAGTCGAGGTCTGTCCGAAGCACCAAAAGAAGGGTCAACGAATACGCATTACAGCACGAAAGGAGAGTCGAAATCTCAATCTGCACGACGCGGCACTGTGTTCTGTGACGGGCGAGGGCAAGTTTGCAGTCGGAATGATGGAATAGACACCGGCGCAGTGGGTTGCAGATGAAACTCGGCTGGACGAGGGGGGACGAGCGTGGACGAGGGGTCTTTGGGCATGCTGAAACGAAGGTAAATTGCATGGCCGGAGCCAACGCCCAGACGCCAGCGACGGAGCGGGTCAATAGCATGGAGCGGAAGGCGCGCCAGATCTCCCGTCTGCGATTCGAGCATCGAGCATGGACTGTAGAGAGAGTCGAGGTTGTAGGTTATCGGGCGTGTACCAAAGATGGCCATGGGCACTGGGGGGGGAGGGGCGGAAAGTGGGTTGCTCGCAAAAGGGTCAAAGCATTATTGCATGCAAGTGGCCATGTACAGGAAAAGCGTTTGGTCAATAGGACGGCTACATGTGTCTGGCTCCAACCTTGTTGGCAAGAGTTTGTGTTTACAGACGAGCAAGCATATGGCTAGCCTAGAATTCACTCGAGTACGAGGTGGCAATGTGGGTGGTGAATGGTTCTGGAGTTGGATCAAGCAGAGGGCAGACGGCGTGATTGCGGGCACTCGAGGGCAGGGTCGTGTTTGTCAAAAAGTGTGAGTAGACATGCATGAGCTCCAAACGGGAGACGGAGAGGCCGTGGATGGACAGATTTGGTTGTACACAGGTCGAAATGTCTCAATGGCACGCAGGAAAGAGAGGCAAGAGAATCGAGGCTCTAGTTGTCGTGCTGTGTCTTCAGACGAAAAGCGTGATGAAGGAACAAGAGAGGACCCGCAAAGGTCCGAAGCTGTCGAGGCTTTGTTTGGCCTCGGAAGCCTGACGTTTGGACGCTCAAGCAACGGAGCTGGACGTATTGACCGAAGCAATACACGAATAGTGAGAGGATTATACATGTGGCTAGAGAATGGATAGGACGAGCATCAGAAGATGAGCTAGTCACAGGATGCATGTAGGTGAGGTGGTGGGGTGACTTTCCAGTCTCGACATGTGCTGAGGCGTGACGGCGGGGGGCACAGCTGGCAGCGAGCAAGCGGTCAATCAAGCAGCAGCACTCAAGTCCTGCTCAAAAAGATGCAATGGCTCCCGATCTCAACTCGCTCCCTCCGTCGCCAACCCCAAGACGCACACCAGACAGCACAATGACGGCCAACGACAAGCACGCGTCGCCGCACTCGCCCTCGCTCTCGTCGCTCCAAGCCGCCGCAGCCATCAATGCCGGCATGCGCACCTCGACTTCTCCACGCGCCAGCGCCAGCGCCACACAACGCAGACGCTCCAGTCTAATGACCAACCTGCATCTGAATGATGCCCAAATCCCCGGTCCTGGAGAGATGCAAGAGTCGCTCCACCACCGCGCCCCCAGCCTGGGTCAGATGCACCAAGAGCTGGAGAACGAACAAGAACACCAAGTCAATAGACTGCTGCACATGATCCGTCAACAGCAGGACCAGATCGATGAGCTGCACGCAGATCCATCCACCGCTGCAACACCTTCCGACTCCGACACCAGGCCGCGCACTCTGTCCAGCTCGAGCAGACAGCAACCGCTGCCGCAACGTCCAGTCTCGTTGTCGCGACACTCGTCTCAAGCCATATCCGTCACCAGCGGCCCCCGAAGCAGCAGCAGATCTCCCGCCCTCCGTCCCGTTGCCTCCCCATACGACCCCCAACGCGAAGACTGGCTGCTCGGCGCAAACCGCGACGAGAGTGCTTTCTACCAAGCAGAGACGCAGATGTTGACCCGCGAGAACCAAATGCTCAAGGCCCGCATCCGTGAACTCGGCAAGTCTCATCACCAGTCCCCCGTCCATGCCTCGGTGACCATGTGCTGACTTGCTGTCCCAGAGCGTCAACTAGCCCACCCCGACCCATCACCTACTCATCACCAACCGCCCGCGCCTCACAGTCCTGCTGTCATTTCTCCTTTGACGAGTCCTCGCATCATCTCTGAACCTACCCGTCGACCCCAACAATAGCCACCATCTTCATGTTCGTCTGACGACTAATGAATTGCATCTCATCTCTAGCAGGAACATGGCGTCATCAAGGAGTTATTGGCCTAGGTGCGACACTGCCGACTTTGTTTTCGTATCCATCTTTCAACCGTTTGTTCTTCAACTTCTTCGTCTGCTCATCATGCTTTTTTCGTTTGTTCTTGATCTTGTACCTTTTCGATGAGCCCACTCCAAGCCAAATGCGTCTGTCACCTAGGGTCACAAAATGCCTTCCTCTGCGCCTTCTCATCCGCCAAAGCATTGCTCGACCCACAGATTTTCAGAGGTCACAACGACTGCTCCACAGCATGTCAGTCAGAACGACACAATGGGGCGAGTCACAACGTCTTCTTATAGGTAAATCTTCCTGCTCCAGGACGTCAATCTAGGGCTACAGGAGGAACTGTATGCAAGCCCTACACGTGTTTGACTGCCGGACTATCATACAACTCCAACTACCGGCGTTTGCATCTTGCCAAGAACTGACCGTTTTCAATCTGTACACGCCCAATTGCGTGGACTTTTGATATGGACGTTTCGATACACAGCTGATAAGTACAACGTGTATAACGGTCACGATCAGATGGGCTTTCTTACTGGCTCCCTGCCACTTTGACAACAATTCGCCCCTGGATCTCCAATCTTGTATGAGGCGAACAACGTGCCTGGCCTTACCTTTGATCCAGCGACATCCAAACGTCTACCGGCGAGAAGGTCCTGGACACACAACATGTCTTGTATCATTTCTTTATGCTTTATCTGTTGTATATATAAGCACGAGTCTCCTAACAATGTGTTGTGTTTCTTCAGGTCGTCCACTTTCCAACAGTCTGATATCAAAAGCCTCGCCTGGCGCGTTGCTGTCGTCGCCAAACTTCGATCTATCATTGTTTCATATCTCGTCTTAATTCTTAATCATGAAGTTCACCTTCTCTGCTGTTGCGGCTTCTGCCTTGTTGCTGCAAAATGCAGCCGGTCGTGGTATGCGCATCTTCTGTATCCGTTGGTTTTTCATGACACTAACACCATCCTAGTCATCGAACGTGCTACAGCTACCCCTGTCAAGAACACTGGCAAGCGTGGTCTCTCCTTCAGCGACCCTGCTTATACCATGCCTTTTTCTCTCTCTGGACAGAACTCCCAAGTCTCCTGGGCATACAACTGGTACCAGACACCGGGAAGCGGTTTCAACCCTGCACTAGACTATGTCCCCATGCTGTGGAGCAATGCATCCGACCTTACCGGAAGCTGGGCCACCAATGCACAGGCTGCCATCAACGCCGGTAGCAAATATCTTCTAGGCTTCAACGAGCCCGATCTCTGTGTCGCTGGCGCTGGAGCATCGTGCATGGAGATGCAGTCGGCGGTCAAGGCTTGGAAGCAGTACATGGAGCCCTTTGCGGGCAAGGCCCTCCTCGGTTCCCCAGCCGTCACCAATGGAGGTTCGCCTCTGGGACTTAGCTGGCTAGAAAACTTCATGGGCAATTGCACCGGTTGCCATATCGACTTTATCAACATCCACTGGTACTCGAACAAATGGGCCGGTGCCAATTACTTCAAGCAACAAGTACAGGCTGCACACGCCATGTCTGGGGGCCGCCCTATCTGGGTCACCGAGTTCGGCCTCGACTCTAGCGAAGGTGGCTACACGACCGCCGAACTCCAGGCTTTCCTCGAGGAGGTCATGGATTGGATGGACGAGCAAGATTACGTGCACCGCTACGCCTACTTTATGGATACCACGGGCATCTTGATGAACTCCGATGGCAGCGGCATGAGCGATACCGGCAACATGTACAACTCTTATCCCGAGGTGAGCGGTGCATCTTCTTCTGCTTCTCCCTCCTCTGCTTCGACAGCTGTGCTGTCTTTTTCTGCATCGATGGCTGTGCCATCTTCTTCATCGTCACCATCAACGGCAGTGCCGTCCGCTCTTTCCTCCTCACCTGCAACTTCCCTCGCTGCAGCAATATCCACTTACACCTCTTCAAGGACTACGAGTGCGTCGACTAGTGCGTTAACAAGCATCTCCATCACCAGCAGCAAATCTTCTGCCGCATCATCCCCATCGACCTCGCCCTCTTCCACCAAGTCTGCTCCGTCTAACGCAGCCACAACAACCGCTGCAACCGCCACCGCCATCACAATCCTCAGCGCCTACTTGGCCGACCTCGACGTCACCACCGCGGCCCAAGCCGCCTTCCTCCAACACGGAAACATGGTCATAGATACCTATAACCTTGCCCCCGCCCTCGGTATCGCTGACCCCTGGTACGGCGTCCTCAAAACCCTCTCCATCCTCTACTCCCACAACGGCGCTACCTATGTCTTCGCCGCCCCGGACCAAAGCGGCACTTATACCGTCACACCCTCCTCGATCCCTGTCTCCGCGTCCGCCCCTTCGATCCCTGCTCCCCAGGACGCGGATGTGGATATCGTAGCCCTGGTCTGGGGAACAAGGCAAATCAAAACAAGCAGTGTGTTTGAGAAGATTTACTATCAACAAATCACGCACTGGGGTTTCCAGATTAATACTGCGCTGTTCGGTGAAGATGGCTTTTGGGGCCACGAAAAGGTTGGTGTTGTTTGGTATAGAGATACTACCGGAAAACTGAAGAGTTTGGTCGCGAGAGAGAATGGGTGGGTTAAGTTTTAGAAGGGGCAAGAAGGGAGGGTTGGGTTTGTGGGTAATTTTGAGTATATCTTTAATGTTTCTTTTTGGGGGGAGGAAGTTGCGTTTTAGAAAGATATAGAGGATAGATATTTTTAATTCTTTGAGGGAGAGCGGTTTACTCTTTTTTTTTTTTGCCTATGGGTTTGTTTACAAGGTGTTCCGTATGTACCTAGTCGCAGATGTGGAGGGTCAAAGTCATCATCCCTGGGATCGTTGTACTTGTGTCGTTGCTGTCAGAGACCATGGTGTACGCCAGACAAGACGACAAGGTATAGGTAACATCCTACATCTCTGCTCTCGATTATCACAACGGTGGGAGAAAGAGCAGGAGCCGTCCACATGCTTGGGTATGCGAGAGTGTGCCTTTGCTTGCCTTTGGAACACGATACTTTGACAGCAATGCTGGCAGTTACCAACAGTGTTTTGCTCTGCTCACTTTTTGCCGAGCTCGTTCTCTGTTGGTAGAGGTATGCGGTGCCTCGGCTCTACTCCTAAGCATCACGGTCTTGGGAGAAGACGGTGGCTTTTTGTCTGGTTGGAAATGTGGGTGTTTGGCTACACGTGTTGTTCGCTGGCGAGAGTCCGGCATCTTGGACGAGTTTGCAGCGCGGGTGGGTGGTAGAGTGATTGCTGCGTGATTCTTTCCATGTCTCTTTGGTAGGAAACGCCCAATGCTTCCACCTCACTAGAATATCCACAGACACTTGGATAATGGTGGTGCTGATGGATAAGCGAAGATGACTTGGCTCAAACATGGAACCTGTGTTGTTGCAAAAAAATCAAACTGCTTGTTCCGTACGAGAACTTGCATACAACGAGTTCTGGGAATCATCTCGCGGCTGGAGCCGCTTAGAGCTCCGAGCATAGGACAACTCGATCCGATCCTCGCGCAAGATACCGTCTTCTTCCGAGTCGATGGTGTTGCGTCGAGCTTTACCCATGACAGATTGTCTCTGTGTTTCTTTGGATGTTTCGTGTCCCAGCGTGTTCCTGCGAATACGCGATGAGTGGGTGATGTCACCCCAGGCCTTGGGGATGAGTGCGCTGATGACAGGGAGTGATGCTACAACTACTGCAAGTGTCAAGTCGACTACAGTCCATGCCAGCAAAGTTGTGTATCCGTCTGGAGAGCGTTAGCAGTTAGATATTGAAGCCTGAAAAGAACACTTACAAGTGATATCATTGCTTATATCTTTCTGTGCAAGCTCGCGCAAAACACTAGCCACGCAGGATAACGAGCCCATCGAGAATACGATAAACAGTCTGATCTTGGTCTTCTTGTTCAGTCGCACCTTCCAGAGCACGACAATCGGTGTAAGAAGTAGGACAAAGTCCATGACAACGTGAATGACGCTAAGCGTGTTCGCGACTACCAGTGTCGACCAGCATTTGGCAGGTTGCGCGAGTTTGCCAGAGTATATCTTGTCCCACATAGCGGGCGTAGGGGAGCATTGGAAGCACGACCAGAACAATGCGAGTAGAGTATAGCTTATGAGCAGGAAGAGGAAGATGTCGTTGGCGATTCGAGGATACTTCGATGTGGCTTCGGAAATACGTCGGAGGAAAAGACAGATGGATATCTTGATGATGCCGACGGTTGTGAAGAAGATAATCTTGCAGACGATTGCGAGCTGTGGCACTTCAAGTCAGCAATGTGTCATGTTTTGACGTGAGGAATTGCCTACCTTGTTGAATGTATAGTACTCGGCATAAGTAACGTCCCATGTATGTTTCCCACCTCCGCCATGCACGACCATTGCTATCTGTAGTATGGGGTACAACATGGCCATGATCTGCGCTCACAAGTCAGCAGCTGGAGATTTGCTGGGGTGCTGAGACATTGCCCCATACTGCTCCTGGTATCAAGATCCAGTCGTCCACTCCCCATCTTACACCCGTCTTGAACTGTCGAAGGGCGAGTCGCAGAGCTGTGGTAGACAACATGATGACTGTCGCCACGACCATGCCAACAACGATGCCGGCTTGCTTGTCGTTGTACTCATAGTTTTCGGGTCTCTTCGGAACGAATAGGTAGCCTTTGCTTGCATCTTTGTCAAAGGCGTAGGCTGCTCTATACATGCCCTTAATTATGTAGAAGTCGTCCTGGTTGGCTGGCGGTTGCCCTAGAAAGGCCGAGCTTGACATTTCTGCTTTAATCTGATGTGCAGTAGCACACGCAAGCAGAAGACAGAAGAGACCTAGAGATCAGAATGTCTCACCATTTCGAGAGAACCTGGGCTATGTGCTTCTGAAGATCATCACCGAATCTTGACTTTTGCCGAGAGGTCGGACTCGCATGCCTGAAGCATAGACGTAATTATCCTACCTTTATCATGGCCAAAAACTCTGTATGCCAGATCTTCATTGAGGACGAAGATCATTTCTAGACTGTTAATTTTGCGGCCGATCCTATCGGTGCATACCAGGTCGCCAATAGTGGAGCGTCGCGGAGCGTCGCCTAACGATAGGATGCTTCGGAGGTGAAGCATCTCGCAAGCTCTTCTAGATATCAGCAGATAGCGTGATGTTGTCGTGGTCTGGAGCATACGCTTAAGCCTTCGAGTGACCCATGGGATATAGGTTGGAAGCGAAGACTGTCAAACGGTGGTCCGTTCATTGACAGGGGTAGCTTCGCGATGACACAAGCTCACAACACCACAGGTTTTCAAGGAGTTGGTCGCATATCTGATGATTGAGCCTCCCAAAGACTTGAGCCAAAAGCTGTCGAGAAGAAATAGCGCTGTTCCTTCTGAAGGCTTCGGAACGGGCAAGTCAGGATGGTGCGAAGAGAACAAAGCCTCGACGTCGTCGCGTTTGCCAAGCCTGGTGTTCATCACGCGTCGGTTGAAAAAGAAGGTGTTTGAGCCTGTCCAACTTTAACCCTCACACCGCTTGACATGATATATCACTGGAGAGCCAGAGCCGCTCTGTGCGCAGCGATGTGAGGTGATGAAATTGCGCTCTCGAAACAACTCTCTCAATGGATATCAAGCAGTTCATATGCAGCACATAATCCTCGATGGCACAGGATTCGTTCTTGAATCGAAAGGGTCGAGCTCTCGTTGGTCTCCAAGGTGGATCTTCGCGAGATGAGGAGCAAGTCTGCACTACTTTGGATAGGCGGATCTCCGGATAGACAACCACGAACGGAATACAAAAGCGACCAACTCCCACACCCCTGCCGACGACCCTTTCCTCTTGGCTTGTTTCAAGTATCGTGACTTCTATCTCTCCGCAGCAAATGATCTCCTCAACCTTGTTCAGTCTCGCCTCCCTTGCGAGCGCCGCTCTCGCTGCGACTGACTGTACTGGTATCAATGCCATTGCACCTGGATGTGCTTCGCAAGAAGCATTGCACCATCGTGATTTCTTCTACATTGGAGGACGTTACGTAGCCGGAGCTGTTGGCACTCTCACCTACGACCAGCTCTATGTGGAAAAGTTGACTCCTGCAACCGGTGTGAACCAGAGCAACCCCGTTGTGCTCTTCCATGGCGGCGGTACCTCTGGAGTGGTGAGTTGTGTCTGAACACATACTTCTGGGACACCTGTGGCTAATTGAAAAGACATGGCTTAATACACCTGACAACCGCAAGGGCTTTGCCTCCCACCTTCTGGACTACGGCTACCAAGTCTATATCGTTGATCAGACTAGCGTCGGTAGAGGTAGCGCGGAGAACCTTGACGATTATGTTATGCGCATTGGCTCCACCGCCGAAATCACCGAGAAGGGATTCACTGCTCCTGAACTTACCAACGCCTATCCGCAATCTCAGCAGCACACTCAATGGCCTGGCTCAGGAGTAAAAGGTGATCCTGTCTTCGATGCATTCGAATCAACCTTCATTCCCTTGACCAGCAACATGACTGTCCAGGAGCTCTCCATGAGATCTTCGGGTTGCCAACTACTTTCTCTCATCGGCCCTTCATTCCTGATCTCTCATTCAATCGGAGCCTTGCACCCTCTGCTTCTGTCCAACGACTGCCCTTCTTTGGTTGCTGGTAACATCAATCTGGAGCCTGGAAACATTCCCTTCCAATCGTACGTCGGAAACGCCACTTCTTCCGTCGGCCGTACGTCCGCTCGTCCTTGGGGCATGACCAACACCTTCGTCACATATGAGCCTGCTATCAATGACTCTTCTAAGCTAACTTACGAGCTCGTCGGAGATGACACACCTGCCAACCGCAGCTGCTACATGCAGACCGGGACAATCCACAAGCTCACAGAGATTGCCAAAGTCAAGTACGTTGCGCTTACCGGCAGTGCTAGCCCTCACATCACATACGAGCACTGTGTTATCGACTTCCTGCAACAAGCCGGTGTTGCTGCCGAATGGATCAAGCTTGCTGATAAGGGTGTTACTGGTAACGGTCATTTTGGCTACCTTGAGAAGAACAGCCCTCAGATCGCTGGTGTTGTTCACGAATGGATTCAAACTAATCTTTAATGTGTATAAATATGGTAACATAAGTTCCAAGATATCACAGCTCTTTTAATCCTCGATTGCAGTAACTTCCATTCCGAATCGAGTCGAACGGCACGACGGCCCGCCGACCCGACGCTCTACGACTACCTCCTCTGATTCCTGCCCAGGCTGCCCCTCCTTTGTCGCATGACCTCAAGAAGTTCCTTCCATAGATTTATCTCGAGAATGTTGTTTGCCAATCTGTTCTTTCAAGTAACCTCTCTTCAAGGAAATGGTTTAGATTTTCCTCCACTCAATCAGTGGACTGCCACCGACAATGCATAATACTGCATCAACCCAGGTCACATCGCCAATCAACGTGCCTCAGAATCTTGACCAAAGTTCAGTTGAAATTGCAGAGTTGCATTCAGAAGGCAGGGCGAAACCAGGAGCCGAACAGGTTTCTTCTAAACCCTCTCTCGATAGACAAACACTGCTGCGACTGGTTAGCGCTGGCTTCTCTTTCTTCGTTGCTGGTGTCAACGATGGCAGTCTTGGTGCTCTTATCCCTTGGATTATCCGAGACTATGGCATCAACACAGCAACCCTCTCAAGCGTGTAAGCGACAAATCCTCAATTTATATTGCCCGAGAAGCGTACTGACGATGTTACAGCTATGGTGCAAGCTTTGTCGGATGGTTCACTGCTGCATTGACAAACACGCATCTAAGTCAACGTCTTGATCTAGGTGCAATGCTTGTCCTTGGAGCTATCTTGCAAGTCGTCGCTCAAGCTTTGCGTGCTTGGCCAACACCTTTCGGTCTCTATGTTGTTACCTTCTGGCTCACATGTCTCGGTCAAGCATATCAGGATACTCACGCAAATGCATATGCTGCCGTTGCTGCCAAGGGAGCGCATCGGTGGCTGGGGTTCATCCATGCCATGTATATGGCCGGCTGCTTGGTTGGGCCTTTTGCTGCGTCGCCCATCGCATCATCTCGAGGATCTTCTAGCTCGTCTTCTCCCTGGTACTTCTTCTACACAATCCCACTGGGACTGGGTATTTCGAATGTCATTTTTTGCTTGATTGCATTTAGTGACACTGTACGTCTCAAAGCTAAAACTTCGGCCGCGACACTTAGGCACCGTGAGGCTGCCATGAGCTCGATTGAGCACACGGAACACACACCGTACGAGCCAAGCGCCATTGAACTCATCAAGAAGACTTTCATGCAGAAAAGTTTCTGGAACCTGAGTATCTTCTACTTTTTCTACCTCGGAGCCACCATCACTGCCAGCGGATGGGTCGTCGAGTATCTTGTGGACGTACGCAACGGCAACATCGCTGCGAGTGGGTACGTCCCTGCTGGGTTCTCTGGGGGTGCTCTTTTGGGTAGACTGCTTCTTCCTGAACCCACTCGTCGCTTCGGAGAGAGGTTGATGGTCTCGATCTATTGTCTCATCTGCATCGGCCTGCAGATAATGTTCTGGCTGTGAGTGTGAAGTAGGACCAGAAGAGCTGACCCTGATGCTAACATGTAATAAGTGTTCCAAATACCATTGCAGCAGCCGTTGCAATCAGTCTGGTCGGCTTCTTCTCCGGTCCTCTATTCGCTACGGTAAGTCTGGCGATATCTTACACACATGGTTTGCTAATCAAGACAGGGCATTTCCGTCGGCTCGCGACTCTTTCCCGCAGACATCCGGTCAACAGCACTCTCGTTGGTTTTCGTATTCGCGCAGATTGGTGGCTCCTTGTTTCCAGTCATCACAGGACTTGTCAGCTCTAGCAAGGGTGTATGGGTGCTTCAACCAATGCTAGTGGGTTTGATCTCAGCCACTGCGATCAGTTGGCTGTTGGTACCTCAACCCAAGTCTGCGAACGTTGAGCTGCACCAGGAGTGAAAGTAACGAGACAGTTCAGACAAATATTGACATTGAATGTTATCGGGACAGACCGCGATTTACACATACCTCTATTCCACTCTTGCTTGCGTGTTGTTCACCTCTTAATCCTTCTTGCGGCCAATTCTAGGAAGACATAACCATAGTACTAGCTGTATACCAAACAATGCAAGGATGATTGGCTGCAACACTTGAACACCTTTAGCTTGAGCAAGCGCGCCGATGGCAAAGGGGAAGATGGCTCCGCCAGAACCACCAAAGGCAGCTGCAAACCCAACTGCGGGTACGTGTAGATGTTTTGGCAGCAATTTCGTCGTTACCACCACGATGGCTGGGAACATTGGGCCCAGGAAGAAGCCTTGGAAACTGACTGCAACGGCTGAGACGTAGAATGACGGGACCAGCCAGAAGAGGAGCTCTAGGCCCATTGCAATGGGAAGGTAGATCTACTTACGTTAGCAAAGTCTTAAGAAGATCGTAACGCGAGACTCACCGATACTGCCAGCTTCTCGCCGATGCGGGGTGTGACGAACCCAAGCACGATTCGGCCCATGGTGATACCAAGCCAGAAGCCCACCGAGACCATACCACTGGCGAACTCGTTGCCATTCCTGACTTTGAGCATAAACTGCACGATCCAGCCACCCAAGGCGACTTCGCTACCCACGTAGCAAAGAAGGAAAGCCGCACACAGCCATGTGATTCGAGCTGCGGGCATTTTCATCGTTACTTGGGAAAGTCCGTGTTTGGAGGACTCGTCTTCAGAAGTCGCAGAGCGATATGCAGTGCCATTGACTTCCCAGAAAGCATGGACGGAGGTCACCAGCTCGATGGTCGCAGCACCGATCTATGATGTTGGTCAGTAAGCCGTCTGCATCTTGGAGATGACAACACTTATACCATAACGTAGTACCAAGAGTACCATGGAAGCCCAGCTTTGGAAATCATAGACGTCGCAATCAAAGGCGCGATGGTAGCTCCAGCACCGTAAGCGCCGTGAAGGAGTCCCAGTATCTCGTTTGCATTCTGCATAGCACCGATCCAAGCATTCCAAGCCGAGTCGACCAGACCATTACCGAAGCCTGCCAAAACGAATGCGACAACTAGGACTGGGTATGGAGGATGCAGACAGATGATGATATATGCGATCAAATGAGCCGTGGGAGCAATGACTGCCACTCCTCTTTGTCCAAACTTCATGTGGATCGAGTTGTTGATGAGAGCCGATAGCGTGTACCCAACAAATGGCGATAGGAAGACCAAAGAGACAATGAGATAGCTAAGATTATAGTATTTCTCCAGGTACGGAAGAAGCGGTCCATATGATGCATCGTTCATGCCTGTCACTGCTAGGGACCAGAAAGTGACTGGGACGCGGTATTTGTTTATCGAAGGGACCTTCCATGTTTGTTGCGATTCGACCATGGCTGTGTCTGATCGATCATCTTTTGGCACATCCACTGTGTCTCTTTCCTGGAGTTCGATGGTTTCGGTCGCTGTAGCCATATCGAAGATGGGATGATCAGTTCAATGAACACAAAGATATGTTTAGCAGGTCGAGAGGAGGAGATTCGAGTTTGGAAGGCAATCTTTATATGTACACAGGATGTATTGCCGCCACGTAAGTTGGAAAGGATGTGTTCATGATGTTGGAGCACTTGTACCTAGTGGCTTGGCATGAGCGTCGCGTACATACATACCTCTGTTCCCTTCTTATTCAGTTAAGGTAGATACCATCAGTAGTCATCACAATTCAGAACGGTTGACATCCGATGCTTTCGAGAGTCCCGATGTACTGTTGTAGTAATTCCGAGCGCCTTTTCTTCGGTCGCTTCTGCTGAGAAAGAAAAAAAAAAAAACACAAAAATGATAGCATCAACAACTCGGGGAGTCGTGATGAACTTTTCGGTCCGAGAACAGCCGGGCGCTGGGCAATCCTCAAGATGCTCACCTCCACACACTTGGCACTGGAGATCTCTTCGGCTGTTCGCACCGCAGTCCCGTCTACACATGTTCCTACCATCCCTAAGCATGTTCTTCTGCTCTCTTCCAAATGGCTTCACCTGACGATGCTTTTCAGCAGTGTGCGGCAATCTCGCATCTTAGACTGGGCTGGTGACCTCTGCGTCTCATGGCAACCAGGTTCACCTGCATTGCTTACGGAGACAGGCAGTTAAGATCCGTTGTTTGAATGTGGATTCTCTCTAGCAAGTCATCGAGGATCGAATCTGAAGTGTACTCTGGACTACTTCTGCTGTAATGATGAAGATGGGCAAGCTAAAGTGCAGATTGAGGTGGTTGGTAATGTTCACCTTGCCATTTGATGCTCTTCTATCAGCTGCAACCTCTTCTTTTCATCTCATCAAGCGGACGAGTATCAATGGTCTTTCACCCTGACACTACCATTCCCTAACTCTAGTCCACCAGTTATTCGCTGGGAGGTCTTTTTGCTTTAGCACGATGACAAGATGGATACTAAGCTTGGATGGTTATAAAACCAAGTAAGGCTACTTGAGAACTGCGGAACTCTCAAGGTGAGCGGTCTGTGGTTCAAGTGCCTTGACACATGCCAGTCAGTGTGGGTTCCTTCCAAATTCTTTCCTTCCGCAGATGCCAGCTGGGCATGCGCAATCTGCATGATCATCACGATCTTCTCAACTCCAACACAGCAGCGATGGTCTGGCGCTCAAGACGCTACACAAATATGTCTTGCAAACACAAGCATGAAAGTGTACTAGACGATGCCACGGCACTGCTGAAATGCCGCTGGAAGTGTAAAGCCGACCTCACTCACTGCA
Organism: Aureobasidium sp. SLJ-2021a; assembly: GCA_019677095.1. Lineage (NCBI taxonomy): Eukaryota > Fungi > Ascomycota > Dothideomycetes > Dothideales > Saccotheciaceae > Aureobasidium > Aureobasidium sp. SLJ-2021a. The sequence goes on from JAHRBU010000003.1 coordinate 284,374, forward strand.
ATCGTCTTTTCCTTTCGCCCCTCACAACAACCACTCCCACTCTTCCTTAACCCTCAGCCAAACAAGCCAAGCAATCAACGAAAAGTTCTAAGCGTAGTTCGCATTCCAAAGATTCCCTTCTGAAACCTCACGCGGAAGGATTTACACAAAAGAAGCAGTCGAATGGGTAGTTTTCAACTAGCAAAAATCCGGTCTCAGAGTAAAGTCTTCACTGACGCGGATATTGCCCTTGCACTGGGATGAGGAAGAAGAGAGAGGGATTTGGCAAGGAGAGTAAGGGGGTTTTATAGGTTGGTGTGGGAGGGAGTGAGTCATGGAGGTTTAGGCAGCAGTGGTGGTGAGCGCAGAGTGCCCGTTCACTGGATGTGAGTGAGGTGGGAGAACAGTGAATGAGATTTGTGCTGGAGAGGTTGACGGTTGGTTCTTTCGTTTCAAGCCCTCCTTCTTCCGAACTCATTCGAGGCTCTTCTTACTTCACGTTCCATCCTTCCTTCCACGGTCTATCAATTTGGTCGTCCTGAACATGCCAAATGCTATCCGCTACATCAACCTCGATACTTGCAACGCCTTATCAGCCATCTCAGCATCCAGCCGCAAATCCTCCCTCAAAGCCTCAAACCTCGACTTCCAAAACGCCCACCTCCTTCCATCCACCTCAGTCGTACCATCCTGATTCTTCCAAAGCTGTCCAGCCATCGCCCACCAAGGCTGCCCTTCGAACCCAGCATCCAAAGCTTCCCAAACAGTATCCCCTGCCAACAAGATCCATCTGCAAGCTGCAGGGAAATGCAGTGCCATGTTTTTACCCCATCGTGACTTTGGAGGATGTTCGAGCGCCCACGCCAAAGCTCTAAAAGCATAGATTACACAGGTGCCGAATAAAGCTGGAAAAGCGGTGCCGTGGTCGCGAACCAGGATGGCGACAAAGGTATTTGCATTCGTCCACTTGCACTGTGCGGTTTCCGCAGACTCGTTTCTGCTGAGAAAGGCTTCAGGTCCTTGCATATACTCTGTAAGGTTCAAGGAAAAGTTCGGGAGGTCACGCCAGAAGAGTTCTTTTTCCCCATCTAACATGACTACAAATTGGTCGGGTTGGTCGGTGAGGGTTTCCATCGAGTCATTGGGTAGTATGGGATTTCTCAATGTGTTGATAGATCCCGGGAGACTAGCCAGACAAGCTAGTAGATCCGCAAGAGTAGACAACATCTCCATATCCGAAAAGTGCTCGACAGCCTGGAAAAAGCAACCCCACATGTTGCTGTAGCGGTTCAAGACATCTCTTGTCCACAAGATAATGTCCGCTAGACGTTCGGCTGCGTCTTGAGGTCGACACTTTGACTCCAGCAGATCTTGGATTGTCTGGACAATGTGCCATTGAGCAGACTGGGGATCCAATGTCGGTTGAGCGGGTGGTGTCGAGGATCTATCGCCGTTTGCTGGATATATTCGACCCAGCCATTCGTGCTGTTGTCTGACGTATTCTTCCATCATGGTATGCGATGTTCTTGAAAATTTGATGGAGGAATGGTGCAGTCGAAGTGACATGGCAGAACTGATCTAGGCAGCAGTGGCGTACGTCATCGGGACTTCAAGTCATGGCGAAGAACTATCGAATGGAAGAATTCACTATGAGTGATAAAGAACAGCGACGAGAACGAGGTATGCTCCAGATGGTGTGGCTGATGTCGTGGTTGAGACCTGTATGTGAATGGGTGAGGGCATCTGCGAGAGCAAAGACGGAGTGAGACATGAGTGGGTTAAAGATGACGGAGTTGTCAACATACACCCAGATAGATACAACCATTAGCAAAGAAGCCGATGCGAAGAACACAAAAGCAAAAAGGCTAGACAAGTTAAGAAAGCATGGTTAAGGCTGGTGGTAATCAATTCAAGGCTGAATCGGAAACCACCAGCCGTCACTTCGCAAAACACTAGGCACCAGGAGAAGAGATCAAGCTAATGGTAGAATGATTCATTTATACAAAACTGCAGGAACCAGCCCGCAATGATAGTAGTCTTGTGATGATGGTGGAAACGCGCGCGATCGTGTGATCATAAACTTGGGCCTGATAAAACTGCAGCATTTGTATATCGAACAAACAGACAACGAAAAAAGTGGTGAATAAAGAGGCGTAAGAAAAAAAAAGAGCCAACGAAAAGGGATATAACTTGGTCGCAAACTCTCCAGAGGGGGTCATCAAAAAAGGTATAAAAAAGGAGTTTTTGCTACATCCAGAAAAAAACAACAGGCCTGCCAATACCCAATGTTGGTAAACAACATAGATCCTTAGCGGCGGGGGTGGCCGCGGACACGGCGGTGCTCCTTGCCAACATGGCGGCGAGCGTGAGCGTTGGCAGTCTCAATGGCAGTGGAGGTGACGGTGACGTCGACCTCCTCGATCATCATCTCCATGACCTGGTTGCCAGAGGTGTACCAAGAGGTGGCGATGATGTTGCCGTCAGCGTCAGTGTCAGCGTCGGCGAGCGAGGCAGGAGCAGTGACGGTCGAGGCGGACTCGGTCTGGACGTATGATGCGGCGGTGTTGGCGAGGAGGATACCGCCACCGTACTTGTCGGTGATAGTAGAGGTACCGGGAGTGTAGCTCAGAGTGGGGACAACAGCGGATGCAGAAGCAGCCGAGGTGACCTTGGCAGAAGCCTTGGTCGAGGTGGCAGCAGCCTGGGTCTCGTCACCGGCGAGGACGACGGGGTAGTTGGTAGCGTAAGAAGGACCGGACTGGATGGGGACGGCGACAGGGAGACCGCCCTCGCGGGGACCAAGAGGGTTGTCGCCCTTGATGGCATCAACGTCCTTGATCTTGCACTGCTGCTCCTCGGCCTCGGACTGGATGTTGAACAGAGGGCAGTCCTCGATCCGACCAGAGGCGTTGGTGCAGGTGTCGACGGCCGACTGGAGGAAGTCGACGTTGTCCCAGCCCATCTGGAAGTCACCGTGGTATCCGTAACCAGTAGGATCGCCGTTGGAGAGGACGAACTGGCCGTCCATACCCTTGAAGGCGTAGGTGTTGAAGATGGTCTCGAAGAAGAGCGAGGGGAGCTTGGTGCCGAAGCCCTCGGGGCAGGCACCGCTCATGACAAGGTCGGGGAAGGCGACGTGCGACTTGTGGTCGTCAGAGTCGACATCCTTGCCGTTCCAGCACGAAGGGAACATGAGCTCGAGACGGATACCGTCAACACAGTTGGCGTCGAGGTACTCCTTGTCGGGCAAGAAGTGACGGTACAGAGATGCCTCGGGGTTGGCGCCGTAGTTCAAGCAGTTGAAACCGAAGGCCTTCTGGGAGAGAGCCTTCTGGGTCTTCTGGTCGGCAGTCCAGGTGGACTTGTCGTTGTCAGGGATGGGGTAGGAGAAGCTACGCTGGCGCTTGTCACCAGCAATCATCTGGAAGCCCTCGGGGAAGGCAGTGATCTTGCCGTTGGGGTTGGCAGCGTCAGTGTAGAGGAGGTAGTAGGCAAGCATGCCGCCAACCTGCTCAACCATCTGGGCAGTGCCGTTGGAGTGGAGGAAGTAGAGAGGAGGGGTCCAGTATGCAGACTTGTCCTGAGTAACGGCACATGAGGTGCAGTCAGAGCCAGCAAGGTCCTGAGGAGCGTTGTCAATGCCAAAGTCTAGAAGCATGTTAGCAATGGGCAAAGCCATGATATCGGTATCGATAACATACTGCTACCACCGTGGATAACGTGGACGTGGTCAGAGACCTTGCCGGGGTCCATGATGGGGTCGAGACGACCGACACCACTGCGACCACGGCAAGGGAGACGCCAGAAAGCATCGGCACTGCCGGCAAGCGACAGAGCGCTGACTGCCAGAGACAGCGCGGAGGCCTTGTTGTTCACCATAGTGAAGGTGATTGTTTTATGGATGAAGTAGGGTTGATCAAGCTTGACAAGACTGACTGCTAGGCCGGTCGATTGTCAGGTGAAGGTGGAGAAGAATACACAAGCCACGAACGACTCGAGTTGTTTTGCTGCTGCGACCAAGGAATGTGGGAGAGAGTCTGGAAAACGAGTGAAGGTGGTGCCAAGATTTGGGCTGCTGCGGATGCAGGTAGATAATGAATGTTTTTTGACCGAAGGGAGGCCAGATGAAAAGAGTGACGGTAGATTGAAGCAGCAACAGAAACAACAGACGAAAGTGAGGTGACCAAGGGGGAGGGTGTTTAATGAAATGAAGCGCTGTTTCTAAAAGGGGCACGGTGCTCCAACACGCGCCGCCTCATTTAGAGCGTTTCATCTCGCAGTACCCCCGATGCACTCTGCGGCTTCTGCGTCCAGAACCGTGTTATTGCCTTGCCTTGACTCCGGTCCTATCGATTGCACGCTGCTCCCATTGTCATGTCGTCTCATCACTGTCACTTGCCGCGGGTCGAAGCCCTGTTGTCGGGAACGCAGATTGTGCTCTGCGACCTGCGTCGATATTGCGCAAATCAGGGACCCCCAGGACAGTTGTGATCTTCGCGTAATCTTGGGATATCGATCTGCATGTCGGAAATGAGCCTTGTCAAACAGTCGAGCCAGTGGCCCAGTGGATGTTGACACCGCGAGGAAAGAGGTCTCAACTTTTTGGTTTCGCAGCAAGCCTCAAAGCTTAGCTCTCTGCTAAACACAACGGCCGGCCGGCGGCAGAAGGGGCAGCAACAGAGCAGCCTGACACACGAATCTACAGATATCCTGCGTGTCATCCTGCTTGTGGGACGTGATTGCAACGAACGAAACGTCTACGACGATGACTCCTTCTTCCACAGCAACGGCAACCGCGACAAAAGTCTTTTCTGTCATTGCGAACCCCCCCTTGCTTTGCCCACATTCTTTGACAGGCGCACATGACACTGCCGCGCATGAATCGACCATGTTGTTCCATGCACTGAAGCGCAATTTTGCAGTGACGAAGCTGTGGTTATTGCCAATACGTGGTAGCCACTCGGCGCCTTCTGGGCAATTGACGCTGCGGCACAGCGCGGCTGGGGTTCTTTTACTTATGATTGTACTCCCAAGAGTCGCAATAACAATCGATATGATTGCGCCCACCGTTCTTCCAGAATCTCTACCGGTCTGGCACACCCGCGGCGTCCAGGTGCGACCCCTTATGCAACAGTCGAGCCAAGTGAGGATGTCGGGACCGTCGGAGTAGGTGGCGATCCCCATACTCATCAGGCCTGCTCTTGGTCACCCCTCTTGCATCTGTGCCATTTATATCCGCTGGATACGTCGATCGTTTCGTGTCAAAACATTCAAAGGACCCGCAGAGCAAGAAGATCTCATGGCAACTGCTCTACCATGACGTCTTTTTGTTGTCGAAACCAGGCTTCCCTCTCGGTGCAATCGATTTCCCATCCTCCCGTCGTGCTTTTCCAACTGGCAACGGGCATTTCTCCTGGCGTTCGCATCCTCCTGCACTGCCCCTACATCTACTAATATACAACCCCGCAGCGAAGGTTTCACGGTGAGTCGGTGACGTGGCATTCGGCATTTCAGTATAGGGATGCATTGAAACCAAGCCACAGGGTTTGACGTTATGTTACAAGTATGCCCACTGCGACGGTACCAACATTTTGCTTCCCTCCTCTTTTCATCCTCGGACGCTGTACTTGACGTAAATCTTGTCTTTTGGCTTGGTCGCCGAGAAGGTGTTGAAGTCGCTTTTTGGCACTCCGTCAACCCGCTTACCATTCTCGTCCGCCAGCTCAAAGTCAAAGGTGGCGAGGAAGAAGGCGAGGATGATGTTTTGCTCGAGTTTTGCAAAACGCATGCCGAGACATGGATGTCTGCCTGCGCCCCATCCGATGTATCCATACTTTGTCTTGTGGTCCTCTGCTCTGTCTGGTAGGTATCGTGATGGGTCCCACTTCTCAGGATCAGCATAGATCTTGGGGTTGAGGTGAATGCCGCCCATCGGGTAGGCTGCGAAGGCTCCCGGCGGGATTTCCGTGTCATCTGATACCTTGACAGGTTTTGCCGTCTCGTTCTTGCGGAACATGGTACCAGCTGCATTCAGGCGGATGCTGTCTCGCAGACACAAGTCGATGGTGGGAAACTCATTCTCCCACGCCTCGAGTGGAGCAGATGCTAGCCTTTCTGCAAACGACTTGGAAGTGTCGCTGTCGTACTTTTCTACGACTGCCTTGACTTCCTCCCAAACCTTTCCACGCCAGTAATGGTCGTTCGCAAGGTAGATGATGACCCAGGCAGCATTGATGCCAGAGTTCAACTGGCCGGCGTAAAGAGCGCCTAGTATAAACGTCAGGATTTCCTTGATGTTGTCGCCCTTGTCAATCAAGCCTTGCAGAGGATCATCCTCCCTGCGACCGGTCTTGGCTCGATCCTCGACTATTCCCTTGAAGACCATGTAGAGTTTGCCACCGTACCAGAGACGTCTAAGCTTTCCAGGGAAAGGGAACCAGGGGAAGATGATGAGCTCAGGGGAAGATGAAGCCTCTATCTTCTCGAACATGTCCAGCGTCTGGTCCAACAGAGCACGATCGTTGGCGATTTCGTTGCAAGCGACTGTTCGCATGGTGAGTTGGTAGACGATGCCGTAGATGCTCTCGAATGGGTCGGTCAGGCCTTTGGGGTCTTTTGCGAGTTCATCCAAGCGCGACCTCGTATCTGAGATGAGAGAATCCAGGCCTGATGTTGTCATAAGCGTTCTGTACAAGGCCATTTGACACTCTTCAATCTCACCTTTGACAAAGTTCTCCTTCTTCAGCATGGCAAGAAGACGCCTGGAGAATCCTTGACCGTCAATCTCCTGTCCTTCGGGATCAACGTTCTTTGGTACTGTCGGCGCGCCGGCAAACAGAGTAGCGTATCTATATGCGAACCCAAGCATCAGTGACATGTACAACCCTCAAGTGTTTCGTCTTTATCACTCACCCCGAGGACGCATCCAGTTGCTTGCTCTCCATAAAGACCCGTCTAGCATCATCTCCAGACACACCCACAACCAAATGCTTGCCCACATGGAACGAAAAGTTGCCATTCACCGAAGCCTTGGTCATTTCCTTGAAGAAATCCCATCGTTGAGTCCAGTACTTTGTAGGGCCGATCAAAGGCCAATCGCCCTTGATCAACGGCGGCGCTCCTTCAGGGAGAGAACGGATAACATAGAGGTAAGCAGCGAAGAAGCCCAGCGCAAGGGACACAACAGTTAGCAACGTCTGCGAGGTACCGAGACCCTGTAGCGCTTCCGTCAACGCCATGGTGAGTGATTCAAGCTTAGCCAAAGATGAGAAATCAAGTCAAAAGGGTTCAAAGGTCAGCAGGGAGGAGGCCTTGAAAGATAGATATAAGCAGAGATGACCCCGCTGATAGGCGCCATTGGGGTCGCGCTATTTCTACGCAGTACGCATACACCTTAGCGATGTTGGATCCTGTGGGAGTCGTGGTCATCCTTCTCCAATCAGGTGGTGAGGATGATGGCGGACGGCACAAGCGAGCTGCAGGTCGATCCGGCCCTAACGCATTCCGCGCAGATCCTTTTTCAGATCCGTTAGGAGAGCGTGGACCGTGGACGTCTGACCGTTGGGTAGCATGTACGATATACGCCATGTGCGACAAACCTAACTCGTTGCTTTGTACGTGTAGCAGCATCTTAATTTCGATGATTTTTGTCCTTGAGTCTGTCTTTGGTGGCACAAGTTGGGTAGTAGGTGATGATTCGATGTCTAGGGATTCTTGCTGCAGCAACCGCGGGGTTGTGTGTGAGCATCATTCTGTCAGCTCTGAGCTTTTAGGTTGGAGGAACATTGTACTTTTGAATCCAAGGACGGACTCATGTTACAGCTGTCAGCCACCACAAAAGACGAAACAATGACGCCTGCACTAATCCTGCTGTTCTCACCGGTTCGGGTTGATGAGCACGAATGATGGGTCATGTCTGAAAAGGCAGAGCTCTGGAAGTTGCAAACTCTCATCCTGGAAACTCGGATGCACGATTCCTGGCCCACGCGAAGCAACAACCAACCGTAACTTGGAAGCTTGGAAGAATAGATGGAGAGGTATCATATGCGATGAGAACACACAAGGAAACATTAGTGTGTGTGCTCTAGCAATTGATATTCATGTTTTGATGGTAGCTGTGAGTACGACCCTGACTTGATACCAGGTGGATCTGGTGGAGCACCATAACGGCCGCAACAATTGTAGTTCAATGCAACAAACTCAACGAATCGTTGGAGATGCCGCAATAGGCTGTGACCGGGAGCTAGAAATACCCTTTTAACGATTGCCGTGTTTTTGATGCATAGTCAAAGTTTGAAAGCGCTCTCTGGTCTCCTCTTGAAGAGCGACAGCACGTGAGCAGGTGACGCAATACCTAGTGTTGAGAAACCATGCGTAGCAAAAGGTGTGTTCAATGCTTGGTATAAGTACAAAGGCTCATGCGAGTAGGTTCATAGGTTTCATTGCGACCTCTTGGTCTTTTCTGTCAACGTCATCAATATCATATCTGTGCTTCTTCCTCCTTCATGGTGTGGTATGGTGTCTCGTTCCATCTACTGCTTATCATCCCTAGCTCCAAGGCCCTCCTTTCCACCCTTGACCTCATGGACTTCTTGGAAACCGGTGCTTCTGTCGCTGGGCTTCTGAGGGTCGGGTTGCTTTGCAGGGTGGTCATCACCAGACTTGTTTGCGGCAGGACCTTGAGTGGAGGCGGATGATTTTGCGTCGTGGGCTGGAGATTGGGTGCGGCCCTTCTGCTGTGCGCCAGGAGGGATGTTTGGTGGTGGTGGGGGGTCCTTTTGTAGGCGGGAGGTGGTGCTCAGAGGGCGCGTCGAGGCGATGCGGCTTGTGCGCATCAGGGAGGTGCGTAGAGACATCATGGTGGTTGTGTTTGTGTGAATTGATTCGGAGGATTGTTGATGTATTGGAATGGGACAGAGCTTATTGAAGGTGAGGTCGGGTTAAGAGTAGAGTTGATGAATCAAAACGACTCTTTCATGATATCATCATGATGGAGATCAGTCCGACGGCAGAATGGTTAATCTCGATAATCATATCAGATCTTGAGTCTTGACCTAACTTCTTTCTAGCGAGCCCAAGTAAAGGCTGCTACGTGTCGAAGTAGTGCTACAAGTATAGAACATGGCAGCATTGGCTTCGGCCCAGGCAGTGAGCTTTACGTGCGGTCCATGTCCTTCAAGCCAGACCAAGGTTGGATGCAAACATGGACATTTTCCTGCACGAGAATGATACGGTTCAGACAGTGACAAGCACCGAAAGTCTGAGCGTGCGGGTTAAGAAGACGCTCTCATTCTGAGTGAAAGTAATTGCTGTCGCCGCGGTCGAAGAAGAAGAGAGATGGATGGTATTGGTCTGGCAGCGGGAACAGCCGCGCTCTCTCCAGAACGGACGCCAAGCCAACAACCACAGAAAGTCCACCAGCGTTTACGGGCGCGGATGGGCATTTGAGTATTGTCATTTGATACCGCATACCCTCGCCATGGCTTCCACAAGAACCTGCTTGTCGCAACTGACACGAACGACTCTATCACGGCCAAACCTCTACGTTCCCTCAATCTCGATACAACAGCGTGGTGCTGCACAGAGCGCCAACGCCCAAAAGTACAAGCGCAAGGAATTGCCCACGTCGCAGCGCAAGAAGAAGAGCAGGACCACATTCATCAACCATGACTTGAAAGATGCCATCCAGTTCCCCCTGGTCGATGCCATGCGGTACGGATTGCCCCACACCACAGCCATTCCCTCTTCCTTCGCCTCGAACCATGACAAGACCAAAACTAACACCATCCAGATACCTTCGCGCAACAGAAGTCGGTCGCGTGCCGACATCCTCCAAGTACGAACTGCACCTTCGCCTCAAGTCCCTCAAAAACGGCCCCGTCGTCCGCAACCGTATCCGCCTCCCACATCCCGTAAAGACCGACCTGCGCATCGCCGTCATCTGTGACCCCGATTCTTCCACCGCCGCAGCCGCAAGAAAGGCTGGAGCTACTTTGGTGGGCGAGGAGGCCATTTTTGACGCCGTAAAGGAGGGCCGTATCGAGTTCGACCGCTGTCTCTGCCACCAGGACTCGCTCGCAAAGATGAACAAGGCTGCCTTGGGAAGAATTCTGGGTCCAAGGGGCTTGATGCCCAGCGCAAAGACCGGAACTGTCGTCAAGGATGTTGCAGCAAGTGTGCAAGACATGGTTGGTGCAAGCGAGTATAGAGAACGTCTGGGTGTCATCAGAATGGCCATTGGACAGTTGGGCATGACACCCGAGGAGTTGTCGAGGAATATCAGAAGCTTCATTGAGAATGTCAAGAAGGACATGGCTGGCATGAGCGACAGAATTGCCAAGGACATTCACGAGGTGGTGAGTTATAGCCGTCGTTTGTGCCCTTTTATGCAGAAGGGGTCGAATACTGCAAGATCGTGGCTAACAAGTTATAGGTCCTCTCCTCAACCAACGGACCTGGTCTCAGTTTGAACGGCGACCTCAGAGGCCCTGACTCGATACCCACAAAGGACCTCGCAACCGCCATGTAACAAAAGCAAGCAGGTAAAGCATTGTACATATACCCGACCTTTCGTGTGCCCTTCTTCTTTCTGTACTACTTTGTATCACCATTCCGATATCCATACTCATGTAAAGGATGACGTTTTACCAAAATGAGCTTCGTCTCAAGTTTCGTAATTACCGCGCTGCTCACACGTGAATCTCGTTCACTTTTAACAGCGGAAGGCGCGACGAGAGTCACCAAAAGCCTTCCTTTTCAAGCTTGCTCTGCTCACTTACCAAAACACACCACCTACTGCAGTCTTCAGTCGTCGCTCCATCCTCTCTGCATAGGCCTGACCAGTAGTAGAGTGTGCATCCTAGCACCTTTGTCCTACACTCTCTCATCAAGATCTGATCCACCGGTTGAGCACATTGAAGCCACAGACTCTTTCCGTGCTGGTCATACACTTTGTGTTCTTCACCTCTAGCAACCCAACTCCATCACAACACATAGCTAAAGCGCACAACGACATTGCCGGGCCGTTGTAGTCTGCACCAACTACACCGAGTTGAGCACCCTCACCTTCGTCACCGAAACGCCCATAAAACCAAACCGCTCATTCCCAACAAACTCCTCACTTGAGTGCTGAGATATTTACTTTCTCCATACAGCATCGGTCTTCGGCCAACTCTCTTTTGGACCTGTCGCACGAGTGGCTCTCAAAACACCCCTCACCAACCTTCTTGCATGACAATCCAACAATTCTCCGCCATCTTCATCAGAGCAACGCCATCAAACCATCCATTTGTGCTGAACAATCATTATGTCAACACCAACTACTGTATCCATTGCTCTTGAATCACAAGCATCGACTCCAAGTGGTAAGGTTTTCTCTTGCGCAGGTCCATCCTCACTCTGAACTAACAAAAGCACAGCAAACGACCTCGGCCCCGGATCTCAGAATCACATGATGCAAGGTCAAAAGCGTGGTCGTGAAGAGGTCTCTGAACCAGAGTCCGCAGCACCCAACTCTTTGGCAAAACGCGCAAGGACAACTGCAGGCAGTTCTCTAGACGATGTACCCGGTTCTGCTACAATCTCGTTCGCTGCTACGATTTCGTTCGCCGCTAAAACAAACAAGAACTGGCCCACCCTTCGATATGATGATGGTCTCATGACAAAGAATCAGAAGAGGTTTCTTCTGGAAAAAGTGCGGGGAATGAAGGGGACCAAAGCAGGCCGTCTGTTCGCTAGAGATCAGGAGCCTTTGTCTGTTCTGCTCAACAACCCTAAGTATAAGTCAGTGATCAAACGTCACGTTGATCTCGACATCATTGAGCAAGGCATCCAGAACGGCGACTACCTTGCGGTGGACTATGTCGTGGATGAGGTTGAGCTCTTGGTAGCGAACACCTTCCTCTACTGGGGAGCTGGCCACGAAAACTGCGAAAAGGCCATGTTATTTCGAGAACGTTTCCTCGAAAAATTGGCGTCGTGTCCGATGCCACTGATGGCCTCAGCCGAGACTCTCGAGACCCATGGAGCCGAGGACCAAGCAAGGGGCTTCAGCAAACCTCAAAGTTCTAACGGTCGTCGTGTTAAGCAAAGACCTCGGTCGAAGAGCGGAAAGACACCTGACGACGCAGAAGACGAGCCTGAAGATTGTGACGACGACGAGATTGAAAGGTTGGAAAAGATGATTGCGAACGCCAGAGCACTTATCACCGCGGAGATGAAAAAGGAAAAGAACCACCACAAGAGAAAGTCCCGCGATGTTTCTGACAAAGCAGACGATCTCAACAACGAAACAAGACAGCTCCAAGAGGAAATCAAAGAGCGCCAACAGCAGCTTGCCAGCATGTTGGAGAAGCAGAAGCTCTTGGCAGAGATTAAGGACCTGGACGCAGAAGATGCACAAATTAAAGGCAAGCTCTCTTTGACACACAAACAGTATGCGCTGCTCAGCTTAACCATGCACAAGCGTCGCGAAGAGGTTGATGCACATCTACTTGAGGACTCTGAGCTTCAAAAGAGGCAGGCCTGGTACCAAAAAGAATGTGAGAGAATCGACCAAGAAAAAGAGAAACTACGTCAAGACATGGAGAGAAGTTATCGCTTCAAAGAGAGTCTTGATCTCAGCATCAAGGTGCACAAAGAAAAACGTGATAGGCTCGAACTCGCACGAGACCAATCGAAAGATGAAAGAGAGCAGGCCGCCACCGACATGTGTGAGTTCAATAAGAGACTCGCTCAACTTGAGGACCAGAGATTCAATGCAGAGAAGAGACTGGAGGAACTGGACAATGGCAATATCTGATGTGACCTTTCAAAGAGTCAGATCCGGAGCAAAATCATCAAAAGGGGGAGGTCGAGGTCAGAATGAGAAAGGCAGATGGGAGAGGAAAGGCAAGCACGCAGTAGAGAGCAAAAAGGGAACAGAAACCCCTCGACTCTTTCAATCAATCAAAGGAGAAGACTCCCTGTTACTGACCGACGATTTCCACTTTTGCCATTGTCTCTAGAAGTTCCGAGAACGTTGGTATCTAACAAGTAATCCATATCGCTGAGCTCTGTCAGGAGACAAGCACGTAGAATTTGGGTACAAAGTTGGAGACCACAAGACGAATACGAAGTCTTCCGCACGAAAGGCTTTGGATAATGCTAGTCACAGGTCAGATGCATTAGTGCTCTCTTCTGTAGGGCCAGAGAGTCTTTTCCACCCGAAACTCTTCGGCAATCAAGCTTGAAGATCGTCTGGATATGGATGGGCGTTGGTGGAAGGTGAGCTGCATAATTCGTGTCGTCCTTTGGCTTCGAGTCTCCTCTATCGTGCTCTTCAAACAAGGGGCTTTGGCCTTCGCTCAATCTGGTTGCTTCTCAGTCTCTTCCACATTGTGCTGCTCAAAGTCCCTTCAAAGCTGCAACACCTTCTTCTGTTTCCCCCAGCTCCCTGTATATGACCAAAAAGTCGAGTAACTGTTTCCCTCCCACACCAGCTGTTTGTGCCTGTTTGACTGCCGTCCTCAGATCCAGTAATAATGTGTTTCTGACGCGCAAGAGTCGAGACTGCTGTGCTATGACAAACGGATGCTCCAGCACTTTTTGCGTGAGGTGTGTGAGCAAGAGATATGCCTGAGCGTGTTTCCTCAACCTCGAGAGTGTGGTCGCAGTAGCGGTATCTCCTTCTTCATCTTCGTCGTCTTCATCATCCGAGTCCTCATCATTCGCCGAAGGATTATTCGCAGACGGCGAATTGCCAGGCTCAACCATCAACCTCGCCTCCAAATCCTGCAACTTGTCTTCAATCTCCAACAAGCGTCTGCCCACCAAAACATCCTTTCTAATCCTCTTTTTCTCGTCCAACAACACACCCACCTCTTGAGTGCGCGAGGCAACCAGATCCCTCACCCCACCCACCTCCCTCCCAAACCCCAACACACCCACCCGCACTTCTTCGATCTTTTCCTCTCCACCCTTCAACCGCGTCCCCAAGGACAGAAATTCCTCATAGTTGCTGTTGACGAGATCGAGCAGTTCTGTGGTGATGAGCGAGGAGCGGGTGCGCAGGTCGCTGCGCAGGTCTTCGAGGGTTTGGTGTCTGTTGTGCAGGGTGGAGAGGTAGGCTTCGGGGGTGAAGTTTTGGGCAAGGAAGTCGGTGCGGGGCAGGGCTGCTGGGAAGGGGAGGGGTGTGTTGTCGTCGTCGGAGTCGGAGTCGGTGGAGTAGGTGGTGTGGTTGTTGGGGCGGCGGTCTAGGGGGTTGGATTTTGGTGATGGGGGAGAGGTGAGGGGGGAGGGTGTTGCTGTTGTTGCTGTCGAGGAGGGGAGCTATGTGGTGGGGTGTGGTTAGCGTTGTGAGTTGATCGTGGGGGAAGGGGAGGGTCTTACGTAGAAGCCACTCATGGTTGCGGTGTCGGAGTGGATGTGCGACGGCAAGGTGCAATGCGATTGTCGCAAATGGTGAACTGGTAGGTTAACGAAAGGTGTTGGTATACAGATGGATAAGATTAGATTAGATTTGCTTCTGCTATCTCCGCGATATGGATTACCAATAGCCGAGGCGCTGGTGACGACATGTCCATCCAAGCAAAGCAAAGACAATTATAGTTGCATACCTCTCTTCCTCTTTGCAAAAGTCCAAGACGAAGAAGTGAAAGCTAAAAGATGCCTACACCTGATCTCCCTCAACCCGCACACCCAGAGCTCGATTCAATGCTGACGAGGAAGTTTGGCAAGGAAGTTGCCAATTACTTTGCTGGTAATATCCGCTCCTTCCTTGTTGATTGTTCCTTCCTTGGCTGTTCCTTCCTTGACCAAGCAACAAGAGGCTGACAGAGACAATGCAGGCTCTCCGTTGAACCGCTTTGGCTTCCTCCGCAGCGACAACGTCTTCCTGTCCGGAGCTCTCAAGCACCCTTCCACAAAGTTCCTCGCTTGCAACAACCTGCAACCATTGACAAAGGACAAGGCCCACCTCGCCTACATCCAATACAAAGATGTTCAGCCCATCATCGGCGAAGACCCCTACGCCACGCCCGAAGCCAAAATGATCGAGACGTTCAACTCCAAGACCTTTGTCCCTCAGATGATCTTCCTCGGCCTGGATGAGTCCGTCAAGGACAACTCCTTCAGCTACGAAGCAAAGAATGCCGTCCACAAGGGTGCTCCCTACTTTGCCATTGATGTCACCCCCAAGGATCCTCTGACACAGCAATGCAACGACCTGATCAAGGCCTGTGAAGACAAGGGCCTCACCTTCCAACAAGGCCGCTCCATGGACCTGATAGCAGGCGACGCAGCAATATACGCCGAAGCCCGCCAGCTCCTCGACTGGAACATGCGCAACCCCTTCTGCGCCCAATGCGGCCACCCTACCCTCTCCGTCAACGGCGGCTTCAAGCGCACCTGCCCACCCACAGACGCCTCCGCCCTACCCTCGACCGCCCTCTCCACCTCCAACACCCCCGCCTCCAGCATCGACCGCCCGGCCTGCGCAACCAGAAAGGGCGTCTCCAACCTCTCCTTCCCTCGCACAGACCCCACCATCATCGTCGCCGTCGTCAACCACGCCAGCGACAAGCTCCTCCTCGGCCGCAGCAAGCGCTTCCCCAAATACTGGTACTCGACCCTTGCCGGCTTCTGCGAACCCGCAGAGTCCATCGAAGAAGCCACCCGCCGCGAGGTCTGGGAGGAGGCTGGCATCCACCTCGGCCGCGTCATCATCCACTCCACGCAACCCTGGCCGTACCCTGCAAACCTCATGATTGGCGCCATAGGCCAGAGTGTCCCCGAGGGCGAAACCATCGATCTCGGAAACGATCCGGAGTTGGAGGATGCAAAGTGGTTTACCTTTGACGAGGTGAGGACGGCCTTGAGGGTGGGGACCAGTGGCTTGGACGAGGGTCCCCAGCCAGAGTACAAAGAAGGGGATTTGAGGTTGCCGCCGCAGACTGCCATTGCCAATCAACTCATTAGCGCTGTTGTCGAAAAGGGCTTTTTGAGTGCTCAGCCAAAGATGTAAAGAGAGGCGGATTAGAATTGTCTGTTACTTGGTTTTGGTTCTTGATAGAAAGATCTTGGTGGGTTGGAACAAGAAAAGTGGTATATATTGGAATGTTCACATCTCCCGTTTCCGAAGGATGTTATTACTCAACGTGAGAGCATTGCAACGAAAAGGCCAACAGTTCGATAGAGCCGTCTCTCTGAGTTTTGAGTACAGAGTGTACAATCAGCACAATGCACAACAGAAAAGCACACTTGTCAAGAAGGATGCAAGGATACCCTAGATTTGTTCGTTCTTATCCTTAACCCAAAGATAAGAGTCCAAATCCTCTCGTCTATAGCAAGCCCTGCTTCTGCAAATCATAATACACCTTTTCGGGCATGACATTGCCCTCGCCATCCTCCATCTGCACAACCTGATCGCTAGCCGTAGACTCCTGCTTCTTGTCAACCTGCAACTTCCTCCACAACTCCGTCGCCTCGTCGATCCCCGTGACATCTCTAAACATGCTCGAATTGGTGATGCCCAGTCTCTTCAAGCCGTACAGATGGCGGGCCTCGCCAAAGTGCTTGTCAAAGGCCCTTCTGCCCATGTACACGTAATTGCCACAGATTTCGCAGGCGAACTCGACGCCCAGGCCGTGCAGCTTGTAGAGCCAGTAGGGGATGGGTTTGTCGTCCCAGCCCAGGGGTAGTTTTAGCGGGTTGTAGACTTTGCCTTCTTCGTCTTGGTCTTCGGTGTCGTTTGCGGCAGAGGGGTCGGCGGATTGGAGGTCGAGGGTTTCGGCGTAGAGGGCGGCGAGTTCTTGTTGGCGTTCCTTGTCTGTCATGCCTTGTTTGCGTTCGACGTTGGCGCGTGTGTCTGAGCGTTCGGTTTGCATTGCAGAGGCAAGTTTGCGGATGCGGTGTTCGCGTTCTGCTACAGCTTTCTCTTTCAGGCGGTGGACTGAGGTTGCTGCGTTATTGCTGCTGCCGGTTGTGGATGTTGCTTCACCGTCTGCGGTGCGTTGTTTTCTTGCTTCTGCGTTTTTGATGTGTTTCTTTCCTGTCAGGTGGGCTTTGTAGACGTTGTCGTTTTTGAACTCCTTCTCGCAATCTGCGCACCATATGCCTTCGCCTGTGCCTTCTGTTGCGGGTCCGTCCGTTGTTGATTTTGTGTTGAGCTGCCAGCCTGCAACCTCGTCCTTCTCCCACGCTTTTAGGAAGTCTTCGTCGAAGCTGATGAATAGTCTGTCGAGATCCTCCAAAGGCTTGATCCGGCGCATGAAGCTCTCGAGGTAGGTGGCCAGATTTCCCAGGTACTGGAAGTATTGGTCCTTCAGCTTGTCCGGTCTGGGCATACCCTCGAACTCGTCAAATGTGTCCAGATACTGTAGATATGTAATGCGCCTCTTTGAACCAGGCAGGTTGATGTAATCTTCGTGCAGGGCGTTCATGTCAAAGTAGCGACCAAAGGCCTCCTCTCCAGTGAACATGGTGTCGATTTCGGAAGCGAGAGGAGCATCTTCGCCGACAGCTCTGCGCTTGTACGCGCGCTCCAAGTTCTCGACAGGCTCGTTCGGGTAGCGTTTGTGGAAGTCTTTGATGTTGTTCAGTTGCTTGTAGAACTCGTCGAATGTGTCGCCGGTGGAGATGGATTGGATTTCGCGTAGACGGCTGCCATCGTTGTCTTTGTATAGGTCGACTGCGCGCTTTGATTGCGACTTTATGCGATCGAGAAAGGCGGCGATTTGGTGGTCTCTGGATAGGCGGTCTCGAATCTGGGAGCTCGTAAGTATCTTGCGTTTAGCCAAGGAAGTCCAACGTGATTTGTTCTTGTTCGCCGAGAGTTCAGGCTTGGTGGGAAGTAGCAGAGACTCTGGTGAACAAAAGCGCAGCTATAGGGAATTGCTGAATCGCAAAAGATGGATGCTTACATGTTTGGGGTCCTCGAGTGAGCGCTCGGCTATGGCCTGCTCGAGACGCTCAAGGTCTTCCCTCGTGTTGCGTAGGTCTTCTAACAACATGTTGGTGAATATGTGATTGAGACAGAAAGAAAGATGATGGATGCTATACTGAATTGGCGCGCGCGGCGAGAGACGGCGCGGAGGAAGGAAGCCCGTGCACTCGATGCTTCCTCGCGTTCGTTCTTGCCATTCGAGCTTTATTCCTCTCCAACTGAACGTCACTGCCGCTTTTTACCACAACGACTTGCACCTTCCGGGTCCTCTCGTCCATCGCGCCTGCCGTCTACGCCATCCCGCAAACCAACCAGAAACACAATCCACCATGGCGGAAGGAGGAATCGACCGCAAGATGGAGGAGCGCATGGAGTTTTCGACATCCAAGGAAGTGCGTGTCGCGCCCACCTTTGAGGCCATGCACTTGAAGGAGAACCTGCTCCGTGGAATCTACGCCTACGGTTACGAGTCTCCCTCTGCAGTCCAGTCGCGCGCCATCGTCCAGATCTGCAAAGGTCGCGACACAATCGCCCAGGCCCAGTCCGGTACTGGTAAAACTGCCACCTTCTCCATCTCCATTCTCCAGGTCATCGACACTGCTGTGCGCGAGACTCAGGGTATGTCGCATACTCCTGTCCTTCTCTCTGGGTCGAATACTTACTTTCCTAGCTCTCGTCCTGTCCCCCACCCGTGAACTGGCCACCCAAATCCAGTCCGTCGTCATGGCCCTCGGCGACTACATGAATGTTCAGTGCCACGCATGCATTGGCGGTACCAACGTTGGCGAAGACATCCGCAAGCTCGATCACGGTCAACACGTCGTCTCCGGTACTCCTGGACGTGTCGCCGACATGATCCGTCGTCGTAACCTGCGCACACGCAACATCAAGATGCTCGTTCTGGATGAAGCCGACGAACTGCTCAACCGTGGTTTCCGCGAGCAAATCTACGACGTCTACCGTTACCTCCCGCCTGCCACCCAGGTCGTTGTCGTATCGGCCACTCTCCCCTACGATGTGCTCGACATGACCACCAAGTTCATGACCGACCCCGTTCGCATTCTCGTCAAGCGTGACGAACTGACCCTCGAAGGTCTCAAGCAATACTTCATCGCTGTCGAGAAGGAAGAATGGAAGTTCGACACTCTTTGCGATCTCTACGACACTCTTACCATTACACAAGCAGTCATCTTCTGCAACACCCGCCGCAAGGTCGACTGGCTTACCGACAAGATGCGTGAGGCCAACTTCACCGTCTCATCCATGCACGGAGAGATGCCCCAAAAGGAGCGTGATAGCATTATGCAAGACTTCAGACAGGGCAACTCTAGAGTCCTCATCTCCACCGATGTCTGGGCTCGTGGTATCGATGTTCAACAAGTGTCCCTTGTCATCAACTACGACTTGCCCAGCAACCGTGAAAACTACATCCACAGAATTGGTCGTAGTGGAAGATTCGGCCGCAAGGGTGTTGCCATCAACTTCGTTACCAGCGAGGACGTGAGAATCCTTCGTGACATCGAGCTTTACTACTCTACCCAGATTGACGAGATGCCCATGAATGGTAAGACTCCAAACTCTACGCCGACAATCAACATTTCGCTAACGTGTTTTAGTCGCCGACCTTCTTACCTGAGCAATCAATTCATGCATTACGTTGTTCATCATGCGTGTTACCGGGCTGCAACAAGCCGGCTGGAGTTGAAAGAATTGCATTCAGAGCATAAAGTCGGAGGAAATGGGCCATGTAGCCAATACGGTCAGTGCCATCTGTCATCTGATCTGGTTCTACACTGAGTCAAAGCTGACAAGACACGAATCCAGTCAATGCAAAAATCGTCATTACTCACTGCCCGAGGTTGAAGGCTGTTTCAACGTACTCGAGAAACCTCAGTCTACTGACACTCTAAGCCCACCGGCATACCAGACTTGTATCCGCTATCAGCAGACACTGATGGTAACTTGAAATACAGGCTGAGCGGGTTTCTCCGCCCAGCGCTCCCTACGCCGCCTCAAAATCCTCGAACCAGACAAGTGAGCAGAGAGGCATCGGAGATACACCGAGTTGCTTCTCAAGACACGGGGTTTACGGGGCCAGCTGCCCTCTTTGGTTAGGAGGAATCAGCACAAGGTTGGGTGATGGAAAGGACATACATAGTTTGGATCTCGAAGCAGTAGGTAGTGCCCTTTCCTCACAAGCTCTCCTTGGAGGCTTTGGCCAATGTGAGCCACATGCACAAAGAAACACCTCTCAGCACTTCATGTCCACGCCGAATACTCGACTGACTGACAAGTGAATTGCCTTCACAGGAGTAGTTGCTACTTTCATTAAGGAATTTCCCTTGGTCACTTTGCTCGCTTCTCACTACGGCGCCCTCTTTCCCACTACGGCATCCTCCTTCTCACAACAAATACTATCCACCCATCAACACCACCCACCACACCCCAACAAGCTGATCACCTTGTCTGCGCTTCGCTCTACGCGTGATTTTGTCGAAGCGGCAAATCTACGTCAACCCTCCAGGGAGTTACCACGCTTCTCTTGCTCGAGCGCGTTTCTCATTACATGAGCTTCCCCTCTCGCAAACGTACGTGAAGCTGCTGCCTGACAGTGTGCCCATTTCCGCTTTCTACACGCACATATTGGCTTCTTCCTTCGCTTGCCATTACTGATCTCTTCGACAGATGGATGATCCAGCCCCTTCAGCCGACACGATCGCCATGGCAGTTTCAAATGCCACAAGACCCACCCTATCAACCCTTCCGATTGAGATGCTCGACAGAATCTTTTGGCTTGTCGACAAAATGGATCTAGTCAACCTGCGCTTGGTTTCCAAGTTCGTCTGCGCTGGTGCCAATAGGCCATTCGCTGTCCGCAGCTTCCGCTGCAGCAATCATGTCGTTACTGAATACAGTATTGACACACTGCTTGCAGTCAGTGCACACGAAATCTTTGGCGCTTACATTAAAAACGTCATGATCAATCCTGCTCGTATCGTGGTCGTGGAAGATGTTGGCGTTGGCGAGAAACGAACTGTTGTAGAAGACTCGTTTGTCAGATCTGGAAAATTCGAGATGCTGATGCAACAGGTTTTTTCCAATCTCAAACAACATACCGATTCCATTGCCCTTGGTTTCTATGAGCACTCTCGTCATGGACGCAAGGAGTTTCTTATGTGTCAACATAGGCCAAAATGCCATGGCAGTAACGCCTTGTGTGCACGCGTCCCATGTGGAATCGTTTACAGAACACGCAAGACACTTGAACTTGTAGTCGCAGCGATGCGATGGTCGGATATCAGTATCAACAGCCTTGATATCAGATTGTTTCAAGACCCAACTGGTAGTGGGAAGCGCAAAACCGACGAAGCGCTCACGAAATTGCTCCGGTCTTCCGTCTCGCCAATGGACTTTCATCTCACGTGGGATGGTTCCTGCATGCTAGAACGCAAGCACCTCAAAAGCAGCCTATGCATCTCGGCACAAGCTCTAGTCATGGAGCAGAGACCACCCGTCCACTATTACGGTGTTGTGGTACTCAATGAAGTTGTCCAATGGCTTATAGAGAACATCTCTTCCGAGCTCTGCCTCCAAAATCTCTACGTTTTTCGCCTATCCCTCCTCGACCGCTACATCAAACAATCTCTCCAGAGCGTCACCCTTGAGAACATCAGACTGGAGTCGCCTTTCTTTGCAGAGGGTCTTTACAGCAACTTGTTTGAGCATCTCTCTAAAATGCCAGATCTCAAGCACTGCAAACTCTACGGACTTCACTACAGTATACCAATAGAAGACGGCTTCTTTCCTGAAGTTATGCGACTCCATTCTGGAACATACCCAACGCAATGGGAAAGCCTGCTTCTCATCTTTCCTGATGGCAAGTTCAAGTTTGAAGTTTTAGGTGCTGATACTCCCAAGCAGTTGGAAAACTTGGCCGCCTACACGGCTGCCGCCGAGAGGAACAAGATCCAAGAGATTGAGACGATGCGCAAAGTCGCTGATTATCGTGTCATGGGTGCTGGCGTACCGATCCTTGAGGAAAAGTATTTTAGATACAATTAAGCGCCAGTTGCCTTCCCAAAGCTGGCTCTCTTGTTGAGGTCATACATCGTCTTGCACACTACCAGCTATGCCGAGATTGAGCAAGTCCTCGAAGGAGAAGTCATAAAATGGCTCAAGATTCTGTCTTGCGACAATCCACTCGGCGACTCATCAAGCTCCGGCAGGGAGCAGTAAACATACTGGAACTCTGCAAATGAACTCATAATGCAAAAGGAGAGGAGTACTATGGACAAGACGACCGCGGCAAGATTTTCAAATGAGACAGGATGGCAAACCATGATTGTCGATCAGACTCAACTATCGGGGAGGCAGGGAGTCAAGTCGAGAAAGGAAAAGACAGGCAAGGGAAAGTGTGAGCACGTTTAGGAAGAGAGAAAATAGCAGAATGAAGAATTAAGGAAGTTGCTTTACAATAATTACGGTAGGTTCACGAAGTGCATGCGTAAAGATCTACGGTTCTTCCATATCTAGCGCTTGTCTACGGCCTCACCTGGCGTCCGCATGGTTCCTTCACTTGGCTGCATTTCAGCCACAGAAGAATCAGAGAAAGTTGCTCTACAGTCAGAAGCGCATGCACACACAGATAAGTGGATCTTTTATGCTAAGCATATTTCTTCTGCAGTACACAGTGATTGAAGACTCTAGGAGTCATCCTTCCAGAACTCCTTCCCCAACACCTGCCTTGGTGTTTATATCTATTCATCACTATAAACAAACAGTGAAGCTATCCGACCTCTCGGGACGCTCGCAGTCACTCAGCCAAGCTTGCTGTTTGCAAACATTTACAACACAATTACCCATTCTCCATCACCTTCTATCAAACAAACAAGACAACATCAACCAGCACGGCACACCACACTGGTTGCTGGCCGCGCACTCTGCGCACAACTCACAGTTCTCATTCCTTCATTCGACTTTATTGCCAGAATCGCCCTCGAGACACAACAAGAACTTCAAACATGGTAAGCCAAACTCACCAGAAGGACGTGATGCGATGACGACTCTCGGCGGATACTAGAGTATTCTTCTTGTAGTGACTATGCACAAACATCCTTGTCAGTTCTATGTGGAAGTCAAATTGACTGACATTCACAACAGACAGCCTCAGTTCGCAACCAATCGCTAACCCTGGTTGACTTCCCGACCGAAGTCCTTGTTGAAGTCTTCAACTTCGTCGAGAACAAAGACCTTTCGACTGCTCGTCTCGTTTGCAAGAAACTCTGCGATGCCGCCACTCGACGTTTCGCCCTGGTCAACTTCACCGAGAGGGTTCATGTTGTTTCTCCTTACAGCATCGATGCACTTGTGGACATCACAGAACATCCTGTATTCGGGACATACGTGAAGACCATCGCTATCTGCAGCGCCAGACTCACCAACATTCGCTGGGCGCCTTCTTTCTATGGACTTTCCGCCGTTGACGAACACGACCAGGGCGCATATCTCAACGCCTACGTGAAGACAAGACGCTTCGCACGCCGCATGGAACGCATCTTCGGCAACATCAGATCTCACTCTTGTTCTGTGGCCATTAGCATCTATGATAATCCAGGCAAGGGTGTCCTCAATGCAAACGCACTTTTCGGAATGCGTAGACGTACGGTGCCAATGATATGTTATGGATGGACTCAACTTGTCAAGTCATTAACAAGTGTTATTGCTTACCGGACAGTGGAGACTCTCGAGCAAACAATCTACGCAGCTCGACGCGCAAGATGCCCTGTCAGATGCCTCAAGATCGATCTTTTCGCATCTCATACTAGCACTCTGCAAGTAGAGCTTGACTTGGCTTTGTACAGAATCCTGGAATCAAGTCTCACACCTCTCAGTGTCGGTTTAGGTGGTGAACAGTCATGCCAGCTATCATACGACAGCGAGTCGCAATGCCTGGAGCTCCAACATGTTGACTTCGGGTCAGGTATGAATCGCGCTTCTGACCTTCCTCTGCATGCATCACACACCTGGCTGCTGATCAAGAGAGTCACTCAACTCAAGGTTGCCAAAATTGACCTCTACGAAATTGCCCGTTTCCGACCCTTCCTCACGCCTCATCTGAGATGTCTCGAACTCCGCATGATGTCTGTCCGGACCAAGCACTTCGATCAAAACCTCTGGAGCGAGCATATCCAAACCATCTCGAATCTATCTGGTCTTCAGCACTGTCGACTGAGCTGTCTTACTTATGAGTTCGAGCTTACCTGGAATGATGATGGGAACGAAGAATACCTGGAGCTCCCTGGTCATGGCCAATACCCTTGTCCAGGCAGTGTGTTCTACCTCACTTTCCGCGATGGCGATGGTTCGGTCGAGATGAACGGTGACGATGTACGCGACAAACTCAAGGACTTGGCGTGCTACGTAGCTGCAGCAGAAGCACAGAAGGTCCAGAAAAGCATCAGCGATGGTTTTGTGGATGGGCTTTTGGTCGGTATCTTTGATCAAGACGAGGAAACCCTCGTCAATGGTTATGAGGAGTTGGATTTGGCCAGTATCACCAATGGAGCTGAGGTTTGATCCCTCGATGAACCACAATCGACAAAAACATCAGCTGTCGTAATACACAAGAATCAGTGTGATGCTGGAATCGTCCAAGGAGAGGCTTGATATCCGAGCCTCTCACTGGTACTTTCCGCTCGGTGGCATCGTCTCTGCGTTTTGATGGTATACCATCGCGGGGGGTGTCAACTTGAGAGCAGGAGGTTGGCGCGAAAGAAGGACAGCACGAGCAGCAAAAACAGGGGAAAAGAGGAATCAGACGGCCTTTAACTTACGAAGGGATGAGAACAGCATTCATGTTTCCTTACAAAGCAGTCGAGAGAAACATCACAATCATAACCCATGTCTTTCACCATTGACATTTTATCCAACAACCTTGTATCAATACGGAGATGTCTCCGGTGACAGAGCGCTGATGTCATCGATATAGCTTGGAAATTGCAACAACCCCCCATCTCATCACCTCATGTCTACATTACATATATATCTGTGACCATTTCAACCTCACATCGTTATAATCTCGAGAATGGAGCAACAGAACATCGTCGAGGACGTCATGGACATGGCAGGCAGAAGAAAAGGCTGCTGGCGAATCCAAGACTGCAACAGCTGCCTCAAAAGCAAGCACAATTGTGGCTGGTGTCCAAGTGTAAGTCGATCATCTTCCAACCCCATCACCCATCTCCATCCGAAGTCATCATAACCCTCTAAACAACAAAACTCCAATCTTTGAACTAAACTAACTCGACGGCATAGTCCTCCACCTGCGTCCCCACAACAGGAACCCTCCTCTCCCCCCTCAGCCACCCTATCTGTCCCCTTTCCTCTGAGCGCTACGAACTGCGCACCGCAACTCTAGGGTGCAATTGCAGCACTTATACCCTGCTCAGCATCATCATTACGGTGTTTTGTACGATCGGGGCGTTGGTTTTGTTGTCGGGGGTGTTGTGGTTGCTTAAGTGGTGGGGCCGGTTGGTCAGATCGGGGGGTTGGGAGATTGTGGTTGAAGAGGATGGGAGGGTGAGGGAGGGGACTTGGAGGAGGGGGGGTTGGTGGCCGAGGTGGATGGTTGCGAGGAGGTGATGGGTGTTGTCTTGCTGTGCGTGGGGCGTTTTTGCTCTTTTGAATGATCTAGAGAGGCCTCATGCTGTGATGGATTTTATACGAAAGTATATACGCGATATTTGGATACATATTGGGTTGCCTTGATAATTTTCTACAACCTAGCCTTTATTCCTGTAACTTGATCCGCATCCCTCTTCGCCCACTCGCGTAACACAACCCTCTGGATCTTTCCACTCGGGCTCTTGGGCACCTCGTCGATAAACTTAACTCCCCCAGAAAGCCTCTTGTGCTTTGCAACCTTTGCCGCTATCCACTCGACCACATCCTTCTCGTTGACTTTGCCTTTGGCTGCTTCCTTCAACACCACATATGCTCTGGGCAAATCCTCGTGGTCTTTGTTTAATGCGCACACGGCGGCATCGGCAATGTCGTCGTTTTCGAGCAACACTGCTTCGAGTTCGGCGGGAGCGACTTGGAAGCCGTTGACTTTGAAGATCTCTTTTGCACGGTCCACGATCCAGGACCAGCCCTTTTCGTCGTAGATGGCTACGTCGCCGGTCTTTAGGAAGCCGTCGCTGTCGAAGGAGGCCTTTGTGGCGCTTTCGTTTCTCCAATAGCCCAGATGGGTGATCTTTTGGCAGATGAAAGTTAGTAAAAACTGCTCTGGAAAGAATGGAAACATTGTGTTTTCTTTTGTTCTGTTTACGTACGTTCGGACCGCGCACAAAGACTTCTCCGCGCTGGCCTGGTTTGGTGACTTCGTTGCCGCTGTCGTCGATGAGCTTGATCGTCGAGTTTGGATCGACTTGTCCCACGCTTCCGCTACGGTCGTCCATTCCACCAGGAACGTGTAAGCATGAACAAGTTACTTCTGTCATTCCCCACGTCTGAACGACTTTGAGATTGAATTTTGTGCTGACTTCATTCTGAAGCTCCTTGCTAAGGGGTGCAGCACCACAGAGGATGTTGACCAGGGATGACAGATCATACTTTTTGGTCTCTGGTCGTTTGGCCAGCATGACCAGGACCGGGGGTGCGGTCTGGATATGAGTAATCCGGTGACGCTGAATATGTGATAGAAAAGGTTCGAAGTTGAAGGCTCTCATGTAGTAGCAGGGAGTTCGTGTGATTGCGGCCGCAGTGATCGACCATAACTGGCCATAGGCGTGATATCTTTCCTAAGCATCAGCCACATGATCTAGCCTTCTGGATTTGCCAGATACTCACAATGGTAGAAATCCTAGGAATCTCTCTGGTGGCTTTTGTCCTGACGGATAAGACTGTGACAGTTCTCTCATGTATAGTGATTGGCAGACATTGGCGATGATGTTTTGATGAGCGACCTTCACACCCTTAGGCAGACCGGTAGTGCTGGCAAAGTCAATCTCAGATACTGTATTTGTCGAGAAATCAAAGCATATTCTCCTTACCCTGACGAGTAGTTCAACACCGCTGTATTGGAGCTTGATTCTTCAGCCGACATCCGATGCCATTGCCAGCTCTCTGCGGCCTTTTGAGTAGGAAGAAAAGAGCTCCAATCCTTGATTCCTCTTTGCGTCTTACAGGGTTTGTCCAAGAAGAGGTAGATCTTGTCATGAGGAAATCCAACCTGGTCTGCAGCCTTGAGAAGATTGTCGAGTAGCGCTGGGTCTACAAGAATGATATTGGCTCCGGTATTCGTAATTTGGAAGGCAATCTCTTTGACAGTATAGGCAGGATTGGTCCCACTGAACACACGTCCACTTCCGGCAACACCCAGATAAGCCACTGGGCAGAATATATGGTTGGTAGAGAACATCATGACTACTTCGTTCCGGCCGATTTTGAGATTGTCGAGACCCAAGCCGAGTCTCTTGATCCAACCCAAGGCTTGTTTGGGTGACAGCGACCTGTCAGTATCATCGGCATCAATCCATATTGGCTGGTCATAAGGTTCCTGTCCTTCAGGATAGACATAGGAGAGTATGTCGGTGGCTGGAATGTCAATCTGGTAGGGCGACTGCTGAGGCATGATGTTGGCAATGGCGACACGGATAGAACATGGTCCAATTCGTGACGACTGCCATTTTTGTGTCTCAATGTACAATGAGGGGTACAAGTCGCGAAGGACCGAGGAAGACGACTTTGACTTCGATCGAGGTTCCCCACGTGCGGACATGCGGGGAGGGAGGCAAGGGCCGCATCAAGCTTCCACGCAAGGCTCTACCTGTTTGACCATCTCTCATCACCATACACTACTCGGCGTTGTATCCTTATAGATCTTCCATGTTGAGATGCGGTTCAAGGAAGGATCTGAAAATGATATGAGCACTTGGCAGTCCGCGTGTCAGATAATGAGCGACCAGCTTGGTCATATACCAACGACAGCTGAGAGGTTCCTCTGCTACAAGGCAAGTAGAGCCTGACACTTGTGATATGACAGCGTGTATCAGGATCCGAAAGCGAAGATGGTAGAATTTCTTTTTGGCGACTTTTCTTTCTGTCGTTCTATCCTCACACGAGATCGAAACACCTAAACCGACGTGTCATCGTGGTGAAACGCAGCTCTGACGGTAGCGTTGGCTCTATCCACCTGAAACCATCAAACCACCTGCCACACCACTCTGAAAAAGGCCAACCATTATTTTCTTCTGGTCGAGGCGTGGATTTAGTCTGACACCCAGCATTCCAAACATGGACACAATTCAACCATTCGATTTAGGCCTTCCTTCAAAAAGCAAGCACGCGACGCGTGCCTCGAGGAATGCAAGCCTCCTCCCTTTCCCTGCGCCCGCCACTTTCTAGAACAGGGTGGTACTTTTTGACGAAAAATGACATGTCCTGGATGATATCTCCTACTGCACTCTGAATAATTTCTCAAACCCCTCAGCAAGTGTCGGCATGGAGACATTGACAACACAGAACCCCAAGCAACACTCTTTTAAGAACACTCTCATTACGATTTCTCTTCAACTTCTGCTCTGGTCCAGCCTATTTCCTCTTGCAATCCAGATCACTTTTTTCGCTTTTTCCGAGATTGACAAATCTTTGTTTCTCATTGATGTTATCTGCATTGCAGCAGTAAGTGACCAAGCATGAGTGCGTAATCATACAAAGCATATACTGACACAATGCATAGGCTGGAACATCTCTTCTTGTTATCTCTATACACAGTCTGATTGTGCTGCTCCTGGGGCACACCCTCAGCAGATGGGCCAAGGTATCCGCAGCAATCTTCAAGGTCATAATTCTCTTCTTTTCATGTACAGCAGTGCTGTTATGGATTACAACAGTCGGTCTGGGTATTATCTTTACCCTCGCAAGACAACCAACATGTCGACCAGCCAGTTATGACACTGATGACATGTGGAGGAAGGGTCGAGTGTGTTGGCTTCAACGAGCTGCTTTAGTAGTCAGCATGCTGGCATTGTAAGTGGTTTCCATGCTGTATTGCTGTGCATGTGACTGACTGGCTTCGAACAGTATTGTTTCCTTCGTCTTATGTTTCACCTATAATATTTCGCATGATCCATTCGCAGCAGGACTGTTTGGATCAAGGCGGACTGGTATCTGCTTGTCGCCATCGGATCTCGGGAGAACAACTCCAATGGTCACAAGAGGTTCAACCCTCTCCTTCAAATGCCGTTCAATGCTATCTCCAATCGCCATCTCGTCACCTCTGCGGATATCATCCCCCTTACGGATGACGACGAAGGCTAGCGACGAGAAGTCTAACGCCCTTGGCATCTCATCACCACGTCCGTTGTCGATTGAAAAGTCTCCTCTGCTGGCCAAGACTCCGAGCCTTTCCCACGCATCAAAAAGCTCGATTGACAGTTTAGAAAGCTCGAATCGTCAACCTCCGACGGCATATCTACCGCCGGCTCGGGCTTATCAGCCTTCGCGGGTGCCAACGGCATATGTACCCTCACCCCATGGAACACACCTGTACTCGCCAAAGAATCTTCCAAAGACAATCGTATCCGCCATTTCAGCAGATGCAAGGCCGCCACAACCACCAGCAGCCGCGTATACGCCGCAAAGGTCTCCAACTCTGCCGAGACTAGCTCCTGCTATACTGCACCAAGCTCCTTCTGTACCTCAACGAGCTCCCTCGCTACCGCGACACATTCCCATTGCACCGCAACAAGCTCCTTACGTACCCCAACGAGCTCCCTTGCCAGACATCACACCCATCCAGACGACAAGCATATACTCATCACGACGCGTGTCGTCAATGTTTATGACCCCAACTTCTCACATGGCACCGCCCCTAACAACCAACCCCCTTTCTCCCGAAAGAGATCTCGACACCTTTCTTTCCTCGCCACCAGTACACATGCCTCCAACCCGACCCACAAACCCATACGCCCCACGACAGGCACCAACGCCATACACACACCCCACACAGCAAACCGGCCCAGTCGCACCGAACAGATTCCCTGCGGCGGCATACACGCCTTCGAGTCACTCGGGCGTGCCTTCGTCGTTTTTGGCGCCTCCGCCGCCGATCAGACGGCTCAATTCGGCGAGGAATAGGGGTGTTAGTTATGCTTCCAGTATAAGCAGTGTGTACAGTCGACTCACTACCGATGAGAAATGAGAGCCTTCGGGGTCTGGGGGAAGACGCATATAGTATCATATATACACCCTACATATATCCTCGTATCTAGAGGAAAAAAACGTTCAAGATTCTGTATGTCTTTTCGATTTTCGTCTGCAAGTCTAGTTTGGTACTCGAAGTGGTCTGATGGCGTGAACACAACATTGTTTAATTGCACAGTCATCTTGAGTTCTTTCCAAATGACAGACCCTCCCTCGACAACAGATCTATTTAGTACCTCATTGGTGTGTCAAACACGCTAATCACCTCTCCATTCTCTCTATCCCACTTTCACTTTCGTGTACGAAGGTGGCGAATCTTCTTCTGAGGTTGCCATCATTCACGACTTTCGTCTTGACATGAAATAGAATACATCGCGCGAGTTTATCGAGCAGGCCGCAAGATTCCATGCGCAAAGACATCGGCTTCGGACAAGCAAACACTTCCAACATCGAACATCATGTTAGCACTAACCACTTGATTGTTGTAGTCCTCGGGTTTCAAAGCTAACTATACAACAGATATGGTTTCTGTACCAAAACATTGCTGAATCCATATTTCTCCTTGTTTTTCTGTCTTGTTTTCCATCGCACATGTTAAACCAAGTCCGTTTTGCATCTACAAACTATTGCACAGATCTTCCTCTATCCTCGTCTTCAACAACATCTTCAAAGTCCTCCTCATCGTCGTCCATACTTCTGTAAATGAAAAACTGCGCAAAGACGCCAAAGTCCAAAAAGAGCGTGCCCAAACTACCCAGCAGCCAGCTCAGATTGACCAAGATATATCTGCCGTAGATTTCGCTGGCTTCTCCCGGTCTGCATTTCTGGCCGTGCTTGCCGTGGTGGCAGATGGGGTTGAAGGCGAAGATGCTGAGCACATAGGTCAAGTTTCCGATACAGGCGAAGAGGAAGAAGAGGGCGTTGAGGCCTTCGGTGCTCTTGCGGCGGTAGTTGAGCAGGAGTTGGGGCACGCGGCTGCCGAGGTAGAGGGCAGCGCAGAGGTACCCGAATACCTGGCCGACAATGTTGAAGTGCAGGTTGTCGTTTTGCTGCTCTTCGGTTTCGTTGCTGTTGGATGAAGGACTGAGGTAGTAGCCTGCGATGCCGGCTGCGACGACGAGCACAATGCAGGTTAGGTTGAAGAGCAGGCTTTGCAGGATGGAGCGTTTGGCAGAGCGAGGTCTCTGCACTTTGGGGGTTGGGTGCATGGGGTTTGCGGGTGACATGTGCACGCCGTCGTTTACGAAGCGCTCGCCGAAAGATGAGGTCGAGCGTGTGCGAGGGAGATCGTTGGTGCCGTTGCCGTTGGCTGAGAGAAGGCCAGAGCGCTCGGTGGGAGTCTCTTGCTCCACGTCCGAAGGCTTGACGGGCTTGGGATCTCTAAAGTGGAACCCGCGGTAGTAGAAGCATTGAGCCAGCAAGACGATATCCGCAAATGTATAGTAGATGGCCAGGATAATCTGGAAAGATTTTCATGAGCTTGAGATATGACCCCACAGGATTGAATCCTTGTAAACTCACCATGGTGGGAAGAACCCTTTGCATGACAGCTCCGATGATATTGGCGAAATCTCCCAGGAGCCATATGATAACAAACTCTATACTCAGGCCCTCAGCGCTGCTGCGTCTAAAGTTTTCGATGATCTGAGGTGAGAAGACGACGACCCAGCAGGCTATGATTGAATCAGCGAGGATCTTGGTAGGAAGCCGAATTGCCCTATTTGGCAGCACACACCAATTGAGATGGAACCCATGATGCCACTGATGGCCTCGATATCGAGGTTGTACCCTGCCGACGGCGGGAACATGGTTGCGAGGATGTTGAGATATTCAGATAGAAATGGAAGAAAAACAGCAAAGAGTGAACTTTAGTGTTAGCAGTGTGAAGTGGTGATTTCTGGCGAGATATAAAGTCCAATGCAGTCTTGTGGTTGGCCGTGGGGAATTCTCTTTTCTGGATGTCTTGTCGAGTGGCTGGCCTTGAGTCATAAAAATGACGCTGTTTGTGGACGCTTGCACAATTTACGTAACGGTTTATGCAGCACTCCGACGTTGTTCGAGCGTGAGATCAACATCTTCTTGTCCCTGTTCATGATATGCGAATGAAGAGCTAAAATCATGTTCAGACGAAGCGCTCAAATGCACAAGTCGTGATGGGTTAAATTAGGTGGGATGCAGCATAGATTAAGGGAAGTGTCATGAGATGCATGATACAGCAGATTTATTCTCCTTTTTTCTGCTATTTTTCTCGCAGCTATCAGATATCAACCCCCGCATTTTCAGCATGTCGTCCAAAGAAATCTTTCCCAAAAGTTGACCTTCCTGATTACCTTGATATTTACTGTATACCGTTTCAATCAGTCTTTTCCAACAACATCTTTGAGTCATTATTCAGCCCCGGATATAATACACAATCGCACAATCTACCGTACTCTCTGTAAACGAACCAGTAGAAACATGGCATCCGGAAAAGCAGCCAGAGTCCAGCTCAGCGACGACGAGGTCGACGACATCCTCTACCTGACACGCACAAACGAGAGCGCCGAACTCCAGCAATACCTCAACCAACTGTCACAACAACACAACTGCAGCATTGCCGCTCTGCTCGAAAGCAGCGTCGACGAGGACAATGCCAACACACCCTTCCACTACTGCGCTGCAAACGGCTACGCTGGTACGACAAACCACAGGCAACAGCGCCAGAGAACAAGACATACTAATCTCGCAGTCTAGACCTCCTCAAAACACTTTCCTCACAACTCGATGCCGCGACGAGAACCGAAGTCTTGAGCCGCAAGAACGAGGCTGGCAACACGGCACTGCATTGGGCATCTGTGAACGGCCATGTCGAAGCCGTCAAAGCACTCATCGACAGTGGTGTAGACGTCTGGGTCAAGAACGCCGCCGGACACCTCCCAGTCTTTGAAGCCGAGCGCGCAGAAAAGGATGAGGTTGTCGCAACGCTGTTGATTGCTGGTGGAAAGGAAGACGAGGAAAAGTCAAGGGCACAAGAGGGTGAGGCTACTGAGGAAGAGAAGGCTGATGTCGAGGGTGTGACGAGCCAGATGGGCGAGTCGAGTCTGGAAAAGTGAGAGGTCCGTCTGCAACGATGCAAGGATTGACGAGACACATCGGCAGCCTTGTCATGCTGTTTGATGAAGCCATGTTGCATGTCATCTCTGTCAGCACCTCACTCCCGTACCTGGCCATCGGATACTGCCGCCGAAGGTACTCAGACCCGATCGATGCTTGTAGCGCAACACGTATCTGCGACCAGGTATAAATCAAGGAAGTGTTGTAGAAGACATCTCCCGAAGACTGCCTCTCGCAACTAGATTGGGTACGAGGCCGAGATTTACATAGACGCTAATACGAAGTACCCAGATGTCAAATTCACATCGCATACATGCCTACGTATCACTGGGAGAGAAGGGTACACGTGAGAATCAGAAAGACAGACTTGAGCACGCAGTGGGATTCATAGGCAAAGTTTGGAACATGAAATTCCAACGTCCTGGACAAGACAAATGCATCTACCTCACATTCTCCATACATACGCAAGACTCAAGAAACTCAACCTTCCTCCTCCCGCTCCTCCAGAAACCCCCTTACGCCCATGATGAACATGTCTGTGTTTTCCCAACCTCGTCTTCTCATCACAACTCTGCTTTCTCGGTGATCTATTCAATCAGTTTTGTGGTACATTGACAAGGGTGGGTATTATAATCGGGATAGAATAAAACACAAGTTTGACACAATGTACATTGCTGCAGGTGAGGTATACACAATTCCTGTGTTTTCGGTGGCCTTCGAAATAATACATTTCATCTCTCATGTGCTGGGAAGTTTCGGGCCATTTTTCAGTGGAATGGCGTTGATGATTTCTCCTCTATCGACAGGTTGGGGGCTTGATTAAATTACGAGGTCTCGGGGTACATGACCTCTCTGAGCTCGACACCAAGCTCTTTCCTGAGGCTCTCGAGCTCGGTGAGGTACTCGTCGTACTGGCTCTGGTTCTCGACCTTGGCCTTAATGCCTGGAGGGGAATGGTATGTCAGCATGTCGTTCGTGTTGGCGAGGTGTGGGATGACGCACCCTCGAAGATTCTGACGGCGGTGGGGAAGTCGTTGACTCTGCGGGCGGCCTTGAGGGCGGCAACGATGACCGAAGGGGCGGGGACCAAATCGTAGGCGAAGGCGTTGTTCAGGTTGCGCTATTGGAGAGGTCGGTTAGACACGGATGCGATCAGACAGGAGA
Organism: Aureobasidium sp. SLJ-2021a; assembly: GCA_019677095.1. Classification (NCBI taxonomy): domain Eukaryota; kingdom Fungi; phylum Ascomycota; class Dothideomycetes; order Dothideales; family Saccotheciaceae; genus Aureobasidium; species Aureobasidium sp. SLJ-2021a. The sequence continues at coordinate 318,737 of JAHRBU010000003.1, forward strand.
CTAGGTGGGTGAAAGTACCTGGAGCTCGAAAACATCCTGGACGCCCTCGAATTCCTTCTCGTATCTGGATTGAAGGTGAACGTCAGCAATTGACAAGGACTGGGCCGTGTGTAGGGGTGTGTGCGAGTGGAGGTTCGGAAGCAATTGGCCGTCTTCGGTGGTCTAGAAGCGGTCGAATGGCGATTGTGTGACGGGCGTTGGGGCTCTTTTGTAGACACACCTGGCGGTGAACTCCTCGAAGCTCTCCTCGTGGTGAGGGTCGTGTGCGTCGACGTCGGCACGCTTGACGCTGGCGACGCTGAAAGTTCTGGCCTGGTTGAGACGCTGGATGCGCGATGCGACGTGGACACGGGGCTGTGCGGGAGCGCGGACGGCGCGGGCGGCGATGCGGAGGAAGGACATGGTCGTGTGAGTGCGAGGATCGAGGAGGGTGGATTGGGGTCGACGATGGTGCAGGGCTGGCAGTGGGAAGCTGCTTTGCAATGCTAATCCCACGCAACTCGCAGTCGTGAGTCGTTGGCCCGAGCGCCCCGAACCAAGAAGCAATTCAGGACCATCACCTGAGAAGCCGATGTCCTGACCCTGTTCGAATCCGCCATCCTTTACATCAACCGAGTCCACCCGCCAATCGATCCTCCTCTGCCTTTTCTGTAGTCTTGTAGTCGCATCGCCAGACGTTCTGTCTTTTTACAGCCTGTTCTGTGCTACCATGCACTCACCGAAACAGAACCAATGGTTGGAGCGGTATTTGTTTGGAAAAGTGCCGTGTTTTGGTAAACCATGTTACGCGGTACCTGCATGTATGTTTTGATCCAACACTGGTTGCACAGAACAAACAATAGCTAGCTACAACCCTCACCCTACAAGCACCCAACAGTGACCATTAGCTGTTTCCACAAGCGGAATTGCTTGCGACCAAGTACCAAGACATTATAGAGTCTCCTCCAGATGACCACGACGCCAAGACGAGACCTCGGCTGCCCCAAGTTGTCCTGAAAGAATAATTTCCCGACCTCCTTTATAATGTACGCTTCCTCCTTCTCACCATCCTCCACCCTGTCTCCAGGTCCAATTCTTCTCTTCTCCACGTTGGTAATCCTGTCATTACCAACTTCGTCGCTCCTTTGCTGGCCGCCGGCCCTGTATCTGTCTCTGTAAACCAAAGCCTCTGAACACGTCTCGAGCCGCCCAGCCCCGACAACAATGTCCACCCCCGAATGGATCCGCTACGGCGTGCCCACTCTTGACCGTCCCTTCGGTCTCGAGTTGTGGCCCATCTTCGAGAAGGCCTTTACCTCGATCAAGGGCTACAAGCCCCAGGACTTCCGCTTCGTCCCTGGAAAGACCCCCATGGCTACCTTCAAGGAGACGGCCACCATGCTCGTTTGCTACTACATCATCATCTTCGGTGGCAGAGAGTTCATGCGTGGTCGCGAGCCCTTCAAGCTCAACTTCTTCTTCAAGCTCCACAACTTCTACCTGACCCTGATCAGCGGTCTTCTCCTGGTTTTGTTTGTTGAGCAGCTTCTGCCCGAGATTGTCAGAAACGGCATTTTCCACGCCGTCTGCGCCTACGAGGGCGGCTGGACCGACAAGCTCGTTGTTCTTTACTACGTACGTCTGGCCACGTCTGCGCCAGAACGCGCTTGCTAACAAATGCCAGCTCAACTACCTCACCAAGTACCTCGAGCTGATTGACACTTGCTTCCTTTTCCTCAAGAAGAAGCCTCTGAGTAAGCGCACACCGTCTCAACATCCAATTGCACAAGCTGACTGTTTCTCCAGCTTTCCTCCACACCTACCACCACGGTGCCACCGCCCTCCTCTGCTTCACCCAGCTTCTCGGCCACACCGCAGTCTCATGGGTCCCCATCACCCTGAACTTGATGGTCCACGTCGTCATGTACTGGTACTACTTCCAGGCCGCACGTGGCATCCGCATCTGGTGGAAGAAGTACATCACCGTCATGCAAATCCTCCAGTTTGTCATCGACCTTGGCTTCGTCTACTTCGCCTCGTACACCTACTTCACTTTCAGATACTTCCCCAACATGCCCAACATGGGTATCTGCGCCGGTGAGGAGTTCGCCGCCTTTGCTGGTATGGCCATTCTCAGCTCCTACCTCCTCCTCTTCCTCTCCTTCTACGCCGCAACCTACAAGAAGCCCACAAAGAAGGGCCGCAACCGTGCCACCAGCGCTCTGGTTGAGATGAAGGACGAGAAGGTCCCCACTGTTGGCGAGGCTAGAAGACGTTTCAGCGGTGGTGAGGCTCACTTCACTGGCCGCGACGCCCCTACCCCCAACGGCCGCGTTACCAGAAGCCGCAAGGCATAAGTGCACCAAGTGGTGCATGCCTGCGCCTAAGGGTACGCCAGGTTGGATACACCCAGCCTCCTCGAGACGCGTAGGTGAATATACGCCATCTCGAATACATATCAAGAAACAGCCAGAGATGGTTGTACGTGGATGGAGGGCACGACTGCCAGGGGTTACTGTCCCCAAGCTGTCGTTGCCGACCCCTTTTGGCCTTTGAGATGTTTGGCCGCTTCTTGAGCACATCTTGCCCTTGCAAAGTACGCTCACTTTATTACTTCTTTGTAATTTCTCTAGGGCCCGGGTTTCAAACAAAAAGGAGTATTGGGTGGTACAGGTTCGACATGATTGTGTAAGGATGCAAGAACAGGAGAGACCAGGGTCAACGTGTCATGCTCGCTGTATGATAGAATCATGTAATCAAAGAACGAGAAAAAGAGTTATAGATCATTTGTCTATCTTTTACGTGTCTGTGAGTGATGGTGCTTAGGTGTGTTTTGATTCTACTGTCGTTCGCGACTGGACTAGACTCCGAGGAGCGACTCTTCATGTCCCTCAGTGGCTTTTCTGGCAACAGCCACTGCATCTGGTGGCTTCACCGGGGTCTTTGACTTTGCGGACGTAGTCGCTATCCACATGCTATCCTCTCTCAGACATATTATCCGGACTCACCCTTGGGCTCTCCGTTGCCGGCGTTCCTTCAACAGTATAGATCTGGTTCGGCATGCCCATGACACACGTAGGTTCCACGACTGTTATTCCTACACAGCCACGCATGATCCGTTCGACATCTTGAGAGTTAGACTCTGGCCCGCCATGAACTGGAGGCATTGATTAGTATTCAAACTGCAGACGTAACGTTCCATCTGTCAAGTGCGACGTTGCATTTCACCGGATTCGCCCTGGGATTGTGCAAGCATTTGCGCCAATACAGTGCAATCGCCCTGACAAAGCCAAGATATCAAATGCCGTTGAGAATCTGCCGTTCACTGCAAAAGACGGACTACCGTTGTGGATTTTGCAATCGGGACCCACGGGATTTGTAGTCATCTTCTAGCAACTGAGACAAAAAGGCAGCACCAGAACAATTCTGGAAAAAAGGCAATTTGGAAAGGTGAAGGTTGTGACACACTGGTGTCCACAAGGCGGATCATGTGTCTGAGATGCAGCGTTTCTGGTTCATCGAGTTCGAGGCTTGGAGTGTGATGTTGAACGAAGCTAGAAGTTCGAGCGAAGGCAGTGGAAGGACTTGAGGAGGATGGGATGGGATGGGGGCTCGAGCTCTGTTAACCAAGACAGTATCGAGTTCTATATGCATGTTTGCCAGTTGGATACTATATACTATGGATGGCACATGGCGGCTGATATCGACAGTTGACCTTGAATGCTTGGTAGCCATCTACCTGCCGTATACCTGCGACTGTTGACACATCATAAAGGGGCGGCTTAGAAGAAAAGCCCCAACAACTCTTACGGAGGCAGTTAGTTCGAACGAGACGCGCCAGTTGGAGTGTGTGGAGAGTTGAAAGTGAGGCTGTCCGTTTGCAAATCAATGTGACAAGGCCCAGATGCGGAGGTCGCAACTTCTCGCCGCAAACCGGACTCCAGCATCATCCCACCAAGCATCATCACACATCGCGACAACCGTTGCACATACCTGCTGTTTGCTGGTTACATGCCACCGTGCCATAGCACAAGCAGCATCTGTCATTACTAACGCTTCTACAGCACAGCTCTACACGCTAGTCATGGCAGAACCTCAAGGCCAAACATCTCCAGCCGCGCCCGCGACAGCGCCTGAGCGCGCAACTTCGCAAGAAGCACCTGCCGTCACATCACCCACGCCGCAGTTGGAAACATCACCATCCCAAGAAGGCTCCGAAGAAGGCGAGATGGCCGACACCGAAATCGCACCTGCGACCGACGACGCGCCACCACTGCCCGATGAGCCATTACCTGAAGACGCTCCACCTCTTCCTGATGAGCCTTTGCCCGCACCAACTGAAGAGGATGACGGCTGGTCCGCCCAGCTTGACCCTTCTTCTGGCTGCTGGTACTTCCTCAATCGATTCACTGGCCTGTCACAATGGGAGAACCCACGTGTTCCTACCACTGTTCCGAGCCAGCAGTACGCGCCAGGCACTGGCCCAACATCACACGCCCCCGGCACTTCTGAAGCTGTTGCAGCGCCTCCGTCTCCTCCGAGGGAACCATACTTGGGTTACAACCCCAAGATACACGGCGACTTTGATCCGAACGCAGACTACGCCAAGTGGCACCAGGAACACCAGACGGAAGAGTGGGCCGCTTCAGAAGCCGCTCTGGCACAACCTACCGCAGCATTCGAGCAAGCAGGCACATTCAACCGCTTCACGGGAGCTTTCCAAGCCGCCGACAAGAGTGCGGAGAACCACAATGATGAGAACAAGTCAAAGCGCCAGTTGAATGCCTTCTTTGACGTAGATCGCGCCGCCAATGCTCACGAGGGTCGCTCTCTCAAAGCCGAACGCGCGAATCAAAAGCTGAGCAAGAAGCAAGTCAAGGCCTTCAACGAGCAGCGACGTGCCAAGAAGGAGCAAAAGCGCCGCGATTTCCTCATGAGTTGACGAGCTGAATTGTGCCGGGAGGACGTAGTGAGTGTCAATTACGTGACCTTTTTGTGCGTGTACAGTACTATGTACGGAGCAGATTCTGCTCGCCTATAACGGCTGTCTTCTACTATAACGACTAACATGACACTCGGCAGGATGAATTCATGGCCAGAGATTTTCCTTCTTCGCTTCTAGCAAAACGGCGTCTCGAGGCTAGGACAAGCGGACAGGCGTTGGAAAACCACTGCAGACCTGTCTGGTTTTCTCTCTGCCGCATTCTGCTCTTGCAAGCTGATTGCATATTTCCGCGTCGGTCGATGTATATCGCGATCGTTTGCTGCTTTGGTCGGGCCTCATCTCGGTCACAAGCGCGAAGTAAGAACAATAGAGCATAATAGATTTAGGCGGGTTGGGGAAAAGAAGAGCATCCACATGTCATGCAACATTCAAGCACGCTCGAGCCTCTTTTCACCACGAAGCTCGCCAAATACAAGAGTTGCGCTCCAAGACGTAGATTTAATCTATATCGGCACCCAAAACCGCGAAACGACAGATATATCTTCAAGACGCCATCCACCTAGTTGATACGCGTTACGACGACTTGTCCACCCCTCTGTACAGGTGTTCTCCCGGCCTCGGTAGTGCACCACTCGATCCATCAGATTATATTGAGAGGCTTTCACAATTGCCCATTCGGCGCATGTGCCATTTTAGCTAGCGCCAACGGCTCGCAAGCGTGGAGAGGAAGAAAAGGGTTTCGGTCGTTAGTCTCGGCACTGAGTCAGTCTCAGAAGTCTACTGTGCTGGGTCTCGTCCAAAGCAGCGTGTAGTGTACTGGTGGTGAGCAACAGTTGGCAGTCGTTGTGTGGCAGGGACAGATGCGATGGCTCATCCCTGCAGGTGTCAAAGGCAGATCTAGCCTCGTCCCTCACGCCCGAGTGTGGTCATGTCTTCTGATGGCTTTTGGGTGACCTGCATGGTCACAGATCATCAGGTACATGCAGGGAGGGAGAGGCAGAGGTCTTTCCGGATCGCGTTAAGTTGAGATCCGGCCCGCTGCTGCCGAGTCACTCATGGGCCCGTTCGTCCAAAAGCCAATCCTCGCTCGCAAGGAGCAACACCTGCGCTCTGCCCTTTCCCTGCCGAATGGTAGTGCAGCCGGGCCGGTAGCGATCAACGGGTGTGGAAATGTTGCGATGAGGATCATTGCTCAGAAGGTGCGGCAACAGAGGGTTGCTGCTCTCGCGCGCTGGCAGCAGCTGTGTGGTCGCGAAAAAAAAGGCGTTGGCGGGCGTGCTAGCTCTGGAACGGGTGCTGAGTATGCGCATGCTCGCTCGTGCTCTCGCAGATCCGGGAGCCAGGTCGTTGAAATTGTTACGGGCAGCAATAACGTGAAGGCCGCAGTCTGCTTCCTAAAAGGCGCCACCAGTGAAAAGTCCCCGCGGGCGAGGCACTTGCGACTGGGCAGTAGTCGACCAACTAGCTCCACAGTCCACTGATTTCTCTTTATCCCTACTTTCTGCTTTTATCGCGAACGTCCCGCCCTTCTCGTCCTCTTTTTCCCGCTTGCTGGTGCCCGTGATCATACCACACACTCGACGTGAATCCACACATCTGACACTGAGCCCGACCTGCCTCTGCTTCCGAAACATCTCACACACCCCTCGACCAGCTTTCTTTCTCCCCTCTTCACCAGCCGAGCAAGAAAGCCACCTCGCGCCGCGAGCTGCATTCTCCCGCCTTGACAGTAGCGTTACACAGAGACAGAGACAGTCGACGCAATGGGTCTCTTCAGCCGTAAGGACAAGAAGTCGGCAGTGGATTCAGACAAGGGCCCTGGATCAGATGCTGGCTCCATCCACAAGTCGCCAGCCAGCAAGCCCATGAACGGCAACCCCTCGGCCAACGCCTCCCTGCCACATGTCCCGCTCCCCAGAGCTCCCGATCCGTCTCTCAACCCCGCCGCCTACCTGCGCAGCATCCACGCCGTGCGCGAGAGATCCAAGTATGTCTTCGAGCTAGCTAAGCGCAACAAATCGAAGCACTTCGACGTCGACATGACCAAGTTCGCCGACACTGCACGCTTCGTCGTTTCAATCATTAACGTAAGTTTTTCCAATCGCTCGACCAGAACAAGCCAAAGAAAAAAAAAAAAAAAAAGATATGCGGACCCTCAACCTAACGCTCGGCCGATAGAGAGATTACGCTCCTGACTACGCTTCGGTCCCCCCACATGGCCGTTGGCAGCACTTTGATGTTGGTGGCAGACCGAGAGTTGACCAGCTCATGGCGACATGGCCAAAGTCAGTCAACGACCAAGAACGCACCCGCAGACTCATTGACCTGTTCCTCGTGTCCGTTTTGCTGGATGCTGGTGCAGGTCAAAAATGGACATACAAGAGCAAGGAGTCTGGAAAGATGTACAGGCGCAGCGAGGGCCTTGCAGTTGCTAGTCTGGAGATGTTCAAGGCTGGCGCGTTCAGCAGCAACCCCAACGAGCCATGCCAGGTCGACAGTGCTGGTTTGAAGAAGATCAACGCACAGTACCTGGCAAAGGGCCTGCAAGTCACAGAACACAACCATCTTGCTGGTCTGGAAGGCAGAGCAAGTCTTCTCGTCAAGCTTGGAGACGCCCTGCAGAACCAGGACATTTTCGGCATCGAGGCCAGACCTGGCTACCTGCTTGGTGAGTAGAGGCCATCCATCAGCATTCTCACCGTCACTAACATGCCACCTCACAGACTACCTCCTTTCGCACCCCTCGACTCAAGCATCATCGGTCCCCGTCGTCCCCTTGCCAACACTCTGGAACGCGCTCATGGACGGTCTCGCGCCCATCTGGCCTTCAACACGCACTACAATCGACGGTATCTCGATCGGCGACGCTTGGCACTGCAACGCAATGCCCGCAGCGACAAATGCTCCCTGGGAGAAGATTGTGCCGTTCCACAAGCTGACTCAATGGCTCTGCTACTCTCTGATGGTCCCAATGACCAAGCTCATGCACGTACACTTTGCTGGTACCGAGCTACTCACTGGACTGCCGGAATATCGCAACGGTGGTCTCTTGATCGACACTGGACTCCTCACACTCAAGCCCGCAGACGCCAAGCGCGGCCTCGAACAATACCAGATCAACGCCATGAAGCAAGGACAACCCAACATGGAAGTGGTTCCCATGTTCAGCGTGGACGACGACGTGATTGTGGAATGGCGAGCGCTCACGGTTGGCTTCTTGGACGAGCTGTGTTTCGAGGTCAACTCTCAGCTCGGACTAGTGGGCAGCAAGAAATTGAGCCTGGCACAGGTTCTTGAAGCTGGCACTTGGAAGGTGAGCAAGACCGGAAAACGAAGGGGCAACAAGAACACTCGCTGACAAGTACAACAGGCAGGCAGAGAGATTGCAGAGGTCTCGCGACCCAACACCAAGGAGCCACCGATCATGATTGTGTCGGATGGCACCGTCTTCTAATGATACCCCACACCGCAGGCCTGGTCGTTTTTATTCCATCCGATTGTTGAGCACCATCACATTTTCTATTCTCACGGCGGGAATGTTGTATCTTTTCTCTACCTTCTCTTCTAATGATTTCCTTTGTCCCTATCTCTTCTTTTTGTTTTTATTTTGTCAGTGCCCTGTTTTTTTTTTTCATGCACCATATCCACTCCGGTCTTCGGCAGCACTTTGTTCATAGACTGCTTTTTTCCACCCAGTCGACCTAGCAACCTCACGAGCTCGGAAGGAAGCTCAAACAACAGAAACACCAGAGCCCAAGAAGGGAGATTGTCCAAGGCCAAAAAGCGTTCATACTATGCATGTAGATAACGATGAAATCAAAAAGAGGCAGGATTCTATTCTGATACACACGCATGCCAAATTGCCAATGAACAGCAGCAATCCAGATGCGGATGGATGCCTTTCGAGTTTGAAATTGCTTATCGGACATGTCTTGGCGCGGTCATTGCTTGGATGGTTATCGGCCGGGGTTGGGACATGGCACTCATGGTCATTTCTTGACAGACACGACAGACGTCAGGATGCTGAGTTCGGGGTCAGCACGGAGGCAGAAGCAGCGCAAGGTGCTGCTGATGGGCAAGTCGGGCGCGGGCAAGTCGTCGATGCGCTCCATCGTCTTCAGCAACTACGTGGCCAAGGATGTCCGCCGACTGGGAGCCACCATCGACGTCGAGCACAGCAACATACGCTTCATGGGCAACCTCATGCTCAACCTGTGGGATTGCGGAGGGTAAGGTGCTGATGCATTGCCCTGCACCGAGCTTCAGAATCAAGACGAGACTGACTCTCTTCGCCGCAGACAGGACGGTTTCACCGAGTCGTACCTCACCAACCAGCGCTCGAGCGTCTTTGCCTCGGTCGCCGTCTTGATCTTTGTCTTCGACGTCGAGTCGCGCGAGTTCAACGCCGACCTCATCAACTATGCCTCGATCGTCCAAGCCCTGCGCGAGAACTCGCCCCAAGCAAAGATCTTTGTCCTGATCCACAAGATGGATCTGATCATGTCCAACATGCGTGACGTCGTCTTTGCCGAGCGCAGCGACGCAATCCGCAACATCAGCATCGAACACGGCTTTGGAGGCGACCAGCAGGATGCAGGCAAGGATGTCGACTTTTGGGGCACGAGCATCTGGGACCAGAGCTTGTACAAGGCGTGGACCCAGGTCATCTACTACCTCGTACCCAACGCCGGCGCAATCGAGAACCTGCTGCGCCAGCTGGCAGAGGTCATAGACGCCCACGAGCTCATCCTCTACGAACGCACAACCTGCCTCATGGTCACGCACGTATCACGCCCGTACGAAGCAGACGGCAACCCACACCCGGATCGCTTCGAACGTTTGTCCTCCATCCTCAAATCACACAAGCACTCTGTTGCCAAACACACGGGCATGCCCGCCGGGTCAGCCAACTTTGCAGAGCTGCAGATCAAGACTGGCGAATTCATGTTCTTGATCACTCGTCTTAGTGAGAACACAAATTTGGCCGTCGTCATGGGCAGCGGCGAGGCCATGTACAATGCCGCCAGAATAAACATTGCCAACGCACGCGACAAGTTTGCCGAGCTCGACATTGCCAGCAAGAGTCGCGAGAAGGCCGAGACTAGAGCCACGGATGACGCCTCGAGGAATGGCGCCTTTGCTCATTGAGCAGTGTCGGGACACCCACGTCTGGACTTTTTGCCCGTTCTTGCACCTTGCTGTTGGACTTCCATACCCGCTTTCTCACGTGCGGCAGGACTTGCCGCCTGCTCCCTTTTTTACCTTTTGCATTTTACTCATTCCGTTTTCTAGATACCCACAAATGTTCCAGCACTGTTGGTCGGCTCTTCTCGCTACATGTAACATACTTAGGATGAAAGCATAACTTTGTTTTGTCTTTTTCCACGTTGCCGGCCGTCTGTCTTCCCGTCTTCTGCCGCACGAGGCTTTGAAGTTTGTTGCAAAAGTCTGGTTAATCCTCGGCATACCCGACTTCAAACTGTCGTAACTTTTGATGTTCCAACGATGCTGTTCGGATCTAAACATTATTTGGAATCTAGACTTGCTTGGTCTTACAGGTGGGCCCTCAAACGGCAACCCTGCCCTGCCTGGCTAGAAGTGGGGAGTGGGGTCCATGTCAGCCACCGACATGTCAGAAAACCAACAGACTTGCATAACTCATCTACACGCAAGCGCAAGGTTAGACGATCAACCGACATCCGAGCATCCAACCACAACACTTGTGCATGGAAACGAACCTGCTGCGCCCTGGCAGATCAAGTGACTGTATGCACGTCTGACATGGCTTAATTCTAACATTATTCGAGGTGCTTAACTTAGCCTGTCCCCTTGACTGTGCTGTCAGACCTGTCATACTGGATGGTGAGAGCTGAAGATTAGAAATGTCTTAGCTGATGTTATACCAGATCTTGGAAGCTGCGTACGTGGCTATGCTTATGGACTGGCATGTATACAGTAAGTGTCGTGGTATAAAGAGTATGGATTTGCTGCAAAAGGTAGGAATATCATCAACCAGCAAATCAACCAGTCTACAGTCAAGCCTTCATCCTCTCAACTACCGATTTCTGCTCTTCCACTATCATCTTTCGAATCCACAGCAAATACTTCAATCCAGCAATGGGATACCGCGCAATAGCTGTCTTGGCCCTGTCTGGCCTTGCTTCTCTGAGCAACGCCAAACCCATCTACCCCTACAGCTCTACCGACTCCAACTACGCTCACCATGGCTCCATGACCTCTTCGTCTTTCTCTTCCTACCAGAGCTTCCCCACCCAAGTCGCATCCGGCGAAACCCTACTCCTCAGCAACGGCTTCCCCAACCTCTCTCCCTCGGCCCTCTCCGACGTCAACCACGCAGCCCACGGCACCCTCTCCAACGCCTCTGCAACCAACATATCCTTCCCCACCGACGCCCTCACAAACTTTCAACTCGTGGCCTTTAACGAGTTCTTCGAAGTCGCCTTCTTCACCTCCCTACTCACCAACATCAGCACCGGCGTCCCCGGCTTCGAAATCCCCGCCCACCTCAATGCCACCTTCGTAATCGATACACTGATTGCCGTGCAAGCCCAAGAACAACTCCACGCCATCAATGCAAACACAAAGTTATCTACTCCTCTCTTACCCTGCGCGTACAAGTTTCCTAGCGCCAATTTCGGGGATGCCATTGCCCTTGCCGCTACATTTACTGATGTCGTGCTCGGCACCTTGCAAGACGTCGCCACCATCTTCGCCTCCGACCCCAAGACCGCGGGCGTGGTTCGCGGCGTCGCATCCACCATCGGCCAGGAAGGAGAACAGAATGGCTTTTACCGCTCCCTGCAAGGAAAGCTTCCCTCGGCTCAGCCCTTTTTGACCGCCTCTGCGCGGGATTTTGCCTTTTCAGCACTGAACCAGAATTTTGTGGTCGAGGGAAGTTGCGATGTCTCGTCTATCCCTTTGGAAATCTTCGGTGCGCTTGCTTTGGAGACATCTACTGTGGAGCTTGGTGATCAGGTTATTGAGCTCTCGTTTGATGGCAGTGGGTACGAGGGCGGTGTTGAGGATCTGGCGTTTGTATTGATTAGTGGACAGAATGTGCCTATTGTGCAGGACCTCAAGAATGTTAGGCAAGAGGGTGGGAAAGTGAGGTTTGAGGCGGAGTTTTTACAGCAGACGGATTTGCTGTTTGGGCTTACGGTTGGGGCTGTGGTTAGGAAGGGGCGGTCGTTGGGTACGGTTGGGTTGGTGGCTGAGGCGGCGGTGTTTGGGCCTGCGCTTATTGAGGTTGCTTGAGTGGTTGCGAGGTCGTTGTGGGAGATGGGGTTCGTGGTATAGAAGGCATGGTTCTTCCTAGAAGGAGGGAGGTTTTGGTGCTGTTTCTTTTTTTTTTTTTTTTCCTCTACTTCTTTTGCTTTTCCCCTACCTGTCATTTCCGATCTTTTGCTTATAGCTTTGTGGCTTTTGGATTCTGCATCAAGCGCTGAACTAGGGTAATATATTTCCGAGCCTTTTAGAGGAGTTTTTACAGGAGTTGTTTAGCAAGTCTTGGACATTGTTCGGATTCGAACCCATTCTTACTACCGATGTCTACTGTTTATACCATCTTGACAATGATACCCATGACCAAGTCCAAAAATCATAAATGCGAGTGCGGTGATCCAGTCTAGAGTGCTAGTTTTCATGAACACTTCATCTTTTGCTGTGGTTCCCGAGTCTTTGGTGTAGATGACTTCTTCTCCCTTGTGGTCGTCATCTTCATCGCTGCAATCTTCGGGTGCAGGATCACTGGTAGAGTCGCCTGCCCAGTAGACTTCTGTCCAGGGGTTTTCTGTTTGGAGGATGTTGTTGTAGTCGTCTTTTTGTTGGTTGGTGAGGGTGTTTTTGTTGGGTAGACTGTTGTTGTGCCATGGGTAGCATTGTTGAGGATGGTTGTGGAAGGTGCTATGGTCGTTGGAAGAGCTTTTTCCATCGCTGTGCCCCTCGCTGTAGTCTTCGCTGCCATCCCCCTCTTCCTCCTCCCCCTCTTCCCCCTCACTATCCCATTCCTCTTCTCCCTCACTATCCCATTCCTCTTCTCCCTCTTCCCCATCATCACTATCCCAACTATCCCCCCCCCTCCTCACTACCCTCACTATCTACAAACTCATCCCTCTCACTCCGCCCAATCCCCTCCATCTCCCTACTCCTCCTCGCCCAAAAGCTTTCGCGGTTATCAGGGCGGACGACGGGAAGGAGGGGTCCGAGGAGGGGGAGGAGGTATACGGTTGGGTGGTCCATGGCTAGGGAGGTGGGTTAAGGAGGTGTGTGGAGGAGATTGGTGGAGGAGATAGATGGTGGAGATTGGTGGTGGAGAGTGGTGATGGAGATGTGTGGTGGAGATGTGTAACAGAGGATGTTAGGTTGTGTTGATATGATTATGTTGGACACGGGTATCTTGGTGGAATAAGAGATGTGTGTATGTGTGATGTATGGATATGATGTGTGTATATGTGGATATAGGAAGAAGAGATATATCAACAGAGACGAGATGTTTTATTATGTTCTTGATGAGTGTAAACGATTGTGACTCAAGATGGTGCATCCAGTCACTTGTCAGCGTAGATACTCGAAACCACCGCATATTCCGAGCACCAAGGTAGACGGGTGTGCGTGGAAAATTCTCTCACTAGGGGAGAGTGCTTGTCTATACACGTATACTTGTCAACATTCTGTATCGGCGAGGTCTACTGCTGCCGGACCATAGGAGTTGAAGTTGCAGTTTGATGAATCTTGTAGACTATCGTTCGAACTTGCGAGGAGTGTTTGTATCGTGCCACGCTGCTGTTAGCAGTGGAAGATGACTCGAATGTCACGACGGCCCTCTCCATCGCTCTGTTGCAAATTCCGGTGGCCTGTAAACCATGTCGCAACAGGCATCGCCGCAAGTCACAAAGATTTTACAACCTGTTCTTTTCAAATGCAACATTACTACAAGTCAGTCGTGCAAGAAGAATGGGATGCAAGAGAGAATAAAAGTTGCGCCAAGCAAGGCTTCGCTACCCGATATACTCCCCTTATGCCAGCCCGACCGCAAATCTTCCTCGAGAACAAACAACCTCAAAAGCCCTCAGACCTGCCTGTGTCTTATCCTCTCGACATCGTCCAAAGTGCCCACCGAGTGAGTTGTGCTGCTTGAGCTGCTTCGTGAGTTGCTCCTCGAATTGCTTCTTGACAGTTGTGGAGCCGAGCCGACACTCTTCGACGACGTACGACTTCCGCTGCGTTTTCGACCATGACTTGAGCCCGAACTGCTCGTATTGCCGACGCTCGACGATTGTTTGTGACGGTTGTGACGGTGGTCTCGTTTCTGCACGTCCATCAAAAATCTTCATGTTAGATTGAACTTGTCATGGTATTTTTGTTTGTAGCGAAGAGATAATTTTTTTCAAGGCGCCCAAGCGACAGGAAAAGAGAGACGAAAGAAAAAAGTGCTTGGATTGGATACAGGGATCAAGAAAAGAACAAAAAGTTGTGGGAGCTTGAAGATCTCCAGAAGTTCAAGGCAACAGATTGTGAAGAAAACGCCCAGCGCCGGTATGGAATGTATTCGTCCTTGATGAGACCCGATAGCAGAAAACAAAGAGGATGGTGCAACACAAAGATGTGACGAGGGGGAATGTGAAGGGGATGGTGTGTTTTGAATGTCTAACATATACTCATTCACAGACCCAATGATCGAGAGGGAGAGAAGATACTCGCACTTGATCAACGTACCGAGCTGGTCTGTCTCTCAAACTCTTTCGGTCTCCTCTCCGAGTCGTCCTGTAATCTGAGTTGTTCCAGACGTAGTGGATCCGTGTCGTCCGTGCGTGCGGGTGTGGCGCTCTGTACAGTACTTGTGTTGACAGCGGCCGATGGGGGAAGACCACTCTTCATCGACTGGGCAAGAGCAGCAAGTCTATCCCATTTTTCTTGTCTGGTTCTCTTGACTTCGGGCGCGTTGTTCTGTTGCTCGGTGTAGTCGTGGGAGCAGTCGTCAAACAGCTGAGGGTTGACCTCCATGAACAGTTTCATAGCATTGTATACCATTCCATGGATCGTTCTGTGCTGTGTTAGCCAAGAGGATCAAAAGGGCGATGTCGACAACCACGTACCTGTTCCAATGCCCCTTTGAGTTTTCGTAGAGAGGAGCAAACATTATCGGTAGAATGACATCTACATTGTCGCTGACAAGATTGCAGAAGTACTCGTTGTTCCAGAAGTATAGGGCGCGTTCGGCAACCTGTAGACTTGTGAGAAATGATTTGGGCGAAACGTTGCAAGATGAGCATACCTGGAAGTGCGGACTGGCCACGGATTTGGCGAGTTGACTGAACAGAGCTTCCTGGACCTTTGCAAACTCGGCAGGGTCCATGACCTCGAAAATGTCCTCGACCTCGTTCAAGAACATGACTTCTTTGGTGCTGTTGACCTTGGGCCAGTAACGCAAGAGACCGAGCACGACCTCCTCGGTCAAAGCAGCATCTTTCTCCAAGAACTGCACAATACAGTATGCAAGTTGCGGGTGGTACATGCTGAGGCTCTTTACTTTGTGTAGAGGGATGAGGACGCGAGTCAAGAAGAGCTTGTGTTCCTCCTTGAGGGGTAGGGCGAAACCGTTGATAATGGAGCCCAGTATTTCAAGAAGCTCGGCAATTCCGTTGAAGCGCTCAGTCTCGTAGATGAATTGGAAGAAGACGTTGTTGATGGAACGTCTGATGAATGATCTCAAGTTGAGGAACTTGCCATAGATGCGGTGGAGGGTCGTCTTGAGGAAATCGCGCTCGCGAGGATCTTCGGAATCGAACAGGTCGAGCAATGACAGGACGAAGCTGTGGTCGATGTATTGCTTGGCGTAGTTTGTGTTGAAATCGGGGCTCTCGATGAATCGGAGGAAGAACTCGTAAACCACTTGAATGTGAGGCCAGGCGACTTCAAGGACTGGCTCGTCTTCTTCAGGGTCGAAAGCGTCGCCCTGAGGGTTCATGGGAGGAGGAATTGGGCGGAACAGGTTCTTGCTGAACATCTCGACGACTCTGGGATACATTGGCTCGGAAATGACCTGGCGGTTCTGGGCGACGTAGTCGAGCAACTCGTGGAGCGCAAGGCGCTTGATCTCCTTGGACTTCATGTCGGCGCTTGCATCGTTGAAGTCGAAAATGATGTTGCACTGGTCGAGTTTCTGCATAAAGAGCTCCTGGCGTCTGTTGGGAGGAACCTCGTGGAAGCCGGGCAGCTTTTCCAGCTCGCGCTGTCTCTGATCTGAAATGTCGAACCTCGACGAATGTTGGCGCTTGGGAGTGCGCACGCCCTCGGGCACTGTGTCTTTGGGAGTGGCCTGCAGTCTGTCGAACAGCAGCGACTTTTGGCCAGCCTTTGGTGGGGCCAAGTCGTGAGGCATGGTCTCGGCGGCGCCAGGAGGAGGGACATGCTGAGAGGGGTGAGCAAAGAGAAGCGACGGGTGTTGTGGAAGGGCCTTGACTTACGGGAGCGCTTGGGCTGATGACGACACTAGGGTTCACGCCCTGCTGGTTGTAGCGATTGGGGCTTTGAGTGCCGTTAGCACCCTGGTGTTGCTGGAGGTATTGGTGTTGCGACATTGCTGGCTGCTGCTGGCCCGACGACGGGGCATCGCTGGATGGTTTGCGGGTTTCGACGAGATTTTGGGTCGAGGACGAGGGGGTGCCCGCGGGCGACTGGGCGGCGGCGCCGTGAGGAGAAGCGGTGCCGGAAGGTTGCTCCTTGCTCGCCTTCTTTGAGATCTTGTTGCTGTCCTTGGCTCGCGAGAGCTGCTCATGCTGAGGTCGTTAGCCATGGTGTGTCTCGGCCCGCGTTATTCAACGAAGCTGGGGGATTGCCTACCACGCGCTGTCTGAATCCCTTCATCATGGGTGGTGACGAGTGAGAAAGTAGTGGCCCTCGGCCTGGGAGATTCCCGCTGCGTCACGGCGTCGGAGGGGTGGTTGTTCGGTCTTGAGGCGCCGAGGACGTAGTGGCTCGCGGTGGTGTACAGGGGATGATGATACGGCAGCGTGTCGGATTGCTAGACGTCGGCCCTAGGGACACGGCACGAATGTCGGACAGAGTACCGAGCTTCTCCAGGAGCTAGGACGGCAATGGCTTTGGGATTGGATCGCTGATAGGAGAGTGGTGAACAATGGCTTGTCTTGTTTGAGAGCACGACAATTAGCTATGGCCGATGGTTGTTGACGCTTCCCAGTGCCTACGTCCAGCACACTTAGGACGAGCCTTGGCGCAAGCCCCCCCGCGCCAATCTATCAAAGCGAATGCCACTCCCGCGACAGATCCGCTGCCAAATCTCCTTTGCATCCAGTGACAATCTCTCGCCGCGTTTCTACGCCGGCTGCCGTACCAGCCCTCTGCATTGTCCGCACATCACAATATACCCGTACTGCCATCACTGTACTGTTTCCGACCTCGACTCTGCACTTTCAACAACGAGTCAGACCGACCAACCGCATGCCCTTGCTCACAACAAAAGCTATTCTATCATGACCGATCAACGGCCAGATTTGGCCTCTAACCGCCATCAACTGGCTGACTGGTTGACCGTGTCTTCCGACAGAGTTGTCACTGTAGAGCACCCGTCCATCATCAAAGATATTGACAAGGGTCTGCTTTCTCTTGGCGGAGAACATCACATCAAGCATGTAGGTCGAATGCTTTTCTGATAGTCATCTCGCCATGTCATCTGATCGACTTGTTTTGATAGCTCCTTGCTCCTGCCGGTCAAACATTATCTGTCGGTCTATCGTTGCGTCCACATGATCCACTCGTCAAGAAGCTCGTCTCTAAAGAGATGCCTGTTCAAAACGTCCTTCTTCGCGTGACTGTCCCAAAACGAACCGGTCGTAAGCGAAAGCGAGGTTCTGACGATCCATTCGAATTTCATGGCGATGGAAAGGAGACATCAGAAAAAGATGCCGAATATCCCGTGTCAATCCCTATGACAGCCGAACAGCTACGACGCCGACTTGTCGACACCATGGATACATACACCATCCAACCTGTTGCCACAATCAAGCAAACTCACAGATTCCGTGCCCTACCAGACTTCCAGCTACGAGCCGGCTCTCAACCCGTCATGCACCAGATTGGCAAGGGTCTCGTCAATCCTACCAGTGAGTTCTACTTTCTCATCAAGAGCTAATAGTCATGGTCTAACAAAAATAGTACCGAGCATCAAGAACTTCAAGATCGACATGACTCCTGGCCGACCGGCGGACGAAGAGCTCATTGCACCCCCAAACTTCACTTCGTTCGAGCAGTCGTTGAACTATCTCTACAAGCAGAACCCTGGTGTTACACATGTGACTGACGAAAAGGGTCGTGTCAAGACTGTCAACACGCAAGCTGCGAAGAAGCGCCAAGTCGTCTCCGTGCCTCACGATGTTGAGAATGTGCCTACGAAACCACCCAAGGGTCTCATCGCCATTGAGAAGCAGTCTGAAGCCCTTCAGCAATGTGTTAAGAACCTGCTGGAGCTCCTTGAGACCAGACCAGCAGTCACTCGACGTGTAGCATGCAATCTCGTTGATTGGGGAAACGAGGCGCTCTTCAAGGAGGCTACGCAGTATGTGGGATACAGCTTCAAGTCTGGCCCCTTCCGTGACACACTTGTCAAATACGGGCTCGACCCTCGTACCGACCCAAAATACCGTTGCTACCAAACTTACTCTTTCCAGCTCGTAGCAAAAGACAAAGTCGTTGCCGCAGCCAAGAAGATGCGGGACGGCAAGAACCAGTGGATCAGGAGTGATCGCTACAAGAAAGACGAAGAGCCTTCACATGTTTTTGATGGTAAAAGTATGACCACCAACGGAAAGACATGGCAGGTCTGTGACATCAAAGAGCCTGTCCTTGCTGGTCTGCTGGCGACCGAGAATCTGCGACCCGAATTCGATGTATGTTGTCAGTCCCCTCGTCTGATGATTGTCTCTCTAATCTTTCTTAGCCTGTAAACTATGGCTGGTATCTCAACGGCACAGTCGCGAAAGCACGCATCATAATGCGAGACATGATCGGTATGATGCTCTCAGGTCAGGCTCCTGACACGGCATCATACCAGACTGTATCCTCCATACCAGATGAAATCGACAAGACGACCTATCCTCAGACCTATTTCGAGAGAAACGCTCATTCCGAAAAGGTCATGCAGCTCTCTGGAGAGATCAGAAACTTGGTGAAGACAGACATTGCTCAAAGAGTCAGAGACAAATTCAGAGGCGAAGGAGAGGTGTACGGTGAGAATACGCAAGGTGGTGCAGAAGACGACGATGTTGAAGGAGATGGTATGGAAGATGATGGGGAGATGGAGGGTGACCTCGAAGACTTTGGAGGCGAGACAGAGGCTTAAGGTAGTCCACCGATCAACGCGAGAACAAGAAGTAGGTACAATTGGTAAGTGGGGCAGTGTCTTCCTCCGTGTCGCTCTTTCCACCTTTGCCCGGTTGCATTGTTTTCACCCGCCTTGCGTCGTTGCTCACTGGCGAGTGAGTGAATGAAAGTAAACACGAACATCACCGTGTGATCAACACAATCGACTCCGACGCTTATTTGTGAGGCAGCTGGCGGTCGCCGTCTTGAAACGACACCACGTTTAGCTTGTTCACCTCCATCGACTCGAGCATTACAAGCCTTTGCTGGCGCACTCTGAACTGCCTTCCTGAGACCTATCGAGCCAAGCAGTCGCGGGCAAAAAGTAACCTTCAGTCCCTGCACACAACGTCTCAAGGTAATAAACAGGATCTCAGAGGACAGGCTGATCCAACTTCACTTGCTGTGTCTCAACAACACCACGGAAGCTCTGAGAACGACAAACAAGATTTGTTTTCACTCACGGTCTTGCCATAACACGCACCTTCAATTCTCAAGCAATCATTACAACACGCAAGACCCGTCACAAATTTCTCGTCTTGGACCACCAAAGTCATTCCTTCCATTGCGCATCGCAAAGACGCGAAGTACTCTGCCATTGCCACCATGGTGCGTACAATCATTGGGATTTAGCTGAGTTCTCACTGACACGGTCTCTAGGAGTCTCCCGATGGCGACCACGGTCTCTCGCTGCCCGACATGCCTACTGAGATCCTCTCGGCCATCATCAACTTGACCGATACCGCAACCCTTCCAGCCCTGCGCCTTACGAATCCGCGCCTTTGCGCAGTCTCGAACAACCATTTTGCACTCCAACACTTCTCAGAGCGCAAGCATGTCGCATCTGAGTACAGCATGGATGCCCTCATCGAGATCGCGGCCCATCCCTTCTTCGGCAAATTCGTCAAAACAGTTATCGTTAGCTCTTATCGATCAGAAGACCACGCCACCATGTTAGATGAGGAGGAACTTTGTGAGAAACTCGAAGAGGTGTTCTCCAATGTCAAGCGAAACTCATCTCCAGTATCTATTGGGATCTGTGATAGCACCAGTAGGTGCTTTGGCACACGAAACGAAACCCACTTCAAATACGGAGCCAGACGATCCGCTATTGACAAGTGGGAAGACTATTACTGCATTGCTGAAACATTTGAAACAATCCTCAAAGCAGCTCGAAAGTCTGGGTGTACAATCGAGGGCATCAAGCTGGAATTACTCGACAAGAAAAGTTCGATATTCCGCTACTTGTCTGTCGAACGACAGCTTCAATGCCTACTAGATGATCTCCTCACTTCACTATCCGATCCGTTGAGTGTCGAGCTAATGTTCAAAGAGGATGAGCCTCAAGTCCATCTTAGGTATAACCACAGTACAGGCGAGCTCGCCTTATCTGGTCTTGTTCTTGACTCATTTGGGCACAGTTACAGTGTCTTTGCTTACATTAAAAGCACTTTCGATCGAATTTCAACCTTCCCGATAACTCATATCAAAATTAGCAATTGCAATTGCAATTTCAGGGAACAGGATTTCTTGAGGATACTCTCCAGCCCGACACTCGAACGACTTGTGCTTCACAATGTGGTGTTGTGCACAGAAAACTTCGACACCAACCTTTGGAGCGAAGTTTTCAACCGGCTTTCACAGAATACGCACCTGAAGTACTTTGAAGTCTCCGACGCTCGCTATGACTTTTATGTCGATGAAGAAGAGGACGGTGAAGGTCCGTACTTGGTCGCCACATTCGCAGGTGGGAGATACAAAATCAACGGCCTATTTGCATGGGAGCAGTCTTGTTTCGATCTGGTACTTGCTGGAAACAAGCACGAGAGCGTGGTTCTGAGTGATCGAACAAGCATCTCTGTTCAGCTCAAGGCATTGGCAGACCAAGTGGCACAGATGGAAATCGACAAGGTTGCCGAGATCCAAAGGGAGGGCTGGATCCGTACCAATATCGTCGGTGTTTCCAAAGACCCCGGGTCGAGTGAGGATGTTGTGTCTAGCGAGGATAACCAAGGCAACGTTCAAGACGGCGAGAATGGCGAGACCAGTAACGACACTGGCGAGCACGAAGCAACCAACAACCAAGGCAAGCTCAACGTCATTCACTGAGGCGCCTGCAATCTCACGTGGAAGCAGCTACCAAAACCAAGTACAAATGGGTTTCGAGGACATGCCGTACGCATCACAAACTGCAGAATGATGCATTCGAAGACGCAACACAAAGACCAAAAACACCGAAAAGGAAGAACCGCACCAAAAAGCTAGCAAAGGGGTCAGAGAGCAAACGGAAACCGTGAGCTATTGAACAAAACAAAAACAAGAGTAGATATCTCATCTCTTAAATTTCAGCTGCAAGAGCCTATACCAAAACAGCTTTTCCAATCAAAGCTTTTCTTCCCCAATCCATTCTTGCACACCAAGTCTCCGAACTAAAAAAAAAACAGTATTCTATGCTCTTACCTCCATACTATAACCAGAACATAACCGTCGCCACTATCCGTACGAGTATCTCCTCCACCAACTTACTCCAAACCCACAAAATCCTTCGATAAAAAAAAATGGATGCCAGAACACCGCGATCTACTCATTTATATCTCCGCTATCCGATTCCGAATGGCCTATTAATGATATTAATCACACATGTACTTTTCAAGAGGTTTATCTGTGATGGTCTGTCTACTTGGTACTTTCTTGTCGTTTTATGCTATATAGATGGGTTAGTTAGATTGCTATGGACGCTGTGGATGGCTGTGTTTGTTGTTTCGTTTTCTTCTGATTATGGTAGGTAGATCTTTTTGATGGTGAAAGTTGATGTTGAGGTTTGTACTTCTTGTAGGGATGTTTCTGTTGATTGTAGAGTAGCGGTTGCTTGCCACCAGATTTGCTCCGTGTGTACTCGACAGTTGCTTTGTAAGATGTCCAAGGAATCAAGGTTGCAGTCTTGGGTATATAGAGTATGATTTACATGCTTTACACAGGAGGTTGGAAAATTCTTAAAGGGGTGCTGTATGGTATCTCTTTCTTGTTGCAAGATTGCCATTTCATTTCTCTGCCGATGCCAAAAAGGCAGGTCTTGGTCCCCAAACGCCAACGCTATGCAATGGAAACTAGAAAGCAAAGAGTAGGATGGGTTGAGCACCCTATCTTCTGCCACCGCGGCCGGCACCGGCACCGCCAGCTCCTCCCATACCTCCCATACCTCCCATACCTCCCATGCCGCCCATCATTTTCATCATGGCATTCATGTCCATGCCGCCGAGGTTGGGCATGCCGCCGCCGCCACCGGGAGCACCGCCACCACCCATGCCCATACTGCGCATCATGGCACCAATGTCCATGCCGCCGAGGTTTGGCATGCCGCCAGCGCCACCACCGCCTCTGCCGCCTCCCATGGATTGAAGGCGTTTCTGCATGGCGTTCATTTGCTGCTGGTTGTTCTTGCCACCCATGGCGCCCTGTGCTTTTTGCATGTTCTGCATGCCACCCTTGAATTTCTTGGCCATGCCGCCCATGACCTTTTGCTGGGACAAGAGTTCTTCGACTTCGCGAACGCTGGTGCCGCTGCCTTTGGCAACGCGCGTCATGCGGGATGGCTGGTCGACGAAGATTTTGCCGTCAGAGTCGAGTTCCTTTGCCGTCATGGAGTCGCAGATGTAGATCATGCGCTTCAGCTTCATGCTGCCTTCGTCATCGTCCATCTGGCCCATGAGACCGCTGAGACCGGGAATCATACCGGCCATCTTGGAAAGAGGACCCATCTTCATGATGTTGTTGAACTGGTCGCGCAGATCACGGATGGTGAATTGGCCTTCGGCGATGTGCTTCATGGTGTCCTTCTGGTCAAGCTTCAAACTCTGAACGTGCTCAACCAGGCCAGCCATATCGCCCATGCCCAACAACTTGGAGACGAAAGACTCGGGGTTGAATCTCTCAAGATCCAGCAAGTGTTCACCGGTACCAATGAAGACGATGGGAGTGTGTGTGGCAGCAACAGCAGAGATGGCACCACCACCAGCGGCAGCACCATCGGTCTTTGTGATGATGATGGCACCGTAGTCGGCGGTCTCCTTGAAGGCTCTAGACTGAGCCTCGGCAGCCTGACCGATGGAAGAGTCGAGGACCATGATGGTCTGGTGAGGAGAGACGGCTTTTTGGATCTGGACCATCTCGTCAAAGAGATCCTGCTCCTGTCTGTGACGACCCGAAGTATCGACGATGATGATCTCGAACTTCTCCTTCTTGAACTTGTCGACACCTTCTCTGGCGACAATGACGGGATCGGTCTGGGTCAAACTACCGTAGTAGGGGATCTTTGCCTTGGTAGCATTCTGCTTGAGCTGGTCAAAGGCACCGGCACGGAAAGTATCGGCGCAGACCAGGGCGGTCTTGAAGCCTCTTGCCTGGTACCAGCGGGCGAGCTTGGTACAAGTTGTAGTCTTACCAGCACCCTGGAGACCGACGAACATGATGACGTTGGACTTGCCCTTCTTGGGTTGGTAGGGCGTGTTGTGGGGGTCGACGAGCTTGACGAGTTCGTCAAAGACGGCCTGGGCAGGGGTTAGAACTAGGAAGAGGTGTAGATTTAGCCGTGGAGGGGGACCTTTTGGATGATGCGCTTCTTGTTCACACCAGGAGCGAGTTCGCCAAAGTTGACCGACTTCTTGATGGAGTTGCGCAGGCCGGCGACCAGCTTGATGTTGACGTCTGCCTCGACGAGGGCGTTGCAGATCTCCTTGATCATGCCATCAAAGGCCTTTTCGTCGAGCGTGGCAGACCTGGTCAGGTCGTTGACGGCGGCATTGATGCGGCGTCCGAGATCTTGCAAAACCATCCTGGCTAGTTGACTGCGATGGGATCGAGCCTAGTTGCTATGGTTGCAGTGGGGAGAGAGGGGGGTGGGTGGGTGGGAGAGCGCGTGGTCGAACAGCTGGGCGCAGTGTGTGTGTGTGTGTGTGTGTGTGTGTGTGTGTGTGTGTGTCTTTGTGACAGAGAAGCAGCAGCAGCAGCAGCAGATGGCCGAGTGCGCATGGCGGGGCGACAGTCGGCCAAAGAGACGCCGATCATCCGCAGTCATCAGTCTTCCCCACACTTTGTTCTTTTCGAGCGAGCGCCAAAGTTGCGACAAAAAATCCCAGCGCCGTCTCCAACACTCCCATACACCACAACACCCATCATTCACCATGGGTAACCCAAGCGCCAAGAGAAAGAGACCAGAGGGCATGGGCTACCGCAAGCCCAAGAAGCTCGTCAAGAAGTTCAAGAAGCAAAAGGCATACCACTCGGACAGCGAGGACGACGACAATGTCCACGAAACAACCACCACACCCACCACCGACTTTAAGCCCGTCAACATGGACGACTCGGACGAAGAAGTAGAAGACGCCCCTGCTGCCACCACAGCGCCTGTCGCTGCTCCTGAGCCCGTCGTTGAGAAGAAAGCCACTCCCAAGCCCGCCGCCCCTGCAAAGCCAGAACCCGCTCCCGCTGCAGTACAACCCAAACTCAAGTCGGCCTTGAAACAATCCAAGAAGGTCGACCCCCCGTCGGAGAGCGAAGAGGATGACGAAGAAGATGATGACGACGACGACGACGACGACGACGACGACGTTGAAGACCTCGATGCGCTGGACGACGAGGACCTAGACGACTCTGACCTGGAAGACGACGACGATCTCGACCTAAGCGACGATGGAGAGGGCAAACAGAAAAAGACTCGCAAGCGCAACGACCCCACCGCCTTTGCCACATCCATGTCCAAGATCCTGGGCACCAAACTCACCACCTCGAAACGACAAGATCCCGTTCTGTCGAGGAGTGCTGCCGCAACCGCCGCTTCCAAGGAGTTGGCCGAGCAGAAGCTCGAAATGAAAGCAAAGAGAAAGCTGCATGCTGAGAAGAGAGAGGCGCTGGAAAAAGGCCGCGTCAAGGATGTTTTGGGTCTGAACACGCCAGAGGTCAGCACGGCCGAGATCCAAGAGACGGAGAAAAGGCTGCAAAAGACTGCTCAACGTGGTGTCGTCAAGCTCTTCAACGCCGTCCGAGCTGCTCAGGTGCAGGGAGAGACGGCCAGAAGCGAAGCAAAGAAGGAGGGTGTGGTCGGCATCTCGCAGAGAGAGGAGAGAGTCAGCGAAATGTCCAAGAAGGGCTTCCTCGACCTCATCGCTACAGGAGGAAAGAAGCCTGCTGCTGTAGAGGCTTAGATTTGCATTCACGATACCCGCTCATATTCTTGTACGTTGTTGATCAACACGCATTCATTGCCCGTGAGTAGTTTGTCTACATTGCTCAAGCCTCTATTGACCCTTCTGGGAGCGATTGATGGCTACCATACCATCCACACCGCCGTGGTTGTCGTCCAAGACGCCGCCCTTTTGCAGAATGCTAATCGTGTGCTCCACCACGCCTGACTCCACACCTCGGACGTTGTCTGCAAACTTGACCGTATTGAGCCACGCATTGGCGTCTTCTTGCGAATACTCCATGGTGCCAGTAATGTGCTCGACCGACTCTTTTTCATGTTCACGGAAGTACATGACTCCTTGGTTCAGCTTCTCCGCCATGACTTCCAATTTCTTGTCTGTTGCGTCTCTTGCTGCAATCATCCAACTGGGCCAGGGTGTGTAGATGTCGCCAACTCGCTTCAGCTCGCCGTTGTCGTAGAACTTTTTCGTCGTGAACTGGAGTTGACAAGAGTTAGCATGGCCCACAATTTCCTTGACTCTGGACATCAACGTACATGCTCCCACATGAAAAAGTCAGCCTTGTCCCCTTCATTGACGCCATGTCGCAGAGCCTTGAAATCTCCCAATGGAACAACTTCAAAAGGCGACTTTGATTTCTCCAGCCAGCCCTTTTGATCCGCAAGCACGTATGACATGACATAGGATCCACTGCCGATGCGTGAAACGCCAACTCTCTTACCATTCAAGTCATTCTCGTCATTGATGGAGCTCTTGTTGCCTACGCTGATGGCCCAACACAGTGGACTCTCGACGTATGTTCCTACCAGCTTGTATGCGGGTGTCTCCTTGCTTGCATTGGTCTTTCCCAAGTCGGCTACGAAGCCTTCGGTCAGGCCGATTGCAACGTCAATGCTGTTGTCCTTGAGAGATGCTGTGAGGGCGCCAGTGCCGGTGGGAAATGGCTTGATGTCGGCCTCTAGGCCAAAGTGTTTGATGGCGAAGTGTAGGGGTGTTGAGAAGTGTTCTTGTGCATTGTGTTAGCTTGACGTGGGCTTGAGGCCAAGATGCTCACCAGGAATGTATCCTATGCGAAGTCTTTCTGCTGCCATTCTTGATGTCGTAGCGAATCCGCGGGCTGTAATCTTTCCAGAGGATACGAGTCTTCTTGATAACATGTCGCGGAGTGAATGCGAGAAGTTCAATTCATTGCTCGAGCATCTGTCACCCCGCAATCATCATCATTGACGACATCCATGTCGCAAGTGACCCTGTCCCTTAGATCTTCCTTTTTCAAACCCCTTCACACAAGGTACATCCTCATCAACAATGGCAATCCCAAGAAACTCTCTCGGAGCCTTTCTTAGGCAAGCAAAAGCCAGCTTGAAGAAAGCCATAGATCAGAAAGAAAAGGTCACCCTGGTCATTGGCAACGAATCAGCAGGTTGTTTTCTCTAGCCATACCTTCTAACCCTCAAGACTAACAGCCTTACAGATCTGGACTCCATCACAAGCTCAATTGTCTATGCATATCTAAAGTCCATCACACACACGACACAATCTCCCGCCACTCTGCACATTCCTCTATTGAACATACCCAAAGCGGATATAAACCTAAGGCCTGAACTGCTGGCCCTACTGCCACACGCAAACATCCAGCAAGACCATTTCATCACTTTAGATGACTTGCCCGATCTCGCCAATATCAAAGAATCTCTGCTTCCGGAATCAACGAGATGGATTCTAGTCGACCACAATGCCTTGCAAGGAAAACTCGGTGCCATCTACACTGACCGGATTGTCGGAATTATCGACCACCATGCAGACGAGGACAAAGTCCCCCAAGACACTGGCAACGAACCACGCATCATAACCACTAGTGGAAGTTGCACGAGTCTGATCATAAACCATTGCCGCGAGGCTTGGGATAACTTGTCATCAGGCACATCCTCCACCGGAGCAGCCCAAGCACAAGGCGATACCCTGATGGAGGATGAAGCCGTGACTTCGCTCTGGGATGCACAGGTAGCTCAACTTGCTCTCGCTTCCGTGGTCATCGATACCATGAACCTCCAAGATGAACACAAGACTACGGAACACGACCAGCGTGCTGTCACTTACCTCGAAGCCAAGATCAACCAATGCGCAAAGATCGGAGCTCAATTCGATAGAAGCGGCTTCTTCGACAAGATCAACGAAGCCAAAAGAAACCTCGATTCCCTCACTCTCGACGAGATCTTGAGAAAGGACTACAAACAATGGACAGAAAATGGACTAAACCTGGGAACAAGTTCAGTCGTTCAACCCATAAGGTTTCTCAAGCACAAGATCAACGACGACGCAGACAACGACGACTACAAACCTCTCCTCGAAGCCGCAAAGAAGTTTGCACAAGAGAGGGAGCTGTGTGTCTTTTCCATCATGACAGGCTACGAATCCTCGGACGGAAACTTTGCCAGAGATTTGGCTGTGCTGGCTGTAGACGGAAAGGGGTGCGCCATCTGTAAAAAGTTCTGCGATGAATCTAGCCAAAAACTCCAGCTGGATGAGGAAGATGTCGATGAGAGTGGTGAACATTGGTTCCATGTCTGGAAGCAGGGAAACCTTTCTTGTAGCAGGAAGCAAGTTGCTCCTTTGCTCAGGGAAGCCATGTCGGCTTGAGTCTTTTGGTCAGCGAACACGAGCAAAGAGAATAGAATATATTTGCCTGCAACCCAATATCATATCCAAACATATCTAACTACTCTACATCGATCCGGGTTTGTTCTCTTAGTGGCAAAACGAAAGGTGAATTGTTCATAATAGACGCAGCATTGCTCTGAAAAAGAGCATCTGAATCATCGCTCTGCCCACATTTTTTCTTTACAAACACCCAGATTCTGAAGTCAAAAGATGACAAGTTCAAACCTACCTCTACTGCGTATACAGTACGCAAAAGCAGTAGCAGAAGATGGCTGTTCTCCTTAGGATGAATCGGACTTCTCCCCACAAAAATCAACCAACCCCTCCAAAGCCCTCGCAAACAACAACCCACTCATCTAACGCCGAACCTCGGAACACAAAGCTCTCTTTCCCTCCCACCTCAATCATCAACAACACGCACATCTGATGCTTGCACTCCAAAGATCCACTCACCTCATCACACGTCGCACCTTTTCCACAACATCACGCATCATGTCTCAGAAATACGAATGGATGGTTATTCTGCCCGACAATGTCGGTGCTTTGGACAAGAGGATGGCAGTTAGAGAGTAAGTTGCTCAATCCCAACTCCCTCTGGATACATGCACCTACGAGACAGCTTTCTGCAACATTTCTGCATATCGCTCGGGTGGAAAATCAATACATTGAGCAATTCCTCAAGCACAAAACTCCACTTCAGAACCAGCTGTTAACCCAAAGGGCAACAACAGACAACACCTCTCCAACATCAAACCCGCCGCTGAATCCGGATTCTGGGTCCTCGGCGGCGCAATGCTCGAAGATGTGCCCAAAGAAGGCTCTCCGCTGAGGATCAATGGGTCTGTCATGATGGCTGTAGCCAGCTCCAAGGAGGAAGTCATGGAGAAGATCAAGCAGGACGTTTATGCCGACAAGGGGGTTTGGGATATGGATAAGGTGAGTTTCTTTTGCTTCTAGATGGGTGGATGGAAGGTTAGCTAATGGTGAGCGCAGATTCAGATTTTCCCGTTCAAGTCGGCTATTAGATCTGCTTTGTAGGGACGGCATGGCAGAGGGGTGGTTCGAGAGGATGCTGTGAAAAGTCGTTTGTATATACTGTATCGTCTGTACCCAATGCAGGTACACTTGATGTCGTTCAGGAATGCACAGCTTCTCTTCATATTCAGACACATCTGATAAGAGTCCAGCGACTTGTATTGTCCCTGAGCTTGTGTATGGAATGAATACTACTTGGTTAGGGCGAGGATACTTTTAAACTGCCGAAGATGCTCCGTTACTCTTGCTATTCAGACAACATCATAGCAAACCAGATGCTTGTTCTCACTCTATGATCCCGTGGTCCGGTACCGGTATTGTTCTGCTGCCGGAACACTCACGCGTACTCGTATGGCTGGCGGGATATTCATCGTGGATCGCTGTTTAGCCTAAATCGCCAACCCTAAGCTTTCCCACACCCGATCATGATTGCAGATCCAGAGGTGGAGAAATCGCGGGGAGCTTGACGTCTTGACATGCCCATTCCGTTCTTCTTGGTCGGAGCAAAGCTTGTGTGACATGGCAGGCCATGCTTCTCTCTGCCGTGTAGAAAAATGCGAGGGCTGGATGGACTAGTGGAAGTGGTGCAGTCGTGCTGTACCGGTGCCGTAACCGAGACAGCCTGTATGATTCCTTTCACAGGCTCTTGCGTTTGGGTTGGATGGGGAGTATAAGAAGGTAGGGTTGTCCTCTTTGTTTTGCTTGACATCTTTTGTGCATTACCTTCCAGATCTGATCGTCATGCCTGCTTTCTCACTATCAGCGTTGTTCGCTTTGTCCTCTGTGGCATCAGCATGGCCGCACTTTGGGCCTCCTGGACCTCCCCTCCATTCTGGCACACCACTTCCTCCTGGCTCCAAGCCATCTTCCTGGGGCCTCAAGAAATTCACCAGTCTCGTCGCCTTTGGAGACAGCTACACCGACGACTCCCGACTCAGTTACTTTGGCTCTCACAACGGCAGCGCTCCACCAGTCGGCTGGATAAGTCCAGCAAACTACCACTCGGCAGATGGCGGGCGTCCCTGGCCTCAGTACGTAGCCCAGTACTCTGGCGCCAAGGTATACAACTACGCCGTGTCCGGCGCCGTGTGCAGCAACGACATCACCCCTCGCACCTTTTCCAGCATCAACGCCGATTTCCCAGATATCGAGGGCTACGAGGTCCCCGCATATCTCGCGGATAGCACATATGTGTTTCCCAACGGCACAAAGGCGCTGAACATCCCTGTGGACTCTACCGTCTACTCCATCTTCATCGGCACAAATGACCTCGGCAACTACGCCTTCATCGACGACAGCCAGGTCGCGGGCAAAGTCATCCCTGACTACATTGACTGTGTCTATGACCAATTCTCCCGCCTCTACGCCTCGGGAGCTAGGTATTTTGTGCTGCAGAATGTCTCGCCGCTGCAGTTGAGCCCGCAGTATGGCTTGCCCGGCAAAGGAGGTTTGAACGCTACACAATACTGGCCCGAAAAGATCACCAGAAACACGACAGAGGTGTGGGGTAGAATGCTCGAGACCGTCACCACCGTCAACGATGTCTTCAAATATCGCACGCCCTACGAGGTCTTGCTTGCCAAAAAGTTCCCGGGTGCTCACTTTGCTCTGATGGATATGTATGGTTTGGTAAGTTTTCTTTTTTTTTTTCCCTTGCTTCCCTTTTTCACAGGAGCTAATATGAGACACAGATTACCGATATGTACAATAACCCTGCAGAGTACTTGAATGGCACCAACCCCACTGTGACTGGCTATGTCAACCACTGCACCGTCAACGGCACAGGTTGTGTTGCTGCTGCCAACCCGGATTCATTCCTTTGGTACGACCCGCTGCACCCCAGTGAGCAAGCTGACCGTGGCTTTGCAAGGGCTTTTATCGATGTGGTGAATGGAAACAGCAAGTGGGCTACTTATTACTCTGCTTAGAGAAGAAGAAATCTTTATAGGCTTCTCTCATTCACACGATTCGTACATGTACAGAGTCTTTCTTATCTTGAGTCTTTTGATATACCTTATGAAATGAGAGCCCTCAGTGACACCTGCTCTGTTTCAAAAAATTGTTGGGTGTTCCAATAGCTAGATCTGACAAGGTTTTGGCAGACAGAAATATCATGAATATCGTTTAGCTAGCAACAAGTCACAAGCATCGTTTGCCTCAGCTTTTCGTAAACGACTGCCGCTTTCTGTTTGGGACTGCCTTCAATCGTGACTTCAGTCGGGCTGACCCAACCATCCTTGGTGCGGAAGTATATGCGTTTCTCCCTGTCGTGTCTGAAGATGGAGATGGCACCAGGGTCAAGAGGATGGTTGCCCATCCTGAGGATTGGTCCCTTGGCTTGGACTTGTTCCCAGCAAGCGTCGGTTGTATCCTCGAATCCGTGGAAGGTTATTCGCTTTGTAGGTGCAAGGCCTGTATCTACTGCGAACAGACGACCCAGGACGCGATCTCTGAGAAGGATTTCTGAAG
This sequence comes from Aureobasidium sp. SLJ-2021a, assembly GCA_019677095.1. Taxonomy (NCBI): domain Eukaryota; kingdom Fungi; phylum Ascomycota; class Dothideomycetes; order Dothideales; family Saccotheciaceae; genus Aureobasidium; species Aureobasidium sp. SLJ-2021a. The sequence goes on from JAHRBU010000003.1 coordinate 350,423, forward strand.
ACGGCCAGCGGAAGTTGACATGGCGGTCTTCGGGTATGATCTTCCTGGCATGGCGAGGATACTCAGCCGATCCGTCCAATTGACCGAATAGATCGTTCTTCGTGTTTTTGAGGCTGCGGCTAGCTGCAGGTTTTATGTCGGTGTCTGTGGCGAAACTGCCGTTCATGATGTTGTTGTATAGCATGTCAGCACCAAGCGGACCTATCCAGGCCAGCAGTGAGTCTAAAGTGGCGGAAGCTTCATCTGGAACAGAGAGTCCAGAAGCAGGAGTTTGGTCGATGATTCTGCCCTGGTCGAAATGTTTGGGATGTAGAGTCTGTAGAGTTACACCAGTTTTACTTAATCGTCGCAATAATGTGTGATGCAGAGGTGCCGGACCAGGCAAGCTGTACAAATGTAGTGTCAGCTTAAGACGAGGGCATGATTTCAATCAGAATATTACTCAGGAAGCATCGAAGGGTGCACGTTAAGACCGCCGTACTTGGCTGCATTCAAGATGCGAGACGGGACAAGCAAACCAAAGGAAACTGCAACCACCATGTTGAAAGGCTGAGGCGGCGTCCAGCCAGTAAATGTGTCAATCTGATGTACGTTGAGGTCGAGCTCCGTGCCTGCCACACTTTTGATTGGGACTGTGCATGCTCAGCAACTAGAAATATAGACTGAGCGTGAAATTGGTTACCTTCCCGAATCTGCTTCAGTCCTCGACCAACGCGCTTGTCCTTTCTACAAACCACATCGATGGAAGCTACTTTGTCGGGATTCTCTTTTCTGATCTTGTTCAGTGCTTTCAGCGAATATATGCTAAATTCATCCGCGCCACAGAAGAGTACACGCAGAGGGTCATGCTGGGGCGAGCTTGACAGATAGCGCCTTGACGAACCACAACTCCAATTTGTGGAGATCCTGCTTCTTGTCACCAAAGATGCAAGACTTACAACCTGCAACACCATATTCGCACAAGATGTGATTCGAACGAATGATTGGCGAACTTGGTCGCGTGGTTGGATGGAAGTCGACCAGATTCGGAAGGCGCACGTGACGGACGGGAAATTGCCAAGGCTCGCTTGGGATTTCGCGAGCTTCGTGGGAAAATCTTGCGAAACTCCATCTCTGCGACGGACCCCGAAGAGCATCTCGACAAGCAAACCGCCCTCTCGCCCAACGACGACGTAAAAATGTCCACCACCCAGAAGACCCAGAAGCCCAAGGCTGGCCGTTCCGCCATCGCCGATGTTGTCGCTCGCGAGTACACCATCCACCTGCACAAGCGTGTACGTTCAGTTTGATGAAGTCCATCAATGGCCGCTCTCCAACATGAGCTGGTATCGGGCGGAAGACTGATTCCGGATTTTTAAACAATATAGGTTCACGGTGTTTCCTTCAAGAAGCGCGCTCCCCGCGCCATCAAGGAGATCAAGGCTTTCGCCGAGAACGCCATGGTGAGTGAAATCATTCTTCCTGTCTACCTATGTGTCTTGCGCTGCACAGAGCCTTCCTGGAAGCGATGCGCCGGCGCAAAACACATGCGACACTACCTCTCCAACCTCCGGCGCTGACTCAATCTTCTCTTCCAGGGCACTCGCGATGTCCGCCTCGACCCCCAGTTGAACAAGAAGGTCTGGGAGTGTGGTGTTAAGGGTGTTCCTTTCCGCCTCCGTGTCCGCATCTCGCGCAAGCGTAACGACGAGGAGGGCGCCAAGGAGAAGCTCTACTCCTACGTCCAGGCCGTCAACGTCAAGGACCCCAAGGGTCTCCAGACCACCGTTGTTGAGGACGCATAAGCGTATCGCCACGGGGTTGCTGGATGCTTGACTTGACTGTTTTTTCAAAAAGGAGGGCGCTGGTCATGGAATGGGAATGAACAACTGTTTTACATTTTTTTACTGAGCTGGGATGCATCGGTTCACGGCCATGAACCATGGAGTCACGATATGGCGGGAAAAGCAAAGTACTTTTCTCATGCTGCTTCAAAATACCACAACAAATCAGGAAAAACAGTTCGACCCTTCCTGTGATATTTCCTGTGTCAATGACATGTGATGAAATTATCCTACCCACTTCAATCATGAGTCCATGGCAACATCAGACACTTCTTTCCAACAAATCGCAACATCAAACATCTCTTTTCAACCAATCATCGCGGATATCCTGCGATCTTGCCATCTTTCTTCGTCTCAAACTCTCGATCACTGCCACAAATTGTTGTCTGATAGAGGGATATGCAAGAGTCTCGTGTGCCCTAATTGTCCGTTCTCTATAGGAGTAGACGTTACGGCCGAGTGCCGGTGGTTGCGAGGTCAGATCTTCTCAGCTCGACTCTGACAACGTCGACGCAAACGCTTCGACATACAGATCGCGCTTATACAGCTAGTCCCAAAAGTAACGCTGCATCTTCGGACAGCGAAGTCCAGAGTCCGATTGTTCGGGTACCGCCTAATCGACCGTTGCTACACGAGTAACTGACATTTGCACTTGCTCGACCAAAGATCTAGGGCTCACTCATCGACTTGGGTTTTAGTGTCTTCAGAATGGCGCGCGCACACTCATCAACCGTCACGGCATTGACATGACCTACATCTAGACCTTGTATGTGAACGAAGACTCTCCATGTTTTGACACGTCGAGAATTTGTGACTATCAAATCGCAAAAGCGACAGCAAAACGTCTGAGGAGGTTACCCATTCGCTGGTCAAACGATTCCATCAAACGACTCCCCGGCTTGGCAGCTAGACGAGCTACTTTCTGCTCGAGGAGGACACTCCGAGTTAGAAGTCCATCGAACGTGCGTCACACGAGAACGGATACCTGTATAGCAACAGTTGCATGGTGACATAGCAACCAATAGTCACCATGATGCGAGCTGATCGGCTTTTAGAGCCCATATCTCCTCACATGGGCCATCTTTGAGATGGTATATCTATCAAACTTTCTTCTCAGCGGTCCAGCTCCGATATCCGAAACTCTGGTGTCTGGTGGTATCAGATCTTTAACATGACTTCAACCGAGTCCATCCTGAAGCGCCTTGCGGAAGTGGAATCCGAGAAGGATTTGTTGCAGGCCCAACTCTCCTCTGCTCGCAAAAACAGAGGTCAAGAAGGACCACGAAGGCAAACAGTTTCCATCCGAAACTCATCGGACGTCAAACCACCAACAGCGTTGGACAAGGTTGCTGGATGGCTTAACACACCAACAAAGCAAGCATCAAACTCACCCCTCTTGGATATCTTCGCGCAGTATGAACGGTACAATCTGGTGTTTGACAACATATATCAGCGCCTGGACATCAAAGACATCATTAGCATCAGTCGAACCTGCAAAAGACTGGCTTCATTCTACAGAAACATGCTGCCGTGTCGATGGAATATCAACCGGAGACTTGCACGGTTCGTGAATGATCCCAAAGAATTTAGATCAAGAATGGGACAAGCAGATGCTCTGATATCTGGCACTTTTGCACTACTGTTCTTCGCTCAACTCTACTGGCTGGATTCTGGATTGGATATCTACGTTCGACAAGGATCAAAAGCTGACGCATTGATTCGATACATTGGACAAGATAAAAGCTACGAATTCGATCACAGCTATGGTTGGTCAGATGACGATCAGCATCGTACACTCACCAAAGTGAGTTGAATGTTGCCGTTACATGTCTTGTATGTTGCATGGCTTACCATGAGAAGGTCCTCATCTTCCGGAGAGTAGTTCCGCCCGGATCGCCACAAATACGATTTCATCTTACTCGAACATTACCATTGCACAGTATTTTGACCGATTGTGCCTTTTCTACTGCTCACGTCAACATCATCACATGGAACAAGGCATATTGCATGTTCCCAAACGTCACATTCACGGACCGTCGGATGTATTTCTTGCACAATCCAGACGAAGCCATGGGACAGATCCTGAGCAAGTACTCAGCTCATGGATGGCGCACCTCGGACTGGGTGGATTATGATCAGGCTAAAGGATGCAACAAACCTGGCATTCGGGAAAACTTTAGGCGAATTGGCGATTCATCAACATGGATCATACCGCTTGGCATCTACAAGATACGCACACCCGAATGCCCGGACTCTGTACTGGAGAGCTGCACTTTCCAAGTTTTCCCAGACTCTGGGCCCCAAGAGTCACGGCATGCTGTTACAGGACTCAAGACTTTCAGCATTGGCGCGCAGACATTTTCATGCTGCATGCTAAAGCACATCTACACGTTCCATACTCCGGACATCAGCTGGATTGTGTTTCTGCGAGAGAAACTCAGTCGGATGATCATGCTTGAACTTCTCAAGACTGGGGATGCCGGTCTGATTGCTACAACAAGACAACCAGACTTCATGTCTGGTGATCACAAGTGCTGTCCTCTACTGAGGTTGAAGCCCCGGTTTCAAAGACCTGACGACTGGGAATGTGTTGACCATATGGTACCTGCTTGGCTTGAGGAATGGAAGATGGCTAGGAGAGACAGAACAGGGAGCGTTGATCTGACACCACATCCGTTGACTATTGTCCGATCCAAGAAGCAACCAAGAGCGTCACAGACGAAGGTTGTTGAGTCTGCACCACCACCAGTACCGCCTCCACGTGCGAGAAGCATGACGACAAGCAGACTGCCGTCGAGGTCTATACCAGAGCCGCTTCCGAGTTCGAAGAGCGACAAGTTCCCGCTTTCCTTGAGGACGACTACAACATCTTCTGTGAGACCTCCACGTCCGATCCCCGTCAGCCGCATCAGCCCATCCAAGGCTGTCGTCACCAAAACGCCGACTCTCGTGTCACCAACACGTCGCATTGTGTCGGCTCAACCTCAACATTCGAAGTCTGGGTGCTCGCGCCCTCAGACCTCGTCTGCATCTTTGTCTTTTTCCCTCGGACACCCTGCCCAAATCTCAATGCCCAGCGACCTGGAATCTCACAAGCCTCAATTCGCCAGGTTTGCAACATCAACCCAATTCAAAAAGCCAATGGCATCATTCCAAGACATCACGCCACCGAGATCGCCCGAGAAGCAGAAAACCGAGTACTTCTCACTCATACACAGACGACCAAAAGCCTCCATACCGCCACCTCTAAACCTGTCTTCTGCAGACCTCGGCCCTCTGATACCCGATCTACTGACACCACCCCCGGATGTACCTCTACCGGCGATACCGACTGTACACCAGCCGAGGAAATCTCCTTTGCATTTTCCATCGCATTTGCCATGGTCGCCTTTTGAAAAGAAGGTTCGAAATGTGTATAGCAAACCTGGGTCTTTGAGTTCTGTCTCTGGCGGATTCGAGAAGATGTTTCCTGGGGAGATGAATTGGATTTGAAGCAGATTGCCTGCTCTTTGCATCTTACACCCTTTCATAAGAATAGTAGTACTTCACTGTTTCTGTGAGATATCGTCGAGCAGAAGGACAATGTGATCCAACTTTGAGACTTTGAACAATGGTATTAGGGATATTTGGTGGAACGGCTTTTGGAGGCATGGTTTGGAATCTTTCACCCCGGTGTGGGATACGATAGAGCATATCCGTGAGCATTGCGCATCGACGTGATCTCTATCTGTTTGACACAACAAGACAGAGCGTGACCCGTATACTGCTGCCACATCATGTAACTACCTAGCGAGAAGGAAGCTTTGCATTACAAATTTCGTTGCCATTCATGCAGATACCCGCTTCCTCAATATCATTCTTATACGCTACCCATCTTCCCAGCCTCAACATCCCACCCCTCGGGCGGACTAACAAACGAATAATCAATCCACTCTCCCAAAATCCCCCTCACACCATCCACCAACCCCTGATCCCTCTCAACACCCTCCTCATCCATCATAACCGCATCCCTCAGATCTCCAAACCTGCCTGTGGCGGTCTTGTCTCGTACGCTGTTGGCGGCAGCAGCGCAACTCTCTACTTCTGCGACGCTGCCGGGACCCATGATCAGTGCCATGGCTGGGAGATTGGGGCTGCGGCGCGCGGTTTCGCGGACGGCGTAGCGGAGGGCTAGGCTGGCGAGGTCGTCGCCGTGGTATGCGACGTGGGAGGCTGCGGTTGCGGCTGCGAGGCGGAGGCCAGAGGGTGCGGGATGCCAGTCGCCGAGGTTGCCAAGGGGATGTTAGTTTTCCGAATGTGGCAGGGACATGTATATGGTTGAAAATGCGAGAGGGAGAACAAGGAGAATGTAAACAACCCACCCAATGGGAACACCCTGTGCCCTGAGCAACCCGATATTCAACGGCGAGCTCGAACACACCACCGACACACCAGCCCGTGCCAACGCCTCCAAGCCCTGCGTCCTCAGTCGCGTATTCTGCAAAGTCAACTGTCCCCAATTCTGCACGACATCCACCGGTTTCCCCAATTTCTCCTTGCACAATCTCGCCACCCTGACCAACTTGTCAATGGGATAGCCAGAGATACCCACATACCTCACCTTTCCCTCCGCAACAAACTCCCACAACGTAGCCACGGCAGCAACAACCCGCTCGTCAGAAACAAACTCCACATCATGGCAAAACACCACGTCCAGATATCCAGTCTGGAACCTCTGCAGACTCCTCTCCACAGACTCCCTGACCCACTGGGGTGAATAGTCAAACTCCTCAGCTGCTATCCTGCCAACTTTGGTCATCAGAAAGTAGTCTTCGCGCGAGTAGTTTGCACTGATGGCGGGTGAAGCGAGGGCTTTGCCGAGGATCTTTTCCGAGGGCTCGTAGTAGGGCGATGTGTCGATTGTGCGGATGCCGTGTGAGAAGGCGGATAGGATGACGGGGATCACGGGGCGGGTTTCGGCGTCTGGGTTTAGTTGATGGGACCATGCTGCTCCGCCCATCACTATAGGTGTGATTTCGGAGGCGAGGTCGCCGCGGGGTCGGAGGGTGGTGTTGGACATTGTTGAGTTTTTTGGAGTGAGATGCAAGGCCTGTGGAGGTTGTTGGGTTTTCGGTATATATGCCTGTGATGGATATCCCAAGGTCCTTGGAGATAAGTGTTAGATTTTCCCGCAGAATTACAAGTGTCCAGATATATACAAGTATCTATCTTGTACGATGAAAGACAAGAAGATGATGGAGAAAAGAAACAGGGGAACTTCTGGAAGGTGGGATGGAACGTTGTTTGGTGGAAATAGACTTTCGCGGAGGAAGCTCCAAACGGAAGTCTATTCCGCAACCATGCATTTATCCGATGTAAGGTGATCCTAGCCGACGACGACTTGCAAACTCGTGTTGCTACACAGTTTGAATGTTGCTGAAGGACTGATGCTGATGGTGAAAGAGCTAACAAGACTAACATGTTTTCCCGCTCACCGCTTTCCTCCCAGCAATGCCGTCTTCCCTGAAGTCTACGCTCATCGACTTCTTCCCATGCTAATACCATTCATCAAGACATAAACTTTACTTCCCCCTGGCAAATCAATACTTCTGCAAGACACTCTTGACAATAGCAGGCAACTCGACATGACCCTCGATGGTGATTTCGCTGATGCCGGTACTACCACCACTTCCAGACTGGAACCATCTCTTCAACAAGTCGTTGCTTTCCTTGGGTTTGACATCAGGGCTGACGGTGCCGACTGTGATGTGAGCAGTCTCGTTGACACTACGCCAATGCATACAGCTCTGATCCTTCTCATCAGGGATCATGCGGACAACAAAACACATCAGTCTGCCATCCCAGACAAGACGCTCGAGCAACACCTTGCAGCTGCCGAGAACTGGTTCTGGTGCGGCGTTAGGCTTGCTTGCGGCGGCCGTGTGGGCCTCGGTAAGCTGTTCCCAGTAGCCCTTGTTCTGAGAAGCAGATGCGCGGTGCATCAACGTAACATGAAACTCCTGCTGGACACGATTCCGTGTCTGCAACACGCGATATGTCTTTGCGGTGTCGAGGTCAGCATCGTGGAACACTGCATCAAGAATGCTCATAACACGCTTGGGGTCCAGTGTTGCGCTGAAGTACTCGAGCTTGGGGGCCTTCTGCGCTGGCTGTCCATTGGCTCCATCGGCTCCATTGGGACCATGCTGGAGTGCTTTGTTCTTGAACTTGTTGCTTCCACTAATCTCGTGCTTGATGTCAGGTTTGTAGTCGTTGAGCGCTGCTTCGATTGCCTTGTCGAGGTCTTCACCAGAAGGCATCGTGCCGAAGAGCTTGGGGAAATCTGCGTTAAGTTGAGAAACAACAGTCTCCAGATTCTCACGCGAGGACGCTGATACGTCTAGATCGATGACGTGCTCGAAGGAATTATCGGGTTCGCGCTCGGTTCTGACTGGCTCGAAACGTTGCATGAAGCCCTCCATGATACCAACGATCTCCTGCTGTCCCTTTGAGCCAGCCTGAATGGTCTGATGATTGTCTCCTCTGCTCAACACACGCTCTCGTGTAGCCCGCCTGATTGACTCGTAGTTGGCGCGGTCATGGACGTAGTGAAGAGCGACAAAGTGGGCCTGAGGGACAGTTTTTGACACGTCGTCGAAGATCTGCTTCCTCTCACGACGCTGGTGGTTGTTTCTGTCGGCAATCATGACCGGGTAGTCAACGAGACCGTCGCAGATGGCTTTTGCGAATCTCTGTGGTTTGGGCTTCTGGGTGATGTTGTCATTTTGAATGTGACCCCATCCGAAAAGCTTGCAGAGTGCAATGGCAACGGTAGTCTTGCCACAACCAATGGTAGCAACGGGAACAAGGACAACATTACGATCGATGCCCATGCCGTGCTGATCGCCCTTTTCCATCTCCTGACGTATTATGTCGGAGCCCTTCAGGCCACGTTCCGCCAGAAAGTCGTCTCTAAGCTTAATGATGCCATGGTTCTGGTTGTACTCCTTTCCGAGGTTGGGATCCTCCTTCAGTCGTTTGCGAGCGTAGTGGAGATATTCTTCGGTAACGTCCTTGTGCTTCTTGTATCTGGGCTGTCTTCCGGCGATGATGGCCTTTGTGCATTCTCTCCACTGTCTGTACATGAGGTAGGGCTCCTCAAACTTGTACTTGAAGAACCAGTCCTCGAACGGTGCATCGGGAGTCTCGCGGGCCTGACATCTGACGACAAAACCCTCAGTCTCTCTGCCGTGATAGCTTCCGGTTTCTGCAACCTTGTCCAAGAAGGACTTGACCTTGTTAATGTCGGTCTCTGTGATGAACATGGTCTGCTTAAATCCCCATTCAGATGCAAACTTGTCGACAAGGTGATGAGGGTATGTAACAAACTCGGGAAGATTGAGGTTGATTCCGTGGAGATAGAGGCCAGCAGTTTCGGGGTTGTAGGCCAGGACATGCTCTTCAAACTCATCATCACACAGCTCAGCAACAGCAGTTGCATTCATGGCCCGAAGCTTGGCAGCCAGATCTTTCTTGGACTTTCCAACAGAAGCGAGATGTCTGTCAACCCACTTCTCACCGGCGATTGCGTGACTGACATCTGTATCGCCACGAGCACCAGTCGAGTGCTTGCTGCAGACCAGAAGAGAACCGTCCTCGAGACCAGACAGAAAGATGATGCAGCCATTCTCCTTGACACTGAGCTCATAAGGACCTCTTGTGTTTTGCTCGACGTTTCTCCACTCGGTCTTGGTAACCTCGCCGTGGTTGAAGAACTTGTCGTATCCTCTGGTGACAATCTCGGGCTGACCTTTTGAGTTTGTGGTTGTGAAAAGACCTCTGGCGTAGGTGGGAAGGTTTGGTTTCTTGTAATCCCAATCTTGCATTTTCCAGGAGTCGACTGTGATGTTGGAGTGTGCTACGTTGAAGGTAGCCTTTTTGCATGAGAAACCACCTTTTCCGCCTTTGCCTTTGAGATGGCTGGTCAGGCCGCGGATCATCTCGGACACCTCATGGGTGTCCTGAGGGACGTAGGGAGCCTGATCGCGGTGAGCCATGATGTATGAGTTGGTTCAAGGCTCGGATGAGAAGGGGAAGTCGGCGAGACTTAAGTGTGATGAGATGTTGATGGATGGCAAGAAAGTGCTCGAGTGCTGAACGAAATTTCGAGTCATTAGCGTCGTCGAGGTGGGATGCGGCTGCAATGCTCCTTCCTCTTTCTCTCACCACTCCTCAATCAATCTAATCTCCAAGGCTTTTATCTTGAGGTAAAGGGTAGAAAAGATCGTAATGACTCATTGTCGCATGTTTGGTCACTGAGATATCCGCATTGAGCCCGATTCCAATTGTGAAGATATCGACACCGCGTACATGACTCGAGCGGTGTCACAAAAGGGCAACTTTTCTCGAATGAGGGGCATCAAGCTGACATCAGAAAAAGAAGAGCTCTAGACGCCCGCCGACCACAACTTCTTCCACCTTCTCCAAGTCATCCACCCACACCAAACACTCCAAGAACCAAACCAAACCATGGCGCAAACAATCGACAAACTCCTCAACCTCGTTGTCGACAAACCTGACCAAGTGCTCCAACATCTCCAAACCTCTCCCGACCTCGCCTCGCAACAAGACCGCCACGGCTACTCCCTCCTCCACGCCGCCGCCTCCTACAACCACCCCGACGTCCTCCAAGCTCTCCTCACCACCTACGCCATCACCCCCAACCTCGTCGACGAAGATGGCGAAACCTGTCTGTTCAGCGTCGAAAGCGTAGACATGGCCAAGTTCCTCATCGAGCAGTGCAACGTGGATGCCACGCTCAAGAACGAGGAAGGCCAGACCGCGGCAGAGAAATTTGAGCAAGAGGGCGATTATCCGGATGTTGCGGCGTATTTGTCTTCTCTGGTGCCTGGAGGCGCTGCTGCTTCCATCCTCGCGCAGACTGGAAACCCTTCGGCGCAACAGGCTGGTGCGGGTACCGTTGCGCCAGGCGAAAGCACAAATGGAGCGATCCCTCCGCCGCCGCTCCCTCATGGTGTAAAGATTGATCTGGGCACTATGGGAGAGGATGAGGTGGGTGAGGCGCCAGACCCAGAGTTCAGGAGGAGGATCGATGAGTTGGCTGCTCGACCTGATTTCCAGAGTGAAGAGACACAGAGGGAGTTGAGGGAATTGGTGCAAGATGCTTTGGGTGGCTTGAGAGGAGAGGAGAGAGAAGTCCGACAGAGAACCTCGTAGCCAAGAGAACGAACAGACGATCAGATGAAGTTACACATACGCCCCCAAAGCATTACGAGAATGTCTACATCACACTTCTTCCACTTGGCAGTACATGTTTTGGCTCACCGGTGTCACATTGCGATTCAACCCTACCAATGCCTAACCACATACAACACCCCCTCCATCTCCAACCTCTGCAGCAACCCCTGCACTTTACTCCTCTTCAAGCCCTCTCTCGCCGCAACCTCCTCCAAAGCCCTCTTACCATCAAAATGCTTTACCAAAACACCCCAATACTCTCTAACCTCTGCATCCCCCAAGTTCTCCCCTATCCACTGCAACCATCTGCTTTCCTCCGTGGAAGCCTTATGCGGCGACAGCACCAAAGTCTGCGTATACGTTGCCGCGTCCGTGGAGGGCAGGGCCGCGGAATGAACGGTCGAGGCATCGTCTTCGTGGGCGGAAACACTGCTGTTGGAGAGCACGGAAGGTGGTGAAGGGGCCAATTCTCTGCTCTGCGTGGCGTGTAGATTTGGGGATGTTTCTGCGCGTTGGGGCCCAGCGGGGGGTGGGATAGCGGTTCTGCCGCTGCCGTTGCTGCCCGCATCACTGGCGGATCTGCTCAATGTGGGCGAGAGCAATTGCGCTGAAGATGAGATGCTCAATCTGCTGCTCGCAACCTCCGAGATAGCGTCAGTCGAGTCGTCAGAGATGCGTCTGGTGCCCGCACTCGCGCTGCTCAGTCGCGAGTTTGCGGCAACGGCAGCAGAGGTCTTGAGGGCAGAAGGCGGTCGCTTGGCCATCCGATCTTCAAACTCCTGTCGCAGTTTCACCGCCACGGCAACTTTGACGGCTGGCGACACCTTGACCCAAGCAAACGTTCTCAGTTGCGTTACCCAGCCACCCCTCAACAGCCAAGCCAAAATATCCATGTAAGCGGGTTTATGGTCCTTGCTGGGGATCAAAAAGCCATATTGGATGGGCTTGCCGCTCAAATTCTGAAGCATTTTTGGCAAAGAAGGCAAAGCGGAGAACCTTTGAGCGTACAAGGGCATGGCTTTGGTGAGTTGACGCATATCGCAGTTGGGGGACACGATGTAGGTGTCGCGGATATGGAGGGGAGGGATCGCCCTAGCGCGGCGCCAGTAGATGAGATGGCGAGCGAGGAACTGTACGTCCGATAGTGGTAGAGATAGAGCAGCAGAGAGTTTGGTCAACGATTTCGTGGGCGTGAGTTCGCGGATGAAAAAGGCGAGGGGAGAGCCCAGTTCTTTGCCGTCGCCTTCAATGTCTTTGAGCATGATGTCTTTGTCTTCGAGGAGAAGGAGCGCTGCGTGTGGACTCAGGCTTTGGCCGTCGTCGGATAGACTGTTGGCTGTAGTGAGCCATAGACCAGGTAGTTGAGGCTCTGTGGGCGTAGGTACATAGGGTGTTGAGATGGCCTGTGGGATTTGTATGCTCGCCTCGAAGCCCTCACCGATACTGATATGCGCAATCTTGTTGCTCGCAATACTGGTATACAGAATAGCAACCGCCTTCGCCAATGAACAGCTAGCTATCAAAGTCGGCCACAGCACAGACATTGGCGTTTTATTTTCCTTTGCTTGTGCCTTGAGCGATTGCATCTTTTTTGCATCTTGGTAGATGGCATTTGAGCGTGCTTGTTCATAGCGGAGGGCTTTGGCAAACTTCTTGACGACATTGTCATACATTTCTTGAAGACGGATGTGATACTCTAGGGCGGGAGGGTTCATGACAAAGACGACATGGAACATGGTCATCTCATCCTGATTGCTGTTGGCACTGCCGGTTTCCGACGCGGCTTCGGACATTGTGGCTTCTGATTGGTAGCTGCGAGGCAGATGTCCATTCTGGGTTGGTCGTCGAGGCGTCAAGGGAGATATAGGTGGGCTGAACATGTCGTTTCCTGCAGTGCCTTCTTCGTCGTCGTCGTTTTCATTGTCGCTGCCACTGTCGTTCGCATCGTCGTCTTCGGCTTCATCGCCTCCCTGACTGCTCTTTCCGTCGTGTGTTGTGGCCCTTCTCTTGGTCTTCTTTTTCTTCCAGGTGCCGTCGTCGCGCACAAAGATGGGGTATCCGAGAAAAACCAGATCGTCCAGCATGACCTCGAAGCGCTTCTTGTGCATGCTCGACGGAGGCGACAGCATCATCTCCAGCCCTTCAACGGGATATCCCAACAATTTCTCCCATTCGCAGATATTCCGCTTATCGGCCGTGGTGTTTTCGTGGCGCGTGGTGCTGGCGGCTCGATCGTGAGGTGCATTGCTAGCAGTGATTGCCGGCGTGGGCTTGTCTGCAGGAGAAGAGTTCAGGTCCAGGACGTCGACATCCAAGTTGTCGATGTCGTCGTCTTCATCGTTGTCTGGAGCATCCGAGTGCAGTGTGCGAGTAGTCCTTCTCGATGAGACCGTCTCGGCAGCACGGCTCTGCGACGCGATACTGGGTCTTGCCGTCTGTCGCGAAGATGTCGTGCTTGCGTCGTCAGAGGCTACAGTCTGATCGTCGTCAGACGAACTGCCCCCGTCCTCCGAGTCGCTGTTGGCAGATCCAAAATGCCACGATGTGTTGCGCTGGATGGCTTCGGGAACGCCGGGGTAGTGGAAGACCAGTCGCGGGCCAGATCGCGTTCGGATGATGAGGATGACGGCCACCAGCGATGGGTTTGGCGGGAGACTGAATGGTCTGATGGGCATTGCTGATGTTTGTGTGTTCCTGCTGTGTTCCAGACGATGCGTCTGTGGTTCAAGTGCTGTCGCGTGCCATACTAAGCAACCAGACCAATTCCATCTACATTGATATGACTGTAGAACAGGCCAAAACGATCACCTCTCAAGCCATCACAATCAATCACTCCATCATCTCTCTTGCTGTATCGAAGCTCCTCCATCGTCACTCTCCAAGCTCCCCACAAACCCCGACCTCGGCCAATGCTTCTCCGACAACCGGCAAAAAGATACATCAAACATCTACATGTCTCCCCAAACCCAATCCACCACCAGCAAAAAAGCCACGTGGATCCATCCCTCTTTCGTATACCAACTAAAATCTGCCGAGTAAGGGGACTGCATAACCCAGCCGTGACACCTACCGAATTCCAGCGCCATGAAACGCACTCTTGCCAGACACTTTGAGCTATACACGCCATTGATGCTTCCAAACGCAACCCCTTGGCTCTTGACTCGAGCACTTTGGCACTGGCATTTTTATTCCAAAAACCCACAGCTCACACATTCGTATCCCCTTCAGCTCTTGTAAGCCACCAGCGCTTCTTCCTTCCCTTTTGCTTCTGCGCGTCCACTTGCCGACCACGCGTCACGAGTGGAAATCTCAATGACAGCAAACCTGTTCAGACAGCCAAGGAAACCCGAGTTCGGGGATCTGTCCCATTCGGGGCATAACAATTCTACGTTTTTCCTTGCTCCCGTGTTCGAAGACTGCCGTGAGTGGAGCAAGCATCCCTTTTACCCGTCCTGCCTTCTAGACCTTTGATCTGCGTGTGTAGTCTTCATCTTCCAAGGTAAGACATCTGAGAGTTGCGACTGTTTTGGATATAATCGTTTTGGTGGATCTTTATTTGTTTTGTTCCTCGTTGGACACAAAAGACCGTTGGGCAACTGACCCGTCCGCCCTTACCCGTTCAGAAAAGGCCTCGATTCTTGCTGAAACGGTATGCGGCTTGTAAGACGTGATTGATGTCGAATTCCATAATTCCATCATTCCATATCGAGGAACCGCCAGATTACGCACGACTTCCCAGCTGGGGATGCTGGGCTCTGTTGAGTCGAGTCATGGGTAGCAGCTGAGAGGAACAGGTATACGGGAGGTGGCAGCTAGGGCTCGGGAGCGGCAGAGAGATCGATAGTCATGTATAGACTGCAGCAAAGTGGAAGTCTAGGAGATTTGACTTGATTATTAGGGTAGTTTAGCTTAGGCTAGGTATGATGGCTTTGTGAGGAAAAGTTGGGTATCTAAGTCTGTTCTGTCGATGCCTTGGTGTGAAGTAAATATGCAAAGGAAAAGAGGCTTTTTTGTTCCCCGTCGCTGGTAGTTGCAAAAAAGAGGAGCAGGATGGCCACCAGGGCATTTCATCCTGTCGATCATACGCGCTCGTAAACACATGTTGTGTCGTCAGATGCGTAATCCTTGCTGCTTTCGATGGAAGCACTCGATCTTGATGCATTTCTCTCTTCCGTTGTGGTGACTTGCACACTCTTGCTGATGCCGTGGTCCCAGGTCTTGAGGGGCAGCATGTCCCTGTCGTCGTCTCCTCCTGCAAAGATGTTTTCTTGACTTCCGTTGTCGTGGGTTCCGGAAACGGGTCTTGCGCCTGTCACGGTGGTGATCATGGTGTGGTTGTTTCGTGTACCGCCGTTTTCGGCGTTGCTCTCCAGAGGGTCGCCGCCCTTTCTGTGTGTTCTTCTGCCTTGTTTGGTGGACCATTTGAGGTTTGAGTTTGAGGGTCCACTGCTCGGAGCGTCGGGAAGGAGAGTAGGGAAGAACTTTTGGACAAGGGGGCGTAGTGTAGCCAGACTGGCAGCTGAAATGCCGATTCCGACTTCGATGGTACTCCAGAGAGCAATGTATGTAGAGGTGTAGAGGAACTCTGAGAGTTCGAGTCAGCTTTTGTACTTTTGATCTTGAGTCTGGATTGTCCTCACCTCCTTTGTAGGTTCCGAGTTGCTTGACATAGGGAAGGCGAACCAGAGTAGAAAGAGATCCAATAGCGGCGAATCCGAGAATACCGGCGACCACGATCTTGGTGTTTCTCCTCATGTTGAGGTCCTTGACGATGAAGATGGGCAGGATACCGAAGAAGAAGTCGGCGGCTCCGTTGAGAACGGATGCAACATAAGAAATAACGACCAGAACCATAGGGCTGATGCAGTGTCCTTTGGCGTTTGGTGAGAAGTCCCAGTAGAACGAGATTGGTGTACATTGAAAAAGAGCGACCTGTCCAAGGTTAGCACGTTTCTTGGTATGCAGAATGACACACTGCCACATACGAAAAGGTAGATTGTGCCGATCAACATGGTAGCTGCCATCATGATTCGGATAATCAGAATGTGGATTTTGTTTTGTGTGATACGTTCCAGGAAAAGGCCGACGGCGACCTTCAAGACAGATGCTGATGCAGTGTAGAAGATTTCGGCAAACATCCATGCAGCAAATCCGATCGGTAGGTGGTCCTCGGGAATGTCTTTGCGGTGTCTTCCAATACCATGCGTTACTGCTGCGGCTTGACATGACAGGTATCCTGTGAATAGAAGGAGGGTGACAATCATAGCAACATCATCCCTGCCGAATGACTTGATCATGATGGCGCTGTTACTGTCAGTGACCTGTAACAGATTGAGTCATGGTAGGGTAGATATAGATACATACCGAACATAGATCCTGAGACACACGATAACCCATGGAAGGATCCAGAAGGTGACCATGACACCCACCACTTGGGGCCTGAGATCATCTGCGCCCATGATGTTGGATGGTTCGATATATCGTAATGTAAATGTCGAGTTCTCGTTCTTTGTCACACGGCAGACAGAAAAGAAGGATCAAACACTGAGAGTTGGATGGTCAAGAAGACCGTGCGAAGTAGCAACCCCAAACCGAAGGAACTTGAGTAAGGAATCCGAAGCAGGAGTTGACACCCAGATGTCAAACGCGCGGGAGGCGTAGCAATACATATATCAAGAAAACGCAAGGACTCTTCGAGATTCGGCCCAGTTAGGCTCGTCATGTCTCTGCCCATGGCGCATCCTAAAGTAGGTACCCAGCTCACCCACACAAAAAGGCCCAAATGGCCCATTTCACCGTCGACGCAGAAAAATGACCAACCGCTCCCGATGGCTATCGAAATAGAGTGGGCTCCGGCGACTCTCCGCGGCCTTGGGGTACGCAAGCTGCGACCACGTTGAAGTCATGGTCTAACGGACGCGGTCAATGTACTCGAAGCACGGTACCTGGGGATCTTGGCCACGGGAAAGACTAGACCACCCTTGGGAATTTGCACCTGGAGAACATGTCCCAGATGAAAGGTACCGAAATCTCGAACAAGTCCCCGAGCGTCTCAGGTCTTCGATCAGTGGGTCGGAAATACCTAAAGTCGAACTCTAACGGACGGGCGAGTCACCGCTGCAGACTCGCAGCAAACGGTCCAACGCCCAGTCAACAACTTCGAGTAGAAAATGATTTGATACTTGAGAACACGTAGGAGGTGGATTGCGAAAAGCGCCATTGAACGGTGAACTGCCAATGACTCTGGAGCAAGGTAGTTGTGGAACACTCATGAATGCAAGTCCCGAATGCTTTTCACACAAAATGTCGATTTCGCTTGTGTCTGCGCTAGAACACGAATTTCCAGGAACCTGGCTGAAGATTTGAACTTTGTGCGAAGCGTTTGGATGTCTCGGTGATAAGCGGACTTGCAGAAAAGGGCTTTCCCACGCGAATATGCCAAAAGGGCGCGCCCGCAACCAGACCGCCTTCTTTCTTCATGATTTGGCATTTGGCATTTGGCATTTGGCATTTGGCAAGAGACAATTGATCATCTCCACCAAAAGAACATCTCGGGCGTTGACCAAAAAGTCGGGTAGACTTTCTGAGGTGCCCCTGCGGATCGCATTGCGCAGCATGATTACTGATCACAAGACATGAACCGTCGTGGGTGAGTTGCAACTTGTTGTTGATCTCGTGTTTCCCCTGCTTCTTGCATCTTCGGAGAGAGTACCGAACATCTTCAAAAAAAAAAAAAAAAAAAAAAAAAAAAAAAAAACAGAACTCGAGTAGGTAGGTAGGTACAAAATGTCGAGAAAAGGCACGGCAAAGCTGTTATGCACAGCATTCAAGGGGTTCGCCGTAGAACACGTCACGTTTGTCTGAAGAAGCTTTGACATGGGTACGGTATTCGACATACACTTCAAGGTTCCAGGTTCGTTGTCGCAGCACGCGAGAACGATGGGGATAGACTTGCGCGAGGCTTGAACCTTGAACAGCCGGCTGACCAGGTAGAGAAAAAGGGGGGGTTCAAAAGCAGCCAGGGACCAAGGGCAAAGTACATCTTTGTCACCGTCTCGCGTCCGAACACGTCCACAGGAGTCATGGAAGTGTAGGGGTTTGTGTTTCTCACACGGCATGTTATCCGTAACGATCGAGAGCAAAAAAGCATCTCTCCACCGCTTCGAGCCTAAATCGCCGCAATCAGGAATCGCGACTCGGGATACTTTGTCGAATGGCTTGGCTTCATTATTCAAGCGGCTCCGAGCTGGGATTTGTCGATGACAATGTCGGCATATATACGCCATGGTTACGCCTTCCGGGCTGGACTCGCGGGGGCTTGGGAGTTGGAAAATTGGGCTAATCTTGCTCACTTTCGAAAGATACATGAGTCGTACTGTTCATTGTTGATACAAAGGGTGCTGTATATCCTGGCAATTGGAGGACTTTTTGTGAAGAAGAAATGCTCCAGGCTTTCTAGACCTCTGCCTTCATCTTTCTGAAGAAGTCCATCACACCGGTGAAGACGACAAGCAGAATACCACCTCCGGGACCCAGTCTCAAGACTTTGGGCAAGAAACCCTTGTAGAGGGCGCTGAATCCTTCCTCCTTGTACACGGTGCCAAGAGCAGGCCAGGCCCAGTTGTACTTGGGCACACCTCCAGGCACTCTCGGGGAGTTTTGGATTCTGCTCTTGACGACGTCCATGGGTGTATTCAGGATTGTACCAACAGTTCCACCAACAGCACCCGAAGCCAGGTCATTCAAGATCTGGGATTTCTTGTTATCGGCCTTGGGAAGGAGTTCGCGGACTTGGAAGATGCAGCCAAAGTAACCAGCGTTCCACAGGATGTGTCTCCACATTGTGCTCTCCAGACCTTGGTACAGGGTGAGAACACCCTCTTGCTGGACGACCTTGCGCACGCAGTCGACCAGACCGTTGTACTTGTGTGATTGTGCCTTGTCTTGCAGACGAATCTTGACCAACTCGAAGGGAACAACGACGAAAGATTCGGTGGCACCGGCGGTCGCGCCGGTCAGGACGGAGAGACCTTGGGTCATCTTGGGTACGCCGAAGAGATTACGGTAGAACTTGCCCCACTCGTCATTTGCGGCGAACTTGGTTGCTCTGCTGTGGTCAGCTGGTGTGCTTTGGGCACGTGAGAGTGGGAAGAACCAACCTCTTGGGAGCCTCCATGAGAATGGGAGCCTCGATACCTCTGTACAGCCTCGAGAAACCCTCGTTGCGAACAATCTTGCGGAAGCAGTCGACCATGCTGTTGTAGGCCTCCTCACCAGTAGCGGTCGAGCTCTGAAGCTGGATTCGTGTCTTTACGACATCCAATGGGTACCTAGAGAGTGGTCAGACGAGGCAATGGCTCGGTTCGGTGAGTGGTCGTGTGTACATGACAAGAATCTAGATGTACGTCAGTGACGTTCTGGTGAGGATGGCATGGTTGAGATAAAATGTACCTCGGAGACACCGGCAACGGCACCAGCGATGAACTGGTACACGAAGGGGAGGGGCTTGGGCTGTTCCGACATGATGGGCGACTGGATTGGAGGGAGAGAGGGCGAGTGGTGTGCGTGAGTCTACAATTCAGACACAATGGAAGTGCGACAGACGCGACGAATGATGGAAGTCGCGACGGCTGATGTCTGCGGGCCGACGTCGCTCACATGTTGCCGAAGCGGAGTCCTCGGGTGATAACGAGTCCGTCTGAGCATTTTGGATGTTCGAATACAAAGTATAGCTCACATATATCGTCTGACTACTACTCGGCTGTATATGTCTTTGAACAACTATCCTCGCATGGTCAAGTGGTCTGAGACAATAGTGACTACGATGAAGATGGCTGGCGCTTCCCCGGTCCCGAGCGGTGTCGGCGATTCGTGGTCAGCGACTCGTACATTGGATCCAGACAACAACGGATGTTGGCTGGACGGGTTGTTGTCTAGGTATCATAGAAGCAGGCCATGGCCACATACGAGAAAGTAGCAGGGCATTGATGATGATATAGTTGTGTGGATGGTTGACAATGGACGTACATGGTTCGGAGTACGGCAAGAGCGACGAGGCAGGCTCCGTCATTGGTGTCCCTGCTCCTGCTCGTTTGGATTCGCGGGGCGGGCCTTCACGGACCCCCTTCTTGGCCGGATCAAATTACAAGCGGCCGCCTGCTCTGGAGTCTGGCCAGCACCTGCAAAGCATAAGACTGTCGACTGCTGTCAGTACGAGAGAATGGCAGCTGCAGACGTAGCAGGTACCGCCGCCGTGTCCCACGCTCTCGCTCGCGCAGCGCTGATTGAATGCCGACAGAGCGCTCCGCTCACAAGAGGCCGTTTGCTGCCTGGGTCAAGCGTCTGACCAACCTGCACCCCAGCAGCAAGAAGGCGAAGAAGGCCTCGCAGCTCAAGAACAACCCCTACCCCCAGTCCGGCCGTCTCCAGCAGTGCCGCCGCGAGTCCCTCAGCTCAAACTCCGCCTCGGACAATGCCAGCCTGAACGTCCACCACACTCCCGGCTCGACCGCCAGCAGAAACTCGTCCCTCTCGGCGCCCCCGCTGAACAGCAACCGCTCCCAGGCCAACACCGTCGCTACCATCCCAGAGACCATCGCCTCGGATCGGGGCTACTTCAAGTCGTCGACCAACGGCCAAGGCGGCGCCCTGAGCTCCGTCGACGGTGCCGGCCCCAACAGCACCTTTTCCTCGCCAAACCAATCTCAGCAGTCGCTCACCACCACTCTGACCACCATCCAATCTACCAACAATCACCTCACTGCCAACCAGCCTCATGCCCACTTCTCTCAGCAACCACCTTCGGCCATCCCTCCTCACCTCGCTTCCACTACCAACAACAACAACAACAACAACCACAACGACAATGCTTCCATCATGACCTTGGCCTCTTCTTCCAAGCAGCGTCGTCGTTCCATGGATACCGATGCATCTGTCCGCGCTATTGCTCCGAAGAGTATGTGGGGTGATAGCAGAGAATCCTTGCCCCTGAGCGTTCTGAGTGCCAACATTGATCACGCATCCACTCGTCCTGCGGTTGGCGGTCTCATTAGTGCCGAGCGTGCCAGCATCTACTCGTCTCGGGATGTGTCAGCCCCTGCCATCGCTTCCGATCGCAACAGCTACTACGCTGCAAGCCACAGACAAGTCAGGGATAGAGAGCGAGACAAGGAAGGCCATCGTGATCGTGACTTTGGAGCCGACGGCAGAAGTATCAATTTCGATGCCAAATCACTCAACTTTGATGGCAGAAGTTTGGGTGGAGATGTCGCTAGTCTGCGGGGCTATGAAGGTAGTGTACGCAGTGGCGCCCTGGGGCATGGCCGCAATGATAGTATCCCTAGCGGTCAACCTAGCCCCATGGTTGGCGGCTCTCCTCTGCTCAGAAGACCTTCAGGTGCTCTGACTTTCAGCTCTGATGTTCGCGAGAAGGAGGACCACGAGCCTGTCGACCACAAGAACCATGCTTGAAATGGAAGCTCTGTTGCTCTTTCCTTGCCATTTTTAGCCACGACTGGGACAGGACATGTGGGGATGCTGCTTTTTTTTGTTGATGGAGTTTTGACGTACTTGGGTCTGGCCTCTTTCCTATTCTTTTTGTTATATACCCCCGTCTGTGTTTGCAGACTCTCGGATGGTTAATCGTAAATCTTCAATATCACTGCAAGTTTGATCTGACCGAAGGATCGCCATACGCACGTATATGGATGATACAGTGGGGACGGATCCTTCGCGTCATCGGTCACAGCAGAGGATTGTCTCTTTCTAAACGCTTCTTTGCACTCACATTTCCATCTTGGTACTCGTAGAACGTCTACTACTCTTGTCTCTTGGGTTCTGGATCTTCTCCACTCGTCGTCTATACCATCAGCTTCCGACCTCAGACGCACACACTTCACCTCCAACACCATGACAGACGCATGGTTCGAAAACACCATAGAAACCGACGGTATCGACGGCGAAGGCTGCCGCCGCGGCGAAGAAGCCATGACCCTAAAACACTACCTCCGCAACGAGATCACTGTACACCAAGCCGCACACCTCATCACCCAACCCACGGAACACTGCCCTGACCCAGGCGTTCCTCTACTCTATCTCTGGGGCCTGCTGGAGGACGCCATGATTGAGCTCCCCAACTGCACAACCAAGATTGTAGAACTGCTTCTCGAGATTCAGATGCGAGATGATGTGCCGATTACACAGGCGCAACGCACAGGTGCACTCAGCGATCCGCAATGGACGCTCTGGAGCGATTTACCTGGGTTTGCTAATGGATGGTACGATTGGAATTGGTGGTTTTATTACTCGCAATGGCGGGTTGACGCATCCCTGCTTGGCGGTTCCGATGCAGTGGCGAAGGTATCCAGGATCGCTTGTGCGGATGCTATACTAGCTGTCTCCGGCATTCTTGACGAGCGAGCAAAGTTTGAGGGGTTGGCCAGGTTGGCTGATACACTTGAGGATGATGCTGCTGTGTTGGACATCGAGATCTTTGCTGTGAGGGAGTGGGTAGTTAATGCTGGAGCCATGTTGTTTGAGATGTGTAAGCAGGGGATGAAGCATTATCTCTTACGCAGTGCTAGAGAGTTCAACGGGAAGTTTGAGTTGAACAAACGAGGTCTTTGGAAGGGAGATGGTGGAGCGAGTTTGGAAAGATGGCGGTTTTGGAAACAGAGGTTGGGGGAGATGGAGAAGGATGTACGGCTTAGAGAGGAAACGAGGGAAGCTGCAAGAGTTTCGCTCGAAGTTATGGAACGTTATTGATTGTATTTTGAGTATATCGTTTCATACGAGGAGAACTGTGCTAGCTCGGAAAGTTTCTGGTACCACCCTGACCTGTAGAAGAAGTTCTGAATTCGGTATCTCATGCAAGTCAGACTATGAAACACCAGTTTAGCCAGAGACACATGCCAAACTGTGTATTTATGGAACCATCGTGCGACTATCATATATGGTCATCGTCTTGTGGTAAATCTTGCGAGAAGCATGGATCAGTATAAAGATAAATGGGAGTCAGTTGCAGAACACCTTGAACCTTAGCGGTGAGATGAACTCGGATCATCTGTTAGGACTCATTTGTTCAAATTTCAAGAGCCTGTTGGCCGATTTTCTGATACTGGACGATGACACGAGACAAACACGATACTCTAAGAAAAGCATAATGATGTATCCCACATAACTCTGAACTGTTGAGCTCTTCTCGTTGTTCGAGAGATCTTCACCACGTAATCGCACGGGTATAATCCACCACGCAAAGGCTTGCAATAGAAATTCAAGGATAGATTAACGCTCACATAGAGGGCGTCGTTGCCACAGATGCAGAAGGAATGATCGGGCAGAGCGGGCAAAGTAGGAGCGAATGACCAGAATAATTGAGCAAGGTTTGCCTCTACTCAGAACAGTGTGACGTTTAGTGCGCAAACAGCTCCCCATGACTACACTTGACACCGGTCAACACTCCGGTAGGGCAAAGTTTAAAAGTGCCTGGCATGTTTGCGATGTTTCTGTACACCAACGGCTATACCATTTTACCCCTGAATTTGACAAAAACATGCCATCGCGAGCAGAGAAAGACACAGCATTTTTTATTGGAGTTCAACAGTATGTTGGGATATGTCAGTGTTACAGGTTCTTGTTATTTGCGCAATGCAACGCGTGATGGTTGCCAACCTAGGATAATTATACTTTCCTGGCGGAGTTTCCACCGGTCTCGTGAGCAACAACGAGGAAACATTCGCGCACTAAACGTCACTCGCTTCACACCCCCTAGGCAAGCAAGTCTCCTATAAGAGCAGCACTCTCCCCTGCTCTTCCTCTTCTCTCTCCATTTTTCCTTCACGCCACTCCTTCCCACAGAAGCAGCTGAGTATTCACCCCCTGCCTCCCCTTTCCACTTCCAATGCTCCCCTTCAAGATGTTCACACAATGTTTTCTGCGCGTACACATCCAAGTTGCACGAGAGAACCTCACCTTCGGGGCGCCTAATAAGACACACACTCTTGTTGTCTCCCACTGCATTTGCTCTGGCATGCTCGCTCTCGGGAAGGCTTGTCAGAGCTCTTGTAACAAAGGGGGGACTGAAGCACTGCAGAGGCCCAGGCGTCTCATTCAACATAAGGACACCACCTCCAGTTCGAGTTAGAGAGGATTGCGCATGCTAATAATGTAAGTATCTTGTTCGAGGCCTGGAGCCTTTTTTTCTGCTTCCGCTCCTTGGTCGTCCTTGCGAGGGAAGCAAAAGGGAGAAGGGCTAGAGAGGCACTTTGGTCCTTTCACTGATGGCATGCTTTGGGTGTTTTTTTCTTACGTCTGTACCGCTGATCTTCATTTGGTTGTTTAGGCTTGAGTGCTTGATTTTTGCACACTGCGACTTGGTTACAGGTTGGGTTGCTGCAAAAGGATGGATTTGTTCGTAGAACTTTCCATCGATGGTTTTTGTCACAGACATGCCATCATGATTTTTTTATTTTTTTTTCAATGAGTTGCTGGCAGCGTGTGCTGGGACTTGTAGAGGATAGGGTGATGCACAAGTGCTTTTGGACTTATTGCGTTGTGTCTGTGAGTGGTTGCATACACTTCTATGGAAACTGTCATCAGTATATCATCTAACACTGGAGAGTCCCTAGTTGCATATTCTTCGAGCCCGCTTTGTGTGTCTTCTATGCTCTCTTCATCGGGGTTCTGAGGCCTCAAATTCTCAGCAAGGTCTGGAAAAAAGAAAACACCTCGGGTCCGAATCCATCACAATGCAACACAAAGGCTTCACTGTCGCTAGAGAAAAGACAATCTACTCGTTTCTCGCTCAAAGGCTCTTCCGGTAAGAAGAGTGCCTTCAATAGTGTTTCTGTATCTCCCAACACTACGCAGACGACCCCATGCCGAACTCCAACTTCTCATATCCAAACACTTTCCCCCTATGGCCAAGAACATCAACAACAGGTTCACTTTACCCTTCTTGGGTGATTCCACACATTGTGATCCCTACCACTGCCCCCATGTCTTCCGCCGAACAATGGCACTGGCCAGAATCTCAAAGTGGATACACATTGACTTTGTGCGGCTATCCTGGCTATCAGTTTCGACTGTGACTTCCTCTCTCGTCGCGGCCATTCTGTCCCACAGCCGCGACGTCAATGCAGACTTCACTACAATGGTGGGATAGTGAAGGTCAGGGTCCATAACTAGGCTGTATGCAGGATACCTCCTTTAGCAACGGTGTAGAGTAGTGAGTGCGCTGTAGGAACTCATAGCTATCTCCAAGCCACAGGTACCTTCAACGGTAGTGGTGACATGCTACTGCTTCTGATTGTATGTTGCTCTGTACTCTGGATTTATTGTGTAACCGTGCAGTTGCACACAAGACAGTCTTTGACCCACGGGAAGGGAGATGAAATTGCTGACGGTCATGAGCCCTGCGACTGCTCTCCCTTTCCCAAAGCTGGAGGATCTGCCTGCGATGATGCTAACGTGACTCTTCATGTGCTTTGTACGGTCGCAGGGACGGTGGAAGATGTTGTCGCAACCGTCAAAGCCAGGATAGTCGGTGGCAGGAACTCTTGCTGGCAAGACAAATCATATAGTCAGCTTATATCGTTATCCGTTTCAATCTCACCATGTCAAGAAGACTTTCGCACCGACCCTCCTGCCGCACTGAGATCGAGCGATTACTGAAATGTGAGAATGCACAGTGGTAGCCAGACGGGACATACATCCAGAGAGACTCAAGAAGAGATGACGACCGACAATGTGGGTGTCGATGTGATGATCCGGGGTGTATTCTCATGGAAAAAGAACTCTCGTATCTGTGACAGTAAACGTCGAGACCGCGCCAAGTCACCCTCGGATGATACGACGATCGAAAACCAACATCCCTAACCTTCCGCTTTAACCCAGAGCGGGTCTCTCCATGGCCACTCTCGAAGCCCTTCGTGTTCCTTCCACTGAGTTCCGCGTCTCGCAACACCGAGTGCGGCTGATATCAAGCCTTCTGCTTGATATCCACACCGCGCGTCGCTCTGGATAAGCAGATCGGATGGTGCGTTTGCTCCAGGCGGTGGCATGTTGTTCCCATTGGTTTGGACTGCTTAAGCTTCCCTGTTCATCGTAATATCGATATGTAAGCTGTGAGTATACTCAAGGCTCACTGCGTGGCTTCTTGTTGCCAAACCGGTAGTCTTTTGACTCCAAGTGACCTCCTCTATGTTGCCGTTTGAGTTCTCGGTGGTTCTGTTTTGCTCAGAGTCGAATATCAGACATCAACATTACTCTGTTTGGAGGTCATGGCGGGATGAGGATCGAAACACTCAATTTGAATCACGTTTCTCATCAAGCGATGGGCCGACGGATAGGGACCTTATCCGTTGACCAGAAGCGGATGTTGAAAGTTCCATCGGAGAAGAGGATTCCGGACATCTTTGTAAGCTGCATGGCAGTGCATGCTGTGTCGCATATTGCACTGTACCCCACAATGAATCCCTATCTTGACACCTTGCCCTATCGATACAAGGTGCGCCTGGGAATTTTTGAAGACGGATGTGTTTCAGGACCCAAGGCATCCGGTTGCTAGCCTAGCCGGCAGAAGGTTCTTGAAGATTATGGAAGGCGCTGTGTTTTCGAAAGCAAGACCGGACTTGTTTGTGGATCTGCTTTCTTATAGGCGTTGGTCATAGCGTGGTGAAGGACCAGTGGTTCATTAGCTGGACCTTGTTGCAAAAGATTAGCCGAGCAAACGGTGAGGGCTGGACAAGATGGAATCCTAGCTGAGAGTTGAGTATCCAGGCAGCAGGAAGGGGTGTTTTGGCAGGTAGAGGCGTGCTTATACGAGTACGAAGCTGTCAAGAACAAGTTACAGCAGAGTTTCATGTCGAAGGTACAAGTGTCCAGCTCGAGCAAGCGCATTTCGTGAATGCTTTTGTGCCAATCACTGTATCTGCAACGAGTTTGGTACGCGTCGATATTGCGGCGAGATTCATCATGGATTCGGCTTCCAGATGCAATCTCCCCGTTTCTCGTGCCATTGCAAGGCGATGAGAACACCGTGCAGCAATTTCCTTTTGCAATTTTTGGCGGGATGTAAACAGCACGCACATGAAACATGCAGGCGCGACCACGGGATCCGTGGATCCCACGAGGGTTGGAGACTCGTATTCGTACAGCTTTAAGAAAGACGCGATTCAGTCGAAGAAACAAAGAGCCTGGGGAAGGCACGCGGTTGCGGCGATCCCGCACGGATAGTAGCTATCCGAGGCCATTTCTAATCACGTTGAGAGATTGCCAGAGATGCAGTGTCTTTTTGATGCACCTAAGCATCCCCTTTCGAACACCGGCGGGAAGGCCTTGATCCGGCGAGGCTACAAGGTTAGCGAAGAATGCTGGGCTTTCGTGTCTGGTAGAAGCGCTTGTAGGCAATGTCAAAGAGAGTTGCGCGTCACACAAACCATGCCAAGTCGTCCACACCGGACGATACAAGGCTCTGTGAGATCTGTAGACGACGATTGGGGCACCGCCATGCAGGTAGCCTAGATCTGACAGCCTGAACTGTGTGCTTTTTGCTTGATTGACCGGAAGGATGCGTGTGGGACGATATCTCGACTGCGATAGTCCAGCTCGGAAGCAGGCCTTCCCGGGCTGGGGGATGATGGAAGTGGGCCTTTCCCGCGCACGGAATACCTTTTTACAGGACGACGTTTGTCCGAGTCGGTTTGGATTGTCCCTAGCGCATCTGAGAGGAGCCGTCATCTACGCATTTGTTGTCACTGCTTGGGCCTAACGCCTCATCAACTCTGGCAATATTAAGGGAAAGCTGTTCGCCCTTGGATGTCACTTTTGCTTCTTCGGAAACCCAGTTGCATAACTCGACACATACCTCGACCGGCAGCAAACATCTGCTTGCGCTAAGGGCTTGTCCCTTCGAGTTTAATTCCAATCAGCTTTGACGACATCTAACAAGTTGATCAACATGTCGCTCGTGGGCAACTTCGCCTTCAACAACTACGATGGTCAGAACCAGCGTAGTGGTATCAGTGCTCTTGGAGGTACTGCCTTCCAGCGTGATGAGCACCACGAACAGGCCGACAATTCGACACGGGATACACACTTGAACCCCGATCACCACGCCGAGCACTCACGCATTCCTGCTTCTCGCCAGACGTCGAGAACCTTTACCACCGAACAACAAGACCTTGCACACTCTGGAATCCACGATGGCACATATTACCCTGACGGAATCCCGCCATCGAACGAGAAGATCGAACTCGAACCAGCAGAATCACCATCGTCCTCTCAGAGCGAGGCTGGTTACGAAAGAGACGAGAAGGTCCAGGACATTGCAAGAACGTTAAGTCGCACCATGTCACAAGCACCCGATGACCCGTTCGTATACGAGGGAGACTCACCACTCAACCCTGCCTCATCGCAGTTCAATGCTCGCGAATGGGTCAAGTCCATGTACAAGCTGAATCAAAGAGAAGGCGTGCAACAACGTACCGCCGGTATCGCTTTCAAGAACTTGAACGTCCACGGTTTCGGTGCCGATTCGGATTACCAGAAGACTGTTTCCAACATTGCACTCCAGGCTGTTGGCGGAATCAAGAAGTTGATGGGTCTTGACAAGCAGAGAAGAATCGACATTCTCCGCGACTTTGAGGGTGTCGTCAACCCTGGTGAGATGCTTGTCGTTCTTGGTCCTCCCGGTTCCGGATGTTCGACTTTCCTCAAAACTCTGACTGGAGAGACCCATGGCTTCAATGTTGATGAAAAGTCCTATCTCAACTACCAGGGTATCGAAGCGAAGGACATGAACACCAAATATCGTGGTGAAGCCATCTACACAGCCGAGGTGGACGTTCATTGTCAGTTGTAACATCTCCATTTTCTTGAGCCTCGCTAATCATCTACAGTCCCGAACATGACAGTCGGCGATACCTTGTACTTTGCAGCCCGTGCACGTGCTCCTCACACTATTCCCGGTGGCCTTACAAAGGTCAGATGGGCCGAAGTTAACAGAGATATGATCATGGCTACCTTCGGTATTTCTCACACAATCAACACACAGGTTGGAAACGACTTCATCCGTGGTGTTTCGGGTGGTGAGAGAAAGCGTGTCTCGATTGCTGAGGCTGCATTGAGCGGTGCTCCCCTGCAGGCTTGGGACAACTCGACTCGTGGTCTCGACAGTGCTAACGCTGTTGAATTCTGCAAGACGCTGCGTCTTTCCTCGGAGTTCTTTGGTACCACTCCCATGGTTGCCATCTACCAGGCGCCCGGTGCTGCTTACGATCTCTTCGACAAGGTCATTGTTCTGTACGAGGGACGCCAGATCTTCTTTGGTCCCATCACTGAAGCCAAAGCATACTTTGAGAACCTCGGTTTCGATTGCCCTGACCGTCAGACCGACGCTGATTTCCTTACCTCCATGACTTCGGCTCAAGAGCGTGTTGTCCGCAAGGGCTGGGAGAGCAGAGTACCCAGATCACCTGATGAGTTTGCTGCTTGCTGGAAGGCCAGTCCTCAGCGCCAACGTCTCCTGCAACAAATCGACGAATTCGACAGAAAGTACCCGTTCGGTGGAGAATCGACCGAGGTGTTCGCTGCATCGCGCAAGGCTCAGAAGGCAAAGGGCCAGCGCACCGGTTCCCCTTACACTTTGTCTTACTTTCAGCAAGTCAAGCTGTGTCTTTGGCGTGGTTTCCAACGTCTCGTTGGAGATCCCAGTTTGACCTTTACTCAACTTTTCGGTAACTTCATCATGTCTTTAGTCATCGGCTCTCTCTTCTTCAACCTCGACAACGGCACCGACTCCTTCTACAGCAGAGGTGCCCTTCTCTTCTTCGCCATTCTGATGAACGCTTTCGGTTCCGCTCTCGAAATTCTGACGCTCTACGCCCAGAGACCCATTGTCGAGAAACACTCTCGCTATGCCCTCTACCATCCCTCTGCCGAGGCTTTCGCTTCTATGCTTACGGATATGCCATACAAGATTGTGAACGCCATCATCTTCAACCTGACACTTTACTTCATGACGAACCTTCGCCGCGAACCTGGACCGTTCTTCTTCTTCCTGCTCATCTCTTTCTTCCTGACATTGACCATGAGTATGTTGTTCAGAACAATCGCCTCTGTTTCCCGTACTCTTTCTCAAGCCATGGCTCCTGCAGCTATCTTGATCTTGGCCATTGTCATCTTCACCGGTTTCACCATTCCTACTCGTTACATGCTTGGCTGGAGTCGATGGATCAACTACCTCGATCCTGTCGCTTATGGATTCGAGGCTCTCATGATCAACGAATTCCATGGCAGAGACTTCCCGTGTTCTGCACCGGTGCCTTTGTACGGTACATACGACCAGGGAACGCAGATCTGCAACACTGTTGGTGCCGTTGCTGGTCAGAACTTTGTCAACGGAGATGCTTACATCAACTCGTCGTTCCAATACTACCACAGCCACAAGTGGCGCAACTTCGGTATTGTGGTTCTCTTTATGTTTGGCTTGATGTGCTTCTACCTAGGAGCCACTGAGCTGATCTCTGCCAAGAAGTCTAAGGGTGAAGTCCTCGTGTTCCGCAGAGGCCACGCACCTGCTGTCCTTACCAAGAACTCTGCCGACGATGTTGAGGCCGCTGGTGCTGGTCAAGCTGTTACTGAGAAGCATCACGGTGACACCGAAGCTACCGAAATTATCCAGAAGCAGACGGCCATCTTCCACTGGGAGGATGTTTGCTACGATATCAAGATCAAGAAGGAAGACCGTAGAATCCTCGACCATGTCGATGGCTGGGTCAAGCCCGGTACTCTGACTGCCCTCATGGGTGTGTCTGGTGCAGGAAAGACCACTCTTCTCGACGTCCTTGCTACTCGTGTTACTATGGGTGTCATCTCTGGTGACATGTTTGTTGATGGACGCCAGCGCGACGACTCCTTCCAGAGAAAGACCGGTTACGTTCAGCAGCAAGATCTTCACCTCCAAACTTCGACCGTTCGTGAGGCTCTCAACTTCAGTGCCCTCCTCCGCCAACCTGCTCATGTGTCTCGTCAAGAGAAGCTCGACTACGTCGATGAGGTTATCAAGCTCCTCGACATGGAAGCTTACGCTGATGCTGTTGTCGGTGTTCCTGGAGAAGGTCTCAACGTCGAGCAGCGCAAGCGCCTGACTATCGGTGTCGAGCTCGCGGCTAAGCCTGAGCTTTTGCTGTTCCTCGACGAACCTACCAGGTGAGTAATTATGGCCGTAAACTTGATACATACGCTAACGTTATACAGTGGATTGGATTCCCAGACCTCGTGGGCCATTTGTGACCTCATGGAGAAACTCACCAAGTCCGGACAGGCCATTCTCTGCACCATCCACCAACCTTCTGCCATGTTGTTCCAGCGCTTCGACCGTCTGCTTTTCCTTGCCAAAGGTGGCAAAACCATCTACTTTGGTGAAGTTGGCAAGGGCTCGCACATTCTGACTTCCTACTTCGAGCGCAACGGTGCTTTCAAGTGCCCTCCCGACGCCAACCCTGCCGAATGGATGCTCGAGGTTATTGGTGCTGCTCCCGGATCTCACAGTGACATCGACTGGCACCAGACCTGGCGCGACAGCGAGGAATACCGTAACACCAAGGCCGAGCTCGCAAGACTTCGTACCGAACGTCCGCAGGAAACCCAGCCCTCGACTGACCCCAACGACCAGACCAGCTACCGTGAATTCGCTGCTCCCTTCGGTGTGCAGTTCATGGAGGTCACCAAACGTGTCTTCATCCAGTACTGGAGAACTCCCAGTTACATTTTCTCAAAGCTCGCTTTGTGTACCTTTTCCGCTCTTTTCATCGGGTTTGTGTTTTTCAAGGCCCGCAACTCTCAGCAAGGTCTACAAAACCAAATGTTCTCCGTCAGTACCGTGTCTCGTCGTCGTGTGTTTTTACATATACTAACATTTGTACAGATCTTCATGTTGTTCACCATCTTCGGTCAGCTTGTCCAGCAGATCATGCCCCACTTCGTCACCCAGCGTGCCCTATACGAGGTTCGTGAGCGTCCCTCCAAGACCTACTCCTGGAAGGCGTTCATGTTGAGCAACATTATCGTCGAACTGCCCTGGAACTCTCTTGGAGCTGTCATCATCTTCTTCTGCTTCTACTACCCCATCGGCCTTTACCGCAACGCTGTTCCCACTGACGCAGTCACCGAACGTGGTGGTCTCTTCTTCCTGTTTGTCTGGCAATTCCTTCTCTTCACCTCGACTTTCACCAACATGGTCATCGCTGGTATCGATCTTGCCGAGACCGGTGGCAACATTGCCAACTTGATGTTCTCCTTGTGTCTGATCTTCTGTGGTGTCCTTGTCGGACCTACCGTGATGCCTGGGTTCTGGATCTTCATGTACCGTGTTTCGCCCTTCTCTTACCTGGTCGACGGTATGCTGTCTGTTGCAGTCGCCAACACCAACGTGGTCTGTGCCGACAACGAGTACCTTGATTTCAGCGCGCCCGCAGGCCAGACTTGTGGTCAGTTCATGGGACCTTGGATCTCCCAGTTCGGCGGTTACCTTCAAGACAACCAAACCTCAAACTGCCAGTTCTGCCAGATCGCAGACACCAACACTTTCCTCAGTACAGTCAGCTCTTCATACAGCCACCGCTGGAGAAACTTTGGCATCATGTGGGCCTTCATCATCTTCAACGCCGTTGCTGCTATCGGTATTTACTGGCTTGCTCGTGTGCCCAAGAAGCCCAAGAAGGCAAAGAGCGAGTAAACAGTTATTCGCTGCCCGTTTTTGTTCTAAATTACAGTTTTCTACCTCTCCACTTTGGATGCAGGTGCCTTTGCATTTTGGCGATTCGTGTTCGATTCATTTACTACTCTTTGACTTGTTTATACCCTGTTTCTCTTTACACTAGAGGAACACATATTGCAAAAATTTTACCAGTTCAATCAATCTTCTTTGACTGTCGTTTGCGGTATATCATGTCTCACCTCAAAAAGAAAAAAAACTTGACAAGACCTGTCAAGACCTGTCAAGACGTTCCTGCATCTAACACATGCAACTGTCTCGCGTAGAGAGTGGCCACCCAATCATTCAGTCTCTAAGCAAGTGCGATGCGGTGTCTCTCCCGCACACACCTCTGTCACCCCGCAGTGGTCACCTTCACACAACGTCTCTGATTCGACCTACTTGTCGCGGCCAACATCGAACGATCACCGTGGCTGGTTGACGCCTAAACGTCAGATCCTATGGTCTTTTGAGACGATAACGCATACTAAGCTGTCCATGCAGAGAGGCGTGATGCATTCACAATGCTTCGACATGCTGCAGGCAAACGACCGTCCGAGATTGCCGCCTAAAGAATGACTGCAGAAGCGCCGATGTCTGAGGCGCGATAGGTCGCCGACGTGAGAGCCATAGATTGTACATAAAGTAAGCCTTTGCTGCTCATTCTCTGCGGTGTATTTCGTCTCGTCACAAGCGTACTGTGGGTAAGTTTACGAAAATTGCTCGTGGTGCTTGACAGTTTCGGCGACCTACCTTGGACACCGCCACAAGACAAGACAACGACTCTTCGCTCGACCCATCTGCACAACCCCGTTGATCTTCCAGTCGTACGGCATGGACCTGTTCTACCTAGGTCGTCAACTTATCACGGCTTTGCCTTCTGGAAATGGCAGCGATGTCAGCGATCTACCCATCAAACTGCTCGAAGCAGTTGTTCCAGGTTACAGTCTCTTCGCTAATGCCGCGCAACAATGGCTCGGTTTTGACGTAAGTCTGGCCATGACCTGCATCGCTTTCTTCTTCATCGCCAAACGTGCCGTCAACTTCATCTGGATTCGTGTCTACAAAACGTTTATCGACCACTTTACAAGTTCTGTGCACATTGATGGCAGTGATGAACTGTACACTACAGTACTTGAGTGGATCTCAGCCACTAGACCTGATCTTTCCAAGCGGTCACTCACTGCTCGCACCCAGTATGGGTGTCTGGATGACTCGGATGATGAAGATGGAGACGAGGACGCGGATATGCTGGCCAAAGTCGCTGTCGGCGAGCATGGCTACTTCAACTTTTCGAAAACTGCCGCACGCGTTCCACCTCGCTACGAGCCCGATTATGGTCAATTCTGGTTCTCCACCCAACGCGGCACCTTCCAGTTCAGGAAAAATGAATACACCACCCGCGGCAGCGATGGCATCGAGCGTACAGAGTCCTGCATCGATCTCTGTTGTATCGGCATCTCTACCAATCCCATCAAGTCGATGCTCACCGACGTCAAGGCATGGACTGTACGCAAAGAAGGTTCCAAGACCATCATCCGTGTGCCAGCAGAAGAGCGCTGGAACGGGTGGATGAGAAGCTCTGAGCGCCCGTCTCGCCCTCTCGACACAGTAATCCTGGACCCAGAGCAAAAGTCGCGCATCTTGCAGGACATGAATGAGTACTTGCATCCGTTGAGCTCAAAATGGTATGCTTCTCGTGGTATCCCCTATCGTCGTGGCTACTTGTTCTCTGGTCCTCCCGGAACCGGTAAGACGAGCTTGAGTTTCTCACTCGCTGGTATTTTTGGTCTGGATATTCACATTATTAATCTTATGGATCCGACTATGACTGAGAGCATGTTGTCAAGATTGTTCAACAATCTGCCAAAGAGGTGTATCGTCTTGTTTGAGGATATCGATGCGGCTGGCGTCAAGAAGCGAAATGATGAGTCAGACTCAGACTCTGATTCTGAGCATGAAACTGATGGAAAAGATTTGGTAAAGACGAAGGTCGGCAGAGACAAGAGCAGGGGTCGTGCCGTGGTCAAAGAACAGGTCACCATCAACGGCTCAGCAAGGTCAGCTAGCCCAGGCGTTGGTGCAGTCAAGAACCATGTCAATGTTGATGCAACTCAAGACACCGACTTGACTGCGCCTACGACAATCGGTCATACCAAGGCTCTCATTACTACCAATGGTGAAAGTGCGTCTCAAGCCTCAGAGGCACACATCTCAACTTTGCATAAGAACACGAACATCAATGCACATTCGACCTGCAGATCATCCTCATCACCATCTTCCCAACGTCACAATCACAGCCCACTCACCGTCGAATCGCTCGCCCGCGCCCTCATCGCAGCAAGCCGCCGAACCCGCTCCACTTCTCCACCACCTCCTCCTCCTCCTCGCAAGCGCCGCCGTAGTCGTAAGGCCAAGCCCTCCTCTAACACCGACAACGAGCCCGCATCCAAGATCTCGCTTTCTGGTCTACTCAACGTGATCGACGGTGTCGCAACACACGAAGGCCGTATCCTCATCATGACCACCAATCACCCTGAAAAGCTTGACCCAGCATTAATACGCGCAGGCAGAGTCGACATGCAGATTGCATTTTCCTACGCCACTGCTTCACAGATCAAGAGTTTGTTTTTGAGAATGTACGCTGGGGATAACGTTCCCACCGCCACTGCGAAAGCACCTTTTCTCAAAACCAATGTGGTGAAAGAGACAGAGAGTATCGCTGGATCCGGTGATGCAGAGGCGCTGCTTTCGAAAGATGAGTTGGAGGTTCTGAGTACGGGGTTTGCTGCAGAGTTGCCAGAGGGAAGGTTTGCGCCGTCTGATGTACAAGGGTATTTACTGTTGTACAGAAAGAAACCTAGGGAAGCTGTTGACAAGGTTGGGGGTTGGAGGGATGCAAAGTTGCTTGAGATGGCCGAGAAGGAGAAGAACAAGTCTGTTAGCAAAAAGGTGGAAACTTGATGTGGCATCCATAGACGACTTCTGAGCACTAGAGAAGATAAAAATGGGAAGTTTCGTTTACGTCTGTATTTTGGCCCTGTATGAGAAGGAGGGTGTGTACCTTGATTACAGGGATTGGTGCTTATGTATTGAGCCGATACAAAGCACCTCGAATTGCTTAGTCTGCCGTCGTATCGACTTCTCTGCAAGTAAGCGCGAACACTCGCTCACCTGCTGGGGAGTATACAGAACACGACCAGAGGGTGAGAGGTTGCGTTCAGACATGAAATCGATTTCCTTGATGACTGACGATGACGAGGATGGTACATGACTCGTGATAGAGCTGCCAAGAACTGAGGGCAAGAGCGCGGGCCTCTATTCGCGCTCCTTTCTCCATCCTCCCAGTCAACCACTCTCGTCAGTCAACCAGCCATATATCCGATATCCATTCGTGCTCGACGACAACCCGACATCGCAAGAGTTGATGGGTTCCCCATCCTCTTCGTCTCGATTGTGTCTCAGCGACAGACGCTACAGATGCTCCGTCTCTCACGTCCTCTAGACCGCATGTAAGCTGTCGGGCGCTCGTCCAGAGACTCAACTTCTCTTTGACGTCGCGACTGGTCGGCCATGACCTTCCTCAACAATTTCATACCTGCACCTCACCATTCTTCTCCTCTGCCTTCTGCTTTGATGCTCTCCACGCGAATATCGGACCAGCCGGCGACTTCGGCTGTCGTTTGGCAGAGACCGAGCTCGATTTCGACAAAATTCTGGGGCGCCCAACGTTGAATTGACGGAATTTTACGTACTCGGAACGTCTGACAGCATCGCAGGCAAATTTTACGGCCCGAGCTGGGCCAAGTCGGCCCTGCACGATGATTTCGTCGCTTTTCACTTGCCATCTCTGACTGTCTCATCTCATACCAAAACCCAAGTCGAGGAAGTCAATTGCCGATACAAGCCATGGCGGACAGCAGTATACCCAATCCTATGGCAGCACAACCGCCCAAGGAGTTTGACGTAAACGAGAAGAACACCTGGGACTCAAGTTCGGGCTCATTGGATCATGCTGTCGAACGAGGAACCACACATCAGCTTTCTAGACAGCTCAAGTCTAGACATTTGCAGATGATTGCCATTGGTATCTCTACCCAACCACAGCATCCCCTCTACCTTTCACTGACCACAATCAATCAGGTGGTACCATCGGCACTGGATTGTTCATCGGATCAGGGACAGCTCTCGCCAATGCAGGTCCTGCCGGAGCCCTCATTGCATATGCATTCGTAGGCACCCTAGTCTACAGCGTCATGGTATCATTGGGCGAGATGTGCGCATTCCTCCCCGTCACTGGAGCTTTCACCGCATACGCCAGCCGTTTCGTTGACCCTTCGCTCGGTTTCTCCATGGGCTGGATCTATTGGTGGGCCTGGGCTTCTTGCTACGCTCTCGAACTGACTGCGAGCGGTATCATTATCCAATACTGGCGACCCGATCTGAGCCAAGCCATCTTCATCGGCTGCTTCTGGGTCATCATCACGGCCGCCAACTTCATGCCAGTCAAGTTTTACGGAGAAATTGAGTTCCACTTTGCTCTGATAAAAGTGATTACGGTGCTCGGATTCATGATTTTCGCCATCTGTATCGATGCTGGAGCTGGTCAGCAAGGATATCTCGGCTTCGAGAATTGGAAAAACCCTGGTGCCTTTGCGCCATACCCCGACGTCGATGGTGGTAGAAGCACCGCTCTCGCCAAGTTTGTCGGCTTCTGGTCGGTTTTGATTCAAGCTGGTTTCTCGTACTCCGGAACCGAGTTGGTTGCAGTCGCTGCAGGTGAGACATACAACCCTCGCAAGACCATTCCTGCGGCCATTCGCAAGACCTTCTTCCGCATCATCTTCTTCTTCGTCTTCACCATCTTCTTCATCGGTCTCCTGGTTCCCTACAATAACAAGCAATTGCGCGCTGGTGATAGTGGTAGTGATGCCACTGCTTCGCCTCTGGTTATCGCAGCCAAGCTTGCTGGTGTCAAGACTCTTCCAGGCATAATCAACGCTGTCTTGCTCTGCACTGTGTTGAGTGCTGCCAACTCGAACGTCTACTCCGCATCTAGAATCCTTGTCGGACTCGCTGGTGAAGGCTTCGCCCCCAAATGGTTCCTAATCACCAAGAACCAGGTTCCCGTGTACGCCATTGCATTCACTTCTCTCTTTGGTCTTCTCGGCTTTATGAATGTCTCATCTTCAGGCAGTGTTGCTTTCAACTGGCTCATTCAGATCTCTGGTGTTGCAGGATTCATCGCTTGGGCATGTATTCTGGCTTCCCATCTGGCCTTTATGAGAATCTTGTCTGCAAAGGGCATTTCCAGAGACACTCTGCCGTACAAGGCTATGCTCCAGCCGTGGTTCACCTACTACGGACTCTTCTTCTGGGTCTTGATCATTTTCACCCAAGGATTCACTGCTTTCATCCCCTGGGACACATCAAACTTCTTCATCGCATACATCAGTTTGATCCTGTTTGTTGTCTTGTACGTTGGTCACAAGGCGATTGTCAGACCGAGATTCGTCAGACCCGCCGAGGCCGACATTGATTCGGGCAGAAAGGAGATTGACGAGCAAGTCTTTGAGGAGCCCGTGCCGACGACTATCCTTGGCAAGTTCTGGCACTGGATGTCATGAAACGATTTTATGACGAAAAGCATTTTTATTTGCCTTTGCATTTTTGCGATTTTTTCCTTCAGTTGTTATTTAGTAGCGATATAGCGATATCATGACCATCAATAGATTTTAGATTATTCTCACAACCTTTAGTTGCCGCCCATGCCTTGATCTTTCCCTTTCAAAACTTGAAGAGCATGCCCGTCATTCGTCCCAGCATCTACCAATCATCTTTTCTTTTGCCTTTGCTTGTGCCAAATCTCCATCCTTTACAACAATTCCTTGACGAAAAAGACCCTCTCGAACCCATCTTCAGACCACCTCCCCACCTCCTCATACCCCAACTTCTTATACATCGCCACATTCTCCACCATCTTGACATTGGTATAAAGACAACAAGCCTCCAACCCCAAGCCCCTCGCCGTAGTTTCCGCAAACCCCATCAATAGTTTCCCAAACCCTTTTCCCTGAGCTGCAGGCGCGACAGCCAGATTGTTTATCTCCAGTGCGTGTTTGTGGCGTACGCTGGGGGAGAGGGATATACAGCCGAGTAGTTGGTTGGAGTGGGAGGAGGTCAGGAGGTAGAGGGAGGAGGAGGCAATTAAGGAGCTGTAGTCTGCGGTCATGGGGGCGGGGGTGAGCGGGTGCAGGCGTGGGAGGTAGGGTGTATAGGCTAAGGAGACGAGGGTGGTTATGCCGGGGAGGTCTGGGGGGGAGGCTGGGTGGATTGTTGTGGCTTTGGGGTCTGAGGTATTGGTGGATGACATTATTTTTGGTGGAAATGCGACTGTTGGGCGAGTTTTGTATTATATTTGAGAGTATAGAGGAGTTGAGATTTGGTGTTTGTTTGTTGGAGTAGTAGGGAGAGGGATAGTGGTTAGATGCTGTCTTGGGGTGTGACTCAGGGTATCGAGTCACATGTGCATGAGATAAGCATCATATGTGAAACTGGTTGTCCAAACTCTGATCATCTAATCATATACTACAGAACATGTTGAGGGTGTACCAACAACGCAAATCTACTCGTGTTGTCTCAGTGATGGTATGGTTCCTTTACGGGAGACTTGATAGAAACAGAGTACAGAAACCCGACTTATCCATATATCCACAACGATAGCTTTTACAACCCAGCCGAACTTCAGGTATTTGTTCATGAGCCTCTGTTTCACGTCCAACACATACTCGGATGCTCAACACAAGTATAGACCAAAGAGTATAGTATTGAAAGTGATGAATACTAATGACCAGGGTCACCCCAGAAACATTCCCACATGCCCATCTTTTGACCCTCAAACTTACAGTAATCACGAATCATCACCAAGACCATGACAACGCATCAGTTCCGCTTTCAATCCTCAACAATGAGCACAACACCAACGTGTTTAACCAAGCAAGGACGTGATTGGTGTCTCTTAATAACCAACCAAGAAGCGGGGTCGCAGCGCCTCAAATCAGCAAGATCCTTCGCAGCGGCATAGAGCGGAACAGAACCGAAGAGAGAGTTAAGGTTATTGGGTGGCATGCAGCAATAGGCTGTGTAACTTACTCGAAAGGTAATCTCGACGTCAAATCTTGGACATCAACTTCTACAACAGCATGAATCAAGGAGTCCGTTGTATTGAAGTGAAGAAAATGGACCTGGGGCCATTGGTTGGGGCGTGGATGTAGTTTTGTAGAATTTGTATTCTGTTTTTGGGTATACTTCTTTCAAACAGAAGAGGAAGGAGAAGAAAAAACGCTAAATGTACAACTGACAAAACAGAAAAATCGAGGTATCATCGAAGAAAGAAGTTGCTGCTCCAGCGCGGTCTAATGTTTATAGTCATGCAATGCGCTTTGGTTCGAAAAGCGGCGTCTATAATGTATCGCAGGCCGTGTATGTGTCTATTGCCCTCCTTTTTATTTGCTTGTATGGTGTATGGGTATCGAAGTTGTCGTTTACTCAGAGTTCTTGAAGGTCATGCGCTCCTCAGTCTGGAAGGGAACACCGAGCTCGAAGAGCTTCATGACGACGTTGGAGAAGTCCTGGAAGAAGGCGTCGTTGTCCTTGGCGTACTTCTCGACGTAGGCCTTGAAGCTCTTGT
Source organism: Aureobasidium sp. SLJ-2021a (assembly GCA_019677095.1). Lineage (NCBI taxonomy): Eukaryota > Fungi > Ascomycota > Dothideomycetes > Dothideales > Saccotheciaceae > Aureobasidium > Aureobasidium sp. SLJ-2021a. Next base: position 390,927 of record JAHRBU010000003.1, read on the forward strand.
CCTTGATCAGAGCCATGTCGGTGGGCAGCATCATGAGGGTCTTGGTGGAGACATCCTCAAACTGCTTGGGGCCGTCCCACTTCTTGTAGGCCCACTTCTCCTCCATAAGGAGCTTGTAGTAGTCGTTGGTGAGGGTGGTGGGGGAGAAGGTCCAGGGGCCAGAGAAACCAGAGCGGTCGGTGTGGCAGCGGCCGAGAGCGTGGGCACCAGAGAGAGCGACAATCTCCTGGTCGTTGAAGCCCATGCGGTTGAAGATGGCGCGGAGGTGCTTCTGCTCCTTGGAAGCGTCGGGGAGACGGCCGTCGGGAGTGCAGTAAGAAACGTCACGGTCGTTGCGGCCGGGTCTCCAGGGGATCTTGGGGCCTTGCATCTCCTGGATGGCAGCGACACCAGCAAGAGTCCAGAGGTCGGAGTAGGTGATCCAGGGGAACTCCTTCTTGACGGGCTCGAGGAAGTCACGGGCAGCGTGAAGACCGGCGTTGGCGCCGTGGTCGCCCTCAGGGGGGAATCTCATGGTAGCACCGTTGCTGCCACCAGTCTTGGTCTCGGCATCGTAGGTGCCACTGGCGTGCCATGCAAGACGGACAAGGACGGGTCCGTAAGAGCCGTCGTCGTAGTCGTCGTGCTCAACGAGGAGCTGAGCGACCTTGTCGTACACCTTCTGGTAGTCCTCCTGCTTGGGAGTGAAGACGCCAGCGGCCTTGGCCTGCTCAGCGCCGTTCATGTAGTAGAAACCAGCACCACCAGCAAGGGCGGCAACAAGACCACCGATCAAGAGGCCATTGCCACCCTTCTTAGCACCAGCGGCATCAGCATAGCCACGGCGGCTTGACTGAGCAAAGGTGGTGCGAGGAACGAAGGTGGCGCTTCTCTTCAGCGAAGATGTGGCGGGCGAGCGAAGAGCGCGGGTGAAGGATCTGGCAGCGGAAGCCATTGTGTATGTGCGAGATATATTAGGATAGAGAGGAGAAACAGACAAACACACTCGAGGGGTATCACAAAGAATGGAAGAAAGATGGGCAGGGGCAGGAGGAGCTGTGGATTTCCCGGCGACTTGTCAATAATATATGGGACGGCCGCGATCTGATAGCGCATGGGCCATGGAACTACTCACTGTCGCTGACAGAAAGTTGTCAAAGTCTTCGCCCTGATTCGATAAGGCACTCCGGACGGCAACATCCAGACCCACCATCGGGGTCTTATCTCTGGATATCGGCTTTCGGTATGCTCATCGTTGTGTTGCCCTATGTCGTGTAAATACCGAGGCCTCAGGATCAAGGCAGCCTCTCGTTTGTTCGACTCGAACCAGCAGTAGTCGCAAAAAATCGTCCATGGTGAGCGGCGTTTGCCATTCAATTTTTTTTATTGTTGACAAAGTCTTTTGATGGAGCAACCGGTAAAGCTGCAACGCGTGTCCTGTGATTGGCAGGCCGAACCTTCCATCTGCTGGCAACTTCCGCCGCGCAAGGACGAAACGCGAAACCCGCGAGAAACCGAGAGTCGCGCGTACCTGCATTTGAAACGGCCCTCGCTTTCGCAATGGCTTTCCTTGTCCTGAGCATCGCATGTTTGCACTTCTTGAGGATGACTTGTCCAGCTTCATGAGTTTTCGAAGCTGCAACTGATGGTGTCTTTCAACAACACCATCGCAGCCTTCTCACAAACATGTCCATTCTCACCTCCATATCGCCCCTGCATTAAGTCTACACAAATCGCCTATACCAGATTGGCTGAGATCATTCTTCTGTGTGAGACGACTGCCGATCGGTCTGGGTCACGAAGGCTCGAGAGCAACAATCCCAGGAGTTCTAGCTATTAACCTGATGCTAAGTTGACGGTGATTGAGGTTTCTCCAAACGATTTGCAGCATCCGTGTGGGGGGATCGACCCGTGTGCTGGCCAGCAAGGTCATGCGCCAACAATATTGCTTCAGATGACCTCAGGCAAGAGCGGGCCATGGAGAGCAAGAATGTTATAAAGGCGTTGACATGCCGTCTCTCATGTTCCATGGCCGTCGCTCTTCTCCTCGAGATGAAGTCTTGTGTCAAACCATCGAGCTGTTGTTCTTGTCTTTCCATCAGTTCTGGAGCCGAAGACGGACTCTTCGAAGTATGTTTCAGACCTGCCTTCCAGCATGTTACGGCAGCCAGCTTCTACAACACTCATAACTACTGATTACGACGACTCTTGGAGCCGGACGGTCACACTCTGGGTGACTCATCTATTCATCCGTATCGAAGCAATCCCACCATCATGGTGTTGCAGATGAAGTGCCGACCTCGGAGTCTACCTTGTCAATACGCTCGAGTATGGTATACAAGCATGGAGAACAGAACATCACTGGCCTTCTTCTTCCATTTGTTATGCGGAATATGACCGCTATAGTACATGAAGACTCGTGTTTGACAGCTGACTTGGGCGCTGCGTAAAAACGTCTGTACGTTATTTGTACCACCTAAAGAGGGTCGAATCCCGAGGCAGGAAGAGGAAGGTGTTGTTACACGAACGAACATCCGAGATCGGCACTACCTGTTCTCTGTTCAGCTAACATCGCTGTTGCTCACAAGCCACCATCCCAATCCTCCGGAAAAATATCGACATGCAGAGATGAAGCCTGCATCAATGTTGAGGATTTTCTACCTAACTAAGAGGACCTTTTCGACAACGGAGAAAGACAGGAGGTTCACATACATATGCTACAATCTGCTGAGGCGCGTTGCCGACCGACCAGGTGCGTGGTAGAGGATTTGGTGTGCTGCACCCTTCCGGAAGGATTCCGTCATCATGTTGCCAAGAGCAGCCCCATACACACCTGCAGATCTCTTTGCGGGGGACTGGGAGGATGGAACGAATGGCGATGCGAGTTGATGGCTCGCATGTGTCGTTTTGCGAGGTCAAAAACGATAAGTTCGCATGGTAGGATTGGAGGTCTCCCTACGGCGGTGTCGGGAGACTGATGGTCAAGTACAGTCATCTTTCCGCTTTCTTTGTTGATCTTTCTCTCTCTTCAACTTTTTGTTTCGCTCCATCACAAGCACATAACTACATTGGTGTGCTGCGATTGCCTCTTGCCTTGCTGACCGAGACGATATCGTGACCTGCTCTACTCCGAGAACAGTCACACATCAGAGGAACCACCCATCATGGCATTTCGCGAAAGTAAGACGTTTGACATTGCGACCAGCGCAATCAGATGACTGACTGGATGGAACCAGAGGACATCGATGGCGGGTCACCAACATCATTCGATCGCGTCGAAACCGGAACCGCATACGACGACAGACTCGTCTGCCCACCGCACACGACCGAGCGCAAACTAGTCAACAAGATCGATTTTCACGTCGTACCATTCTTATGTATCCTCTACTTGCTCGCCTTCCTGGACAGGTGAGTTGCGACAAACACGAAGAAAGAGCGGAAGAACGACAGTCTGATCAGATACGTTCTCAGAGTCAACATCGCAAATGCAAATGTAGCCGGCATGTCAGAAGAACTCGGTTTGGAAGGTCATGAGTATAACAATGCTCTCGTCATCTTCTTCGCGCCGTATATCTTCTTTGAGATCCCTAGCAACATCTTGCTCAAAAAGTTTAAGCCGCATGTGTGGTTGTCGGCATGCATGTTTCTGTTCGGTCTTACCACGACATTGCAAGGAGTGGTTACGAATTACTCTGGCTTGTTGGCCACGCGCTTCTTCCTAGGTGTGTTTGACCCTCCTATGCTATATTGCCAACTTGTTCGTGAGCTTACAATTTTTAGGCGTGTTTGAGTCAGGAATGTTTCCAGGATGCTTCTACTTACTTTCTAGTTGGTACTTGAGAACAGAAGCACAAAGGAGATATAGTTTCTTCTTCTCGAGTACAACACTTGCCGGTGCCTTTGCTGGTCTGCTCGCAGCAGCCATCGGAAAGATGGATGGCATCGCAGGCTACAATGGTTGGAGATGGGTATGTTTAAGAAAACTTCCAACATTGAGATAACGATCGACTGAACCTTGCAGATTTTCATCCTCGAAGGCATTCTTACTTGCGTCGTCAGCGCCGGCTTTTTCTTTGTCCTTCCCGATTTCCCCGAAGACAGCAAATGGCTTTCCGAGGAAGAGAGGACATATGTCATCAACCGTCTCCGCAGCGAACAGGGTGCTTCAGCCGTGGAACGCAAGATGGGCATCAAAGACGTCGGCAACGTATTCAAAGACTACAAAGTCTTCCTCGGAGGTTTCATGTACTTTGGCCTCATCGTACCCGCCTACTCGTAAGCCCATCACCCCCTACTCTTCCACACAGCATATTTTTGCTAACACTTTCCCTTGCAGCTACGCATACTTTTCACCCTCCATCATCAACGGCTACGGCTACGGAAAAATCCAAACACAGTTGCACAGCGTGCCTCCCTGGGCGGCCGCCTTCGCCTTTGCCATGATCCTCGCCTACCTATCCGACAAGACGCGCCATCGCTTCGGCTACGCCGTCTTCGCCATCTGCATCGCAATCACCGGCTTCTCGATTCTGATCTCCGTCCACGATAACCGGCCCCTCGAGTACGCGGCCCTGTTCCTCGTGGCCATGGGCGCCTACTCGGCTATGCCTATCATCGTGTGTTGGTTCAGTACGTTTGATCTCCCTCTCCTACCATCCCCCTCAGAACACAGCACTAATTTCCTCCGCCACTTCACAGACATGAATCTCGGCGGCCACCACCGCCGCAGCGTAGGCTCAGCCTGGCAAGTCGCCTTCGGTAACATCGGCGGCATAATCGCCGTCTTTTGTTTCTTGAAAACGGATGCGCCGCTGTACACTAAGGGCTACTCTATCTGTATAGCGTTTACGTGTTTGAGCGTGCTGAGCTGTATTGCTTATTACGTTGCCTGTGTGGCGCAGAATAGACATAGGGAAAAGAGTGTTACGGATGTGGGCTTGACCGAGTATGAAAAGACGGAGTTGGGGGATTTGAATCCTGAGTATAGGTATCTGGTTTGATTGGGGGTTGACGTGTCTGCAAGGTGCTGGTGCTGGTGCTTTGGGAGAGGGATAGTGGGACGGAAGAGGGAGGGATGGTGTAATGTTTCTTATGAGTATTGTGTTATGACTGTGAATGCTGGCCATATGCGGATGGCTTCTCATATCAAAACTGCCTTGTGGACCTTAATACAGCAGCCTTTTCAACAGAACACGAGTGGAAAGGGGAACTGAGTCCTTGGAGAGAGCACAATAAGAATCCAAGAGAGCACGACGGCACTGAACAATGAAAAAAGCGCTTAATGTAGCGCGAATCGCGTTCATGTACGATCTACCCATCCTAGGCCAGCGTTATAGCGGCTCTACCAAACCCCCTCCCATGTTCCCAACCATTATGTGTCCAGCAGATATCCTCCCTTCGAACAGTTCCTCAAGAGTCCAACTCCCTGTCCAACAAGAAACAAACTCCTATCCAACCTTCCAAACCAGTTCTGTCGGTTGACCACCATCCATAAAATTACAATGAAAGAGAAAAAAAGAAAAGAAAAACGAAATATGCGTTTACTCGGTGCTGAAATCGGTGCCTGTACGTAGTGTCTCACGACTGCATCTAGGAGACAAGATCATACTGCTGTCCGGTGTAATGCCAAAATTGACAGAATCGAAGCTGACGACTGAAGGTGCGTCGTCGTCTGGCGTAGAAGTATAGTCGGGCAACTTCTCCTCGGTATACTCGGGCAATGTGGTGTTTCCCGAGCCTGCATTTGATGGCTTGCGCGCTCTGCCCATGTGAACCAGACTGGCCACGAACTCGCGCGCGTTCCGGAGGTCTCCAAAAGCATGGCCCATTTCCAAATCATCGATTTGGCGGGAACATCCCTCTGCATAGTTGTCAACCACCTGACCAGCAGCTTCAATAACAAGTGCACGCTTCTCTTCGTAACCTCCGTCGCGGGGCGAGCGTTTGAAGACTTGCTTGAAGTTGACCCACTTCTTGCGGAGCGCCTCCTTGCGGGCGAGACAGCGGAAGTGACGGGCTCGTCGTCGTTCTTCCTTGTCCGACAGGCGTTCAACACGGCGACGAAGAGAACAAAAGCGACGGCGAAGGAATTGACAAAGGGCAGTAAGACCAATCGCGGCTACGAGGATTTCCAGAGCGAGCACTAAAGGATGCTGCGAGTCATTCTCATAATCTGTCGAGTTTCCGTGTTTGATGTCAGAAAGGAGGTTATCCACAGAGCTGACGTTGAAGTTCCAGTCGTCTTTCTCATCGGCAGCGACATATTGGTCATGTCGGTCCTTGCTGACCATGATAGAATCTTGAAGAGAGGCTTGTATCTGCTTGATTTTTTGGTAGGTAGTGTCGTGAATGCGTTGGCACAGGACTCTGCTCATGCAAGAGATGTCCTTGTGACAGTCACCTAGGCTTTCCCTGAAGTCCTTACGACAGCGTTGATTCAATCTCTGAAGTTTCGTCGCCTGTTCGTAAAGGCGGTTGCGAAGCGCTTGTTCGACGTTGATAAAATCCGCCGATGATTTGATGTCATTGTCGGTTGGAATGGCCTCGATCTTGGATAGGATGAAAGAATTCTCATTAATCACACTTTCCAATGTTGAAGTGCAAGCGGCCTGTTCGTCAATCTCCGAATCAATGAGAACTTGAGCCGACTCGGAGTGACCGACGACGACTGTAAATGTACCAGGAGTGATCAAAGGTTGCTGAGCGACTTTGGTGACGTTGAAGTAGAGAGCACGCTGGGCGGAGACGGAACCGTCCTTGATAGGATCACAAAGACCTTGGACAGCAAGGTCGACGTCCCAGTGTTGATTAGCTAGACCACGAGGTATGTGCAGAGTTGAGGTTTGGCCTGGGTTGGTGTGGTCGACGACGATGGGTCGCCCGTTCAAGGTGAAGTCGACATCGCAGAGGTTTGTCGAAGAGTCAAGGCGAGGATATTGAAGTTCAAAGTCCTGAGGCACATGTCAGACAAACTAGACAACATACGCGTACTCGATCTCGAACGAGGTATACGGCGTTCTTGGCAAGAGCATAATACATACGAGGGCCACGTCATCTTCGTGTGCAGGGCAGTCAGGACACGGAAGTCTGACGGCTATGGTTTCGAATCTGCCTAGACGTGTCTATAAGTAGGCGTTACATGGTGAGTGAAAGTGTCGAGGCTAGATCATACCAACGATGGGTTCTTTGGCGACTTTGGAGAAGGAAGAGAACGAGGGTAAGACGGGGTAAGGAACGGCAGAGACGAGAGTGAACGTAAAGGCAAGAGCAAACAAAAGCAGGCTGATGGAACACATTGCCGCAAATGATGGATGGAATTGCAAACAAATCAAATATCTACATGGGCCTATTCAGGCCGAGTGGTTTCGTCGAAAGAACCGCCGGCGTGACGGTGATTTGTGTAGGGACAAGTTGTGGAAAGAGAGCTCATAGGCAGCAGTTTATGAGATGGCCCAGGTTAGGGGAGGGGCTCAGCGAAGGATTTGGAAGGAAGGCGCAACCGCAGTCGGAGAACGGAGACGGCGTTCGGAGCAACTTCCAGAGACGATCGACTTGATGCTTGTCCTTGGGCGAGACGTCGGCAAGTTCCGGACTGCTTGACGTCGTTGTTGCTCTCTGGATGCGCGAACGAGGGCATGCGCAAACACCATTCTTTGAACCATCTATAACACATTGACGCACCGAGCGTTGTCCCATCTACCATGGTGAGTGACCAGGCACTTGTCCAGCTACAGAGCCCTCCTGCTCACAAGTCAGGCCGACTAATGACCATGTGTCGCCATGTAGCTCCCTCTCGGACTTCTCACTGCGGCCCAAGGCCACCCCATGCTGGTCGAGCTCAAGAATGGCGAAACACTGAACGGCCATCTGGTCAGCTGCGACACATACATGAACCTCACACTCAAAGAAGTCATCCAAACGAGCCCTGAAGGCGACCGCTTCTTCAGACTACCCGAATGCTACGTCCGCGGAAACAACGTGCGTTTACACCCGTACCCAATCAAAGAGTTGTAGACAGCAGGATGCTGATTTGGATTGCGACAGATCAAATACCTGAGAATGGAAGATGAAATCGTGGACCTTGTCAAGGACCAACAAGCCAGCCAGCAAGCCGCTAGAGGAGGTCGCGGAGGCGGCCAAGGCGGAAGGGGCGACCACAGCGGACGCGGAGACCGTGGCGGCAGAGGCGGGCGTGGTGGCCGTGGCAGAGGTGGTCGCGGTCGTGGCGGCTGAAGAGGCATGGTTGGGAAAGACGAAAGAGAAGCAAACAGCTCAAGCCTGGACCTGTCGTGGCAGAGACGGCGGTCCTTTGGCTTTGAAGCATACACGCGGACATGTGCGATGGCGCGATTGAGCGCAGCATCGGCATCTAGAGCAAAGGATGATGAGGAACAGAATACCCATGCATGGCTTGCAGACGGGCCGTGCAACCAGAATACCATGATGAAATCAACAAGAGTTTATGACTTGCATCGGAGCACATCGTGCTGCAGTATAGATCTCGATGCGACGAGTTTGTCGCCAATAGCGTCAAGAGACTAACCGAGAGCATGAGTAGGACGAAGCTGTATGGACCAAAAGCTGGGCGCGGCTTCAAATTGTCTCTCGGCATTTGGAGCGCGCCCGCAACCGCCCATGTCCTCGACCACACCCAGACTTGTCGCCGACGGGCTCTGGCATTGCCTGTGTCCTTCATACAGCTCTGCACCGCTACTGTCCAGCCGAAATGCCCTGATCCGCCGCCGTCGACCAGCGCTACAATGCGCCGCTACTCGAATCCCACCCCCGGCAGCAATACGCCACAACTCTACAGTCGCTCCAGTCCGCTTCCAGGAAAATGTTCATGTGCCGTCGGAACTGCAACAGAGAGGCCTTCCAGCCATGAAGGTGTGGGCTCCGCTGGACGAGCAATCTCAATCAAAGCCGCTCAAAGCAGCTCCAAGGACAACAATCCGGCCCAAGACGACGGTAAAGAAGGCCGATTATCCCAATCTCAGCACGCCCGAGCTGTACGAGTTGGCCCACGCCGCTGCTGCCAAGGGCAACAATCGAGAGGCAATGCAGATGGTCGAATACTTGGTGCGCACACGCCGCGAGACGCCCAACCTTCGCCTATACTCGATTTCCATTCTCGCCAACGTCCATCCGACAGAGGGATCTGCAAGATGTGTCGCTCGCCTGCTGGCTGAGATGGAGCATGAAGGACTGCAAATGAGCGTTCAGATCTGCCACGACGTCCTCCGTGTGCTGAGCGTCCACATGGACTACCTGCTGCGCATGGACATCTTACAATACATGCGCCGTCAATGGCTACAGCTGAACACAGAGGGCTATCACTGGGTTGGCGCTGCCTTGTTCCGCGAGGGCCAACTCGAAATGGGTCTCAATCACCTCGAGGACATGCGAAAGGACAATGTCCCCATTCAAAGCTGGCTCTACGACATTGCATTGTACACCATGCTCGAAACAAACGAGTTTGACGAAGCCCTGATTATAGTCAAGGATCGTATCGCCGCCGACGACTGGATCATCAACCGGAATCTCTGGTCTCACATGCTCGATCGCGCAGCAGCCTTCTTCCACTATCACAGCACCGTCTACATCTGGAACAGCCAAGTCATCCCAGGCTATCTGATTCCTTCATCGGGAACATGTCTGAATGTTCTGACCACAGCTGCTCGTAACGGCGACGCCGCCCTCGCCACCTCCGTCTTCCACGTTCTAGGAAAACGCAGCACAGTCTTCAAACAAATCCACTACGACCAACTCCTCACCACTTACATGTCTGCCTCACCGCCAGACCTCCGCGCCGCATTCACCGTCCTCGCCATCATGGCAGATGTAAAGATTCCTCCGACCGCCGTGTCCACAAGGCCCATCCTCGTACACCTCGTCCGCAACCCTTCAGACTGCACAACCGCCTTCGACATCATAACCTCGCTCCACGAAAGCGGCCGAGAGATCCCCATCGCAGCCCTGAACGTGCTCATAGAAGCCCATGTCGAAACACAGCAGCTTGAGCAAGCCCTGGTCATGTACAAACACATGCATCTCTTCGAACGCCTCGCCGTGGACAAGCACGGCAAACCCATCCGCCGCAGCCGCTCCTACAGCACCCTCGACACCTTCAACCTCCTCCTGCGCGGCGCCGCGAAACCAAACGCCCAGCAAGCTTACGATCTAGCTATGTTTTTGGTTTCTGAAATGCTGGAATTGGGTGTTCGTCCCGATAGCCTTGTGTACGATCGTCTGATTGTCATTTGTGTCCAAGACGGCAAGCTCGATCACGCATACCGTTACTTCGACGAGATGGAGGAACTGGGTCTTATGCCTAGAGCACGTACGGCGGAACTGCTGGCCAAGGAATTGGCGGAGAGGGGAGATAGTAGGTGTTGGGATGTTTTGCAGAGGATGCAAGATAGAGGTGCTGTGTTGGACGCGAGACAAAAGTCCATTGTGCAAACTTTGTTTTCTAGAGCTCAGCAGGATGAGCAGAATAGAGTCCAGGACGCGTAAGGGGCAGATGTGTGCTGTAGGACATGTTGTAGTAGAGTGTCATGTATGATAGTCATGTCTTGAAAAGGAAGCGATGTTCGTGGTTGCAATGCGACTTGCTGTCCATCTCACAACGCAACGACATCTCGCTCCAAAGTCAACTCTCACACTCAACAACCAAGGACAACAGTTCCATCGCAAGACATGCCGTCGACGATCGATTGACACCTATATAACAGTGATTTCTCAAAGGCAGGTAAATTGTATTGTATTGTATTGTATTGTATTGTATTGTATTGTACCGATATCAGACAAAACCCATCGCAATGCTATAAAACCAAAAAAAAAAAAAAGAATGCCATCTAAACACCACACATCAAGACCACAAGCAAAAATGCGCTCGAAAAAACAGTTCGTTCGAATGTCGTGAAAACCCCCCCATTCCATCTCGCAAAAAAAAAAAAATATAAAGACCAGCCCAGAAAAAAAAAGCAAAAAAAAAAAGGCAAATGATCTATAAAGTTTGAAAATATATATACACCGAAGAAAACAACGCCATGCCGATGGATGGATAGATAAGAAGGAAATTTAGAGATAGATGGCGAAGAAAAGAGGGCTGATCAGGAGGGCAGTGATGACTATACTGGTTGTAGTGGACAAAGGCACGGAAGACGCTGCTCCCGATGTATCGGTAACGATTGCAGACTTGGAGCCCTGGTTCTGTTGGGCAGTTCTTGTGGAGCTGGTGACTGCGCTGTTGGTCCTTGTCAAACCGTTGCTTTGAGCTCCAGATCTGGAGTTGGATGTGCCTGACGTGGGTGAGGAATCGTAATCTCCAGATGCGGTTGTGAATGCGGATACAGGGATGGTGGTGGAACCTTGTTGCACCACTAGCCCGGCGGAGCCCATACTGACTATCCCGCCGCTGGACAGCGTTACGGCAGGTCCGTCTTGTGAGACGACGGTGCCTTCGATTGTTGCAACGCTGGAAATGTCGGCAGCTTGGTATGCAGTGACTGCATTGCCGTTGACGGAAAACACGACTGCGGACGCGGGAGGTGCGAGTGCGGCGGCGGAAGTGCCGTCAACGACAATGGCACCGCCTGAGGCAAGGCTAGCATGAGAACCGTCCTCGAGTGTTTGAACGGGCCCACCAGCAGTGAGTGTGACGGATCCAATGACGGCTCGGTCAGTGGATCCGGAGGGGCATGATGCAGTAACTGTCTTGGTGCCGACGATGAAGACCACGACATCCGGGCCTGCGACAGATGCAGGTGCCACGGTTGAGTATCTGACGATGGTGGAGCCAACCTTGATACCCTGGCTGTCAGCGCTGACAACAGATCCATCATCCAGTGTAGCTGCAGAGCCGCCGGGAGTGAGCTTGCTCGAGCCAATCTTGACCACGCCCGATGATTCCTGAGAGAATGTCTGCACCTTGGTACCGACGGTGATGATGATGGCTTTTGTGATTACCGGCAATGCAGTGACTGCAGATGCACGGTTCGTGACGGTAGTAGCCTCGGTCTTGATGACCAGCCCATCCGTACCGGCACTAACAACACAGTTGACAGGGAGCGTTGCGACCGGCCCGCCAACAGACAAAGTCTCCGTGCCGCAAACGTAAACCGTGTTTGTCTCGATTGCGGTCTTGGTGGCGGTATAGGTGAAGGTTCCGGCGGTGAAGACGTAGATCCGAGGTTTGGCGGATGATTTCGAGCTATCGCCTGAGGATCCGCCTTGTGCTTGAGAACCTCGAGTGTTCTGAGCTGCATCTGCAGTGTTGGCATCTTGGTTGTTTTGGCTTTCTTGAGTGGGTTGGGCCAAGCCTAGTGTCGGATTCCAGTGCTGGCCTTGATTTGCGTCTTGAGACTTGCCAGCTTGACCTACGCTTTGAGACTTGCCAGCTTGACCTGAGTTTTGAGATTTGCCAGCTTGAACCGAGTTTTGGGATTGACCGGCTTGACCTGCGTTTTGAGATTGACCAGATTGACCTGCGTCTTGAGACTGGCCACCAGAATTGCCATGTCCACCACTCTGCGATTGGCCTGCTTCAGTGTTTTGTGCTCCACCCTGCGATTGGCCTCCGTGAGTGTTTTGTGCCCCACCTTGCGAGTGGCTTCCTTGAGTCTTTTGGTCTCCATTTTGGTTCGATCCCTGAGTGTTCTGACCGCCACTCTGGCTCTGACCGACTTGATCGCCATGTCCTCCGATTTGCGACTGCCCTCCTTGGGTGTTCTGTGCTCCGTTTTGAGTCTGACCACCCTGGTTGTTCTGTCCTCCCTGGGTGTTTTGTGCTCCTTGTTCGGTTTGTCCTCCCTGGGTGTTTTGACTTCCTTGAGAGTTCTGACCGTTATCGTTGTTGTTGCTTCCGCCCTGGCTGTTGTTGTCCTGGCTTCCACCTTGCGAATTCTGGGCCGCTTGAGTGTTCTGGGCACTCTCCTGTGTTCGCGTCGCTTGTGTATCCTGATTGTGGCCTGCAGTTTTAACGGCCTGCGTTTCTTCGGTTTCCTGTGTGTGCCGAGCGTCGCCGTCATTTCCTTGTCCTTGAGTAGTACCCGCTCGCTCGGTCGTATGATCTGCAAGAGCAGTAGGGGTGGGAGTAGTAGGAGCTGCAGTCGAAGCCTCTGCTGCCGAAGTAGTCGTCACTGGTGGTTTCCCAAAGGCCACTGTAGGTGTCTCGACAGCAGTTCCAGGCTTCAGGGCATACGGCGGATCGTAGAGACCTCCATACCACATCTGACAACCCTCCCATGCTGGGTTCAATTTCCTAATACCAGGAGGCATGGCCAATTGAGGGTTGTAATCATGTTCGTAGATGACGTCGCATTTGTAGTCGGCAAATCCAGGATACTCGCATCTCGCTTGGCCGTTCCAAGCACTGTAAGGGACAGGATAATTCAAGTCTGCATAGTTGAAGGGATATCCAGTGACCTTGTCGGTCGTCGCAAAATACTGGTATTTTTCTTGTGAGTAACGTAAACTCAACAGACTCTCCGATGGCAGGGCGAGGACAGCACCGGTAACGGTTGTACCAATATGGCTGGAGCAACGATCAGCCGCCCAAACGCGTTTGATCGAGATGTATGCTGTCCCAGATGTGAATGTGTGCGTTCCAATGACGGCAGTTTGCGGAGGGGTACCCGTTCCATTCCAAGTGGCTGAGGGGTCAGCAGCTGTATAAGGTATACCGGCATCCCTACCATACTCTGTGAGTTTGGCAGTTGGGGTTGTTGCGCACATGTCGCGTGAGACAGTGGTGGCTTCAGGGAAATACATCAACTCGACTTCATCACCAAAGATTGTGCAAATTCCACAGCCATAGAAACTCTTTGAGAAGGCCTCATCCGACATGGATTGAGTGGAATTTACGCAAGCAGGTAGTGAAGGCGATGGCGTGATGGTCGGGAAGATGGCATCAACAGCATGGGTACCGTTGGCAGCAGCAGCCCACTTTGAGGATGAGGTGGTATAAGCTTTCCATAGGCCATCGCAGTCAGACGGGTTGACGCTGCAGGCAACGGAAGAGACGGGGAATATATATCCCATTGATGCTGTACCCACGGAAGTTCTCGGTGCTGTACCGACAGAGGTTATGACTGTGGACGAGGTTGGGATCGCGGGCGAATGGGTTACGCGTGCGTGGCCATCGCAAAGGGTGGTTGCATTCGCATAGTATGTGACCGAGATCCATGAAGTGCCTCCGAGTATGTCAGTCTCATTAGTAGTGTAGCTGTGTTTGGTCACCCAGGAATTGGAAGCCGAATTGTAAGCAGAGATTGCATTGGAGCACGACGTCGCATATGCAGCACCAGCGCCAGTGGAGACTATAGTTGGCTTGACGTAGGTAACATCATCCCAGCATTTGTTTCCACCCGGATAGCAGATGGTGCTACGCGTGGGTGTGGACACATGCGAAAAGCCGTTCGAGGAGGTGGTGTTCAGCGCAGCAGCAGTCGTTGTAGTGTTGGTGTATGTCGGTGTTTGTCCTAGCGCGGCGAGAATATATGCACCCAGGTGGGGAGCAACAGTGGTCGATGTTATCTTTGGGGTGAGGTTGACCGCCGAGAGGTTTCCATTTGTTACTGAGAGGTTACTTGTTAGGATAGGCCAAGACGAAACAGAGCGCAGCCACTACTTACAAGCTTCGCATCTTACGAGGAAGGCTATTGAGACAACCAGTGCTACGGCGTTGGAATACATTCTGGCTTCAGGTCTTGACAGGCCGAACGAGGAATATTCACAAAACCAAGCCTCTCATGACAGCACAAGAAGTGTTCAGAAACAGGAGATACGGGGGACAGGATCCGAAAAGCGCGACTGGAAACAATGAAGTGTGGTCAGAGGATGAAGGAAAAGGGAAGGGAAGCGGTCGTCGCAGGTTGACGAATTGATGGGTCGGTCGCCTGTAGCGGCCGCGTAAACTCAAAAGATGAACAGCGATTCAACGTGCATTTCCCAAACCAACTTTAAAGCGCCCTTTGAATCCTTGACGACGCTCGATTCTGATCGTCTGCTTCGCACTCCAGCGCTAACACGTAAAATCTCGACTTCAGATCAGGGGCAAGCAGGCGAGGCCATGCCATGGTTGAGGACCGTGAGGTTTACCCTAACCACACGTCATGCACTAAACCGTTGGAGAAAAAGTCTAGGTTTGATGGGCATCATGGGCGCGGCGTGACAAAGACAAATCGACAACCGCCAGCGAGACAACGTTGAAATAGAGGTGGGCAAGGAACATGTCTCATTGCTCCCATGGGGTTCACGAACTCTTGACGGTACGAAGGCCTTCACGATTGAAGGCATGAGTTGGCTGCTCGTGCGGGCGGTGTTGTTCTCGGAGTCTCAGTCGGGATGGAAACGCTAGACTTTCCCTAAAGGCACTGTTGCTATTTAAAGAACGATCTACGACTGTCTCCCGAGGAGCGAGTCTTGGCTATAGGATGATTGAAATACAGGGCGTATCTGCGTCCGTTGGATACCGCGTGGCTGGCGGATAGCTAGCCTATTTTGATCTTTGTAACACCTACGATTCGCTGCAGACCTTGAATATGCCGGCGCATGGATGTGCGCGCTATCCAACGGCCGTGTAGATACTCAGTATGATGGGCAGTTGCCATTCTAGACCGGAGCCAACTGCGACGCTGTCTTTGATGATCCTTATATGATGGGTGGCTGAGCATTGGAAACTGTGGTAGTGGAATCAGGACAGATATCTGTGAGGATACTACTCGAGTAACCCTGGGCATCTCGTCGACAGTCTTGTTTTGACACGAGGACATACGGCCAACTGTGGGTACGGCATGCAGATGGATACGTTACGTAGGACAAGCCTCTAGAAATACGCGGAAACTTGTAGGCAAGTTGGCAGCGCTGCAGTTCAACGAGTTTCACGAGTCGACTGTTTTGGTTGTTTCTAGACGACTCGGCGTGGCAGACCTCATCGCGGAGACTAGAATGTACAGACCCTTATGCATCTTTGCTCGACCTAGCATTGGGAGACAGATCCAAGGCAACAGTAGTATTGCAGCCAAGAGAAAAATAGGCTGGCAGTTGTGGAGGCTTGAATAGAAGACGACAAGTTAGCCCTCGTCGTGGCTTGAAGGATGTCGGATGCCCGGAGGCCGGAAGAGAGGACATGTGGCTGTGGCTGTGGCTGCGAAGCGCTTAGTCAGCCGGGCTTGATGGAGAACAGGTGGCGGCATCGATGGTCGGTCTTTCAGGGTCGAGCTGCTGGCACCATCTGTCGAACAGCAACAGCAACGAACCGCAAACATGAGATTCGGATTGATTGCTTCCCTCGCCCTGGTTGGCACTTCTGCCGCCTCGGCCGTCATCGACCTCATCCCCAAGAACTTTGACGACATTGTCCTCAAGTCTGGAAAGCCTGCCCTGGTCGAGTTCTTCGCCCCTTGGTGCGGCCACTGCAAGACCTTGGCTCCTGTCTACGAGGAGCTGGCCTCTTCGTTCGAATTCGCAAAGGATAAGGTCACCATCGCAAAGGTTGATGCCGATGCCAACAAGGAGCTGGGCCGTAGATTCGGTGTCCAAGGCTTCCCTACCCTCAAGTGGTTCGACGGAAAGAGCGACACTCCCCAGGACTACAACAGCGGCAGAGACCTCGAGAGTCTGTCTGCCTTCATCTCCGAAAAGACTGGCCTCAAGCAAAAGAAAAAGGCCGCCACTCCCAGCAATGTCGAGATGTTGAACGACCAGACCTTCAAGACCGAGATTGGTGGTGACAAGGATGTCATTGTCGCCTTCACCGCCCCTTGGTGTGGACGTAAGCAGCGGATGCCGCTCTCCGAGCAGGGCAAATATGCTGACTTTTTCGCAGACTGCAAGACCCTTGCCCCTATCTGGGAGAAGCTCGCCAACACCTACGCCAACGAACCCAATGTCCTCATCGCAAAGGTTGATGCTGAAGCCGAAAACGCAAAGGCCACTGCTCAGAAGCAGGGCATCAAGGGTTACCCTACCATCAAGTTCTTCCCCAAGGGTTCCAAGGAGCCTGTTGCCTACGAGGGCGGTCGTTCCGAGGACGCTCTTGTCAAGTACATCAACGAAAAGGCCGGTACCCACCGTACTGTCGGCGGTGGCCTTGATATCACTGCTGGCACCATTGCTGCTCTCGACAGCTTCGTTTCCAAGTACACCAGCGGTGGCGCTCTCGAGACCATCCAAAAGGAGATCATGGCCGCTTCCGAGAACATCAAGGACACGTACGCTCAGTACTACGTCAAGGTCTTTGACAAGCTTGCCCAGAACCCTGGCTACGTCGAGAAGGAGTCCAAGAGACTCAACAACCTGCTCAAGAAGGGCGGTCTCGCACCCGAGAAGGTTGACGACCTGACCAAGCGCAGCAACATCCTCAGCAAGTTTGTTGCCAAGGTCCAGAGCGCCAAGGAGGAGCTTTAGACGATTGAGCTTTATTGAAGTCACGACAAAAGAACATGCTAGCCATTAGAAGCTACAGGGTATCAAAACAAGTTTTATTTTACACAAAAAGGCTTTTAATCCCAACTTTCTACGCTGGTGAAGATGAGTTTCTGCGATGTTGCTGATCTGCAGGAGGAGCGGGAGCAGCAGCAGCAGCAGGAGCAGGAGCAGGCGATCCCTGTCTCTTAGCCGTGATGCGTGTGTGACCGCCCTGGCCCTCGGGGTGGTCCTTTTCCCACTGTGCCAACAGATCCGTGAGCTTGGGACCCCAGACATCCTCGCCCTTTTCCAGATCCTCGAATTCGAGCACGTTTCTGCCCAGCTCAAACTCGCCCTGTCGTGATCTCTCCAGTGCGGCCATGAGACCGAGCGAGCCAACAGCTGCACCTAGATCGTGACACAGACTGCGGACGTAGAAGCCTGACGAGACAGTCATTCTTAGACGAGCTGCCGGTGCTGGACATGGCTTTCTCTCTTCTGCAGCAGTAGCAGCGTCTGCGTCGACTGTTGGTGCTTGGTCTGCGGCTTCTGCTCCATCGCTCTTCATCTTCTTGGCCTCGGGTCCGTCGGAACCTTCTCTCTTTCTCTTCAACTCCTCGGTGTCGGGTTGTGTTTCCTGGCCAGCGGTAGCTTGAGTCTCGTTGGCGACTTGCGGCAAGAGCTTGTCTACGGCCTTCTTTTCCTCGTCTTCAGCCTCCTTTTCGGGCCAATTGTACTTGTGTGTGCCAGGCTCCAACCATTCGACCATATCCAGTTGCGATACCGTGACGGCTCTTTCTTGAATCTCGACTGGAACCTCTTTGCCTTCTCTAGCGTACTCGTAGAGTCGCTTGCCCTGGACTCTCAAAGCGGAGAAGATGGGAGGTCGCTGCATGATGTCGCCACGGAACTTGTTCAGCGCTTCCTCGACCATGTTCTTGGTAACGTGCTGATAAGGGGCTCTCTTGACAACCTTGCCCTCTGTATCGTATGTATCACTTGCAGCACCAAAGACAACAACAGTCTCGTACACCTTTGTGCAGTCGAGGAAACCTTGCAGCTTCTTGGTGCCACTGCCGACTCCTACGACAAGCACACCGGTAGCCAGAGGATCGAGGGTGCCGCCATGACCGAGCTTGACTTGGACGGCTTGTCTCTGTTTGCGCGAGCGTTTGCCGAATTGTCTGGCAGCGTCCGAGTCGCGTTTGTTCTTTTCTGCTAGGATCCAGGGAGCGAATGTTTTGGAGGGGTTCAGGTGTTTTTGCAGATCGCGGAGAGCTTGGGCGGAGGAGACGGCGATTGGCTTGTGAACGGCTGTCGAGGAAATTGTGTCAGTGACGGGGTTTGCGAGTGGGAGTTGTTGAGGCGATCATGTACCAAAGACGCCCTCGATGACGGGAGAAGGTTCGCTCATGATTTTGATCGATTTCCAGATGAAGCTCTTTGCCATCTGCAGAGTGTCGAGTGAGTGCGAGAAGACGAGTGGGTTATTCTTTTCGACGAACAGCTTTCCAGGTCTCCACCAAGGTCGGACTTGGCAAAGCTTTCGGCTGTGACGCGGATCGCGCGTGCCCTTCGCGAGTCGCATCAAGAAGTGTCGATTGCGACTTCCTCAGGAGCGATTCATTGTTGATCTGCTGGTGACATGTCCATTCTTCAGTCTTGAAGATGCCTCCTGTCTCATCGACAACCGCATTGATTCAAACATGAGTAAAGAAAACTCAGTGCTACGCCCACGCGATCCGTCGCAAGTGAACTCTGACGACTGGCCCGAATTCGAACTCAAGCAAGCATTCGTCTTTGATCCAGAAGACCCGACTCGATCACCTGTGAGCTTGCTACATGCTGGACATTACCGCCCACTTGCAATCACTGGAAAACTCGAACCACCAAACTCTCTCAACATCACATCCTGGCTAGACAACACAACACACCGCGCTGTTCACATCGAGCTCGCCGACATAAGAGAATTCTCATATGGCGAATATGGAGATGGGTCGCTGGATATATGGGCTGCTGGACAGGCTGGCTGGTTCACCATCAGACCGAGCAGAGCGTACGGGGACATGTACAGCGACATGACCCAGGCCCTCAAGCTGCTGTACTTTATGGCCGACAGCTACAAGGCCTTGAGAAGGTATGCCGATTTGTCGGCTCCTTATTTCTTCCAAAAGGTGAGTAATCTGTTTTGGCACCTTGAAATCTTATGCTGACTTCTGTTATCAGTGCAGCGAGGCAGGCCTCGAAGGATGCAAAGACGTCGCAGATGTAGCCGAAATGTTTACTAAGCATAGACATTTCCTGATCGCATCCATGTTGACCAACAAGGAGGGCTTGCAGTGGTACCGTGTACCCCTCTACACGTGGTTTCAAGTCACGTTTCCCGTGTGTCAAATCACCCCTCTCCATCCAGCTATAGCTAACCGAAACCATCAGGACGATTTTCTTCTGGTCCAGTCAAGGATCAAGCTGCCACGAGCAAAATCAAAATCATCATCGCAAAAGAGCAATACACAATCTCCTGCTCCTTCGACTGCTAGCTCTAGGAGGAAAAAGGCGTCAGCCAAACAACAGAGCGCAACCCCGAAATCTGCCATTTCAGTGCGGTCAGGTCGCTCGACGAGATCAACGAGATCACAGTCCAATGCGACGGTGGACTCCCTGCCCATGGTTCTAGACAACACTCCAGAAGTAGAACAGATTCCCGAGGTTGTGTCGTCAACCACACTACAAAAGACTCACGTCGATCAGGACATGTCTTCTAGCGATGATGATATCCCCACGACTGGAGGCAAAGGCAAAGGCAAATCGGCTTTGAGACCAAGGCCTAGCAAGTACGCCCCACGAGCAAGTACCGCCTTCAAGGACTCTCCCTCCGCTATACAGAGCAAGAAAGCAGCAGCTCTACCTGAATCTACGGGACCAGACGCCATGTCAATCGACAGTCCTGCGAACGAGACCGAGGAGTCGAGTGACAAGCAGACCGAGGATATAACCGAAGACTCGGACGACGACAACGCAACCAGGACAGAAACGCGTGAGACCTCTTTACCGTTCCGTCTTCAAGATGCAGCAAACAATGGCGATGTTTGGCATTGCCCTGTGGACGGATGCATGCACAAAACATACGCAGCCTCGGAGCCGAGTTCACAACTCCTGATCAAAAGGCACTCACAAACCCATGACTTCGACCATGATGAAAGAGTACAATTGGTTCGTCGTATGGAGGCGCCCTATCTGCCAATAAACAGGTTGATGGACAGAGTCAGAGGGATGGCCGCAACGAGCAAATTTCCACCACCCATCACCCAACGCTATTGACGAAATTGGGATTTGTACTTGTTCACTATGGGAGCTTCTTAGATTGGGCGTTTTTCAAGTTTGGGAAAGGGAGGACATTTTTGATGCTTTTTTCTATGATACCACGAGAAGAAGAAGGGATAAAGCTAGAGTTTACAGAAGCGACTGGCTTATAGCTTAAAGAAAGCGAACTATTTGTTGATTTTCTTATGATGAGCATTTTCCAATTGCGAGCATGATGCTATGCGATATTGGGGGAGGGGGTATAATGTACATTTTTTCGCAAGCAACCACAACCGAAGAACAAGAACCGAATCTTATTCATCCCGCCTCTTCATTCTGCGATCTCGCCGATGCCTGGATGGAAGCCTCGAGATTGTCGAGACGTCTGGACATTTCATCCACTGTTTTTGCAACGAAAGCATGTCAGCCATATATACCCTCGAAAAGCAGTGGTTACATTTGGGTTTGAAGCACAAGACTCACTCTTTGCAAGCAGATCCGAAGAAATGTTCGTGAATTTCGTGGATAGCTGGGTCAAAAGGTCGTCCACTACAACTGCTAGATCTTCTGATGGTTGGGGTTCTGAGATCTGTGGTGGTGAGTGAGGATGTTAGTTAGGTATATTCTGTATGGGCAGGGTGAGCAGGGGGGCATTTTTGTACATCTGAGGAATCTGTGGTGGTTTCGTGCTCTTTGTTGATGTTGAGATCTGCCATGCTGAGATTGACGTCTTTTTGTGCGTGAGGGGGTTGAGACATTTGGAGGGGGGAAACAGAGGTGCTGGACTCTGGAGGTTGGTGGTGTGAGTATGGATGGTGGTTGTGCCTGAGATGCTATTGGAGAGGTTATGCAAACAGCCGGTGGAGGGACTTATGCATGTTTTATGCGTCAAGCCTTCCTCCGCAAAACCGGCGGCGGTTTTGGCCCTAGCTCCGATCTTCTTTCGAGACTTTCTCTGAAGGGAAAAAAAGTTGTCTGAGCAGTTATCTGTTTTTCAAACCACACAACACAACATATCACACACAACAATGGTCAAGGGAAGCAAATTGCTAGCCGCGCTGGACCGCGAAAAGGGCGTCGACCACAAGCTCGAACGCCAAAAGAAACAGCAAAAAGCCGCCGAGAAGAGAAAGAGATCGAGGGTTGAGGAGCAAGACGACGAGGCTGTCCTCGAGGATGCGATAAAGGAGGCTGAGGAGAGTGCTGCTGTTGGTGGTGCAAAGAAGGATAAGAAGGGTGCGAAGCGCGCAAAGGTTGAGCAAGAGGATGAGGAAGAGGAAGAGTGGGAGACGGATGATGAGGATAAGACGCATGCGGTATGTTTGTTTGCGCTGCTGTTGCGCATTGTGTGCTATGATGCTGACTCTTTTTGCTGCTTAGAAAAACATTGCGAGATTGGTCGAGGATGATTCCGAAGACGAGTCTGATTCCGAGGACGACATTAACGGAGGCGCTGAATCCGACGACGAGGACGAGGACGAAGATGAAGACATTGCACTCTCAGATCTGGAATCGGTGGCCTCAGAGGACAAGGGCGACATCATCCCACACCAACGCCTCACCATCAACAACACGGCCGCTCTCCTGCGCGCCGTAAAGTCCTTTGCCCTCTCCTCCAAGCTCCCCTTTTCCGAGAACCAAGTCATCGTCAGCGACGCCCCCACCGACATCCCCGACATCGACGACGACCTCGCCCGCGAACTCGCCTTTTACAAGCAATCCCTGGATGCCGTGACCAAAGCCCGCGGCTTGCTGAAAAAGGAAGGCGTCCCCTTCTCCCGCCCCGCAGACTACTTTGCCGAAATGGTAAAGAGCGACGAGCACATGGGCAAGATCAAGAGCAAGCTGATCGACGAGGCGGCGAGCAAAAAGGCCTCCGCCGAAGCGCGAAGACAGAGGGATCTCAAGAAGTTTGGAAAGCAGGTCCAGGTCGCCAAGCTGCAAGAGAGAAGTCGCGAGAAGAAGGATACCATGGACAAGATTCAGCTTCTCAAGAGAAGTAAGTTTTTGCTTCTCCTTTCTTTCACCAGCACGCTTTCTCTACAATACACACATCACCCTAGACACAAAGACTCAAGACTAACCACACACCACACAGAGAGAAAGGGCGAAGACATTGGCAACGCCAACGAAGACGACATGTTCGACGTCGCCCTCGAAGACGCCGCCGAAACGGAAAAGAAAGACAAGGCCGCCCGCAAATCCGGCGGTGCTGATTCCCGCGGCGGCAACAACAAGAACAACTTCAAGCGCGTCAAGCGCGACGAAAAGTACGGCTTTGGAGGCAAGAAGCGCTTCTCCAAGAGCAACGATGCAAAGTCTTCCAGCGACATGAGCGGTTACTCGTCAAAGAAGATGAAGGGTGGAAAGAAGGCCTCGAGACCTGGTAAGAGCAGGCGTGCAAACAAGGCTTAAGAAGAAGCCTTGGAAAGCTAGAGTGTGGAGAGCAAAAGGCAAGAGCAAAAAGTAGTGGTGGTAATGTCCCACTTATCAGCATTGGGTGGTTGGTCTTTTGTTCTGTCTTCTATCGAATAGCTCATGAAAAGGGCGTTTTTCCTGTTTGTATTCGTATTTTTTTTCTTCTTCTTTTTCTTTTTGCTGAGAAAAACATGAGATTCAATGGTGGTTTTACTCCAGATATGTGCAGTTTGTATTCCAGTCAGACATGAGAAGTTTTGAATTAGCGATTCTGAAGCGTTTTTGTCTCCAAAAGGTGGATCGCATCCGATATGTGAGGGGTTTCAAGAACAGAAGAAGATGAAGTTGGGAGAATTGATGGCATTTGTTTGAATCCAGCCGCCACCACCAAAGGGGATAGTTGTACAAGTGGAGGAGAAAAAAGGGCAATTTTTTAATACATGAGCAAACAAAGCAGCGATGCAAAAAAGGCAACAGACGGATATCCATTTTACAGAGCGGGCTTGGCCTGCGATTGTTGCTGTTGAGTGAGCAACTACATTCCCCTTTGTGTTAGCATGGCATTCCCTTTGATTTTGATTGCTGCGGATCAAAACTCACCTCGTTGGCACTCTGCTGCATCTTCATCTCCCGCT
Organism: Aureobasidium sp. SLJ-2021a; assembly: GCA_019677095.1. Lineage (NCBI taxonomy): Eukaryota > Fungi > Ascomycota > Dothideomycetes > Dothideales > Saccotheciaceae > Aureobasidium > Aureobasidium sp. SLJ-2021a. The sequence continues at coordinate 414,674 of JAHRBU010000003.1, forward strand.
CCATTTCGGCCATCTGCTGCTCCTCTGCGAAGGCCAATGCCCACGGCACACCCAAGAGCAAGACGCTGGTGCTGACGACCCAGAGGGTCTTTCCGCCGTAGTTGAGCGTGGTCTGGACCCACGACGAGGTTGTGGAGAGGGTGTTGGAGAGGTGCTTGCGGTATGTGGGGGGCACAATGTCCTTGAGGGCGGCGAGTCTGTCGGCAAAGGTTTCGTCGGGCATGTATTCTTCCTCGTCCTCCTCGGCCTCGGATTCTGTGTTCTCGGTGCGTCAGTGTTTGCTTCTTTTTCTCTGTAGTGCTGTGTAGGTGCTGGGTGCAAGGTTCGTAGCGTTGCGCAGGTGATGGGTGCAAGGTCCGTACCATCGCTGGTGTCCCATTCGTCCTCGACTTGGGGGCCGGCCTGTTCTCTGTTGAACTCCTCGTCGAGAACTTCTTCGAGCTTGACCATTTTGGCGGAGGTTGTGTGGAGGAGTGTAAAAAGGAGAGTTGGGGGTGGTGGTGTGGTTGACGGTTGATTGGACTTGTTCACTGCAACTTCGAATGGCTGTCGCGCGCCGTCTTCGCGGCGTTGCAAGATTTCTGGAAGAGCGTCATCCTCCGCTTCGATTGATGCACGTGATCGAGCTTCAGTTGGAGTCTGTCTGCGTCTCAACTTCAACCATAAACATTACGGGTATTTTCATATTCTTCATCACGTTGTATATTCAAAAAGTCAGTTGGTGTCTTCACATACCATCGCTTCCTCTACACATCATGATCCACTCATCAGTCCTGCGAAACAACAGCAGTCTAGAAGCACACGTGACTCGCCAGTAAACCAAATCGCTATCTGGATGAAGTACACGCAGTCCACAGACGCACACTGATAAGGACCGTGTATTCTATCGAGATAGCATGACTGTTCTTTGACATCCCAATTTCTCTCTCTTCCGACCGCCATCTACAGTATAACGGCAATTAAGGTTCATAACACCAGAACGAGCTCTGAGCCGCTTGGCATCCTGATTCGGTCACTCTGCATCACTTTTCTTCCTTTTCCCCTTTCGTCTACTCCGTATCTCCGCTCGGAAACATAACCGATATCTCATCAACTCTTCAGATCAAATCTCTCGACGCCGGACAGTAGTAGCGACACGAAATTTCCCATCTATCGCGTAACATAATTGGGGTAGAAGACGCCGTGCCAGCGGCGGGGTATTCGCTGATTGATACAGCCGACACAAAGCGCGGTTTGCCGTCTTGATACTTGACGCGAACATGGATTCGATGGACGCGAATGGAGTCGACAACAAACACAGTAGGACATACCAGGCGTGTATACCGTGTCGGCGGAGAAAGGTAGATATGTGCGTCGCGTAGAGAGACACATTCGTTGACCACCGCCAGGTCCGATGCGATCTCGGTCCCGTCGACAATCCCCACGACCCTCCGTGTGTCCGCTGCCGTCGCGAAGCAAAAGAATGCTTCTTCTCGGCCACCAGGAGGAAGAAGAGGGCTGCCGATTCTGGCACCACTGGAGATGAAGTCGATCCCAATGACTACGAGATTCGAGGAGGACGCAAGAGATTGAAGGAAGGCGTCGCCGAGTCGGTCGACTCGGATGCTCGCAGTGCGCATTCGCCAGTACCCGTGGCTGCACCGTACATACCACGACCTTTGACACCTGGAGGCTCCATGGGACGCCAGCAACCTCTGCGCCGGCCACACTCGACATCTCAAACGCCCTATCCCGGCGACGAGGCCGATGATCATGTCAACAGTCACACAGCCGCTCTTCTGCAAACCGCCGAGTTGCACAATGGCCACGATGCTCTGAATGTTTTGATTGAAGCCGCCACAGCCAATCACCGTACTGGCAGTGCTAGCGATGCTCACAAATACGCTTCTTCATTACCCAGTCCTGCCCAAGTTCCGCTACCCACGACTTCGAAACCACCGCCTCCAGATGCCTCGATCGATCCTGCCATCATGCAGCAACCGGCTTCTACTGCTCGACCATCGTCTTCTGCAGATTATGCTTCAGCTTATGCCGCATGGTCACGCTTCAGATTTGTACGTAATGGCTGGTTCACCATCAAGGAAGGCATGGACTATATCGAGTACTTTTACACCTACATGTCACCGCTAACACCCATTGCTCTTCCGGACTATCGTGGACCTGACAAGCACGGCGCTTTGTTGGAAAACGAACCGATGCTTGCCGTTACCATGCTCATGATTGCATCACGCTACATGACATTATCCGGACCTGGAGCTATGAGCCGATCACATGCCATCCACGCCAGACTTTGGCCTTTTGTCCAACGCATCATTGACCGTATCGTCTGGGGTCGCGAGTTGTCTGGAACCACACTCCATCCTGATGAGACACAACCTGGCTGTGACGTCAATCCTCTATCGAGAAAGGGTCTTTTGACTCTGGGCACAGTCGAGAGTCTGCTCTTGTTGACTGAATGGCATCCGAGAATGATGCACTTTCCCGCAGATGAAGATGATACCCAACTCATGGCCCCTGTGGATCCAATGGCCTCGATCAACGAGAGCACATCAAATCCCGACAAGGGACAAGGAGGGCACGCGCTGACTTCATGGCTAGAGCCTTGCTTCAGAAGTGATCGCATGTGTTGGATTCTCCTCAACATGGCAATGACAATAGCCTCCCAGATTGGAGTGTTCGACCCGGATTGCTCAAGACATTTACAAGGCGTATCTCCGGAACAGCAAGAAATCTACCAGCGTAGGCGACTTCACATCAAGAGTGTAATCCTCGGATACATCACACAAACCAGTGGACGGATGGGTGTGACGGCCATGCTTCCTCAAGGATACGCCGAGCCTTCCCTCAGCGAATTGTATAATCCGAAGCGATCGAGTTTCAAGGACACCAAGGATATCGTTCTTCATTTCTGGTTGCGTTTGGCTACACTGGTCAAGATTAACAATGAAGAACTGTATGCTAATCGACAACAAACTCGCGACATCATCAAGACTGGAAAGTATAGGGAACTGCTTCAACGTATCAAGCCGGCGTTGGTACAATGGCGGAGGGAGTTTGAGGCATACCGAAACAGTGAGTGGTTTGATTCCAAGGTAGAGAAGGTTGTGCTGACTTGATCCCACAGTACCAATCTTACTTCGTCACGTCCTCATAATCGAGTACGAACACACTCGAGTGATTCTGCATCAACTCGCCCTGCAAGCCGTGGTTGAGAGATGTGCGAACAACAACACGGAATCTGCTGGCAAGATCATCCCACCGAATGTGCTTGACCAGTGGTTCGGCAGCGACAGACAGCATGTAGATGAAGTAATGCAGGCTTGCCGCAACGTCCTGCGCGTCGTCGTCGACGGCCTCGCTCCCGGCGGATATCTCAAACACGCACCCGTGCGCACTTTTTTCCGCATCGTGTCTGTAACCTTGGTGCTGGTCAAGGTAAATCCTCCCTCTTTTCCTTCCCCTCCCCCAAAACGATATTGACACCCCTCCCCCAAAACAGACCTTTGCCTTTGGCGCGTTTGAAAACGAAATGGCACTATCGCTCAACCTCATGGACCGCACGGTAGAAGTCATGCGCAACCACGTCGTCGACGACGTCCACCTCAGCAACCGCTTCTCAAACTTCCTCGAGGTAATCACGAACCGCTTGCGTCCCATGATCGTCCGCATGTCGCGCACTACCGGCGCGTCCTCGCACAATCTCGCCTCCAGAGTGTCCAGCCGCCCCGCCTCCCCCGGCTCCGCCCTCCAGAACAGAAGTATAGACCACATGCCGGCCTTTGGTGCTGATTTTTCCGATACTGCACACGCACAAGGCCAAGCAAACAGGGAAGCGGCGCAAAATGCAGCTTTGTACGGTATCCCCACCCACACGTACGATATCGGGGATGGCAATAATGCGTTTTCCATCATGCCGCCGCCGAATGAGTTGGACCATAACAACAACAGCAACAACAGCGAGACACAGGACTTTTACGCTGGACCTTATGGGGATGCGGCGGGTTGGCAAGGGGCGGAGGATGGTTATGATTGGTTGGCACTGCCCCTGGATCCGATTTTGCAGGCGCATGGGCAGGATGTCACGGCTAATTGTTTCGGGCCGGGGATCGGCGAGTTTGATATGTTAGAGGTGCTTTTGGGGCATGGTGGGGGTCAGGGGCATGGGGCTCATGGGGATGGGAATGGGAGTGGGGAAGGGGGGTTGGGACACGAGTAGTGAGGTTAGTTGCGAGGTTCGTCATTAACGCTGCCTGCCTACTTGTTCCCAAGTCTGTACTGTACGTTGATTGTGCAATTTGTTAACCTCCCTTTCCTTCCTTCTCTATAACGCCTGTGATATTGCTAGTGGTTCTCCTAGCAAGGACCCATGAAACTCGCCAACTGTGCCACACCAGCCTCACTGGTCCTCTGCTCCACACCCTCGCCTTCCTCCTCCTCGAGCAATTCGTCAATCTTCCTCACACTCTTGATCTTCCAAAAGTCCTGCACACCATCCACAAAGCGTCTACTGATGGGTTCAATCTCCTTGTCATCGCAAGCGGCAAAGCACAGGCGGAAAAACTTGTATCCGTCTCTCTCGCGGATCTCGTCGGTGGGCGAGAAGATCAAGCCAGGAGACACGAGCACCAGATACGGTTTCGTGGTCCAGAAGATCCAGAGGGCGCGTGAGAGGCGGGCGGGCGCGACCTTTGCAGCCAGCGGGTGGGTTTCAAAGTGCATCTTCAGCCAGACGAACATGCCGCCCACGGGCCAGTCGAACGAGTATGCGGTGTTTGTCTGGACGACGGCCCACTCGTCGTCGCTGTCGATGGAGAGGTTGGAGAGCGAGTTTCTGCGGCCGACTTTGACGACTTCGCGGCCCGTGTCGAGGACGCGGCACATGGCGTTCATGCGGCGTTCGTAGTTGCCGCGGAGGCCTTCGAGCCAGCGGACCCAGCCGGCGGTGCTCCAGCCTTTGCCGTTGAGGGCGCCTTTGCCGGGGTCGATGTCGTCGGCTTGAGGGCCGATGATGAGTTCGGCGATCATGGATTGCACGAAGCCAGAGGGTTGTTGGGTGCTTGTTTCGGTCAGGCGCAGGATGCGTTCGATCAATGCGGGTTGTCCTGTGATCCAACCGAGGCGACACCCGGGAGCGACAGTTTTGGAAAAGGTGTCGAGACGAAGGACACGGCCGTCGGTGTCGATGTTGATGTAGGAAGGAACGAGCGAGTCGAGGAAGTCGTATCCGGAAGACTTCCACTTGGATGACTGCGGCGTAAAGACCTTGTCGGAGTTTGTCGACGAGGGGAATTGCAAGTACCAGTAGGGGTCGTCTTCTACGATGATGACATCGTACTTTGAGCAAAGAGCATAGAGCTCGCGACGGCGCTGCAGAGAAAGAACACCAGAGGTAGGATTCTGTCCCATGGTGACAGTGTACATGAGATGAGGTCTCTTTCCCTTCTTGTAGTCCCAGTTCTCGAGCACGTCACGAAGACCGCCGGGGCCTTCGGGAAGCATGCCCTCGTCATCAATCTTGACAGGAGAAATGTTGAGGCCTCTGGGTCTGGCGGCTTGAATGGCGTTCATGTAGCAGAATTCCTCGACGAGCAGACCCTGACGGTCGCGAACCCAGTCCTTTTCTTCGCTCCATTCATTGGACAAGGCAGCAAGCGCCTTGGAGAAACCGTCGGTGCTTCCGCAGGTGAGGACGATCTCAGGGCCACCCTTGTAGGGACAATTGGGGTGCAGGTTCTCTTGTGTGAATTGGCGGAGGAAGCTGTAAAGTGGCGGGTATCCCTGGGCTTGGCCGTATTGCAGAGCAGAGGCCAAGTCAATCTTCTTGAGTGGGTTTTGCTCGTGCGAAGTGTGAGGGACCTTCAATGCGGATTGAGGCTGGTGGAGAGGGCTCCCGTTCTTGAGGGACGAGGTGGCGGCAGATGGGGGATCGACGGGCTTGTTGTCGGTGGGCTTCCATCTCTCAGGCAAGGCGACCTTTGCCTCTAGCGTGTCGAAGGGGAAGTAGTATTGGTTGGGCAGACCGCCAGCCAGTTGGCCGATGCCTGGGATGCCAAAGTACTTGTAGAACTGCTTGATTGAGCTGGGTTGTCTGCTCTTGGCGTTGCGCGAGAGGTGATGCGACAGGTCTGCAGGCGCCGGCCGCGTGTCCTTGGGGTTGGTGCTCGACATGTTGGTTGTTGGTGGAGATGGATGTGGAGAAGGGAAAGGATGCTACGACTCGTCCTCGGTAGGGACAGAGAGATAGATGGCCATCTCAGATCGTGATAAGCGGCGTTAAACGGCATTAATCCTCGTTCATTTTGTCATCCGGTAGTCATCATTATCGGTGCATCCGCACCTGCCTAAATCGTGTCTTGTATGCAGCCGTACCTGCCACTTGCATGCATGCCATGTGTCGTTGCAATACGAGAAGCAACACTACAGAATCCTCTATCAACACAAACATATCCCAATATACAGATAGGTAGGTGGTATATCTACATTCAATGTCACTCGGTGCGTCATGACCGAGATGGACAAAGCGGACCCGAAGTTCCCGCCTTTCCCGAACGTTTGCCCATCTTGCAACAAGTCGCATGGCATACTCGCTGCACACTGGCCATGAATCAACCGACTTGGCACAGTGAGTTCTGCAATCACCCTCCTCCTTCTCGTCCTGTATATCCATCTCCGCCTTGAAGACATCTCTGTCCAGACGCAATAGCTAAGGAGATGACCGAAAAGTGGAGTTAGACCATATTCATCCAGCAGTCATGCGTGACGACGGCGACCAGCTTGAGAGCTACCACGATGAGACTCCACTTCGCACTTCCACTGAGGATCCATTATTACGCTCGACTTCAATAGACGACCCTGTAGACAACCCTAGAGACAACCCTAGAGACGAGGACTACCCGTGGATGCAAAGAGTCAGCGACAAGATACCCTCGCCGCTAAAGACACTGTCGAGCGCTCTAGTCAATTGGGTCAAAGGCCCTCAACCTCCCAGGATATACAAGATTGATCCGTTCCTTCCAAGCATACAGCATGCGCCTCTGAACTTGTTGGATCGCTATGCTCCCAAACGCATGCAACGCTTCTGGCTGTTGTTCGTCTTTTACACCTGCTGGATTCTCTCTTTCGCCTTGATCCTACACAAGTCCTCGTTCGCCGCCGATGTACAAGACTATGGGTCGCCGATAAGATTGGGATGTACGGCAAGATACTGGAAGAATGGGAATAGATGCGGTGTAAACGGAGATCAGTGCCGACCTTTCTCCAACTCGTCCCTGCCCTTTCGCTGTCCCGCAGGCTGTATCAAGACTCAAGTCCTCTTCCCTCACGCTGTTGGGGACCAGGAAGTCGTATACAAACCTCTAGTCATCGGTGGACCTCTGAACACGAGCGAGCCCATCTCTAGTACCGTCTACCGAGGTGACAGCTTCATCTGCGGTGCTGCCATACATGCAGGCTTCATCAAGAGCGAACGAGGCGGTTGCGGTGTCCTCAAACTCACTGGAGACCAACACTTCTTTCCCAGCGTAAAGCAACACGGGATTGACAGTATCGGTTTCGAGTCCTACTTTCCACAATCTTTCCAATTTGTAGAAGGCACACAATCGCAATGTCGGGACTTGAGATGGCATCTTCTCGCCGTATCTGTCTTCTTCACCGCCACGCTATCCCTCTTCACAACATCCCCCGCTGTATTCTTCTGGTCCATTTTTGTTGGATTGTTCTTCCAAACAGGCATGGCTTCCGATCCGCCAGATCTTACGGATTACTACTCATTAATTTCCACCGCACTTGGAAGATTCCTGCCCGCCGCCTTCGTCATGGCAATCATCTATCGTTACGCGGTCCGCTACACTCTAACAGGTCTCACCGCACAGTTCGAAAAGACGATTCTTTGGCTAGGCGCAGCATGGGTGGGCGCACTGAACAACTACACCTTCGACCGCATCCCCATCCAACGCCTCACACCCCATGACATCAAAGCCCAGCCCGGCGCCATACCGGCCCTCATCTCCATCGTCCTGATAATCTTCATCATCGCCCTGGGCCAAGCCTACGCTTTCCGTGTCGAGGGCCGCATGCCCCGCTACCTAGCCATCTACGCCCTCTTTGTCCTAGGCATCCTCCTTTTGCTCGCCGTACCCGGTATGAATCTCCGCATCCACCACTACATCCTCGCTATCCTTTTACTGCCTGGCACGGCATTCCAAAACCGCCCTAGTTTGCTGTATCAAGGATTACTCGTCGGCCTTTTCATCAACGGCATCGCTCGATGGGGCTTCGATAGCATTCTCCAGACACCCGAGGAATTACTCTCCGATGCGCCGCAAAACACGCTGTTGCCTATCATCTCCTCTCCCACCATCGGTGCCAGTAATATAACCTTTACACTTGGTCCTATGCCCTCGGTCAACGACACAAAGGATGCAGTGCAATACGACGGCATCTCAGTCTTGGTCAACGATGTAGAGAGGTACAGAGGCTATGCCGACTACGACACCAAAGGCTTGTGGAGGCAAGACGGCACCGCGGAGTGGACGTGGAATAGACACGATGCCGAGTTACCAGAGTACTTTCGCTTTGCGTATATGGCGGGCAATGAGGTGGCTGATTATACGAAAGCGGGGGCGTGGTTGGTTAATGGGACGTGGGTGCCTATGAAGAGTGGGCCTTCTTGAGTTTCTTGGTAGAATTGTCCTTTTGAGTCTTGTTGTATTTGGATAACATTGTTGATAATGCTTGCTTAACTGCACAAGATGTGATTATGTATCCCCACCATTTAATGCACCCGCACCGCCAAACCATTCTCCCACAGCCAAAACTCCCATGAGAAAAGAAAACAAGGGTCCACAGATTTCATGTCCGGATTTGCAAAAAGTCATTTCTGCACCCATTCCACCATATTGTTTCGACGACAAAGATATACACACAACGGGCAAAAAGATATTGACGAGAGTGGGATTTGAACCCACGCCCTTTCGGACCAGCGTATTGGAAGAACCTTAAGCTGGCGCCTTAGACCGCTCGGCCATCTCGCCTGTTTTGATGAGACTGTGGTTGGCAATAATTTATATATAGTTCAGTATCTGTTGAACGCGGACGTCAGATATCGCCCCAATGGGTTGTATACGCAGGTGATGTGGACATGGGCTGTTGCAGTTGCGACACACAAGACCAGTGTGTGGACTTTCGACGGAATATGCCAGAGTGCTGCCATCGACTAAAAGCGTCCGGGACAATGGTTGGAAAGGACCGTCTTGACTCTTCCAACCACTCAGGGATGACGTTTCCACGGCTCCAGATAATGCGAGATCGTCAATCGAAGGTCGTGGGTCGAAAGCCACAACACAGCACCAATATCAATGCTGAAAATAAGTATCAGCGGACGGTATGGTGCAAGGCTAGATGACTTTGCAACATCTGCGTTTAGTCATCGAAGGCCTCGTCTTTGTCAGTTTCAGAACAGGACATTGCATCGTCGACCTTGACCCAAGCAAATTGCTGTTTGGGTATAGTGCAGCGGCGAGCCAGGCTTTCCGGAACATATACAGCGCTGGGTTCGGTGTAGGCAGCGAACTGAACCTGTTGACTCGAGTCGTATCTCTTTCATTGTGGTTCGTGCGCGATGGAAATGTCGGCTCGTTCTCTTCTGTCGTCCATAGGTAATGGAAGCCACAACACATATATACGTGTACTGGTTTCCCCTCTTCTGTTATCCGCGGGAATCGGAGACCACGGCGTATATATACTGAGACCTGGTCTGGAATAGCACTCTGGTTGATGGACCGTTCCTGACATATCACGTGTCTCCTGATTAGCACAGTCGTAGCGCGTCAAGATACCCAGGCTCAGTATGCAACCATCTCTATATAAGACAAGAGTTGTGATCCGCACGTTTCTCCACTGAATCGGCAACAGACAAGCCGCAAGACCCTGGAGGTTGGGTACAGATCAAACAACATTCTGATGGCCACTCGATGGACGCAGGGGTATGCGGTATATATTGTAGCGATCGTCGTCAATCAAGCCACCAGGCAACACGATACGGTGGAGGAGAGCGTCGCCGAGGCTGAATACTCCTCTCTGTCTGGGTTGCTGGTCGCAGGTATATATATATGTGTCGTGTTGACACACACTTGAATTGCTGAGATCTCCAGCTTTCGTAGCCTCAAGTGATGAGGAGGGGCCGAAGCAGCAGCCATGGCAAATTGAATGGGGTCGAGCATTGTGTGGCGGTTGTAGAACGAGCTGAAAGACACGAGCTTGGCCTTTTGGCTGCTGAGAGCCTTGGGAGAGCCACAAGGCCCCTGAAGCATGACCTCTCTGGCTTGCTGGCACCGGGATGTTAACCCGCCCTTCGATGCCACTTGAAAATCTTTGTAATGCCCCAAAGACTTAGACTCGGCTTGCGACCACTCTGCTTGATAGACAAGACGTTGGTTCTCGCATTCATGGTCAGGCGAAGGTCCAAAAGAAACCGCGCAAGAACCCGACAAAAGCCATTGCGTGTTCTTGAAAACAGCGTGATAGTTGGAATCCTGGAGCATCTAGAGGATGATCAGAACCGTTCAAAGTGCCATCCACCAGCAACAACAATGGCTGGTTCAAGATTCTCGTGCCGATTGTGAACAGTCGATATATATTGTGATCGGGGTCCACGTGACGTCTGGATCCCCTCCCTTCGAGACATTTTCTCTCTTTGTTCTTCTTTATGTCGCTTCTTCTTCTTCTTAATCAAGGAGAAAGTTACATTGAGGCCAGGACCTAACGTTGCAGAAGTTGGTGAGCTATCTAGCAAGAAGGCCTGATGCTGACGATATAAACTGCAGGATCTCTTGCAGTTGTTTGAACCCAGATTCCGGAACCACAGTTGCATGACAAAATTGTTAACTGAGGTCGGTTGTTGATGTTTTCATGTCCAGTAAGAGTGATAAGGAGGAGTCTTCGTAATGGTGGTTAGGATATCTTATTGTTGTTATCTTTGTGGACGGCTTAAATATCCTGTTATATCATCGCCATCTGCGAGCATCGAGGGCGTCGCGAGATGATGGCTCTGAAGGGCCTTTCCTGACACCAGGGCCATAATGGTGGACCACGACGGGAGGTCTGGTGTTGGACACAGGTGTCTTGGGACCGGAAGAGTTTGGCGATGGAGTCTTCTTGCTCCCTGTCACCTGAAGACGAAGAGTTGAATGGCATGGGAGTGCTTCATGAGTGCCCAGCCAGGAAGTCTCTTTTCTGGTGTATGTAATCCAGCAACGCGGCTCGTCGACACTGTCTCCGTCTTCCTTATCCAGAAGGATGTCACATTTCTCCCGATCCGAGCTGAGATTGAACGTAACAATCTTCGGAGCGCGAAGAAAGGAACCGACAGCACTGTTTGCGCTTCTTCTTCTCTGCGGAGACTGGCATATCAATCTTCAACATCGCATATATGAAGACGAAGTAGTGTTGTTGCCGATATATAGAGGCTCTTCGATTTTGCAAATCGGATACCTTAGGAGTGTAAGAGCGACGCTGCAGTATAATGCAGGAGTGACCAATGTCACTAAATCTCGTCGCAGATGTTTTGTGCGAGCAGAATTGGTTGTTATCCCTCAGTAGCTCTTCCAGATATGCCGGTATGCTTCTTTTTGGAAGTCCTCGATGAAACGAAGGAAGCCGACCGGTATAGATATCGAGGCCAAAGGTCTGGCTTATCGAAGTCGAGTATGTAGTTGCCAGTCATTCCTGACAACTCTTATTGACCAAGGTAGAGGTTGTGAAATTGATCGGAGAGAGGACGAAAGTACCCAAGATGAGGTTGGTATTCGCCGTTATCCGAGACCTTGAATCTCTGCGCATGTCCTTGTTCTCGTTCTTCGAGGCAGCAGGCTTCTTGCTGATCGTGTACGAAGAGACTACAAGCAGGAGGTTGGTGGCAGAGATGTATATGCAGGGAGTATATAATCCTGGAGGGGAAGCCGGTAAAGCTATAATTCGCCTGAGAGGGTAGGATCCAAGTCTGGGCGCGCGGATGTGCATGAGATCAAGACGTTTGCAGGTCCATCATGACATATATAGGCTGTTGTAGCATCACAAGAAGATGGATCAGAGGTTCCTTTTCTGACACCAGGATCGTAGTTGTGGACTGCGACCAGGCTCACTGTTGTATAAGGGTGGCTTCTACTGGGAGAGAGTGAAGAGTTTGACGATAGAGTTCTGCCACCAGAGAGGTTGGACGAAGGCGTCTTGCTGCCAAAAACCCAACTCATGTGTAGTTGGTTGACATGAGTCTCCCTTCTTTGCCAAATGATTCCACTGTTGGCAATTCAGTGTCCAGGTATCAACAGCCTAGATTTACCCTGGGTCGTCCATGGCTTGTATATAGTAGATTCCAAACCCAGCGTGGCGAGGTGAGTGAGACGAATGCCGATACACCACTCTTCTCCGCCGTTATATAACAAGTTGGCTCTTAGTCTCAGAACCTGAAGCCAGCAATGGTGGGACTGGAATGAGAAGAAGTCTTTCCAACTGGAATTCTGCTTCCTCCAGATCCTGAACAAGCACAGAGGCACACATCTGAGATGATGTTGTCGACTTGTGTACACCACTAAGGCGGGTCTGGACATGGAGAGAGTTCTCTCGCTCTGTCTCGATCTTCTGCCGTAATCAAGTCGAGAGTGAGGAAGTCGTGGACACACTCCGAGAAGATTAGCATACTGGAAGTGGTGAACGTCGAACCCATATATAAAGAGAGCCGGATAACCGTGATAAGTTGCCGAGGTAGCGTTCCTTGCTGAACCAGATTGAGGAGATGGCAGGCCGCTGAAGCATTGGCGACACTATGGAGCTGAGAGTGGCGAAGCGATCGAGTGTACAGCAAGATGCTGTACAATGAGACGATGCTTCTGTGGCGGAAGCATATATAGATAGTCAAGTGCTGCGTTGAATGCTTAAGGTAGCAGCCGAGAGTGGAAGGCCAGGATGTGAGCCATATATAGAGAAGAAAGAAGCTCTGAGAGCGATGGTTGATGAAGGAGATTGTAAAGGTAGACGGCAAGGGTATCTATACAACTTGAGAACACATCAAGTTTCAATAACAGGAAACCAAGCTACGATAGCGCAAGAAACAGGTACTTGCTTCTAGCCTGCTAGACAAAGGACTGACTGGTGTGACTGCAGCCCTGTGTCAAGTGACAAGTGGCAGTTGCGTTCCTGGTTGTGTTGTCCTATCAAGATTGGTTCGGGTTCGCTGCCGGCTACTTCCTTCCACTCACAAGCTTTGACAACCTGGCACTGCCAAGTTGGTGACTGCATCATCCGCATACCTAACGACTAAGATTTGATCTTCCAAGCAAGAAATTTCCTTGCAACTGTTGAAAGTTTTGCCAGAGCCAATAGTCAGCATCCTCGGTCTTGCACAGCAGAGCACTAGTCATGGAGGCAGCTCTGTGTTCTGTAGGATCTCGCCAACTCGGTTGGTTTACAACTGGCAGATCATGATCATGCCCCTGGAGCCACATGCTGTCCGAAATGGTCACACTGGTGGCGATTGCGTGTCATAAGCAGCAGCGATCGCTCCTGAGCATCACATGCTAGTATCAGTTTGAAATGTAGATACTGCCAGTTAGCATGATAGTACCAGTTTCACAAGGTGGAGGGGGTTAAAAGAAGGTCGCCAGCGAATTATTGTGGTAGGCACCTTCTTGTCAGAGGGCTAGAGGTAGTGTCACGATAGAGAATGCGCGACCTGATTCGGCAGCAACATTTAGTACACGGAAGCCGACCGTCCCTATTACGGCTCGGAAGGCTTGGACTTGTGATTACCAATGGAAGTGCATACGTATCTTTGAGAACGACATCCTGATTCGACTGTCTACAGGATTGTGGTAGAATGCAGATAGCAACAATCATGAGTACCGACACGACGAATTGAGTAAAACCCACCAGACCTTGACGTTCCTCTCTCTGCACGGCTACATCGATGTCGCGGATAGCTTGCTTGTGGCATCACGTGTTGAGTGTAACAAGTCCCCAGCAGTACAGCGACAAGTCTTCCTCACGTGCCACCGCTTGATATCTCTTGACCTCCTGATTACAGTAACATTGACTGTCTAAGGCAAACTCTCGGCACGAGAGCTTTCAAGGATCTAGAGCACACTTAGCGTAGGTCATACAAGCTAGGGGCGAGTGAGCGCACACCAACCTTCTTGCCGTTCAAACGAGCGTCAACTTCAGAGACGTGATAGCGGCAACGGTTGATCAGACCCCACTGCTTGCGTGTCAGGCGCTGGGATGCGAAGCCATCCTCGTGGTTTGCAGCTCTGTAAAGGCGCTTGAAGAGATCCTGAACGAAGTCTGGGTGGAACCCATCTCCGAAGCGGGATTGGCCGTCGACCAGAGCATCAACGTTGTCATGAGAGAGCACAAAGATGTCCGTGACGAGTGTGCGAAGAGACACGCCGACCGGAGTCAGTTCGTAGACTTTGTCGATAGTGGCGGCGCGAGGGAAGGCGAATTGCTCGTAGAACAGGGTGATGATCTCGTTGATGGCAACGTTCTGGATGCGAGGAATGTTGTACTTGTTTCCAAAGACGTAGAGGTCAGCCATGAGGTCCCAGTAGTCCCAGGGACTGAGAGAGGGGTTGTCCGAGCCAGCACCATGGCCGCCAACCTTGTGATCGGTAACCCAGCGAATGAACCTATGGGAAGGAACCAGTTAGTCACTACTATCGTGGTTGGGATGCAGTGAACTTACTCGCGAACAACATCAGGGGAGTCTTCGGGCATCTTGACGATACCCTCCTTCGATTCGGCGGACCAGGTGTACTTGATAGCTCCGGCGAAGAAAGCCGAGTGGAAAGACAGGACTTCCTTGAACCAAGTGAAATGAACCTCCTCTGTGCCCACGACGAGAGTCATGAGCTTCTCCTTGATGTCAGGGCAAGTGGCAGCTTGGAGCATGACGTTGCTATAAGACAGTCAGTAAGGTTGATGACATGTTTCAGGGGACAGGTGAGCAGCGCACCGAGGCCATGGTCCACCAGGCTCGTTCCAACAGCACTTTCTCTTAGACTTGGCTGCCTTGATAGGACGGGCCTGGGTCTTCTGAGCAGGAGTGTTGACAGCGGCGGAAGTGACAGTGGTGGCAGTCGCAGGCGCAGTTGCACCAGCGGTAGGAGCTATGGCAGCCATGATGACGGTTGACGCAGTTGTAGGGAGTGGCAGAAAGATTGAAGAGAATTGTTGTGGTGGGAAGTTTGCGATGGCGCGCTGGGAAGAGAAAGACGAACGCAGATCTCGAACAGCACTACAGGCGTCAAAGTCAAGCCGACTTCTCGAGCAGAAGACCCGTCGTTGTGCTGCCAAGGTGTTGTGGTGTTGGCAGTGACGGGTCAATAAGACGAGAAGATGTGAAATGAAAGGCAGACAGGCCTTGACGCCTTCGTCGCTGCCTTGTGCTGCAGACATCAAGAAAGTTTGAGTATTCGGGCAGAAGGTCGTGCAGTTACCTTTCATCAAACGCTGTATCGTGCCTGCTCTTGGTTCTTGGGCATCCGCCTCAGTTTCTGTGAACATCATCGTTCTCTTGCCTAGGTATCCTCACTCTTGTAGCCACCATCAGAACAGCATGTTAATTCACCATTCAATACATCCATGCTACGCTTACAAACAACAGCAAACGCCTGTTATATGCTGACATGACAGGCACATGGCCGCTTGGACTCCTCAACTCCATTGAAGAAAGGGTATCTTGTTTGCCCTCAATACCCACACAGCTCCAGAAAGACAACAAACCTTCACCAAACGTCAGAAGCACACTCATGCCGCCTCTTCGACTTCGTCCAGAACCCTCTCCCTTGCTTCGCGAACTTCGCTATTGGCAACACTCACTTCAGAAGCACTGCTGTTGTTACGACTCAGGACTGCTGGCTGTTTGGGTGATCTTCCGGTTGCGGTAGGAGAATCTGGGTGGTGACGACTGAGAGGCTTCACCGAGCCCTGACTCTGCCACTTCTGTTGAGACTGAGAGTTCAACGTCTGCTGCGACGATGACTGTGAAGCAGGAAACTTGCTACCATTGCCTGGACTACCACCCATCAACATCAATGCATCCATGGCGTCTTGTTCGGCCTGTTGTGTTGGCATTGTCGAGCGCACAGGCTGTGGACGTGATTTTGGTGTCGAGGGGATCTGTGCAGGTGGAGAAGAGGCCGAAGGACGTCTGAAGATGTGGCTGTTCTGTGATGAGCCATTCACGGCTGGACTCGAGTCCGGCAATGACCAGGACACGGTACCTGCGCCGGAGCGTCTTTTAGAGGGTGGTGACCGGATATCGGTGTGTGCACTGGATGCTGGTGGCGACGCAGCCATGCGTGGGTGCAAAGCGGCAGCCAGTTTCTCGACTTCGTTGATATTGCGATGTTCCCAGCCGTGTTGGACCTTGACCATGGCGTATGCGAGTCGGGTTTTGAGCTGAGCAGCGACCTGGAACGCCGAGTTAGCAGATGCTATTCCAAAGACACGACATGAACTCACTTCGCCGGCCTTGCTGCCAGCCGAGCTCACACTCTCGGCGCGTGGTCTTTGATCATTGGGAGTGTCGACAGCTTTGAGCAGTCCGCTAGCAGTTCTCTTGTGTCTTGTCGGGCTGTTGATCATGTCGGGCTGAGAATACGAGGCATCTTCTGGAGTTCGAACTTGGCTACTCGACTGCGACGCGTCATTCTGGTCATGGTCTTGTGGAACAACCGGTAGATTCGAATGCGACTGCTCGCGAGGAACCAGAGTGGTACTCGAGCTGGTGTCTTCGCCCTGGGAAGGTTGCTGATCTTGTGCTTGAGTATGTGATCGATTCTTGTCGTCCTGGTTGGCAGATGGAGGTGGTGGCATGCGCGTCGCGGGGTTTACGGACGGGCCTGACGGATGCATTTCAAAATGTTTACCAACTCCAGGAACCGGTATAGCCAGATCCGATCTGGTTGGTGCTGTCAGCGTCTCCATGGCTTCGTGTAAGAATGGTCTGGTTGTCGAGAGCCGGAAAGCAGAAAGATCAATTCAACATTGTCGCGATAATCCAACCAAGCCATTTGAGGAGACGCGACCTCCTCCACTCTCCATCACCACGCGCCGTGCAAGGACCACCACCAACGTGCGCACCGTTGAGTCCGCCCGAACTTCCGAGAGACCCTGCCTTGATCTGCCAACCTTCTTTACCACCACAACTACACGGAGCATTCTCCTGTAGCATGAGCTGAGAGATGCCGTGGCCCATCACGGCTGCAGGACACGCGTTGCACCAATTTGACATGACCGCAGCCTCGACACAATCACATCAAGGTGCTACCTTGGTGGTTGACATGATGTTCAATGGTTCTCAATGCTACCTATCAAGCGATTTGGCTTGCTCAGAGTCGTCATCAGTGTGACCAGCCAAGAGCACCGGTCTGTTTGAGTTCCTTGTTGATGATGTTCAGAAGCTTGGATGACATATCTCGCAACCATCACACTTGCCCATGCAACATCGTTCCCACTCCGGCAAGTCAAGACAATAGTGTCCATACCGATCTAACGCCATGTCTGGATCGTGGGCTGCAGGGATGTACGACGGATACCTAGGGTATCCAGCGTCCCGAACGGGCTCATAGCCCTCGGGACACTCTGCATGCCATGCGGGAGGTGGAATGAGTTGCGAGCCGTGAGTTACAGGCCAAGGCGTCCGGGCGTTGTACTCTTCCAGCTTCGTAAATATTTCAAGCCATGCCTCCTCTTCCGTAAGAGGCTTTGGTGAATCCAGGCCGAGATCTGGAGACGGAGAATCCGGTATGCTTGGATGTTGTTCTGGAGACTCTGAATCGGGAATTGGTGGCAGGTCCCTTGGAGTTTCAGTAGCTGGCTGATTCTGCTCCTCGTTGTCGAAAGCCGAATCCACAGCTTCTTCGTCTCTCTTTCCATTGCTGTATCTCAACGCCTTCGCATCATGCCCATCCGTATCAACACCGCTGTTTCCAACATTTTCTACAACACCTCCTTTCCTTGCACTTCCAGATCCTTGTCCCATTTGAGTATCATCAGATTTACCCTCACCGTATCCTTCATTATGAGGAATTCCGCCAAAGACAACACTAGCATTCGTGTCCACATCGTGAGGTCGCTGTGTGCCATTTTTGAGATCTTTGATGAAGTCGTGGAAGCTTTGGCGTTGCTCGTAGGGTGTTAGGGTGGGGTGGGGGTATGCTGGGTTTGGATACGTTGAGGTGGGACCGGGAGGTGGTAAGGTGGGAGTGGAGCGAGGGTGAGGGTTCGCAGGGGTTGCGGGTGTTGGGTAGGGTGTTTGACGTTGCTTTGGAGTAGGTTTTTTGGCTTTCGGCATTGGTGGATGTTGGGTGCGTCTGGGGCAATGGTATGTGTTGTTTGGTTGAAAGATGAAGGAAGAGTTTCTTGTCCAGAGGATATATGGTTGGTGCTGGGTGGTGCGAGACATTCATGTAGTGTTGGACACCCATGTCTCAAGCTGTGAAAGGCTGCCAACTCTTTCTCTGACATCTCATCTGTATGAAGTCTCTGCTTGAAATAGCTTTGCTCAATGTCTCATGGAAACGCTCTGTCGCACAACATTGCTACATTCTATTCCTGCTTGATTTGACAACTTCCATGTCTCTCATCTCCCCCTTCTCAACCACCAAACACAAAATCCTTCCAGTTAACCGCCAACTGTTTAATTCCATCCTCCAAACCCCACCCCCTGATCTCACACAATTTTCTCACAACCTCTTCAAGATAACCGTCCATTCTGTCTCCGGCAGTGTGCAAATCACTCTCTACCAAGATCCTATCGTCGGGAACCGCTTTGACCGCCTCTTCAGTCTTTGCAACACCGGCGTGCGAGAAATTGATGACTGAAGAAAAGGAAAAGAAGATTTTGGCCGGGATGCGTGGGTCCAGGTATTGTTTTATCGTCTCTGGGGGGCCGGAGTAGGAGTGCAGGCATATGCGCGGTGGATACGGTGTTGATGTTTTGTCTTCCTCTGCGGTTTGCTCTTTGCCTTGGGTGATGGTTTCTTGCTTTTTGCGTTGGCGCTTGCTGGGTACGTGTTTCTCGTGCCCTTGCCAGGTCTCTTGCAGGGTGTTGAAGACGACACCGTGGGCTTGGACGCCGTGTACAGAGGTCGCGCGCTGCAGTTCGCCGGCGAGGTGTAGTTGGGCCAGGAGCACTTTTTTCTGATGCGGCATGGAGACGCGGTAGGGAGAGAGGGAGCGGCCTTCCCGACCGCCGGGGGTGAGAGTTTCGTCCCTTCCGGTCTGTTGGCTTGGGAGCCAGGCTTCGGGGATGCGAAATTGTTTGTCCAGGCCCACTTCGCCGATTAGTGCTAGTGGGTATTTTTCGAGGTAGGATCGCGTTTCGGCGAGGAAGAGTGAGAAGGGGCGAGGGTCGGGGAGGGCGAGGAGGAAGTCGCGGTCTGTGGGGGTTGGAGTGAGTGCGGACTGGTAGTGTTGGATCTTCTGCTCGGGCGTGAGCGTTGTGGTGTTGGGATAGGTTTCCTCGTCAAACATCTGATGCGAGAACCAGGGGTGCCAGCCGAAACATGGTATCACTTTTTGCTCGGGGCTGTATTTGTCGTCAGCCTTTCTTGTTTGGAGATTCTGGCGGTGGTGGGAAGGTGTGTGAGGGTCGAGGTGTACCTTGATTGCTTGTACCTACCTCCAATCTTGCTCTGACTTTGTCTGGACACCTAGCTTGTCGGCCGTCTCGGCTACTAATTGCTGGTCCTGGGCGCGTGTGGCCATGATGGTGAGGATTTTGGCATGCATGTCCGGGATTGACGAGATGTTGGCGATTGTGTCTGTCGGGTGACAGTGAGCATCAAAGATACCCAAGTCCCATGGAAATGATTCTTTTTGTTTGTCTTCCATCTTGATGTCTTTCTAGTTATGTATACGTTGGGTGGCATGCAGGTCAAGAGTGTTTGTCGCTTTTTCGAATTGTCGCTTTCCCCATGATGACGTTTGAGAGACGTCGAAGTAAAGTCGAAGAGCCGCATCGTCGCAAAGCCCTACCTCTACACGTGAGCAGTTGCACAACCTATTCTTCACGTCTTGAGCATCTGAAGAAATGCAGATACAGGCAGATCCACGACGAGTGGATAGTCAGGTCATATCAGGTCATGTCCACCTCTGTTGAGACGAGATAAAAGAGTTTGCCCTCATTCATTCGGCAGATGCGGCCGAAGCTGTAGGACCTTGGGGCAAGTCTCAAGGGGTAAAATACGATTCACGGCGGCCAAGGCGCGGCGGAGATTGCTTCTGGCAAATCGGAGGCCTCGCATCCGAAAGGGTTCAACGCGAAAATGGTTCGATTTTGTTGTGGTTGATGCGTACAATTAAACGCTTCCTATCGCAACTTTCGCCATTGTAATCGTCTTTGATTTGCATTGCGGGAGGCGTGTCTTTCATTCCTTCTCTTCGACTTCTCGCCCCTCTTCCTGCGAGTTTCGTCTTTCGTTCTTTCTTCTATTCCCTTTTCTTCTCCTCCCCATCTCTTCTCGGGACTGGGACACAGCGGCGGACACTTTTTCTCAATGTCTGTCATGAACGCGAGCTATGCCTCGCCCGTCGCAGATGCGGCTTTCGCAAGGATCAATGCGATTGCACCCGAGGGTTTCGTGCAGCGCCTGCTTGCTGGAGTAAACACATGGACTATCGTCTTTACTCTGCTCATTGGCGCTGTTCTCTACGACCAGGGTGGGTAGAAAATACCAGATATCTGCGAAAACAGCCGACTAATCTAATCGCAGCATCATACCTCTACCACAAGGGCTCAATCGTGGGCCCCATGTTCAAAATCCCCTTCATCGGCCCCTTCCTCGAGTCGGTCAACCCTAGATTCGAAAAGTACAACGCAAAATGGCAGAGCGGTCCCCTGAGCTGTGTTTCCGTCTTCCACAAGTTTGTCGTTATCGCCTCGACTCGCGACATGGCCCGCAAAGTCTTCAACTCTCCCACCTACGTCAAGCCCTGCGTCGTTGATATCGCCTACAAACTCCTTCGTCCCACCAACTGGGTCTTCCTCGATGGCAAGGCTCACGTCGACTACCGCAAGGGTCTCAACGGTCTCTTCACTCGTCAGGCTCTCGAGCTCTATTTGCCCGGTCAAGAGGAAGTCTACGACGCGTACTTTGCCCGCTTCCTCAAGGTCTCCAAGGATGCTGGCAACAAGCCCGTCACATTCATGTCCGAGTTCAGAGAGCTTCTGTGCGCCGTATCCTGCAGAACCTTTGTCGGTCACTACATCAGCGACGAGGCCATCAAGAAGATCGCAGACGATTACTACATGATCACCGCTGCTCTAGAGCTTGTCAACTTCCCCATCATTCTCCCCTTCACAAAGACTTGGTACGGCAAGAAGGCTGCCGACATGGTTCTCGACGAATTCGCAAAGTGTGCCGCAAAAGCAAAGGTCCGCATGAACGCTGGTGGTGAAATTCGCAGCATTCTCGATGCCTGGATTAAGCAGATGATCGATTCCGAGGCCTACCGTACCAAGCTGGCCAGCGGCGTCAAGATGGACGACTCGGAGAAGCCCGCCATGCTCATCCGCACTTTCACCGACTACGAAATCGCTCAGACCTTGTTCACTTTCCTTTTCGCTTCTCAGGATGCCACCAGCAGTGCCGCCACTTGGCTCTTCCAGATTGTTGCCGACCGTCCCGATGTCATGGAGAAGCTGCGCGAGGAGAACATGCGTGTCCGCAAAGGTGACAAGAACGCTCGTCTGACCATGGACATGCTCGAGTCAATGCCCTACACCAGAGCAGTCGTCAAGGAGCAGCTCCGCTACCGTCCTCCCGTACTCATGGTTCCTTACCTCGTCAAGAAGGATTTCCCCGTCACCGAAACCTACACAGCCAAGAAGGGATCCATGATCATCCCCACGACATATCCTGCTCTTCACGATCCTGTCGCATACCCGGAGCCCGAGACTTTTGATCCTGAGAGATGGATCAGCGGTGATGCCGAGAAGCACCCCAAGAACTGGCTCGTGTTTGGCACAGGACCCCACTACTGTCTCGGACAGACATATGCCACGCTCAACCTGATGGCCATGATTGGCAAGGCATGTGTTGAGATGGACTGGAAGCACGAAATTACGCCCGAATCAGAGGAGATCAAGATTTTCGCCACGATTTTCCCCAAGGTGCGTATTCCTTGATTGTCTCTGATTGAAAAAGACCTTACTGACAAAACACTCGCAGGATGACTGTCTTCTTACATTCAACAAGAGAGATTAGAGGAGAATAGATTTCTGTGCTTTGAGAAGGAAAAATTACATGCGAAAAGAAAAGCAATTGTGATTATAAGTACAGGAAGACAGGCCCTCAATTGTTCAAATGATAGACTAAATTATTTTAATGTTTTTGAAACCAATTACCTTGACCTCTGTACTCTGAACAAGAGTCTGTTTCTTGTGACTTTGTGCTTGGTGTGACAAGCTGCGCGGAAGAGCGAAAGATGGCGATGTTGGACCTCGGTTTGCGGAGAACAAGACCGATGATGCAACCTTTAATTCCTTCCACAGCACTTTCATCTCTCCGTCCAGACACACACACACAACACACAACACACAAACACACACCATGTCGCTAAAGAGAGTCAGCGCCTTTGCCGCAAGAGCAGCAATCGCATCATCACGACCCGCCAGGTTCCAAGCTTCAGGCCTGCTGCAATCAACACCAAAGCTCTCAACCACCGCCCAGCGACCAGCAACATGTCTCGTACATCAACGCTTCCACTCCACCGAAGGCAAACCCGACACCAAAGTCTGGAACTTTGACACCATCAAACAACTAACCGAATCACCCGACCCTTCTCGCGTCCTAATCGGTACCTTGTCCCTCTACCTTCTGCCCTCTTCCACACCCTGTCTAACCTTACTTTCCCTCACCCCAGACGTCCGCGAACCCAGCGAATACGCCGCCGGTTACATCCCCACCGCCATCAACATACCCGTAGGCTCGGCGCCGGACGCCCTCTTCATGCCCGCCCACGAATTCGAGGATAAATTTGGCTTTGAAAAGCCCACGGCAGATCAGGAATTGGTGTTTTATTGCAAGGCTGGGGTGAGGAGTTCTGCGGCGGCGGGGTTGGCGAGGCAGGTTGGGTATAAGCGGGTTGGTGAGTATAGGGGTAGTTGGTTGGAGTGGAGTAAGAATGGAGGCAAGGCCGAGTTTGATTGAGGTGGGTGAGGGAGGGGAAGAGGGGGAAGGCGGGCTATACTGCGACTTTGAGGCTGGAGTTTGCACGGTCGAGATGGCTTTGTTGGCCTAGAGTGAAGGCTTGCGCGATGCGATAAATCTCATACTTTAGCCGACACTACTGCTGAGGCTTCATCTAGATCTCCAACTGTGGAACAGGAGCTTACCACGTGTTCCATGTATTTGTATGATCATAAAGACTTTCAAAAAAGACATACCGACAGCATCACAACTGCTAGCATGGTCTGTGCTTCTCGAATCTCGAATCTCGAATCTCGAACTTGCAGTGACCTTCCATTGCTTCCCCAAACACCTTGGCAACACATGGTGCCATCTCATCAACATCTCGCGACATTCTCATCTCCCAGTTCGTACAACTACAAGTCTACAACTCATCAACACTTGACTCGACCACTCTCAAAAAGATTCAACGAGAACGATTCTTCTTTCTGCACCATCGATTGGGATCCATCAAAACTTGCAAATCCGCCCAAAAGATCACCACAATCGTTCCCCAATCCCTCACAACCATCAATCTCTGTACCTTGATAATTTCCAAGCAAACCATGTCCTCAGCCACAAACCTCAACATCAGCACCCTCCCCCGCATCTCCCGCGAATCCCTCGCTTCCCTTATCAAAACAAAGTCCCCCACCACAGCCATCATCGACGTCCGAGACTCTGACTATATCGGCGGCCACATTGCCGGCGGCACCAATATCCCTTCCAACACCCATGACTACAGGATGCCGGAATTGGTGCGGACGTTGAGGGATAAGGAGACTGTGGTTTTTCATTGCGCGTTGAGTCAGCAGAGGGGGCCGAAGGCTGCGTTGAGGTATTTGAGGGAGAGGGAGAGGATGGGAGGAAAGGGAGAGGGTGCAGAAGTTGTGGGAGGTAAGGAGGGGGAGGAGGGGGTTAGGGTTAAGGGGCAGACTGTTTATGTGCTTGAGGGTGGGTTTGTCAAGTGGCAGGAACTGTGAGTATTTCTTTTCGTTTCCTGGTTTCTTCCATCTCTGGCTTTAAGGAGTTGCAGGTGTTTGATGGTTAAGGAATAGATTTATGCTGACTTCGATAACAGATATGGAGAAGACAAGGAACTGACGGAAGACTACCAAAAGGATATCTGGGAATTTGGATACTAAAACGACGTCCTCATCCTTTCAAGAATCCTCGCGGAGGGTTCTTCAGTGTAGCAGGATAGCATTCTAATAGTCTGATCGTTTCGGCATCCTGCATTGTTGCCTAATCCCACAATTCGTCACGTAGCGTGTCTTGAGATTTTAGGCCGGCAATCACGAGTCGAACCTCACCTCATGCCTATCTCCCACCCCATCCCCCTCTTTTGCTCGAAAGCATACCACAAACTCGATCTTCATTACAACAGTTTTCCAATTCTCTTTCTACACTTTGACCTCGTGTCATGTCGACAATAGACTATTACCCAATTTTCTGCACAATCCCCCAACTCCCTGTGGAAGTAAGATCACCTCCAGACTCAGTACCTCGTAGCATCGCTACCCCAAAAACACACTGACTCAACATGTTCCAGCTCAACAATGCATTAGCAACACTCATCAAAGATATCGATGACGAGCCCCAAAACTGCCTTGTGTTATGCCTGTCCCCAGAACAACGTACCTTCCGCCGCGGCATCGCACCAACCGCAGAACCATTAAACAGCTACTTCATCGACTGGCATATCGCCGACCTTGACGACTTTTGCAACCAAACAATGCAATACCTGCCGTTCACCTCACGCGACGATCAAATCGACTATACAACTTTTTTGATCGTTGATGCGAGAACTGTTGTTGATGGCACTCTACGGGTCGTAACGCAAGGACTGGAAACTATCAATGGAAAGGTGCGGTGTGAGAGGAATTGGTGTCCTTGGGACAACAAGCAAGTGTTGGAGACTGTGAGATGTGGGATCAGAGATTTGGGCGTTTTGTTGCCGGATATTGGGGAGCATGGGTTGCAGAAGGTCGCTTTGGGTTTGGGGGATGATGATGTGTGGGAATTTTGATGCTAGTGGGATCGAGATTGAGATGGCAAGACCTGCTACACGGATTTCATACTCGATTGTTGTAGAAGCAAGCGCCATTAGTCCATTAGTATATAAAGCTCTCTAGTTAGCACGAGGCTCTCCCTCTTCCTAACCTTGGATATTTTCTCTCGTATAATGTCGTCTCGAGAATAACCTAGACCGTGTCGACTTCCGGTGGATACTCCTTCTCTACTAAAATACTTATGCAGTTCGACAAATACACGCGATACAGACTTTAGGACATGAGAAAGATAAAGTCGTGTGGTTGGAAGTGGAAGGACACAACTTCATGTTTGATGCATTGGAAGAGGGCCGGCCCTGCCAAGAGCCGGATCTCGCTTCGTGTGATGCTCTTTGCGAAATTCTTGGGACGATCTGGAACGTCACTTCCAACCAAGGATGGACATACAACACGACAATTGTGTTAGCAACTGCATACATCAAGCCGGCTCAACAGGCTCGGCGGTTTTTTGAATTCCAGCCAGATATGCTAATGCTCAAGTCTGGAAGAACAAGTTAAGTTTCGGTCTAGGAAGTGGCAGCCACGCTCTTGAATCAGAAACCAGAACTTCCACTGGAACGCCTGCCTTCGAGACGGTCAGAGTGCGAGATGCAGCCAATGCATATCTTATTGATGGAGAATCAGAGCTGCGGATCAAGATCGTGCATACTGATCTAGATGGTCAAAAGTGGCACCGCCCCTCAGTATCTCAAGACACAAAGCGTCGCAATATGCCAACAACATCCAGACCCCCAATAGACAACACTCATAAGAGCATGCTATAACTACGCGAGAACATGGACATCTCACATAACCACTAGTTGGCTGCTGCCAATCAGCCCTGTTGACAACCGAACCACATCCATAAATGGCTTACGCTGCAACCCAACTCCCCCGAACTCGACCGCGACCTCCAAATTAGCAGTGTATCACCAAAGGGCTGCAGGGGTGATCCACCCGTAACACGCGCTGCCACTGCGTGGTTCGTCAATTTGGACAAACGCCTACTGTCACACCAGTCCGCTGCTACAGCGATATGCCTTTCAGGTGTAGCCGGAAAAAAACAACATCCATCGAGGGAAGATACCTCCGCCAATCATGTGGGCGTGGTACTCGCTAATGGTGCAGACTGGTCGTGAGTGATGGTAGAAGCGACGTTGAGTCCATCACCATATCAAGAGTGCATCATCAGACAAGCGTATTGCATTTGCAATAGCATTCTCTTCGGTTCAAGGCGTCTATCGAGATGACTGCACACGGGAGAATGTTGCGGTCACCTTGAGATGCCCGCTGGTTGATAATGTACTCTTTGCACAAAGCATTATCATCCATGGACTCACGTCTGCCTGCCTCGCCTTGACGTGTGATATCACACGCGAGCTCACTATAGCGAGCGGTGACCATGATAGCAGGATATGTCCATTGCTCCAGCTACAACGATGTACAAGGCATGATCTCACCGCATCGAACTAGACAACAAAAACCAACGCCAGCTATTTGTGGAATAGGGAAAGTTGCTGATCAACAAAGCTCTAGACCTTTGCGAGTCTTCTCGAAATGGAGAACTGAGCCGAGCAGCATTCACATGAGCCTCTCGGTTGTGGAAACTGCGATGTTCTCAGTGCAACTCAGCTCGAGCGGCGAATCCGAAGAAGGAAAGATTTCTTCGCAAAGCTTGGGCATATACTGACCGTCAATTCTGGCTCGGTCTCTTGATTGACAGCTGTGAACGCCATGGCTTGACTGAATTCGTGAATCAAGAGCTGAGATACTCCCCCAGATTGTGTCTACTCTAGACTGCGGCTTCGTTGTTTCAGCACCTCGCGTGGAGGTTCTCTACTACGAGATGACTTCGGTCCGTCTTCTTCAGTCCCCTCGCCACGTGGACCTGGATAGATGAAACTCCGGCGGGTGTTCTGCCGTTTACTCGTCTAAGAATTACTCATGTCGAGCCGGTATGACCATGTTGAGCAACTTGGATGTCTATATATTCCACAAACTCAGCCTAAAAGCTGATGAATCATACCATAGTAAGCTCAATTTGAGGGTAAGCCACACGTTATAGGACATCACACAGCCACGCTCATGTATAAACGGCATGTCACTAGTTCTCGAACGCGAGCCTCGCGTTTCGAACATATGGAGATCCTCTACTTGGACGGGAAGGTACCATGCGCTAGGTTCGCCTCGATGCAGAGTCTGGGTTTCATCACGACTTTAGCCAGACGACTCTCGGACCTTTGCAGGCCAATTGACGGTTGTGCTAACTCGATTAAGGTGACATTTAAGAATCATGTCGACATCAAAGCTACCTCTTTACCCCACACTCTAGATGCACTCCAGGTTTCGTTCGGCTATACAGGAACTAAACACTCAGGACCGTCCGAGCCCACCACTCAGCCTGAAACCTGCAAAAGAACCCAATGATCGACAGTAAAGATGGGCAATCCATACTCGCCCGTACTCATGCGAAGCTTTGGAAAGATATAAAATATAGACTCCACCTGCATTGCTGAACAATTCCTCATCCGCCATCCACCAACTCTTCCATTCACTCACTACCTTTCCAACAACCCCTTCAACATGAAGTTCTCCATTGCTCAGGCCGGCCTGGTGTCGGCCACCATGCTTCTCGGCTCCGTCTCTGCTCAGACCTGTGACCTTCCTTCCAACCTCCAGTGGTCTTCCACCGGTGCTCTCGCCCAGCCCAAGAACGGCTGGGTCGCCATTAAGGATCTGACCACCACCTACTACAACGGCCAGCACATTGTCTACGCCTCTTACCACGACAACTCCAACTACGGTGGTATGAACTTTGGTCTCTTCGGTGACTGGTCCCAAATGGGCAACGTCGCCCAGAACAAGCTGCCCCAGTCTGCTGTTGCTCCCACTCTCTTCCACTTTGCTCCCAAGAACGTCTGGATCCTCGCTCACCAGTGGGGACCCACCACTTTCTCGTACCGCACTTCGCAGGACCCTAGCAATGCCAACAGCTGGTCTGCTGCCCAGCCTCTGTTCACCGGCACCATTTCCGGTTCCGGCACCGGGCCCATCGACCAGACCGTCATCGGTGACAGCAAGAACATGTACCTCTTCTTCGCCGGCGACAACGGCAAAATCTACCGGGCCAGCATGCCCATCGGCAACTTCCCGGGCAGCTTCGGCTCGGCATCCACCGTCGTCATGAGCGACACGACCAACAACCTCTTCGAAGCCGTCCAGGTCTACACCCTCAAGGGCCAGAACAAGTACCTCATGATAGTCGAGGCCCAGGGCGCCAACGGCCGCTACTTCCGCTCCTTCACCGCCACCTCCCTCGGCGGCACCTGGACCCCGCAGGCCGCGTCCGAGAGCAACCCCTTCGCCGGCAAGGCAAACTCGGGTGCCGGCTGGACTAACGACATCTCCCACGGTGACCTGGTGCGCACAAACGCTGACCAGACCTTCACCGTCGACCCTTGCAACCTGCAGTTCCTGTACCAGGGTCGCGACCCCAAGTCCACTGCTACTTACGACAAGCTTCCTTACCGCCCTGGTCTTCTTACCCTCAAGAACCCCGTCCGCAAGTAGATTTGTCTTACGATGGTGGATTACTAGCGCCTTTTTTATTGTCGAGGAGATTTTAGTTTGGAGGAAGGAGGGATTTGTTGAGTGTGTGAGAGATCTTTGGCGGATCGGACCGTTTTATTGCTTTTTTTTCTGGGTTTCCATCTTTTCGTCAAAGTAGCAGTAGCAGTGGTCTTCGAACTGGTTTCGAGGGTGTTTTTGATACGAAGAAAACTTTTCCCCAGAACAAACATTCTCCTCTTGGGTTGTCTTATGTTGTGATCGTGTATGAATCCGCTGCCCTTCTAGCTCTCTCCTTCCCAGGTCTCCTTCCTCTCTTCTCTTGCTCGATGAGGAGTGGGTTTGAAATGGGGCACCAAGAAGACGAAGATCAGCAATCCCTTTCACGGAGCAATACACCCCTGGATCGAGCAAAACATCTTTCTACGACTGCTTTGACCTACCAAGAAGGAATTGGGCTAATGGCTCAAGAGTCAAGAGAATGGACGACAAAAGAAGAGAGAAGAGGAAAAAGCAGGTCAAGAACAAGAAGAAGGCCAAGCACCAATGTCGTGGGAGAGGCCTTCCCGCTTCATCTCTCCCACGATGACGCAGGGCATCGCACAAGCTGTAGAAATGCATAGGTATCTTTAGAGATTCATGGGATTCCAAAGAGAATCAAGAGTTAATAGGAACGACAAGGTCGTCACTCCATCATTGTCAAATATTAACCCTCGGAGTCCTCGAGCTCCAGGAAGTCAGACATGAAACCTGGCCCGACCCGCCAGGCTAGTGCTGTCTGCTATAAACATCAGTCAGAGGAATTTTCCCCGAGTATGTGTCAATCAACCGCCCTCACCTGTACTTTAGCTTGCATAGGATTTGGCTTCGATTGCAGTGTCTCGGACACTGGTTTTGCGATCTGAGGCTTGACTCTCGCTAGATGATAGCCAAGCGAAGAACGAATGGAGGACCAATCCAAGTCCAAATATAGACATGAGTTGGACCAGGATAATGACAATCGAGGCAAAGAAAGGATAAGTCTCTAGGGAGTGTATCGCAACTTCAAAGAGGCTTTCGATATATAGACGGCAGCGAGTGCTGATGTCGAGATTCATCTTTGCTTTGGTGAGTTGAGGAATATTCTGGATGCGTACAGGTAGAAATACCAGCAAGTTGTGTTTGCTTTGAACGATTTCAGAGCCACTCGAACGCTTTGAATTTGCATACAATACAACCCTCAAAGGTGCGTCGTGGCCTTGAACAAGCTTTCGCACCAAGCTCATGGTGGACGAGATAAGCATTAACGGTTTATATAGTTTCGCTCAGGATCCACTGCGCAGCTGATTCCGGTATGGCACTGTTCAATCGCCTCACTAACGTATACCACGCGATAACATATGCTTCTAGAACCCCTCCTGTGCGTGTGTTATTGGCTGTATGGTAGATATCGATCACACCGGGCGTGTGCCAATACGAGTAGGATTTTATGAACGTTTAGACGATACGTGCGTATGCTCAAGGAGAAGCTGTTATAACAGCATTAGCATGTTAGAAAGAGTAACAGGCTATGTCATGTTTAGAGCATCAAAGTATCGCGATAACGTTGTGATTGAGAAGGGGCAAGGTGTTTTTGAACAGAAAGAAAGGGCAGGGTCGACCGGCTGACAAACTGGATGACGGAGCCAATTCCGGGCAGAGAATCGATGACGCGCTTGCCAACCGCGTCTTCTGGCACGCTTCGCCATGCTGAAGCCTGAGATACCGAGTAGAACAAACATCGAACCTCGAGAGATCCGGAAAGAAGGGAGACACACTTCTCACACACTCCAATAATGCGTCTTGCCACCGCCCTCCCTCTTCTTCCCCTCGCAGCCGCCCTACCGACCGCCCAGCTGTCTGCCAAACCTCTCCCACTCATCATCTGGCATGGCCTGGGCGACCGCTACGATGCCGACGGAATCGCAGACGTCGCCGCTCTAGCAAAAGAAATCCACCCGGGCACCGTCGTCTACCCCGTGCGCCTCGCCGATGACGGCTCCGCCGACTCCCGCGCCACCTTCTTTGGCAACCTAACCACTCAACTCTCCTCCGTATGCGACACCCTGAGCTCAAACTCCTCCTTTTCCTCGAACAATACCCGAATCGATGCCCTAGGCTTCTCTCAAGGTGGCCAATTCCTCCGTGGCCTGATCGAAACATGTCCAGGCATAAGCGTGAGGAGTCTGGTAACCTTTGGCTCGCAACACAACGGCATCTCAAAGTTCCAAAACTGCGGTACCTGGGACCTCGTGTGCAAGGGAGCCATGGCTGCCATCAAAGGCAATGCCTTTGGCGAATGGGTCCAAGGCAACATTGTACCTGCACAGTATTACAAGGAGACCAACCAGACTACTGGAGAACCCACAAAGAACTATCTGGAAAACAGCAATTTCATCGCTGACATCAACAATGAGAGACACAACAAGAGTGCAGAGTACAAACAGCGTTTGGCAACTCTGGACAAGTTTGCCATGTACGTCTTTGAGGAAGACAAGACGGTTCTTCCAAAGGAGAGCGGCTGGTTTGCCGAAGTCAACGTGACGAGCTTGGAGGTTACTGGCCTCAGAGACAGACAGATCTACAAAGAAGATTGGATCGGCTTGAAGCACCTGGACAGAAAAGGGGCTTTGGAATTCAGAAATGCCAGTGGTGGACACATGGATTTGAATGAGAAAGTGTTGACCGAGGCCTTTGTGGACTTCTTTGGTCCTGAGAAGAAGCCTTGGAAAACACAGGAGCAACAGGTGATGTTTGAAGAACTGTAGATAAGTAATACGATCGGTCAACTGCTACTAATTTCAGGTACGCCTTGCTAGACCGCTCCAGCCCTTTATGATTCCTTTCCTTGGAGTGGGGAGAACGAGTGAAAAGTTTGTTTCCTCGACTGTTGTGCTGCAATTCTGTTCTATTCTCTCAATTCCTCTTCCTGCTCGCTATCATACCCCTCTTTCTGCAGCTGCTTTTGCTGGAATATACCAGCTTCATTGCCTCCAGCATCAAACGTCTGGAACACTCCACCTTTCATTGACCCTGCATTCCATCCTTTCGAACGAAGTCCAGAAAACATCCCTTTCCAACTAATCATAGCATAAGTACAGCTAGGATCGCCATTTCTTGCTCTTCAGTTCACCCATTAAGATTCAGAAGCTCCATTCGAGCTGCTCGGGCTCGTTCTTCCAGATGCTATATAATCGCCCATCCCCCTCGTCCTCTTAACCATATCTACGAGATTTGCTCTATGTTGCTACTACCAACGCCAAGTGTCCAGCGACGGACTTGCACGTTCCAAGTCTTCTCGCCTCCATTACATGTCTCTCGTGTCACCTCCTTCGACAAACACCTACTCAACATGCATCTCGACTCTGCATCAAGCAGCCACATTGGAGTGTCCTGCGATTGCTGCCAGTACAGAACAGCACCATCTCAAGAAATATATCTGGGCCTACAACAGAAACATCCAACATCGCCCAAAGACCTCCGCACAACATCTCATGCTTTTTCAAGATCCACTCAGTAGTGAAGTGGCTACTACACCTGGGTACCTTGCGAAGGATCAAAAAGGGCACGCAGTCAACATGTCCGTTGATCTCCTGAAGGATGTGGAGGCTTTCGACCTGCCCGTGCGAACAACCCTGGTGGCTACATTGGCCAGTTCGCCGATGAATGCGAGGCCATTGCGTAAGCATACCCTGAGTGCCAGTTGAGCATATTCTGACTTACACAGGGCAACCGACTCTGCCTTCCGTGAGCGCTTCGGCCGAGTCTTCCACCGCCGCGGATGATATCTAGCATTTGTACCAAAGCGGGTTATATACTCGACGCGAGGACTTCTCCTTCCAACGCATGACACACGTCTTCCCAACATGGCATCATCTACTTTATCAGAGCCTTACCGGAAGGAGCAAGCCTATGCCGAACCTAACACGCCCTAGCACACGATCAAGGTCACATTCTTAACCCAGAACTCCACGTTATTGAAAGAGTGCTTTATACATGACATCACATCGTGGGCTCATAGACACGACGATGAGAGCGTGGGGGTAATAACTTCCATCATCTGTGTGGTGCGACATTTGTGGCTGCATGTACTGGATGGACCACTTTGCGTCTTCAAATACGAATCTTATCGCTTCACCAGCATTTCACCCATGGACAAAAGTGGATGCCAACTGCCTCTTGTTCCAGTTGCCGGACCCTTATACATTTTTGCACTTGCCCCAACCTACAACCAGATCTTCGAAAGCATCCACGAGCAGTGTTGGAACCGCAGTCCATTCTGGAGCCCTTACGTTGCAATCAAGTCCAACCGTCCTGTCAACCCAGACTCCCACCATGCATAGAATTCTCACCCAAGGCCGCCCAGGCCGAGTGTTGCGGTCTGTACGCTTGCCACATCGATGTATTACAATCGTTGGCTAGGGATGCAATGATTGCTCCTGGAACAGCTGTCCAAGGACCTCCCCGTGCAGCATTTGGTTTGCCATCTCTGGTCAAGCGTTGCTCTTATAAGACTCTCTTCGGGGCTACGATCGAGCCAGAAAAATGTACAAGCCGATATATAAATCCTTCGGCGAGGGCGATACAGAAAGAGCCTCAGAGTTGGCACACCAAATGCTGCTTGGCGGCACTTCCATGTTCCGCGCCACTGCTCGTCTCCTAAGTTTGTGGGTGAGACAATAACGGCCAGATTCGTTTTGCCTACTCTAACCTCCTCCTCATTGGCTCGGAGATATCGTCAGAGACGCGGTTCACGACACCAAATCCATCTTTCCTGTTTGCGGCCGCGATTTCTTGCTCTGGGACCCGGAGAAGACAGAGACCTGACACGAGCATTTGGTGGTCGTCCGCTTGAGGCTCCTATCTGCCCAAGTTCAATGCCTGTTCGCGAACGACGACGCCTGTTTCAGCAAAACGTTGCACATTCTCGGGAAAAAGATTCCCTCGATGACTAAAAACACTACCTGGAACATGGCTTTATTGGAGAGGCATTCTTCGAGGCCGACAAAGAGATTCTCGGACCCTCGCAACGTCACCTATAACCACCTAAGGAGCTTTTGGATTGCAGCTGCACAGATGCGAAAGTTCGAAGAGATCAGCTTCCAGTCGCAGAAACAACCATTGCCGTCTATTGAGGAAGAAGGAGAAGAAGAAGGCGAGATCATCGAAGTAACCTCTACCGAGTACGTGCATCGACTTTGGTACCACCTGTACAAAAGCACTGTTCCCTTATACTCTTGTACGCATGGACTTAAAAATCACCATGCTCTCTCTCGGAGTCAAGTGTGGTATCAACGACCTCGTCCCTGAGGTGTTCGACGCAGCATTTGAGCACACCCAGGCTGCCACAGCCATGATCTGGCAGAGTCTTGTTTAACAATCCGTATCTTCTGGGGTCATTGGCACACACATACTATAACAGCGATGTGCCAATGCTTGGCCTATTTCACTTTTGGTACTAAAAGGTTCTATATATAGTTCGGTCGCTATTCTAGTGCCATTACGCTTCTAGTTGCCTCCCGTGGCACTAAGAAACTAGTTAGCGGGTAGGGTTAGGGGCTCTTGGAACGACCTTACTACTTCTTAGAGACCTTCCACGGACCTGATCGGATTCGAGGTGACATTACCGAGTCATCCGCTCGTACCACACGCTGGTAACGAGAAGAATTAAGGCTCGTATAGATATCCCTAGGAGCCCAACACTCGATCAGTCGCCGTGGGAATGAGCGAAGTATATCTATATAGCCAAGACAACTTCAGTCAAGTTGTTTCGAGGAATTGCCCTCGCTGAATCTTCAGCACACTCTCTACATCCAACACCACCATGAAGTGGTCTCACACGCCTTCGTCGACTCCTGGCACTCGTGGCACCTCTCCCAGCTATGGGCTAGTTACCACAATAACATGCTTCGACCCTATGGAGGTCGAATCTACCACTATGCCGCAGATCACAAAACACACGCTTGGTGAAGTGTACCAGAGCATTGGGGAGATTGCCAGGGAGCAGGCCAATGTGCTCACAACCACAATAGGAAGTATAGAGTGCGCTTTCGGTCTGACTTTGTGCCCGTGACCCCAGAGTGTCGCATCCAGGCCTCTGCACTGGTCACGGAGATGGCCGTAAAAAGCCTCTTCTTCCAGTGGAAGCGTAACTCCTACACCTTCGACTTTATGGCGTCCGCCAGTAACAGCGGCTCTCCCACCACCATTTTCTTTGCGGATTAATCTGGACTTCCGAGAACAGCTCTCAGCTCAGACCCGCTGTGTAGAGCATCCATCATCAACCTGAGCTTACACATCACCAACCCTAAGAGGTGATAAAGCTCAAGGGGCATATCTCATCCGGCCTGATGAGAGATTTCGAGTTTTGCAACAGGTTTATCTATAACGTTGATATCAGCCCATTATAGAGCGGCTAAAGCTTCGTTGATGACGCTGGCCTAAATGAAGACGAGGAGGGATGGCCCAAGGGATGGACACACGTACAGCAGTCTTTTCTTGGACCCTTCGAGCTCGAGCTACTGCCGCGTTGGTGATATCTACCCCCCATCTCATGTCTTATTGCAGCCACAGATCTGGACCTGCCTGACCTTGAGGAAGAGAGTGGTCGGGATCAGCAGAAATCTACACACACGTGCTTAAGTCATTTGCACCTGCTAAGCATGCCGACAACAACATCACAACAACACTGTGCTGGAGGAGGAGAAGTTTGCTTGAGCCTCCTGATCTTTGGGCTGTTGCGAGAGAAATGCTCTCTGACTACCAATCGACAGGTGATGGGGACCGAGTTCCTGTTGCAAGCGTCACGCGCGATCATTTCGGCCTCAACATACAGGGAGCTTGTGCGGATTGCAGTTTTGTGACAGATTCCATGTTCGTCCGCGAGCACTGAATCAAATTGGTTGCATTCCACGATTTGGAGCCGAATACAAGGTTGATATGTCGCATTGACCAGTATCAACACATATGTGCCTTCCATCTCTCTCCTCGCCCCTGCATATCCCGCAGTCACATACATCAGTCCTCAGGATGCCGCGGATGCGTGTGAAGAGGGGTACTGGCTTGCACCCTGAGCGAATCTGAGTGTATATAACCGCATCTGAGCATGCTTCTCTCCCTGTTGGCACTGGCTTTGCTGGGACTTCTCTTGCTCCCGCCGCCGGCCCCACCCCTGCCACCACCGACGACACCGATGCCGCCGCCCCGCCAGTGCGCAGAGTGACGGTAAGCCCACCAGGGTATAACTCATCCAGCTCCTCTCCCCTCGCCTCGAGGAGGGAATAGGGCTTGTATACTCATCGAATACCTGAGCATCTGAAGATCACCTGCCCCTTCATCCCAACAAACAACTCCATCTATCTATCTCACCTTAGCCTCGCGCGTCGAATTAGCTTTCAAAACGCTTGCGATGTCTCTGCTCACGAACGTTTTCCAGCACTGCCTAGTAAGGCAAAATGGTAGAAGTGAAGCCTCAAGTAACGTTCCTTACCATTCGATCCTGAGGTCAGCTATGTCGTCGCATGACTCAAACTAACTACAAGCCGGTTTAACAAACGACTGTGCCCACCGACCTTCTGGCCGTGGGTTTCTAATCACGGCAAGGCTATACACTTCTCTGGAACCACTGTGAAGCACAGGCTCGACGAGGTGCTCAAAATACACGAACCTCAACTCATCCGCGATATTCGAGATATTAGAGCAGACGTCCGATCACATGATAATCTCCTAGGCGAAGTCTCTTAGAAAGGCGTCTTGATCATGGAGGTCTTGACGAAGGAAAAGCCGCATAGACAATGTAAGTACATACTTTTTCTTTCCAGCGTACTATGTTTTTCGTATTGGGAAAGGGAACGTCAGAAAGAGGAGGACCCGAGAATGGGGGTTTGTAAGAGTAGACGTCGAATGATACTTGGGTCTGGCCCGAAGACCTCATGACTCCCAGTCAGCAACCTACCATTGCTGGCACTACTGGCACTGCTGGTTCGAAATCCGAGAGTGCAACTACACTGGCTAGCGACGGTGCTTTCAAGCCAGACAACGATGTCACGTTTGCTGTCCCAGTCCAAAACACCAAGACCAGGTCGAAGCTGCAGCCTCGGGCTAAGCCAAACAACAAAAGTCTTCAACCTCTAGTGCAGAAGGCAAATCAGAAACACCGGTGACTCTACTCAAAGGCCAGCTCCACTATGCCAAAGCAACCCAAAAGGCAGCCCATGACATGGCCGAAATAAAGGTTTGCCGCGTCTTGTTGAAGCATCATGGACTTGCCCTGAAAACGGAAGAAAGGTTGGAAAAGTGTGTTGGGCACCGCGATAAGATGTCTCAGAGGTCAAAGCATACATCTCTGAGGGACGGTCTGGCTCGTGTGCCCTCTGATCTCTTAGGCGTCTTCGAATGCGGTCTTGGAGCTTGCTCGTGTTGCAAGTGCTGGAAACATTGACAGCACTCTTGTCAAAAGCTCAGACAGACATCACGGTACAGAAATGATCAACAAAGGCATCGGTACTTTGTCTCAAGGTCAGTGATTGACTGCAACACTGAAACAAAGGACAAGGTCTCACACCAGGTCTCACCCTGAACTGTCTCGCTCCTGTTAAAGTCTTTGTCTGGAGGTTGTTCTAGAGGATAGGAGTTGTGTCCCCTGGATTGTCGATCAAGATATATTCCGGAAGGCTTGTTATGTTCTGGCGATGTGAATATCGGAGAATTGGCCGTCAACACGCGCCTGCAACCAACAAACGCGTTCGACAACACAGACTACCCGCATTCAACATCGCATTCGTTTCCTCAGCACAAAGCCACCGACTCGGTCAATCGCAGCACAAGTTTTGGTCAGGTTCTTCGACCTCTACCGCTGCACAATCGACCATCACGACCCAGCCTCTTTGTCACCATCAACGCATCCTCAAACCAGCGATGGACGATCAGCTCCAGCAGTACGAGGCGCATGAATTCAAAGACTTCGTAACTCCAAACCATGAAGCAACAATGCCGGTTCTAGGTAGGAGATGCGCGCTTGATGCGCTCGACCGCACTCTGTCCGTTGGGGTCTACGCGCAGCCCATGAGCGTCGACAACCAATATCCTGCTTACGGACCTCTTGTCGTTGCTCTCAACACGATCTGCGCTGAAAGGAAGATGCCCCCAACTACTGGATTCGAGTTGTACAACTTGCAGTTTATGCCTTGGTTCGAGTCGTTTGCGAAGGAGTTCATCAAGGCAAACCATGCTCAACGTCTTATTAATATCAACAACTTCCTCGGCACCCAGGCTAGCTTGACAGAGGACCACATGTTTCTGATAACTGCCGCGTTCGCCAACTTCTCTGGCTGTGGGGATATCAGACTCGGCATCGTGACTTTGACTAAAGACCAGCCGACCAGGGCTTTCCATTACCCTGACACGAACTATGTCCCGGATCATACTGCTTGGATCGTTGCCGACTTCCGTGCCAACGACACGGTCTTCTATGGTATTGGACACAAGATTGATCAGGAGCAGCGCTCTCTCGTTGGCCAAGAGAAGGGTCGCGAGGAGCTCATCGAGGAAGAGGTTGATGAAGAAGGCACCCCAGTCCCATCAATTACTCCTCGAAAGACGGCCGCGCGTGTTTTATCACAACAAGCTCCTTTACCCACAGGCCTGACGGCAAATGACATCTTGCAACACTACAAAAGCCGCCTCCAGTACAACAACATCTTGAAGGTCGCGCTTCTCTTCAGCAACCAGACGATTGCAGAGAACTGCAGGTCAGATTTGTTGTCCAAGAACGAGCAGTTGCGCCACACTAGCGCGGTCGTGAAGCGCATCAACACAGCCATCAACTGGATCGAGGACCAATTTGAGATTGACGACAACGCCTTCCGTACTGCCTTTGACCGCGAGCGCAGGCTCAACGGCATCCCAATCCGTGGCAAAGACGAGGTCAGCGACGCCATCCTGACTGTCAACTCCTCCAAGATCGATACCGCTATGGCTTGGATCAAGGCAGGTGGCCCACGTTCAACCGACAGCGATGTTTCAGCAGGCTCGGCGCTCCCCCCAGGCACAATCGCCAACCCCGTCTCAACTATCCCCTTCGCCGGTGCCCCTGTTGCTGCGCCCACTCCCTCCCTCACTGCCCCTCCTGGATATGCCCCCGCCTCATTCAATGCTGCTGATGTCCAGGGTCCTGTTGGAGTCCCTCACTACTATCCTAGCTCGTTGACCGGCATCGGCAGCGGCAACAACAGCTATGGCGGCATGATGGGTATGAATGATGGCAGCAAT
This sequence comes from Aureobasidium sp. SLJ-2021a, assembly GCA_019677095.1. Taxonomy (NCBI): domain Eukaryota; kingdom Fungi; phylum Ascomycota; class Dothideomycetes; order Dothideales; family Saccotheciaceae; genus Aureobasidium; species Aureobasidium sp. SLJ-2021a. Next base: position 453,807 of record JAHRBU010000003.1, read on the forward strand.
GGCATAAATGACAGCAGCAGAGATCACAACCAAAAGATGACGGGCATGCTTGACGGCGAGATGGATGTAGATGACGACTTCAAGTGGAATGCTGAAGACCTCGACCTCCAAGACATCTTTGCGAATGACTTCTCTTGGGAGTCCTTTCGCTGAGGGCTTGACGCTGTGATCGGACGAGACAAACACGCTTCTTCCACTCGGTGTTGGAACGTTGCTTCGTTGTTCCTTTCGGTCATTCTCTAATCATTATCACGAGTTTTACTGTCGCCTTCTTCTTTCTTCTATAGCACGATTGATTAGCTTGAAGTTCAGGGAGAGGCAGTTTTTCTTTCCTATACCTCTCTCTGCGCTCATGAAAGAACGATATAATGAATTCTTCTTTGTCTTTCCAATTGTTTTCTCCCACCCTCCGTTAAATTTATGCTTTGCTAACAGGCCAGGAGTTAACTCGTACATCAGATACCTACAGCCTGTCTGAAAGCATCCTCGGCAACAAGCACAAGTAGTGCGCTAGATGTCTAAAGCAAAGTAACTGCTTTGCTCGCTGACGAGAGAAGGCTTGGACAGTTCAGAGCAACAAGAGGAATTCTGACCTCCTTGGCCCTGGCAATCAGTTTACTACGATCTGTGTTGCTGCTTGCAATGATTTAGCCGCCTGCGCGGTGGCTTGTTTCCGTGCTAATTGAGGCCATGAGATTGCTGAGTAGCAGGAAGATATGAAGGAGCACCCGAACGGTCGCGAGGAGGGAGACAAGCACAAGAACGCCAACGGCATGTAAAGAGTCGAGAAGACTTGCGCACGCAAAAAGAGCATAAAACTGTGCCTGCTTGAGCCGCTTGGGAAACCCCTTCTTCCTGCAAACACTTCCTGTAAAGATACAACTTGAAATCTATAGCCACGTCTTCACCACTGACGCTGTCGACAAGAAGACACTCTCACCCGTCTACATCATCGGCGGGCGCAGAAGGCAGCGCTCCCACGACATCACTACTCGCCAAAACCACTTTAAGCTCGAGAACTTCGGTCATTCCCATTTTGCCCTTCTCAAGACCTGCTGCACGTTTCATGCCGAGATCGATGTATAGCCTGAGGCACTCGCAACCTTTTTGTGTTGGAATCACTACCAAGGCTGGCGTCCCTCGGCTTAGAAGGATTTATCTTACTGGCACCAGTTGAGTTCGGAGCTTGATGGACGGGAAAGCCGAGGGACGCTACCATATAGCAGACTTCTACATCTGTGGCATACGGGCAGACGGCCAAGCGCAAAAGTGTGTCTTCAAAGCAATCCAAGCAGTAGCCTCTGCCGTCCAGTGCATCGCCACGAAGTACCAGGTCAATGAACCCTTTGGCCAACAGTAGACCGATGAGGACCTAGCCACCACTGGGGAGGACATATATCTGGTTTTGATCAGGCTGTAGTGGTCGTCGGACTTGCAATGAAAGTGCAACCTCATCTACCGCGACCTTCTGTACCTGATGTTCCCGTGCTGATCTGATGAGTTTTATCTCGACCTTCCCTCTATACTGACTGTAAAGAAGCTCTGCAGAGTTACAACCGATGCGTCTAGTACCTCAAGAGTGCTCTGCTGCTCATACTATCTTTCCAAATTTTTCTGCCCTTGAGCTGTAATCGGCAAGCGATGGAGGTAAAGGAGAAGACAAGAAGGAGGCAAAATCCAGGTACGGGAGATCATTTGTCTGATAGTGTACACAATGATAATGTAAGCTGATTGGAGAGTCCATTTTTGTTCGTCGACCCGGACAATACACCACGTATCGATGCACAGACCAGCCGCATCGCTATAGTCACTTCACACACAATAAGTTCACAATTTGGAGTCACTTATTCTTCCGTGACAAACTCCGCAATCCTTCCTCTCGCATCAACCCTCAACTTCTCTCTCGAGCCCCTCCCATCTGCTTCCAAAAGCTGTATTCCTCCAGCATCAACCCCAGTTCTTCAAAGCTATCGCTCGGTCATCATGAATGACCCCGACACTCGCCAGTCCGACAACGACAGGGTATGCAACGCGTTCAGGGACTTCGTTACCCCCAATGCCGGATCCGTTATCCACGTCACAGGAGACAAGACAACACTTGACGCCCTGGACTTCACCTTGAGTCGCGGCGCCTGTGTCAACCGTGTTGTCAACTTCGACGAAGGCACTGATATCTACGCGCCTATCTTGATCGCCATCAACCATGCTTGCAAAGTCTACGATCCCCAAGGCTATTCCCCTATCACTCGTGGCGATCTGGTCAATATCCAGCGTCAGCCATGGTTTGACCTTCTCCTAAGATAATACGCCAAAGCCTACCACCTCTCCGACTATACTCAGTTGACCGATGATACCAAAATGACCGGCGATCGTGTCGTTGTTCTCCTTGAGGCACTTGCCCTTGTGCAGAGAATCCCGAAGGCTCAGCTCGGAGTCGTTGTCGTTCATGTAGGTTGTCTTCCACATGCCTGCTACTACCCACCTTCCACGGTCCATAGCAACGTGACTGTATGGCTCGTTGTGGATACTCGCTCCGGTGCCTCCGAGTTCTACGGCGTTGGCTCCTCCGCGATTCAACAGCAACAACAGGAGGGTCAAGACAGCGAAGATGAGGAGGCAGGCAGCGACGATGACGAGGACCAGCCCCTGGGATTGCCTACCAATACGCCCCGTAAAACTGCCGCCCGCGTCACCGCGCAACAGATCCCTCTTCCCACCAACCTTACCGCCGCAGACATCTTGACTCATTACAAACACCGCTTGCAATACAACAACATGCTGAAGGTTGCTCTGGCATATAGCAACCAGAAGATCGCCGATGAGTGCAGGGCCAGTCAAAAGTTTCAACAGGCCAGTGGTATTGTGAAGCGTATCAATACCAGTCTCGCCTGGATCGAGAGCGAGTTTGAGATCAGTAGCGGTGCCTTTCGTACTGTCTTTGACAGTGAACGCAAGAAAAACGGTATCCCCGTTCGCAGCAAGGATAATGGTGTGAATGACACTGTCATCACCGCAAATGCCAGCAAGATTCACTCAGCTATGACTTGGGTTAAGATTGGAGGTCCTCGCCCCACCACATCTGCCAACACCACCGCCGCCCATGCTATCACAGCCACCTCTTCCAAACCTGCACTAGACCCAATCAATCGCACTTATTCTGGTACTGGCCGCTCCACAACTACTGCCGTTCCTACTTCGTCGACCCCTTCAGGCTATACGCCAACCTCATATAGGCCCTACAACCCTCAGGTCTCTGACGCGGTCCTTCCTGACGCCGATTTCCAGCCAGATGCAGCGGTGAACGGCGAAAGCACGATTATCAACAGTTCGCCTAAGAAGACCAAGTACGATAACTTCCTGGATGATGTTGACAAGCGTTGGCGCTTCCTCTATGAGGATTCCAAAGATCGTTCCACCGCTTGAGCTCCTACGTTGCAGTCGCCTTCCGTTGCACATGCCCCAAGCGGCTTTGTGCCTCTTCACGGTCCCCCTTTTTCTTCCCTTTCCTCCATCTCCTTTGTTACCCACTGCTTCTTTTCTATCGAGAGGCGCAGGATTGCTTTTTTTAGATACCCCTTGCCACTCACAAGTTTAGTGGCCGAATTTCAACATTTTCTTCAACTCAGCTTACGTACCCTGTCTTTATGCTCTGGTTATCCTGCTCTGTCGAACCGAACCGGAGGTGGTCAGGTGAGCAGCCCTGGAAGTACCATTCCACACGGTAATCGTAGCATCAGTCTTTGCAACCGTAACAAGGGGGGTCAGCGGTGGTAGCCAGGAGGCTAAAGCCAAGGAAAGAGACAACGCAGGCGTAAAGTTCTATCGTTATAATGGTATGGTCACGTGTCGATAGAGCTGCTGTTGTAACATCCAGTTGACTAGGTGTGTTCTTTCGACTGGATCAACTAATATCTGGAGAGGTAAAAAAAACTTATGGTGGAGCACGGATTTGACACCTTTATACACTGCTGTTACTAAAGACGAGTCACAAGAATGGGTCAGGAAAATTTCTTCGTCCGCCGTATACCATGCCTTCGATACAGGTAGGGAGTCTAAAGTGACACTATAGACTGCTAGTCTAGACTCACGGTTACAACGGATTGTGCGCTAAACACCAACTTCTATGTTAGCCCTCCATCAACATATCAGGTAGCGTTTGAGTTATCAACTGGCCGACTTTTGGAACGTCTCTGCACAGTTGACCTTATGGTCGTGGTCTACAACACTGCTACATCAAGCTTTTCCGCCAAGCCTTTCCGCCCTAGCAAGCCACACTTCAGCCCTACTCATCCACATCAGCCTCAGCCCCACAACAAAAAAAAAATCTCTTCCACCAGCACCACCACGATACAAAAAGATATCAATTGCAACCACATTGTATAGGAATAGCCGAAGGCGGGGCTCGAACCCGCGACCTTGAGGTTTGGAAGTATCTAAGAAGATAAGAGCCACACGCTCTACCGATTGAGCTACCCCGGCAGGTCTGATGATCGTAGTTCACTGGGTGAACTGGCGTTGTGATTGCAGATTGATGGGAACGAGGGGATTAGGTATGGTATATAACCCCTAGCAAACATCCTGGGACCCAAAATGGAAACAATGCGGCAAGGGTTGGATGGCATCGGAACGACAAAGTTGCTCTGCTGTTACTTCCCTTGTCGTTGTAGTGTCTAGAATTGCGCTTCATCCATAAGTTTGCTCAAGATGACAACAAACCTCAGCGGTCGAATATTATGTCCTGGCAGACATCGTTGTTTTGGCGCTTGGCTTTGAGACCAGAAGTCTGACGCTTGGCTTTCTTCTTCCGATAATTGATAGGCGACATCTGGTTGCCGTTTTTGTCTACAGGAGGACTTCCAGGAGCTGCTGTTCCAATTTGTGGCGAGCTGGGGTAGCTGTAAGGGCATTGGGCGTCAGTATTGGAACATGAGCTAAGCAGTGGTTGGGATTGGAGAACTTACTAGCCGAGTTGGTTGATGACGTACCACGACATACAGAACAGAGTGTAGCTGTCAGCTACAGAAAGGCAAGTCAGTCACGGTCTGATGCGTAGTGCTCGCTATGGCGGTGCCTTACCGTTTCTCTGGGTGTAAAATCCGGCCTTGTTGCCATAGAGATCAGAGAATACGTCAGTAGGGTCGTAATTGGCGAGGAACCTGGCAAGACGCGCTCCGTAGACAGGCAACAAAGCCACTCCTCCATTTCTGGGTATCTGTAGGTTGATGTCCAGGATGTGAGGATTAGGAGAATTTCGGAACGAATTGGCCGCAAGGTCAACGTGAAACAGTTCGTGGAGGAAGGTAGCGGCTTGATTTTCGAAGTTGTCCAGATAATCGTTCCGGGGCATTGGCAAGCTGGAACCATATGACATGGCATCTTCCAACGAGCGCTTTCCAAAGAATGGAGGGCAAAACATGATTTCGGGCTTATCGGCGGTGTGAGCCTGGTTGGCAGTGTATGCAATGGTCGACGGTGGCGCTGGTGGTGCGTTTGGATCGTCGCAGATATCCTCGCGCTCCCGCTGGCTACACTCATTCATTCCCGGTCTTTCCTCGCAGCGCACGTAGATTGTCCACGTAAAAGGATTCAGGATGAATCCTGGTGTGACGGTTGCCACATTCTGTAGAACACTCCGAATTTGCGCCTGTTGTGAGGAATCGATGGAAGCATACTCACCGAACCATTCGGTAGTGACAACGTGCGCGAAGTTCGGAATACTGACATCGTATTGGTCGACTAACTTGTGCGCATCCACGAAGGCCTTGGCGATGGCGTTAGACTGGGGCGTTTTGCAGCCGCTGTTGCTGGTTGTTAGTCGGTGGACTCTAAGAAGCGAGTGAGAGGAGAAGTTCGACGTACTACCACCCGGAGAGTCTAGTGCCAATGAGGTTTCTGTGCTCCACGTTGTCGGGGCCCTCTCCATCAGGCTCATTGTCGGGCTTGGTGTAGTAGAGGCGGCCGTCGTCGGGCGTGTCACCACCGCCGATGACCGGTAGTTTAGGATCAGCTGCTAGTGTCAGTATGTTCTCGTTAGCGGCGCGGCAAGCACACGCACCAATGTCCCCGTCATCTCCGCCAGCTCCGCTGCCCGGGCATTTGTTGAAGAATGTATATGCCTGTACCATTGTCAGGGTCTCTATGCTTTGAACACGAACAGAATTGCCTCTGGCTCAGCTACCTCGTTGGTTGTAGGATACACCTGAATCAAGTCGGCTCTACCTAGTCCCCCTAGGTTCGCAAAGTTCTGTCCCGTCAGCGTGCTTATCGTGGCATCAGGAATCCTCGCAACAAACTTACCATGACCTCGCCGCGATCGATGGGCGAGTAAAGCACGCCGCGTTTGGTCCAAGAAAAAGAGCTGCCGCCGCCTCCACCGTTGGGTCCCGCATAGCCATTGTTCTTCCACACACTGCCGGCGCCCGTGTACTTGTTGAGCCAGACGATATCAGCTCTTCCCGAGTTTTCGACATCGGCAAGTCGGAGGTTGGCGCGATCCCTGATCATGTTAGCGTCTGTTCCTGACATCCCAAGAACAAGTTCCTTGACTCACCAGCCTTCGGTCTTCTTGATCTGACCGACATTCTCCATGCCGCTTTTCTTGTTCAGCCAGCTTGTCAATTTGCCATCTAGCTGGAAACAAACGATGTCGGCTCTTCCATCGCCACTATATCCCGTGTTAGATGACATGAAGCGTAATCCAGACAATGTGCAACGGGTTCTCTCTTACTCCATATCCGCGATACGCATGGATCGGTCGAAGATGCCAACACCCGTAGACTTGCCACAACCGGGAGAGGCGACAACACCTCGGTTGGCGAAGGTCAGAATCTTTGTGCCGGCATTCCACTGATTCTCCCACAGAGTGACCTCGCTCGTTACCTTGTTCTGAACCAGTACGTCGCAGCGGCCGTTGCCAGTCCAGTCGGCCAAATGAATGAGAGTTCGAGAGGCTCCTACGTTGAGCGTAAACGAGTATTTGGGGTCCCAAAATGGAGGATTATGGGTGTTTGCAAAGATTTCGTTCGAGTGGCCGTCGGCATAGATCCAGACATAGTCGTCCGAGCCAGTGCCACGCATATCGCAGTAGAAAGTGCCGTCCGCCTTGAGTTTGGTGCCGCCAGAGCCCTTGTTCTCCCACACCAAGACATCAAAGTAGTCTTTCTCCTCCTTGAGGTAAATGTAGTCAAGTCGGTTCGAACCATAGATTTTGCCAAACTTGATGTTGCCGCGGATGTTCTGCTCCGCCTGCCCCTCGTGGGTGATTCCAACCGATACCCAGTCAGGGACGATGCCGCTTCCACGGCCTCTACGGTTGATCCATGTATCGACATTTCCGTTGTTACCGACCCGAAGAATGTCAGATCGATAGTCCCCGTTGATGTCGCCAAATTGCAGTTCAGCAATGTTATCCAGACCCTTATCAAAAACAACACCCCTAAGGCCATCAATCTCGCTGAAGCCCTGCCAGGAGTGGTTGTCGCCCTGGCCTGCGTTTCTAGAGCACTTGACGACGCCGGTCAAAGTTACCAGGCAAAAGTCGGCTCTTCCATCACCATCGATGTCAGCGATGCGAATATCTCCGTCGGTCGTTGAAGTTGAAGGAACAACTTGTCCAATCGACTCGAACTTGGGAGGGCTTCCACCTCTGTTGAGCGAAACTGAAATCGAACCACTGATTTTGATACAGAAGAAGTCATCGAGACCATCGCCGTTGAAATCTCCAAAGGCATGGTTCGATAGATATGGGCAATCCATCCCAGGGTCGAAGGTGGTCGAGGGGCCAAACTTACCCCCTCCGAGGTTCTGACGGAAGTAGTACGTTTTCTTCTTATCAAAAGAGGTGTACACGCGGATCCAATCATCCAGTGACAAGGCACGATCTGATGCAGGGTCGTTCTTGATGATGTCGGCGAAGTACATGGATTGTGGGATGCCAACAGTGATGGCGTGGGGATCATTTCCCTTTTGTATTCGCGCAGATTCAATAGCACCTCTTTCGAGACGGTCGTGTTTGTAGTTGCCATCGTCATGCCCGCTCCCTTTCTGGGTCTGAACGGGACCACTGGCATTGCCTGCGACCTTCGGACACTTGCTAGAACCACTCTGGCTGTCGTCTTTGATGAGGCCGTCGGTGGCCGGCGGCTGGATCACGTCCTCGAGCTTCTCGATGGCTTCCCACCATGAGGCAGCAAAGAGTCTGTAGCCGTCATCGTTGGGGTGAATGCCATCTCCGTCCAGCTGTGACATTTGGATGACAGAGTCAATGTCCGCGAGGCCCATACGCTTGCCACGATAATCGTTCTTTACGAGGTCTCTGAACTGCCGACTGAGATCTTCTGCGCAGGCACGGGAGTTCTTGCTCTTGACCAGGGTCGAGAGGACGATGGTGACATCGGGCACCTTGTCGTAGATATCGTCGATCAGACTCTTCATGCGAGCTCCAGCATTGGCTGTATCCATATTCTGACCGCAGTCGTTGCTGTCGACATTAGCCGCCACCATGAAAAAGTCCTGTCGTCCAACGACTCACGTTCCAGCGTTGATGAGCACCAAATTGGGCTTCAGTCCATTGACTGATGATTTCTTCCATTCATCGTGGACCTGGTCAATTCTCCAGCCAGGATGACCCTCGTTGTCCTTGGTGTTGTCAGTATTGTACTCCTGAGCTCAAAGGATGGCACCTTACGTTGTCGGACATGTCTCCGTTGGTCTTAGTTCCAACCATGTTGACCTTCCATCCCTTCCAGCGCAGCTGCTGGCGTAGTAGCTTGCGGAATCCATTGTCGTCTGAAGATTGCAGGCCCTGAACAATGGATGCGCCGAGCGGCAAGATGCGTAGGTAGAAGTCCTTGGCTGCGCGAGGCGTGAGACTTGAGACATCTTCAGCTGCATTATTCCCGTCGGTGCCACCAATCAGTGCCGGGTAATTGCTTTGGATGCCTTCGAAGTTGGGGTAGGACGTGTTCCAATCGTCCGCAACGATGACATCTGGAGCAATTCCATCAGCGTATGGAGATGGGCCATCCCAATTCTGGGAAACGGCGTGTTGAACGAGAAACACAAATCCAAGCCCGCAGAGTAACCCCTGCTTTAATGGCAACATTTTGATAATGAAGAGAGAGCTTGACCAGGAGGAGTTGGGCATGCGAGAAGCTGTTCTTATACCTACTCGAAGGAATCCAGGTGTGTGCCTGAATAAGCGCTCTACAGCACTGATTCTAAATCCGTCTCTTTCCATAGTGCATCTCACACGGGACGGTAAGATCCTTTCGAACTGAATCCTGATAGTGATCCACCAAGCCCGAATCCTCGTAGCTCGGCCTGCGAATACTGCATAGCCGAGTGATCTCACCCGTCATCAAGACGCGCATGACCCCGTGTCCCAGAGTCTGAGAGTGCTGTGGTTAGTGGTGGAGAGGATTCAGCCTGCGATGCAGCTGCGCCTCCATCCCCCTTTCTTCCTTTCAATGCTGCGAGTGGATGGAGTGCCATATTGGTTCTAGGCCATGGAGTTAGGGGTGACCCACTGCTTCAACCTCACGGCATTGAGAATAGATTTATGGACCTCTCAAGCTTTATCGTTCCATGAAGGTGGACACGAGTATTAAGGAGGTCTTGATGATATCGAGCTCTTGGCGTAAGCATTCACTAGTCATGTGCCAAGACAGCCTATGGTCTTGGCAACTTCATGCACACCTTCCCGAAGCTCCAAAGGTTCCTAGAGCTAACCTCCTACAAGTAGGTCCAAAAAAACATGAACCATGCCCTTACCAATATTTCATCCTCATATAGCACTGCTCCTCTTTCCTCCGCCTACCGCACTACCAAGGACTTCCTCTCTAATTAAATTAGCCAAGAAGTTCTCGCATACAGAAACCTCGCTTACTATGCGTTCTGCTCTAGAAGCTGCATGGAGGAGTTCGAGGCCGTGATCCTTCAAAATCGCTACAGGCCTTTGCCGAGCTTATCAAGACAAATTTCGAAATCATACGTGAGCGTACGACCGGCGAGAAGCAGCAGCTCAAAAGGAGGGCTTTGGTTGAAGAGCAGGTTTTCTTTGCATGATAGCCTTTACGCTTGATTCTGACTCGACAGTGATCTAGTCTAACACCTTATCATTTATGCTTGAGAAGATTCACGGCAAGGACAGGGCCTTGAGGCAATATGATAGACTACGAATACTAAAGAAAGATGTTAGTAGTCGCCATAACCCTCGAACAAGCCAGCTCGACCAGGCTCACCCTGGCCCGATCGGTAGATGTATGCGACTTCATCGATATCTAAAACGGAGCCCTCTTTACAACATTTCTACTTACAACAAGGTCATGGTTGACAGGAGACCTTACTAAAGATATCAACGTTGCCTAGCTCTAGGAGCCGGCGGCGAAGGAAGGCAACAAGCAAATGCTGTATTCTTGGATAAACTGCTTACTTGAAAACAACGGTGCATCTCCAGCGCTTGGAGATGGAGCACCTCTACAGCTTACACGTCCGCTTGTGTTACTGCATGGGAAACAGAAGCAACACACAAAAGCAACGGCAACGTTGCTTCAAACCCAAGACCTTCCGCAAGCACAAAACCTGGATCAACGCCAGAAGAGCCACCGCCTTTTTCGACAAGAGGCGAGAAGCTTCATATAGCAGGGTCAATGAGCTCGCCTGTCTCAGGACATTTTCGAGCAACTCGGAAGCAGAACAATAGCACTAGTCACTAAGCATGGGACTGTCTATCCGGACTTGTGGCGACACACGTAGACTGCTAGCGACCAGCAACAGACTAATAACGAGACATGGAACTGATACACTATCGTTAGGGAAGCATAGGAGATGGAAGCTATAGAAAGGGGCTTACTGAAACTAGCCAGCCTCGTTCCACTGTTGCTTGCGCTTTGATCAGATCGCGTGATCTGGTCAAGACGACGGTGGTAATTGACGATGAGAGCCCCAGAGAATTGATGGACTATCAAGGGGAATATCAAAGAGCGAATCTACAGGACTAACCCTATCTCATGTCTGACTATCTACGAGTCTGCGGCACCGATTCATTGCTCTACGGAGGTAGTGTACCGTGCAGCTTTGCGTTACAGTATCTAACCGCCCACATACAGTCACCTGTGTCAACGAAGTCGGCATTGACGTACTTGGGAATCTTCGGCATGGCGTCGATGTGTCGCTTTAGTCTATCTTTTGTGTTGTTCAAGTTGTATGAGTTCAACCATGGTGAAATCCAGTCTCGAGGCACGTTAAGAACCGGGGCTTCGGGAAAATGGTTCATGGCCACCACTTCTTTCGGACCAAGCGAGCCGAATGGTCGACTCTCGTCGCGCGTCTTGACCCAAGTCGTCGATTCGATGCTAGGCGCTGAGTATACGTTCTCCGTCATGAAATCCCACTGGGGCATGAGATGTTCCTTCGACCGTGCATCCTTGTGGCTGCTGAAGACAACCAGCCGCGTGTTCGCGGCTACCATGTCGTCAATCGTTGGCCAATGCCAACCTCTCAGGTTTCTACGCCGAGGGTCGAACATGAGTGACTCGACCTGCGCCTGCTGAAATATGCCAGGCAGTTTGTTGCGACCTTCGGTGCTGAGCCGATCCTCTACAACGATGGTCAGAACGATCTTGGGGTATTTGGTCAGCACATTCTTGAAGAAGGTCAGAGTAGTCAGCCTCGGATTGTCCATGATATAGATTCATGTACCCCAGATGTGCTACATTTGACCCTCTGGCCCTCGATTTGGAAGTGTTGTGTGCCAGAACCATCAGGAACATGGAGCGTCATGGTCTTTTTCTCCATGCTAAACGTCTTGCCATCTTGAAAGGTGATAATGACCGTCCAAGTGTCGGAACCAGAACTGAGGGGACCTAGTATACCACTCTCAAAACGCGATTCTAGACAATCACCACGACACAAAAGCATACTGACCAGTCCAAAAAAGTACATTGCAGAGCCGTGGGTGTTCTTTGACCTGATGCAACATACATCCAAGTCTCAGCCTCCTCAGACCAATCCGTGTGCTGATGTATCAACGCAACACTTCTGAGTTGGACAGGTGATTTGTTTTCGACCCCAAACCTCGCTTTTCTTTCTGTGGAAGTCATGATGATGACCAGCTCGAAGCAAAACTTGTGGGAACGGAGAGATGCAAAGCAAAGTCTCACATGAGAACATGAGACTTTATAAGAAGCGTTTCGAGGTAAGGACACTATTCCTAGGGAGCATTCTCACGAATAGGGGTCGATGAATCAAGCACATGCTTGCGGGGTCTGAGGTGATAGGAGTTCGAGACCGAGGCGAAAGAGACCAGGCGATGCAAAGGAAGCGGGGCCAGTATAGAGGACTCGAGTTTTCCCACTCAAACCGGCCTAGTTGTCAATATAGCAAGACTAGTTTACGGCTATACTGTACGTTAGCTTACTATAGAGACCTAAGCTATATCAAAGGATAAGACGAGTACTCCAAACCGAATCGATGTTGGCGACTGGAGGATGGCAACTGTTGTCAGCCGATTTACTTTTGTAAGGATCACTCGTTGCTCCTTCCCAACGCTTGTGCATAACGTTTATCATGTTCCGTGTCCCAAACACAGGTCAGGATATGCAAAGTACAAATTCTGGTTCAATTGGTTAGACATGATGTTTTACTTTGGCGAAAACGGATGGAATCTAAGTTAGCCTATCCAACCACTACACAACCAACCTCATCATAACTACAGGCGGTCTCAAACGCCCAGGAGCCAAATGACCAACCCTACCCCTCTCATCCCACACCCCCTTCTTCCTCCCCCTGACCCCGGCAACAGCAACAGCGTTCTACAACTTCGCCTTTGCCTCGATGCTCGGAAGCATGAGTTCCTTCATTTCCTCTGCAGCTTCATTGATATAATGACTCATGCGCTCAGATCCCAGCTTCTTGGACACAATGTTGAACTGCAAGCTATTCTCATTGATCATGTATGCGATACCCCAGCCGTCGTCGACGACCTGGCTCCAGCCGTAGCCGTTGAAGTATTCGGACGACAGTTGCGAGGACGAGATGAACCAGGTAGACGAGTACGAAAACGCCGGGTCGCTGAAGATGGAAGGTAATTGTTCGCCTTCTTGCAGCAATTTCTTGAGGCCGAAGAGGTGGCGGTCGACACCTTTGCCGTCCGAGGCGTCGCTGATGTAGGCGACGTGCTGGTTGATGGCGGCTTGGAGTTTGCGTCTGCACTCGTCGGGCGAGGCGTCCGGGTCCGCCATGGCGGCGGTGAAGGCGACGGATTCTTCGCTGACGGTGCGGCAGGTCTCGGTGCGGCCCTGCTGGAAGCGGCGCGTGGCGGCGGATTCGTAGGTGGGTCTGTTTTTGCCGTAGAACTTGTGGTAGGCGAGCTGGATGATCATCTGCACGTAGGCGTCGGGGCTGCACTTGAACTTTTTGATCAGGCCCTTGCCGTAGCCTTGGTATGCTTGCACCTTGAGCTCGTGCTCGCCAATGACCTTTGTAAAGTGCGATTGGGCGCGGCCAATGTCTTCGAGGTTGGAGGGAGAGAGGTCGAAGCGGATGGGAGTGGGTTCGGGGAGGTTGCTGCGGACTGAAGGGTTGTCGTAGTCGAGCTTGTTGTTGAAGATGAGCATGTTGATGTAGTCGTTCAGGCGGTGGGTGGGTGTGCCGTCCATCATGCTGTGCTCGCCCATGAAACCCGAGGTGCCATTGTCGTTGATGATGAACTGGAGCGGCTTGTCGAAGAAGCGGTTTGCACCATTGCCGTGCCAGTATTGGTGGGCGCGCTCTTCGAGAGTCACGGGTTTGGCCTCGTCCAAGCAGACGACAAAGGACGAAGCCTCGATGGTCTGGAGAGCGGCCTCGTTGGAAGGATTCTGAGCAATCAGGGCATCGCGCATCTGCAGTTGTCAGTCAAGAATCTCCACCATCCCTTTGTTGTCGTCACATACCTCGGTCCAGGTGTCTCTGTTCTCGGTAGTCATGACACCAACAGCAGGCGTGTCCTCGGCCAATTGGTAGATACGCAGGAACTGCTGCTCCAGCTCCGCAGTGGTGAGCTCCTTGCCATTGACCTCGTGCAAGACCTTGAAGAACTGGTTCTTGCGGACAACGGTAATGTACTTGTGGTCGTCAGGAGCGTACTGCTTGGGGTAATCGGCGGGCTTGGCAGGGATACGGCAGCAGTTGAACATGTACTCGTAACTGCTCATGGCGATGGGCAGCTTCTTCATGTACTCGGGCTCGAGGGTGCCGTCGACGACCTGCTTCCTGAAGTCGAGGACGGACGAGGTGATGGCAGCGGCTCTCTTTGCGGGGTTTCTCCTCTTGCGGTCGTCGCGGTGGCTGTAAAAGTACGAGACGTAGGGGACGACGGGGTCACGGTAGCCGAGGTATGCGGCGTTGTTCCACCACTCGTGGATCCAGTTCTTGATGTTGGGGTCCTCTCTTCTCGCAAGCAAGCGCTTCTGCAGCGTCTGGCCGAGGCTGTCGGGAGCGAGGAAATCGTTGACGGCCTTTTCGGTGGCTGCGTACTCTTGCTTGCTCAGAAGAGGGTGCACCGATCGCAGGTAGCGCTTGGCCGTCTCTTCCAGCGTGGGTACGGGCAGACGTGGCAGCGAGTCCTCGAAGCGGAGCATGGGTCCCTTGGACGCATCCTCCTTGTAGCCTGTGAGAACATGTCAGGACGCTGTTGCTGACTTGTCCACGTCTCGGTTACACACCTTGCGGCAGCGAACTGCTCTTGCGGGCAGGGGCCATTCTAGTCTTTGTGATAGTCGAGGGGATGGTGATGCGTGGGCGGCTTAGCGGAGACGAGAGGATGCGGGCTCGGAGTCCAAACATCCCAAGTGTCGTATGTGTGAGGAGGGCTTGTAGGAAGAGAGAGAGAGGGAAAGGAATGGCCGTCTTTTGGATGCGGGAAAGAAAACAAAGGCTTACAACAGGACGTCACAGGTGGTAGAAATAAGTCGAGCTGCTACGTACCTGGTGCAGGCATGCCGAAGCTCCCTCGGTCGAGATCCCCAGAATTCCACATGGGCCGAGGTTCGTCACTCCGCCTTTTCCAGTGCACGTCCATCTTGATAGAGAACGCTCAACCTATGCTTCCGACCTGTTCTGTAAAGTCTTCACATGCCCTTTCTTGGAATCTGACTGGTTTTAGACGCTTCATTGAGAGTCTGACTTGTGTCAAAAACAAGAAAGAAGCAGGAGAGCCGAGGGTATGCCAAAAGTCGACGACACAGTCAGCTCGCATCCAGAGCGAGCTCGTACACGTTCGGTATTTCTCCGCCAGCCGTTCTTTACACCACCATCGGCCCACCAAGAGCCGAGTCAATGCCAACATGGGCCACCGGATCCATTCAAGCCCTTCTGACCAACACCGTGTGACGACAAAAATATATCATGGCATGCACATAGATTTCAACCATGTATATACCAGTTGCTACTAATACACATCATCAAGAGAAGAATCTCGTAATTTAAGGGTTCTCCTTGGCGAACTTGACACCCTTCTCAATGTTGCCCTTGAGGTCCTTGAGACAGGCGTCGAGGAGCTTCTGCTCGTAGTCGGTGATCTGGCCGACGGGGTGGATCTTCTCGACACCGTTGGGGCCGAGCTCGACCTGCGAGGCGAAGAAGTCAACGCCCTGGTCCTTGTAGAGGGGAGAGTCGACAAAGGTGGGCTCAATGACACCCTTCTCGCCCTGGGCGGCCTTGAGCAGAGACTCGGCGAAACGGGCACCGGCCATGGCCATGGAGAGAGTGGCAGAGCCAGCACCGCCCTTGGCCTGGACGACCTCGTCACCACCGAACTGGACGCGCTTGACGTAGGCGTCGAGCTGCTCGCCCTCGAGGTTGTAGCCAGACTGCGAGAGGAGGGGGACAATGGTAGCACCAGAGTGACCACCGACAACGACAATGTTCTCCGAGGCGGGGTCGGTGTTCTTGAGCTGAGAGATGAAGCGCGAGGCACGGACAACGTCAAGGGTGGTGACACCGAACATGCGCTTGGCGTCGTAGACACCGGCGGCCTTGAAGACCTCGGCGGCAATGGGGACGGTCGAGTTGACGGGGTTGGAGATGATGAGGATGTTTGCCTTGGGGCAGTGCTCAGCAGCAGCCTTGGCCAGGTCGCGGACGATCGAGGCGTTGGTGTTGAAGAGGTCTGGGACGTGTCAGTCTGTGTCTCTGCTTGCTTCACAGGACCATGTCCATACCATCACGGGTCATGCCAGGCTTGCGGGGGACACCGGCGGGGATGAGGACAATCTCCGAGTTCTTGAGGGCCTCGGCGACATCGGCCTGCTCGTAACCCTTGACCTGTAGAGCGTGTAAGCACTGTCGTGTGTTGTGTTCAAGAGCAGCAGCTACTTACAACAGACTTGGTGTTGACGTGGGAGCAGTCGGCGGCGACACCTTCATTGACATTCACGTAAGCGCTTCACCTTCGAAAGCTGGACGGGGGCGATGGCATACCGGGAGCACCACGGACGTCGTAGAGGGCAAGCTCAGTGACTCTGGGGTTGAGCTTCAGGAGAAGCGACAGAGGCTGGCCGATACCACCACCGGCACCGAGGACGGCGACCTTGGAGGCCTGCGCGACGCATGGTTAGTGTCTCTGACCGAAAGTGCAATCGTCGCCGTGCGAGACATTGACAGCTAGGCTCAGACTTACATCGCGGGCAGAAGCCGAGAAGGCTCTGCGCTGAACAGTACCAATGACTTGACGAGCGGCAAACATCTTGATAGTAGCAACGAAGGTTTGTTGAACAAGAAACTGTAGAGAGACGGGCGCTGGAACTCAAAGATGTTGTGCTCTCGGCGAAGAGAAGCTCGAGCCACCCGATTGATCCTTGTTCCACTTGTCGAACCTCCCGATCGTGTCCGCCACAACTTGGCAGGGACCCCTCCACCGCCGATTCTTGTGTCTATATCTCTTCTTCTCTGCAGGTGCTGCTCACGTCGGATGAGAGCATGTCACGTTATGAACCAGGTTGAGGTTGACTCAGCTCTTGAGGGGCAATGCAATACTCCCTTGACCGAGGACCTGCTGGAGCTTGAGCTCGAAGCTTCGAAACGCTGATCTCGAAGCTGTGTCTCCCAACACCCTGCCTTGAACGAATATATGCCACAACTATTTCCAACGATACTCGAGATTTATGCTGTTGGCTAGAGCTGTTGCAGTCGTGCAGATGAAAGTGGTTGAGGGAGGAAGAGATAGCGTGCTCGTTCATTGTTTGTATAATTTTGCATTGGAAACGTCACTCAATCCTTGAAAGTCGTCTGTCAAACAAAAATGACACATCAAATACCCATCATCCAACCACACCAAAACAAACCTCTCAGATTTCAATCATTGCATCCATCTTCTATACATCAAATTCGTTCTCTACCCCATATCGTCTTTCCTCTCCATCTCTACACACCTCAACCCTCTCTAATCTCCCCAACCCTCATCCTAACCCACTCCTCATACCCCATCGTCTCCCTCCCCAACAACCACCCTAACACATTACAATTCCCCACCAACCCCCTCTCATTATAATACAAAAACATCCTCGCCCCAATTTCCTTCATCTGCCTCGGCGGTTCCTTACCTCCATTAATCATCTTGATACTCGTCTCCACCGCATCCTCAAACCCCTTTTGCTGCACCGTGACCCTCTTGCCTATAACTTTGCTCACGATCCCGCAAACTTCGGTATAGGACAGAGGGGTGGGTGTAGACACCAATTGATAAGTAGCAGCGAAATGCCTCTGCCTCTGCTCCAGGACTCTAGCAGCAGCTTCCCCTATATCCCTAGTGGTTGTAAAGGAGAATTTGGTCGCGGGGGACCAGTTGCATTGATACACTGGCTCTTTGTCCTCGAGGAGTTTTGCCAGAGGAAGCATTTCCATCATATGCGTGGGTTGGAGGATTGTATAGGCGACCCCGGACTCGATGAGATATTCCTCAATGTAGCGTTTGCAATCGTGGTTCAGCAGTTTTTGGAGCAACGGGTGGATGACGCTGCTGTAGACTAGATGTGCAAACGGGCCTTTGGAGTCCTTTTGCGCAGTGCAGGCGTCGATGAAGGTTGTGCCCAGTTGCGTCTCGTGTGGGTGGAATGGTGGGAGGACTAGGAAGCAGCATGTTACGTTTTCCAGGATGCGGGTGCAGTCGTTGCTGTTTGCGAGGTCTGCCTGGACGACCTCAGCACCAGGGTGTTTCTCCGAGAGCGATTGGGCTGAAGAGGAACTGTGGCATTGCAATCGGATGTTGGAGTAGGTTTTGAGAATGTGAGGGATCAAGGCCGAGGATTGTTTTCCAGAGGCGCAGGTTATGAGGACGAGGTCTTTTTGATAGTCTGCCATTGTTTGAAACGGGTGGTGTGTTGTTCTTGCTCTAGATGGAAGATGGAGGAGGAATTGGACTTTATGTCAGCTTGTCTGGATCGACGTCATGCAGCATCAACTGTATTCGGTCTCGGGGTTAGGTCAAAGTCCGACTTTATGATATGCATGATAAAATAGAACGAAATAAGGAAAATATCCATGAAAGTATGGATACAAGAAAAAAGTGGTATCATGATCTAAAGGAGACAAGAAAAATACGCAAACCGTGAAGCCAAACAACGCTTTCGTAATCCTCATACCCGCTTGCCCACCAAAAAGTCAACAATAATCAAATCATTCTGCACTACGCATCAGCAAACTTGTGTTCAGGGCCAGGGAGATCTCTACTCAACGGCAACGGACCCTTTTTCCTCTGCACTTGCACCTCTTTCTCGTGCGCGACCTGCTGATGTCCCTTGACTCCGCCATCAACATAGCTCTGCACACCTTCAGTGTCACTCCCGATTCCATCTTCTTCTCTCATGCTGCTGGCTTGACTGACATCCCTACTCGCCGGAGTCTCACTTCTCAAGCCCAGGTTTCTGCCTTGGCCAGGTGAAGGATTGTTGAATCCATGGCCTCGCCAATCTGCAGGTCTCATTTCCGGGACGTCAGTGCCGGGTGGTGGTTCCGTGATGACTACGCTGGCTCTTCTACCGCGAGCGGGCTCGTCGAGGGCTTTCCAGACCACGGCGAGTTTGTCGAAGCCTTTTGTGCCTTTTTTGAGGCTGCCTTTGATGCCGTCCATGGCTTCCCAGTCGATTTCAAAGACGCCCGAGGAGACTGGGGGTTGGTTTGAAGTGGTGTTTTCGGGACCTTGGCCTTCGAAGAAGCAGTTGAACCAGACGTGGGCGACGGCTGTTACCATGCTCATACCATATCCTGCTTTGTTTCTTCGCTCAAAGTCAATGTTGACGTCGCTGGTTGGGAGGATGACGGGTTCTGAGGGCCTGAAGATGACGTCGCCTGTAGCGTTGTGTAGTTTTTCGTTGGTGACGGCACCTCTGGTAGCCTTTGCCCTTTCCTCCTTTTGCATGTTCTCGGCTTCTTTGAGGTGTAGGTTCTTCTCGGCGCTGTTGATGCCCATGACTGCAGTAACGGCATCGGCAAAGCCTCCAGACTTCTTGACCTCGCCACGCACAATCTCGCGCTCCTTTTTTGTAAAAGTGTGGAAGTTCTTGATGACGCGTCCTTCGTCGACGAAGCCTTCGACACTGACCTTGACACCGTCCCTCAAGCCCCAGACATGAACTTCCATGACCTGAATCTCGCGCTCGACGTAGACCTTCTTGTGCTGGGTCCAGCGATCGACATAGCTGATCCAGCGTAACTGGCTGGGAATGCTAACACCAGCACCAAAGCCCGGCCGCATCCTGCGCTCGGTGAACCTGCGGATCGCGTCTTCGGCCGTCCACCCCTCTTCCGAGATCAGGTAGCTGCAACTCATGGAGCCACTGCGTCCCTTGCCGGCTTTGCAGTGCACAACGGCAACCCTCTCTCTCTTCTCCGTCAACCAATTGCGCATGCTAGCCATGATCAAGGGCACCAGGGCAAACGGCGGGGGATGGTGATCGGGCCATGGGTAATGCTTGACTCTTCCGTAGACCTCTTCGTCAGGGTATCCAGTTCCTTCGGCGCGAAACTCCCAGATGGCCCAATTGTCTCCGTGTTTCTTATCGAGGAAGGCGACGAGTTGGGATAGCGGGTTGCGGTAGGCGAGTTGGGGGTATGTGCCGCTGGGGCCCGAGGTTGCGATGATGTTGTCGGTCACGTAGCAGAGGTCCAGGCCGGCTTCTGGGTGCTGGGCGCGAGGGCCTGCCACGATCTGACGCAGTAGTGAAGCCATTGTCGCGTTGATTGTGTGTGTAGAAAGACGCGAGTCTTGATTGTTTGGAGCGTATGACGGCTGCGAAACTTGGTTGATCAAAGCTGGCCCGACGTCATCGCGACTGCCTCGGAGCCTTGCACCTCCTGACCATTTCTATCACAACAACACGGCCATTGGATGACTTTCTGATCTGGAAATGATGAAGAGCAGTAACACGAGGTTGCCATGGAGTAAAGTTGCTCGCCAACTCAGACTGTATATTGATCCATGTCGAACAGAGACCATGTGCAGATCGACTTGGCCTTGGGTCCTCTCGTCCGGTAACTCCGATGTCCTCTCTTGTCGTCATGTACATCAATGTTCTTTTTCCTCGACCACGTCGGTAGCAATCTCTCCCTTTCCATCTACACACATCTAACATACCATGCCATCCTTACTCACTCTGCCCGCTGAACTGCGAAACCAAATCTACGACCTCTTGTTCATAGAATCGTGCCCCTACACATGCACTGCCAATGCCAGCTCCACCTCACATCACAGCCTCGCCGACTTTGGCAAACCCACAAATCTAGACGAGACCACGGCGACCCCTGCCCAATCCTTACTTCTCACATGTCGCCAGATGCATGCAGAAACCCAACTCTTACATCTCCAACGCACCTCGTTCACCGTCGGCGGCCTCTATGCCGATCCAGAAGCCTTTGACCGTATTTGTACTGCCAATCTATCACCACCACTTGCAAACCAACTCAGACACATCCAACTGGTCGGTCGTATCAATCGTCTACGTGCCCTCAACGAGTCTTGGAATGGTATACCCTTTGGAAGCCCATACCTCTCGCTCGAGACATTGGTCCTCGTTCCACGACGCCCTGCGCAATATGATCTCCATTACGCCGAAATAGCAGACTTGGACTCGGCACACACCTTGTCATACACCTTGTCCGAGACGCTGAAGAATCTACACAACGTCGAAAGAGTGATAGTGAGGAATGAGGATGATTGTTTCAACCATGTCGTGTGGAAAGTTATATATAGGAGCCTGATAAGCCGACTGCTGAGGTGGGGTGGCAAGTTGTGTAGTTGTAGGTTTCGAGAGGGCGATGGTTGGTTCGAAGTCCTTGTCGACGGTCGAGATGCGGATCCGGAGGTATATAGTGATGCTGATACGGAGTTCCAGCGCCTGATCGGATGATGAGCTCTCACTAGAATCCAGATTTCCTTTTGGGTTTCTTGCTTCGAGATCGTGTCGAACGTGTTGCATCCCCCGGTTGTTCGACGCCGCCTTCCTCCTGCATCGTCTCCTCATCGTCGGCCTTGCGTTTTTCTGCTTTGGCCCTGTACCTTTCTTCTGCCGCCTTCCGCCTTTCTTCTGCGGCTCTCTTCCTTTCTTCTGCGGCCATTCGCTGTTGTTCATCAGCCCTTTGCTTTTCTGCTTCCTTCGCCCTCTGCTTTTCTTCTTTGACCATCCGCTTTTGTTCTTCTCGAGCCCTCCGGTTTTCTTCTCTGGTAGGACTCTCCATCTCTCTCTGTTCCTGCTCTTCCCTCTGTCTTTTCTCCTTGAGTCTTCTTTGTCTCTTCTCTTCCTTCTCTTTCCGCGCTAGTGCTAGCCTCTCTTCCTCGGGCAATGCCATGCGAGCTGCTCTAGCCTTTCGCTTCTCTTCTTCGGCTTGTCGTCTCTCTTCCGTAAGCGCTTCTTCTGCTTTCCGCTCCTCTTCGGCTTTCCTCAAGTCGTCCTCGATCTTCTGGGCAGGTGTACGCTTCGCCAACCTCTTCATCAGAGCAGCTGATTTTTCTGTTCTTTCGCTGATAGACGAATCATATGATCCTTCTCGCACCGAAGAAGCTCTGCTCAGGACTTTGTTGACTGTGGGGTTTGGACGCTTTCTTCTCGGTACGCCATCATCAAAGGATTCCGTAATAGCAATTGCTGCGTCCCCCGTGGGAGTATTGCCCACCTCGGTCTCGGTGTCTGCGTCAGCTGGTTTGATCTTCTTCCTAATAACGGCATCTTCATGTGCTTGCTGTGGAAGCACGACAAGACCTATCTGTTCGAGATACTCGTACGCTAGCCGTCTTCGTTTCTTGGCCTGCTCACCTCGCTTGTGCATGCTAGCGAAAGTTTCCGGCTTCACAGTGTCAACCCTTGACTCCCAGGGCGGTTGATACTCGAAGTCCTTTCTCCAGTTGGCAGTATCTGAGAGTCGGCGCTTGATGACTGGTTGACGGGGGATTTCGACCTCTTCATCCTTAATACTGTTGGGTGGTGCCACACCAAGAGCGTCCCACATGTCTATTTCTTGCACCCTGCTGATTTCTTGATCGACGGCTTCGAGGTATGCATCGTGAGCTTTCTGGAAGTTTTTCTCCATTCGTCCTTTTCTGTGGCGTTTCTTCCTGGCAGCGTCTTGTGCTTCTTCATCGTCAGTTGGGTGATAAGCAGCTTCATCAGCCTCAGAAGCATCTGATTGCTGATCGTCAGGTATGTTGATGGGCGTCTCATCTTCAGTGTCAGAGGCTTCGGTCCAAAGCTCGGGATCGTTGTAATATTGGTCCGGGTCGAGAACGTCTTCCTCCGTCTCGTGCTCGACCGTTCGCACAACGTCGTCATCTGTTTCGGTAACTACGGTTGACGCGTGGCCAACGCCCAGTCTCTCTTCTGCTTCTTCCAGACTCAGCTCAGCACCTGCCCTCGATTGTCCCTTGGAGAAATTGGATCCTCGCTCGTAGACTTGAAGCCCGTGTCTTCTGGGTACACCCCCCCAAAACTGGCGCGTGTTTGGTTGCAGATCCAGAATGTCGATTGCCGCGCGTACATCGTTGGTCGTAATCTGCGCGCTTGGATGGTCCTTGTCGCGTGCTCGCAAACGAGTCATTGCTTGGAAGATTGTGGCCTGTACGACACGCCTTGTCAAGCTGACAGTCAGGTTGTGGAAGTCCTGAAAAGTGGTGTGGTACATTGAAGGAGTCTCGTGACGAGAAGCGAAGTTGTCCCAGCTATCGCCCAATTCTGGCGACTGATACATGAACAGTCGAGACAGTCGGAGCCACATGGGGAGATCAAGGAGTTCGGCTGCGGGAACCATGATTTCTGCAAGCGTCTCGGAAGGTTGCTGATCTGGCTCCTGGCTCTGTGAAGTTGCTTTTTCGAAGGATTCTGGGTCGTCTTCACCATTTGTTTTAGGGCCTTTCTGATCGACCTCGATATCAGTATTGGCCGCCTCTTGATTGCTTTTGGCACCGTCCAGATCATCCTCTTTTTCTTCGTCCTCATCATCTTCGTGTAGCCTTGACTTCATATAAGATCCATCAAGCGCCATGACCTGTTCCTCCACTTCTTGCGCGACTTCTTCAGTAAGAAGCCAGTAGTCGCCATGTCTCTTTTTCTCCCGCTTTTGATCACTTCTTGTCTGATACTTGGCAAGTCCATCTGCGTACTCTTCAAGTAATTCTTCCGACTGCTTAGTCACTTCGAAAGCAGACGACACATCTGCGGCAGAAAACACAGGCAATGCTTTCGTCACATTGCCCTCAACAGTGCCTTGATCAAGAAGTGAGAGATATTGGCGCACTTCTGTCTCGGATTTGGTCCTTATCGCGTCCGAGATTCCCTTAACGTTGTCCTTGCCCAGAACTGAGACCTTTCGGAACAGAAGTTCTTTCTCCAGTGGGGTCCAGACAGCCACTCCAATCTCCGAGGCCGGTAATGCATGGGTGACGGAATAAAAAGGACGAACAAGTTCTTCAAGCTCTTTGTTGTAAAAGTCTCGGTAAGCATCGCTGTAAGTGGACTTTATGCTTTTTTTAATTCGAGCTTGGTCTTTTTCCTTGGGCATCGACTTTATTCCAGATCCAGATTTGATTGATCGATTGCTCGTCTCACTGCGCACACTTCGTACTGAACGTGCTTCATCGTCGCTGTGGTCGTCTTCGCTTTGATATTCAGATCCAGAGTCTTCCCGAGGATTATTGATTTCGTTTTCGTCTTCATGGTCCGACCTACCGTCGGTGTCGTTGTCGCTCATCCCATAATCTGCGGCCCGAAGAACAATCTTCGACGCGGAATAAATAAAATGTTGTTGATATGCACCAAACATTTGCATGTGAAAGGAAAGAGCAGCAAAGTCTTGGCGCTTACATAATGCTCGCAAGGTCCCGACTCCCAAGAAGTTTACATACCCAAACGGGAAGCATCATCATTGACTCCAGACAACCGCAACATACGAATGTTCAGAGTCTTCCAGCTCGTCAAGAGCTCGCGCACTCCTCGTGTAGGTTGTCAAATCGGGATTCGCTTGCCGCAAATTTCAAGACCACACCTCCGTCAGTATGCCACGGTACAGCCAGTGGCGGCGGCCCAGAGACCGCAGATTCAACTGAGATCATATCAAGAAGAATGTATCGAAGCAGTATTACGACATCTCGAACTTGGTCAGAAGCGTCTTGGAATTTCACTGGCCACCGGAAGTGGCAAGACGGTCATCTTCAGTCACTTGATTGAACGAGTTCCAGAGCCAACCAAGGAAGCCACCCAGACCTTGATCCTGGTCCACCGCCGAGAGCTCGTGGAACAAGCAGCTCGGCATTGCCAAAACATCTATCCCGACAAGATGATTGAGATCGAAATGGGCTCAAGACATGCCACAGGCGTGGCTGATATTACAGTTGCCTCAATTCAGAGCATCATGTCCGGAGATCGTATCGTCAAGTTTGATCCTAATCGCTTTAAGCTCTTGCTCGTGGATGAGGCTCATCATATCGTTGCCACAAGGTATCTAGATGTTCTCAAGCATTTTGGCCTCGACGAGGAGTCACAGAAGCTGCCCAAAAATCAATGCCCTGCTCTGGTCGGTGTTTCTGCGACCTTCTCCCGACACGATGGTCTCAGACTGGGCGCCGCTATTGACCAAATCGTGTATCATAAGGACTATCTGGACATGATTGAGGGCGAGTGGTTGTCTACCGCCTCTTTCACTACAGTGCAGTCTGGAGCAGATCTCAGCACAGTAAGATCGCTCGGCAAGCAAGGAGACTTTCAGACTGGTGACTTGTCCAGAGCCGTAAACAACAACGAGACAAATCAGATCACCGTCCAGGCATGGCTTGCACAAGCTCAAGACAGAAAAGCCACTTTGGTCTTCTGTGTGGACCTGGCACACGTCTCGAGTCTGACAGCAATGTTTCGTCGCTTTGGAGTTGATGCTAGGTTCATCACTAGTGATACACCAAAGCAGATCAGGACCGAGCGGTTGGATGCTTTCAAGAACGGGGAGTTTCCTGTCTTACTGAACTGCGGTATTTTCACAGAAGGTACTGACATACCAAACATCGACTGTGTACTACTCGCTCGACCTACAAAATCTCGCAACCTCTTGGTACAAATGATTGGCCGAGGTCTGAGATTGCATCCTGGAAAGACAGGTTGCCATGTCATTGATATGGTGGCGTCTTTGGAAACAGGAATCGTCACTTCACCAACCTTGTTCGGTCTTGACCCATCCGAATTGGTAGATCACGCAGACATCGCATCAATGACTTCAACACGAGAGAGGCGCGAGCGGGAGAAGCAACGCGAAGAAGAAGCTTCTTCGGCCATGGGTCAGCTCTCTGGCATTAACACTGGAGACTTGAAAAGTGTGGCTGGTAATATCACCTTTACTCACTACGACTCAGTGAATGACTTGGTCGAGGATACTCGAGGTGATGTCTACATCAGGCAGATCAGTCAGTTTGCTTGGGTACAGATTGACACTGATCGGTATATCCTGTCGAGCGGTGGTGGAGATACGTTGAAGATCCACCGGGAAGATTCCACCGGTGAACGACCTTGGATTGTCACCAGTGTCGCAAAGCTACCAGAAGGTTACGCCTCCAAAAGCCCTTACGCAAGGCCTCGAGAACTGGCCAAAGTACATGAATTCGACGAGGCTATCCACGCTGCCGATAGCTACGCAGGCAAACACTATCCCTTCAGAAACATCGCTACAAGAGCACCATGGCGCAGGTTCCCTGCCACTGAAACGCAACTGGCTAGACTAAACAAGTCGCGTCCTGAACATCAACACCTTACGCAACAGAATACCACCAAAGGACAAGCGGCAGACATGATAACAAAGATCGTTCACGGCGCTAAAGGGCGATTCGACAAACTCAACCAGGTTCGACGCAAGATGGAACAAGAGAAGCAAAAGCAACAGCAGCTTCAAGAAAAGATGTCCAGACATCAGATACAAGTCGGCCCTGTGCGATGAGGGGCGCGTTAGCCGCTATTCAGATGGGCGAAACCTCCTGTCACGAGGCCAAGCGATGGCACGTTTATGATCGACCGCACGTCTGAAGCAAGCATGTTGTGTGCCCGGTTTTGCAGCGGGTAGCTACAGACTGTCAAGCGGCAGTACGCCGCAAGCCATATGTGCGACAGTGGTTCATGTTTGCGACTCTCTTGTGTGCCCTCCAATGTGGGGGAAGACGCATCGAACGGAAGATCGGCCGCCACATACAGACCATCTTGATGTATACATGCAAGCAATATTGCAAATGTGTGGTTGACTGGATTGAGCTCCTCACCACTTTTTGACACTTCTTTGTCATGGGCAGCTGGTCCAAGGACAGATAAGATCTGGTCGTCGTCGCAGTCTACCTGCACAATCAAGCACCATAACTCGATCACGACAATGACTTCTGCTATATTCTTGTTTGCTGCTTTGTTGACCGCAGTCGCTGCACAGGTTGGAAGGCACCATCCATATGGAGTTTACCCCAGCCCCAGCATTACAGCTTCTTCGAGCTCGGTGAGTACGATCGAAGCTTCAGACGAGAATCTGGCTTCTGACGGCATTTGTAGAGCAGCATTGTCGTCTCTTCCAGCGGATACTCGCCTTCTGCAACGATGGTCAACAGTACATCATCAGGCCTCGCGTGGCCTACTGATACCTCAACATCTGCCTTCGATACGATCGTTTCATCATCCTTGTTGACATCTAGCATGTCAGGACCTCCACTTAGCTGGACCACCAACAGTAACGGAACGTTTGTCTCGGACACGTCGACTACATCGGCTACAGGCAGTAGTTCCGATGTTGTGGCAACAAGCACGAGTGCATCAGCTCCTAGAGAGACAACATGCGTGGCTGTCGCAATCAACAACATTGGAGCTGAAGGTGTATGTGGTTGTGACTACGACGTGTACACGTGCCTTGAGCGACTGTCCAACCTCAGCGAGTGGTCCATCTCTGCGACAAGTGGATCATTCAATGGCTGTATGAAGGCCTGTGATTCCGAGTCAAACTGCTTCAGCTTCACATATCAGATAAGCAACGGATTGTGCAGAATGTTTGGTGGTATGCTCAACGGAGGGGATGAAGTTTTGTCTGCAGCAGACTTTATCTCGGGAGAGGTGGTCAAAGGAACTTGCACTGGACACTGCGACGGCCAGTGATGAGAGAGCGGAATCAGCTTCCTTGTAGGCTTGCGGACTTGGCGCCCACGTGTTTTTCGGTTTCTAGTTGGAGTTGCTTGATTCTCAGACAGAAGTTACCCTGACGCCTTTACGATAGTTCAATTCCATGCTTTGTGTTCGCAACGTTTGTATTGCAAGCTCCCTCATTGTGATATTGCGGTTCAGTGCGGGGGAGAGGCGGTCAGCGCTTCGGTCAAGGTTTCGCAGGGGCCAGGGCGGCGTCCGGAGAGTCGGCGGCTCTTTTGGTCACATCAGACCGCGCGTCCCGTGTGTCTTGAGCAGGAAATCAGGATGAAAATGTCACGTCCGAGGGACATGAGTTAGAAGCGGGTCGAGTACATATGGATGTTTAGGGGAGCCGTTGGGGGGGTGAGTATCTGGCGGAAGGCTGCCGCAGCGAACAAGCAATTGCAGCCACATCATTGATAGAGGACGCCAAGCACCGGACTGCGCAATCGAGGATGCAGAAACAGGGTGGCAGGCGGGTTGTAGCAGAGGATGGATGGGTTTGCGGGTGGTGGCTGGAAGGTTTCTTCTTGTGGTCAAGCAGGCTGAGCAGTGAAAGTGACCAGTTCTATTAATGCCAGAGGAAGCGTGTGCTATTCTGTGCTTTGTTCAGAGTCGTCGTGTCGAGTGTTTGCACTGCAGTGGAAGCCACGCGGGTCCGCAGCGCATTGAGATTGACGATTCGGCGTGCGTCCCTGTCCCTGACAATCGTTTGGATCCGTGCCCTTTCTTTTCCTTGCACTCCATCCACCCCCCTCTGTCGCTTCTGTACGTGTGATTTGATCGAGCGAGTGCCTGGACGGACTTCTCGGCGACTGGTCTTTAGTGGACGTTGCTCATGCGAAGACGGGCCTCTCTCGCGGGCGCCGACCAAGATGAAGGGTTGAAGGTTGACATGCGAAGCAATGTTGAAGAGGTGGATAGCGACGACTCCAAAGACAATTCACCCACCCCCGAACCCCCCACACGATCCATATCACGCGAAAAGGAAAGCGACGACTCCGAGTCTACGCCTAGACCGATAGCTGCGCCTCCGGCCGACACCAAAATGGACGACTTTTATCGCAAACAGCGCCAACGCGCGAGGCTTCGCAGCCCCTGGGCCTGCTCGTTGGTGACGATGATATGCACCGGGCTGTCGCTGCTGCTGCTGGCGACGATAGCGCAGTCGTTCCTCGCACGCCAGCTGGACGACAAGGGCTGCAACATGTCGTACATGCTCTCGGCCTTTGCCAAATACACAGACTTCGACACGGAGCATACGAGATTCGCGACAAAGTACTCGCTGTACCTGTACCGCGAGGCCGGCATCGACCAGGACACGCGCGTGCGTACAAGACAGGCACACCGAGACAGAACAAGAGGCTGACACTGCACACAGGTCAAGGGCATCCCCGTGCTGTTCATCCCCGGCAATGCAGGCAGCTACAAGCAAGTGCGCTCTCTGGCAGCCGAAGCGGCCAACTACTACCATGACGTGCTGCAACACGACCCGCAAGCCCAGCAGGACGGCAAGCGGCCCTTTGACTTCTTCTCGGTCGACTTCAACGAAGACATTACCGCCTTCCACGGCCAGACTCTGCTGGACCAAGCCGAATACCTGAACGAAGCCGTCGCCTACATCCTCGCCCTCTACCACAATCCCCACCGCAGTCTGCGCGACGAATCCCTACCCGATCCCACCTCGGTCATGCTCGTTGGCCACTCGATGGGCGGCATTGTTGCGCGCACAATGTTTACAATGCACAACTACCAACCTAATACCATCAACACCATAATCACTCTATCCGCTCCTCACGCTCGTGCACCCGTCTCCTTCGACCAAGACATTGTCAACACCTATCAAAACATCAACGAATACTGGCGCAAATCATACTCTGTACAAAAAAGTCCATTGGATCATGTCACTCTGGTTTCCATTGTCGGTGGTGGTCTGGATACCGTCGTGCCTTCAGACTACGCTAGTCTGTCCTCTCTGGTGCCCGAGTCGCACGGCTTCACCGTTTTCACCTCGACCATGCCTCATGTCTGGACTGGTATGGATCATCTGGCAATCATATGGTGCGATCAGCTCCGCAAAGCAGTCATCAAGGCTCTGTTTGACGTGGCTGATGTAAAGCAACCCACGCAAACAATACCACGCGAGGAGCGCATGCGCCACTTCCGGAATCGCTTCCTGACCGGTTTGGAACCCACAGTGCAGAAGGAACTACCAAACCAGGAGGCAAAAATGCTCCTTTCTCTGGACGATCAATCTTCGGCTATCCTCAGTCAGGGCGAACGACTGAAGTTAAGACAGCTGGGCTCTTCTGCCAAGACTGAAGCTCACGTTTTGCCTGTACCATCTCCGGTTGAGAACGATTCTCGAAGACTTTCTGTCCTGACCAACCAGCGAATCGATGAACATGGACCTGTTCAAGTCTTCCTCTGTTCTTCTCACGTTCCTCAAGCTGGTGCAGGTGGAAATGCTTATGCCATCAATCTGGATCTTTCTGGCGGATCGTCAGGCTTCATGCGCTTGTCCTGCAAGGATACCGTGGTCGATGCTATCGCTCTACCTGCTTCAACTTCGGACTCGAACTTTGCGTTCGACGACGTCGCACCCTTTACATATATCGAGTATGCGCTAAAAGACTTGTCCGAGTACCAGCTTGTTGCTGTCATCGATAAAGCAAGCGAACTCACTGATGGATGGGTCGTGGCTGAATTTAGCGATTCTGTCAAATCCACTGTCACGGTAAAGAGATCGCTGCGCAGTTTGATGCTGAGTGGCGTGCACCGTGTTCTACCGGCAACTCGCGCCATGGTGAACGAGATTCGCGTTCCTCGTGTACATTCGAGTTTGCTCGCCTACACTTTGCGCGTACACCAGAAGTGCAACACCGAGCCTATGTTCCAGCCTCTGTTGAGACAGTACATTTCGGAACCGTACGAGTCGAAGTTCTTCCCCAACGTGCGCGGGGATGTCAACATCAACTTGCACGGAGTCTCACCTTATGTGCCTCCACCAGTCAATGCGGCTCACACCAAGGATGGACTTTCGCTGCAGGTTTGGTCAGATCCAACTTGTAATGCAGAGATGAGTGTGTCGTTGGACATTGATCTCCTTGGTAGCTTCGGCAAACTCTATATGCGTTACAGAACTGTTTTTGCTGCTTTTCCTCTGGTCGTTGTGGCCCTGGTGCTGAGAAAGCAGTTCAAGGTGTACGACGCTACCAGTTAGTCCTTCTTTTCTACTGCAGTGAGATGTCTTTGCTAACGATTTACCAGGCATTTTTATGAGCTTTTCCGAAGGCATGGATCAGTGTATTCGCACATCTCTTCCTGTTCTGTTCATTGCATTGTCTTTCTTGTCGCTCGCCCTTGCCAACCATGCTACTACTTCCGTCGGTGAAGAGATTCTTGGACCACAGCACGAGGCTACCGAATCTTTCCTGCAGTTCACCAAGAATGATCTGTTGCTCGGCTCCAATGATCCGTTCTTTTTCTGGCTGGTGCCGCTGTTTGGAGTCATTAGTGTCGGTGTCTGCATCGTGTTCAACTACATCACGTTGGCATTGACACATGTGTTTACCTTCTGTTACGCCAACGTTAGAAATGTGCGATTGAGAAACGATGACGGAAGGTGAGTTGGATGCATCGATAGAAGATGTATGGAGTAGAAGACTAACTCTGATTGTACCAGACGAACAACAACAGCATTTGCAGTCACCAGCCCTTTGCAGCGCGTCGTCACAACCAGCATCTTGCTCATTGTGGTCGCGACCATCATACCCTACCAATTCGCCTACCTTGTCCTCTGCCTCGTCCAACTCGCAACCTCGGTCCGCGCACTGCGCCTGGCACAAGAAACAGTGAGTTCTCCCCCTTCACCTCATCAGTCTCTCAGTCCCTAACACGTTGACGCAGCGATCGGGCAACAACTACAACTTTTACAACTACGTGCACAGTCTCTTGATCCTCATGCTCTGGATCCTCCCCATCAACCTCCCCGTCCTCGTCGTTTGGATCCACAATCTCGCCGTCCACTGGCTCACGCCCTTTTCCTCGCACCACAACATCCTCTCCATCATGCCCTACATCCTGATTGTCGAGACCATGTCCACCGGCCACATCATCCCACGCTTGACGTCTCCATGGCGCCTCGTCAACAACATCATGTTGTTTTCGCTGGGCCTGTATGCAGCGGTGTACGGTGTTAGCTATGCGTATGTGCTGCATCATCTTGTTAACGGGGTTTGTGCTTGGTTGGTGCTTGTGCATTTTGCGCCGGTGTTGAGAGGGAGAGGCGGCTTGGAGGAGCAGCAGAGGGGTGCAGGTGGGGGGACGCCGCCAACGCCGCCGGGGGATGGGCATGTCAAGAAGATTCCTTGATGGTGATGGCGAAACGTAATAGCGATATTGTATTGTAATGGACGAGGTTGGAAGAAAGAGAAAGCACAGGCAAAAATGTGTATATAGATGTGTGTTTTTTTCTTTTCTTCTCACTGATGTGTTTCTTTCTTGCTATGTGTTTTGTTTCGGGATGCTTCTTGTCTTGTAAGGCCTTGTTTGCTAATTAGCAAGACAGATTCTGTAATGATTAATTCTTTTTCTTTTTTTCTCCTTCTTTTTGGATGTATTTGTTGATTTTCTTGCATCCGGGTCAGAGGGTTTGGTGTTGTTTGGCTGATTACACGGGCTGTTTACCTTGTATAGCTGTAGTCTCGGTGTTTTGTGTGTATGTGGTATCGTTTAGGAGGGTAATGTACGCGAGCTTACCAACTGACCGGTATGTTTAATTAACTCGTAAATTGATAAGATGGGATAGAGATGGTAAGTTGGGCCATTGCCGTACAACCAATCATCAACCTTTCGGATTCTGCAAGTGCCGTTCTGGGTCAATGGTCCGTTTTTGGGTCGATGGTCAGTTTTTAATCCTACTCACCAGCAATGCAGGAGTTGCTTTGCATCACACCGACGATCCTCAGGCCTGAACACGAAATGGGGCGTCAGAAACGAGAAAAACGAGTCATCAGACCACGACTGCCTGGCACATGACCTCCCTGCATCCGACTCGGGTCTAAGCCTCTTCCTTGAAGAAATCCAAAAACGACAGTCCTGTCCTATAAAGGCACGACAAGACGTCCTCCCTCCTCTCGAGCTTGTACCACCTTCAGTTTTCCAGACGTACTCTTGCGATATCTATCACTACCGGATACACCGGAGAAAAACGAAATGCCTTCTGCAAAGATGCAAGCTCTTGTCAGTGTAGTCATTGGACTCATGGCTACATGCACTTTGGCCACTTCCCCTCAGGTATCTATTCGCATTCCCTGTATCAATGTCCAGATGCTCACAGCGAATCACATAGCCCAATGTCAATGTGTTCGATGCAATTCGCTCGATGGAATCGGCTCCTGGAGGTAAAGGCTACTTGCACGTCGCCAATGACGGCGTCGCACGAAACTACAATGGAAGCGATGCTGTTGTCGATTACATCCCCCTTTCCAACGCGTAGCTGCAAGAGTTTCTTGCCAACCTACCGGAGCCATTCCAGCAAGGCATACACTATCTGAATGCTGTGTTTGATGGAGTGAATGGGCTTGATGTTGTGGACGAGACCACACTTCGCAATCCCCCGGCCTCGCTGCGTCCGGCTTTCGATCGCGAGCACTTTGACGCGCAGCATAATGCAGATGTGACGGCTCTCGAACTGGCTGCTAGGGCTAGAGATCTGCTGCAGAGGTCAACATTGGGATATTAGCGACTCATGCTGTCGATTCCTTGGCTGCGCTGGTTGTGCGAATCAGTGGCGATGCTGGACTCCTATCTGCCCGGAGGAGGCGGCATCTGCTACCAGCGGCGAGAAATGTAAATGGTTCGGAAGGTGTCTACTCTTCGTCAGGCCGTGCCGGAGACAACAGCATCAATCTTATAGATCGTCACATGAGTCTTCTTTCCTAGATACAGTATCAGAGTCAGACTTACCTTTGAGTGCCCCTTACTCCGTACTCGTACACATCAGATCAGGATGTCGACATACTGTTCCCGTTTGCTGACCATGTCACTAAGTTTCGGTGTTCATACAAATTTCCAACTGGCCATGCTTGACATTAGCCGCAATGTCGGAAGGGATCCTGGTCGTGGCTATGTGGTTCAAACTACGAGTCTGACCTGGATCCTCCAAACCCTCGAGTTTGATCTCCGAGGCGCTATACTTTCCATACCTATGCGTCGCGAAGTTCATCGAACAAAGTACCTTTTCCATCTATCCGATGTAGAAGGTCGCTGGTGACATTGAAAGACTACCCTGGTTAAACACTGATGTATTTTCCATCGCCTTGTCTTGTTGCCCTGCCGACCAGTAATGCGCGAACCGAAGTGCATTCTCTCCCAACCTTACCCAAGAAGCCGATGCGCTCAGCTTGATGATCGCCGTGGGCTAACCTCAGGGCCAGGATGAAGCAGCTGTGCCAGATCGGTTACATCCCGATCATCCACGCCTCGCAATTTCTGCATCCATGAATTCTTCAAAGCCCTTGACTACTACTTGGACCTCTTCGGAGCTCAATTGCTTGTAATCAACCACTTGGTGATGGGAGTTGAAGGCGCGGTATACATCTTCGAGACTAAGGTGAGTTGGTATATCCTGCTAGTATGTAGGATATTCGCGGTTATCATTGCTAGATCCACACCGACACAAGTAAGAGACACTAAACTAACATCGCTCTAAACAACCTTTTTCAAGCTGGTCTGGGAGCGGCAGTAAGTCTCGAGGTGTAGGCGAGAGGCGTATATAGGGTCTGCATCCGCGAAGACTTCACATCCATCGAAGAAGCTAGGTCCAATGTGTTGCTCGACAAGGTTGCTGACACTGCCGGGAGCAAACAAAGCCGCAATGGATAGTTTGATGCAAGACTTTCCAGAGCTTCGGTGAGTTGTCGCACTTGCTATCTTCCAGATAGTGGGACACTCAACGGTCTTCGTCGACGACTGATTTATATAACTCCCTCAAGAGCTCCTTGGACTCCGAGGAAATGTTTACAGTGATTCTGCTTGTGGTGGATGTGGCTGGAGATGTGACGGTGATTCTCAAATCCCTGACACCACATCCCCTATAGTTGCTCCTGCGCTCTGCATTGTATATAATGATCCCACAGTACCTAGATCTTCCAGAGTCCAGGAAGATGAGCAGCACCCGGTATACATAGCCGGCACGCTCTGAATAACAATACCGGTATGAGTCCGGCAGGGATTCCAGCCGACCGTGCTTTCTTCCAGAAGGCTGTTCTCGGCCTTGAGGGTTGTCAGGTCAGCCAAGGAGCTCTCGGGGGCTTTTTTTTGACGGGGAATGGTGCTCCTGGGACGGCTATGCCTCCGAAGGCAGCCACAACACCTGTTTCCAGCTTCATCTGTCGCAAAACATGAGCAGCCCCGGTTCCTCCTGGGAGCCGAGAATAACAACAACGGCAATTTGGAGCCCTATAGGGAGGCAGTGGTATATAGCTAGACGAATATTGTCAGAAAGCCGTTCTCAACAAGAGCATCAATGACATACCTTGGCTTTTGTGAACGCTCCAATTACCCAAGAAGAGACTCTTGAGTAGGGTTCAGTATAGAGGTTTGGGCGATTTGGCGATACATCAATCTCAAAGCATGTGAATGTAGGAGATCCAGGACTTGTATAGGACAACAAGTTTCGAGAGCTCGAGCGTCAAGCCAATCATCGAGAGGACTCTGGCGGGCAATGTCTCCAGACCCAAGACATGAGGAGAAAGATGATGGGTCTTGCTATAGCATAGAACGATCAGCGACATGAAACAGCAGTGCTACAAGAAAAAGACAGAGATGACAGCGATGGAAGAAAAGATAAAGCAAGAGGGGGCAACGAGCTTGAAATAGTCCCTTGTACGTGGCGGTGTCTTCGAAAACCAGGCAACCCTGGAGAGCCTGATTCGTTCGTTCCGTTCCACATAGTCCAGGTAGCAAACATTGGCACTTTCTGGGGCTTCTGATGTGACAGAAACTTATTGGTGGGCCCGGGATCCCAAGATAAGCGTCTATGATTAGCAGCACCTTGAATTAAGCAGTTATACAGATATTCCTTGCTGGAAAACAATACCGTGGAAAAGAACACAGCCTCAGGGAACAGCATCTTCCAAGCCCCAAGTATCAAGATAGACCAATGTAACAAGAATGGCAGACAGGTTGATCAAACAAGACACTTTCGCCATATACCCCCTCCCGCACCGCGATATAAGTATTCTTCTACACACCACGGTCAGCAAAAAAAGAAACAATCCAACACCACTCACATCAACATCCGCAAACATCCACCAACCTTCGCCTCCAAGATGTGTGGCTACCACGAACTCCAAGCCCCCTGCTGCCACGAGAAAATCGGCTTCACACCTTCCTCCTCCCACAAGTGCACCTACTACTTCTCAAACAACCGCTACTGCCGCACCGGCTCCGTACACTCCTGGATCCTTTCCGCACCACCCCTCAGCTCACGCACCGTATGCGAGGACTGCAAGAAGGCAGAGGAACACGAACAAGAAGTCCTCAAGGCCGAGATCAAGAAACAAGAATTGCTGATGGAGAAGGAAAGGGCAGAGCAAGAGGAAAAGAGAAAGGCTGAGGAGGCTAGGCAGTTGAGATTGTGGGACAAGGAGTTGAAGAGGATCAGGGATGTGAGAAAGGAGAAGAAGAGCGCTGCGGTGGATGCTTTGAGGAGCCAGTTGCTTGGGATGAAGATTAACAATGGCGAGGGACCTTCCTCGGGCAGAAAAAAGTGAGTCAGAGGTCTTCGACGGAGTGGATGATATTGACGAATGCATGTTGTGTGAGAAAATAGCTTCTTGGAGGTTTGGTTGGTATCTCGAAGAGATATGTTTCTGCTGGTAGGGCCATCGAAATGCAAAAATGCGTTGCAGCCATCGAATCTGCCCAGTGAAAGCCATGCGAGGCCTGTACTTTTTTGGACGAAGTCTCCAGTCGTGCATCCATCCTGAATTTCGGTAGTTCGAAAAATGTAGGTGTAGCCCATGAGAGATGGACAGTACAAGTGTTGGGGCTTCGATGTCTCATGACCATGCCCAGTTCAGATCTAGCCATGAAACTGCATGATGCCTTCTCGGTTTGAGCTTTCGTTTATTGAGCAGCTTCGCGATCAAACATCTCACCGAACGATTGGTGAGGACTTCAAAGGATCGTGTGTTTTAACAAGCTTTCACCAAAACGTCAAGCATGCGAGAGACGTGGCAACTTCGGGTGGCGTCTGGTACAAGAGGTGATAATAGGGCAGAGCAATGCTTTAATCAGTAAATCTGGGGGCTGGTGCTAACGGGTGAGGATTAAGGTGAGAAGTTTTCAGACGAGTTCCATTACCTACTTCAGAATCTTCCTCGAGCCTGTCGACAAAGTAGACGACAATGCTCCTGGCTACTACGCCAGAATCCGCTGCCCTGAAAATGTTACTACTATCTAAGACAGAGTATAACACACAATAGACACTACAACACACAATCGAAACTCCGGTCAATGATGGTTCATAGCGGAATTGAGTGTCAGTCCCTTCGGGGGAGAAGAATCGGGAACGGAGGAGCTGCAACAGATGTTACCGTTGAAGGTTCCACGTGACGAAGATAGTCGTGGTGTTGCTAACCCGGACGTTTCGAGTTGTGTGTACCTGTAGATTTAAGAAGTAAGGTGAGGATCTAGGACCGTCGAGCTGCACGAGAGGGTACCATGAGGGAGCAGGTATAAAGAGAAGATCTGTTGTCAGCAACCCGGAACGTTCTGGTCTGTGAATCCGTCTGCTTCTCGATTATGCCCGACAACGTGTCTGACCGACCTGCTTAGATAGTGATTCGACAATTGCCGAACCAGATGGTGCATAAGGAAAGGACAGTGACTGTCCGTTGTAAGGAGTTCGAGGATCGACCCGTTACGCGGTAGGCTGCAGACCTGTAACGATATAGAAGATCAAAGACCTGTGTACTTGCCGTCTCGTGTTAGCTGCAGCTTTCCATTGAACACACGGACAAGAGCAGAAGGCACCAACCCGTCGTGTCGTCTCGGCATCAACGCAACAACAAAAACAGAAGGCGCATCCAACCTATCTCTTCTCGCAGCAGGAACACGACGCACTCGCACCTACCACAACAACTCCATCCACCACAACTATCAACTTCACTATCATCTCAACGCACGACATCAACACCATGTGCACCAGAAGACTCAGCCGCTACACTTCCTGCTCCTTCCGCTACAACAAGACTCTCGAAGAGAAGCTGTGCTTGAAAAAGGGTGCGATTCATCCCTGCCATCCTTGGGAATGGTTGCTCATCAACGAGCTTCCCAACAATGAGCCCTGCCCTTGTGAGCAGTGTGCACGCGCTGCAGAGAGCAAGCTGGCACAGCAGAATGCTTGTTCCCACAAGAAGGATATCTCTCAGTGACGGCGCCAAGGTATGTTCAGATGTTAGTATGTTTCTGCGATTGAGATTGCTCATGAGTTTATTGTAGGAACGACTGTTGAGGTAGTCAGCATGAACACAGGCTGCACTAGAACAAGCACATCATGGTACAAGAAGCTGGCCTCAAGTCGGAAAGGGTCATAAGCAATTGAAAGTGATGGAAAACTCGGCTTGGGGGTGTTCTTTAATTCATCAAGACCGCCATAATCACATCTCCATCTCATCGGGGTTGTGTCCCTTCTTCTTGCTCTCTTCCAACTTCTTCTTGTTCTTTTGTTTCGAATCCTCGATCCATGCATCATAAGAGCCGTCTGCGATCTTTGCAGCAGTGACACCCTTCATCAGTTCACCTACGAAACCGACAAAGTTGTGTTTGCGAAGAGCATTTTCCCATTGCCACGCGCGGCGCTTTTCCTCCTCACGGTACACCATGTCTTCGTCTCCAAATTCTCTAGCCTTGACGCGCAGATCTTGACACATAGCCAGCAGGTTGAAGCGGATCTCATTTGAGGGATATCTCTCGATGCGGCGTTGGAGGACGGGGATGACCTTCTCGGCGAAGTCTGTAGGGGCACAAGGGCCGTGGCTGATGGGGGCTTCCTGAAGACCGTCCAATTCATAGAGTTTGCCGTTGATGCTAGTGTATGCGATAAAGTGGAAAAGGTCGTCGTCTTGGGTGGCCATGCGGGTTTCGTCTGACACGAATGGCGAGCTGCGGGCGAAGGAGTTGTGCGTGTCGCGGATGAGGTCGCTGTTGCTGAGAGCTTCGCCGCGGATCTGAGATTGTCAGCTTGATTGCATGGCCTAGTTGCATCAGCGGGTAACATACGTCTGGTGGGAAGCCGGCGGTAAAGTCCTTGAAGTCGGTCAAATGAGGACCCAGCTCAACACCATCTGCGTTGTCCTTGTTCATCAAGACACTGAGCAGCGCTTGTGTACCACAGGCATTCTGGATGGTCTGAGCGGCGAACCACACCTTGCCCTTGCCATCGCCTCCACTGCCAGCATCGTCCAGGTTGTATGTTGCGTCAAAGTCGAATTGGCCGTCTAGAGGGCCGTCTGACTTGCGACCTTCATTGTTGTACTTGAAAAGGAAGATGACTCCTAACGGTGACAGCTGGCCCAGTGATTGTGCGTCTAACGAGATGAGCTCCTCGAACTGAACATTCTTGACTCCGAGGTTCTCTAGCAGATACGTAAAGACGCCCTGTTGGATGTCAGTATGCGCAGGATGGTTATTTGTTAAACATGCCACTCACAGCGTCTGATTCGATGGTGTTCCAGCCTCCTGACATGTTTGCTAGAACTGAAAAGTGATGTTCAAGTTGTCAAGCTCGTCGCCGCAAACATTCATGCGTCATTGCGTGCACAGCTTCGTGCCAAGCCCGCTCGGTGATCGGCGTTTCGGCTTCTTCAACCTCCGCTGATCAGCCCTATACCGTTTTTGCAAAAGGAGGTGCCCTAAGGAAATTTTTCATTTGTCCAGCAAAAATTTTGTACTGCACAGGTACCTATACCGTGAGTAAAACATGGAGTAGCTGGGAATCGAACCCAGAACCTTCTCCACTCAGTAATACTCGAAGAGCAATGCTAAGAAGATGTCATACCACTAGACCACAACCCCAATTGATGGAGAAATCAGATTTGGCAAATGTCAACAATCTTTGAAATCTCTAGTGCTACCCACCCCAGCAGGTATATTGGATGAAGAGACACTGTCTCGCGAGAGGAGTGATGTACAAGATGATTTGTAAGTCATAAGATTGACTTCTTCAAAGCTTGCTAACTTCGGTTCCCTTCTCGAGCTCAACCACGAGCTTACCGAATTGACTAGCATTCTTGATGTCCTCGAACAAACCGTTGATCGCTTCGAGATTGTCAATGCCGGTAACTGTCCTTGAGACGATGGGTCGTATGTTCTTGGACGATACGAAGCTGACCATATCGGTAAACTCTTTTCTCGAGCCCATGGTGGAGCCACGAAGGTCGATATTCTTGAGGACAGCAGCCATTGTAAAGGGCATCTTCGGACCTGTCGTCATGCCATATGAGACGATGACACCACCGGGCTGTATAACGTTAGTATGGCAGCTGGTCAGCAGGATATAAATCAAACTTACCTTCATAATCTTGAAAGTCTTTCCAACGATATCACCACCAGCACCGTCAATGACAGCATCGAGGAACTTTCTGTCCTTTGGTAGTTGCTCTAACAATTTCTTCTCCCAATCCTCCTCTTTGTACAATGCACCTCCTGCAGCACCCAACTTCTTTGCTTTGTCCAGCTTTTCTTGACTTCCACTTGTGACAAAGACATTTGCGCCAGCGGCAGTCGCGAACAGCAGTGCCATGAGTGCTACGCCACCCCCGATGCCAGTGATGAGCACATTACGGCCAGGCTTGCAGTTCCCGCTCTTGGTGACAGTTGCCCTCCAAGCAGTCAGGCCTGTCAGAGGCAGCGCGGCAGCTTCAGCGTTCGAGAGATGCTTGGGTGCCTCCTCCAACTCAGAAGCATCGATGACCAGACTCTCGGTCAGGGTGCCTAGGGGATTGAGCTTTGTTCCTCCCAGGATAGCATATCCCTTGGGATCTTCAGGGCCCTCAGGGTCGTCTTTCCATCCGGTGCCTGGGTTGAGAATGACACGCTTGTTTAACCACTTCTTTGCTTCGGGGGACGATCCGGTCGAGGTGACGATGCCAGTACCGTCTGCAAGTAGTGGCACACCAAATGTTGTGCCGGGGTACAAGTGCTGGCGAATGAAGTGGTCTCGGTGGTTCAATGCAGCAGCGGTGATTTTGACGACGACTTGATTGTCTTTGGGCGTGCTTTCGGGGACATTGATCTTCTCTAGAGGATAGTAGACTTGGCCGGGCTTGCCGTCGACTTTGCGAATTGAGATGGCAGTAGGCATTTTGCAGAGGAGTGTATATCACAGATGGGTACAACATGTAACACTGCTTGACTTATCTTCAAGAAGGTTACAAATCAATACCAAGAGGCCTCCGTTCATGCGGGTATTGCGGGGAGTGATTGTCAAAGGTGGGGAGAGCTGGAGGGTCAACTTCAGCCGAGGCACTTGAGCATGCTGACTCAGCTTTGTGCAACTTCACGTCCTGCTTTGTGAGGCTTCATTGTCTTTAGAGGATCAACATCAACATAATGTGGTTAGTTTTCCATTATTGCTGAGTATTCAAAGAAAGAATGAAAAAATCAATGAACACGCTCGTTCTGCCAGCAAACTTCCTTGCCGTTCCTCCAGACCAGAAGACTCTCGTGCTCGAACTTGTCCTCATGGACATGGAATCCTCAACGACCGCAACAAACCCTCTCAATCAATACGACGCCACATAGCATCTGCAATGTTCCTCTCCAATTCCTCTTGGCGCATTTCAGCTAGATGGCGATTCCATCTCACACAGTCTGGGTGCTCACAAGGGATGTTGGTTCCTCCAAAGTGCTCCAGCTTCTCATACTGCCACTCGTTGGCCGGACAGGCTACACCTGTGCGTTTGGCATTGGCGCAATAGTACTTGTAGACGAGCTCATGGCGGCACTGGTACCAAACTTTACGCTGCTCTCTGCACATGTTGACATTCGACTCGAACTGCTTGTTCTGTATTCATTTCGTTAGTTGGGCAACTTGACTGGACCTGAGGATTCTTACCTGGAAGGCTTTGTGGATTTTTCTCGGTTTCTTATAGACCATTCAAGGCTGTACTGCCTTCTTGCTTCTGTTGTCCGAGAAGTAGTTTTTATACTGCCTCTGCACATGGGTACAGCGGATTGGGCATGGTGATTACTGGACAGCACAACAGCCACGTCACTCCCTCAAGTATCCTACTTTGACTTCCACCCCATCACGAGGCATCCAGGCGTGGAACTTGTAGGCTTTTAAATCCGGGTTTCGAGTGCTGACTCCGTTGTCTTTGCACGTTGGACACTCATTGCGATGCGGGACAACTTCATGCTGGCATTGGAGCCACTCGCAAGCTCTTCGCTTTTCGAGCGCCACTTTGCAAGGTTTAATCAGCGCCTCGCGCTCATGTCGGCATCCTGGCCAGACCATTCTTTCGTATTGACACATGACTGCAGAAGAGGAACAATGAGCTAGACGATCAAAAACAAGCTTCAAGCATGAAAGAAACTTTGATCCCGATCAGCAAGAAAGAGCAGCGAGATTCCTAGCCCTTGTCATGCTCCCTGACTTGTATACTACTTACAGAAGCCTTTGCATCACCCTTTCCCCAGGTCGTGGCGTTCTGTACCACATCCATCACGCTTTATGTCACAATCCAAAAGCAGGTCTCCTGGAGCTTAACCCTGTCTGCTGACAGCGGGCTTTGCGAAACAACATCTTCGTTCCAGCCCAATGATGTTCATATGCCACTTGGTATATTTTCGAGGTTGTCGACAAGCCACGGATTCCATCAACCCGGTTCTGGCCATGCGGCTCATAAAGCCTCCAGACACATCAGAGGTCAAAGTCTCGGGGCTTTTTTCCCATAGGTCATAGGAAAGATGACCTGTCGCTTTTTCAACTGCTCGATCGATCCCCAGAGTCAGCATTCGTATCACCATTGCTGCTGAGCACTCTCAACAGCTTGCTGCTTCTCGCTTTGTTCAACTCACTCCGCTTTGCTTGATGTGGCCTTGGTTCTACACCCCACATGGATCGTACATCCTTTCGCATGCTTTCTGCTGATTTGTCGGCTTTCTTCTTGGTTGCACATTGCGGACATTCTTTTGCCTTTGAGGGTGATTGTACCACACGCCAGTATCTTTCTCCACAGAACTGTCCCCTCTCGCGAGCACCATCACATTGGTTGAGTGTGCGGGACCCGATGTGCCCGCAAGCAGGCCATGTTGGTTGAATGTAATGACACATCCTCGTGGCTGGTCTGATCTTTGTTAAGGGAGAAGGTGACCAAACTCTGGTGCATACGGCTGATTTCTTATGCCCACAATTGTCCTGGTCTGTTGTTACTCCTGCTGAAGGATCGCTTGCCTGTCCGGCTATAAGAGATCTCTCTGCTGATGCCACGAGTTGCTCCAGGCCCAGGATGCCCGGGTGGAGTTGAAAACGGCTGTGAAAGGACCTACCTGCACAAACCCGGAGTCGCTACTGGCTGTTGTCTGAATACCATCGTTACTACCTCCACGACTACACGTCGAGAACCTTCGATTCTGGAGTGGGGTATCTATGATTCGGCTGGCTGGATGAGGCGAGGCTCGACAATACGTTCAGCTTGTTGCTCTCGTGAAAACATACTCACCGGATGGCCCGCTAGTGCCTGTCAACTGCGTCGAGTTCGCTGAGCTTGAGTTGGCTGCGGACTGTGAAGACATCCATCATCTAGGGACGCATTCAGCGCAGGCAGACCGCTGCGTAATCTGTAACAATAGTCATCGTGAGCACTACACAATCCTGGAGCGTCGTCCTGCAAGCACACAGTCTGTACAACATGGCAAGACAACAGTGGCATTACTTATTGAGCTAAAAGACAACTGCTGTAGTCAACATGCCTAGTCTGAGGCGAATAGTGGAATCAACCTTTATATACGACGCATCGTCAGCAACTTTCATCCGAGACAGCGGGCCAATTGAATCCCTCCATGTGATCTCCTAAGTTACTGTGTCTGTATCACCTAGTGTAGGGGAACAATAACTCGCTGTCTCAAATGGCCATCTTTTTTGTGTACATGCTAGGTTCGACTCACCTCGTCCCCCTTTTTTTTTGACTACCTTTTGCTTCACCAGGAATACACGACACTTTATCTACACACGCCACGATTCTACTCCTAGGGACGTTCCGTTGTGAGCGCCATTCCTTTTCCTCATGGTCGGTTTTTGGATGCGCTCTCTTGGATTCTGATGGTGTCTCCGATCCATGAGTGGTTATCTTCACTTTCCGCTACGGTGTTGCTTGTTTTCACTTTCGCTTCCGCACCACCATCCAAATCCTTACTTTTCGTTTTACACCACCAACCGACACGCCGGCGCCAGCCTCCATTCATCACCGTCTGAAAGCCCCCAACAACGACAACATCGTTATCTGCGTTCTGCGCAACCACCCGCCACGCAGGACGACTATCAGAACACAACCAGAAGCCCATCGATGGATCCCAGACCCAATCGCGCCGCCCTCGACGCTGTGCTCGGTGCGGAGATGCAAGCTCCTCGGTAGCTTCACTGGTACAATCCTGCCACATTCACCAGAGCGGTCATCGGGGCTACACTGGGCGACTTCCTCATCAAGGAGGTGTTTGACAACATCATCGCGCACGACATCGCCAGCGCGGCACCTATCGTCAACACTCAAGTGCTTCAGGTCTGTGATCCCGTGCAATACGCCAAGGCTATCGACCTTGCAACACTGGATGGTGTCCT
This sequence comes from Aureobasidium sp. SLJ-2021a, assembly GCA_019677095.1. Lineage (NCBI taxonomy): Eukaryota > Fungi > Ascomycota > Dothideomycetes > Dothideales > Saccotheciaceae > Aureobasidium > Aureobasidium sp. SLJ-2021a. Next base: position 498,312 of record JAHRBU010000003.1, read on the forward strand.
CAACAAAGAGTTCTTCGATCAACTCGTTGGTCGAATCGACTATCGCATTGTGAGCCTGCTCAATGCTCCCTTTACGATTCGCCAGTCGACAGAGCCTCGCCCCTTGCCCCCTCGGGTCCCCCAAACTACTCAGCTCCATGCCACCCTAGCCCCTGACGCTCGTCAATCTCAAAGCAACTGGGTCAACTATGAACATCCTTCTCGCTTCCAGACCGTCTCAAGACAACAGTCTGCGCATCTTGATGATATTAGAACCGACCAACGCGAGCGTGACCATCCCCTTGGACAAGACCGCTCTAGGAGTCGCAGTCCGGTCACTCCAAATCAACGCGCTCCAAGTGGCCGCAGAGACCGAGACTCTGCTACGAAGATTCATCGAGCCAACAGTCGTGTTAGTCATGACCAGGTGGGAGATGCTTCACTTCGCGATCAGTACAGAGACCGTGGTCAACCATCCCACATGGGCAGCTCCGATGATCTTGCAATAGGGGTTGTCATTCGCCGCAGCTCTGCCCCTCTAACCCCTGAGACTTCCCAGACAGCTGTTGCTCGCCACCGCCCTGCTCTTCTGACCGCTGAGACTACTCAGGCAGCTGTCGCCACTGCTCCATCTCACAATCTACCTCCTTCGGCACCCGTCTCGCCACATAATACCCTTCAGAGAGCACTCTGTCCCGCGAGAGCTATCCACCACGGAGTCACCGATCGCGTGCCTGGAGCTTCTTCCAGTCAACCCGTCCGTCCTCCTGCCCCTGAGCCTTCTCCTATCTCCGAGAAGCCCAACTTCAACCGACACACGACCGTCACCGCAGACAACCACGACAGCACTCAGACCACCAGCGACGCAAAGACTTCTCAGATCTCCACGTCTGTAAAGCCCCCTATTCTGTCTGCGAGTGAGCGACAGCAGCAGAAGAACCAATCTGCTACCTGCCTTGAATGCTGGCTAGAAGGCAAAGAGTGTGACTCTCAAGTGGTCTGCGGTAGATGTGCCAAAGGCCCTAGACCTTGCACCTACATCCGTTGTCCTCTGGACAACTGCGCCAGAGAGTTCCGGTGTCCCGCCTATCATCCTCATGGAACAGAGGATAACACACGCCTAGTAGGCAGCCCTCTCCACTTCCTGGCCCTGCTACGACTGAGACCTCGAGTCTTGCTCACTCACGACGTAAACCCAATCCAAGCCCTACAATGGAACGTTCACTCTGCTCAGGAAATCTACCTCAAAATCGCAAGTGCAATCCGAGAGAAGAAACAAGAAGGCAGAAGAATCGATGATCTGATGGTCAAGGAGCTCATTGTGAAGCACAAGGCATACCAATCTCTACACACCAGAGCACTAGCAACCAAGGTCAGGTTGATCGCCAGTTTTGTCGCCGAGATGAAGTGAGTTCTGCTGATATCATTCCGTTGCATCACTGACATCCCTTTCTACAGAAATCCTAGATACAAAGCGCTCTACAAGCGTGAGGAGGCACCTTCTGATTCCGGCGTCACTCCAGAGTCGTGAGTCCGCAGTAGCGAACTTCGGCTTCTCATCAGAAAAAACGATGTCCTCAATCGTGTCGTATATTGCGAAGGCTTTCAACACAGCCCATTGCTGTACAGATGCGAGGAGGGGGTCTCAGACCCCGTGCGGCCACGTGACAGGATCAAGAAGCAGAAGTATGAGGCCGCAGAAGATGTTCGCACTTCAACGATCGATCAGATGTGTGGTGTTTGTGGCATGCACAAGCTCGACTGTATAGAAGAACATTGGTTTCTCAATCGGAAGTACAGGGTTTTGGTCAAGAAGTAAGTAGTGTTCAGGATAGGAAAAAGGCGAATGGTCTGTTTCAAAGCTTTCGTAGGTATCCTTGCACAACCACTCCCAATTTAGTCATCATTTCCGCCTTGGCCCCCAAGAAACACTTTGTCTTTTGATGGTAATGTACCGACCTGTGTCAACTACAGCCTTCCCGTGTACTATAGACTGTCACAACCTCACGGTCGACGCCCTTCCCATGGTGAGATACGGTTTTATCGTAAGCTATCAAAATGCACTGTCGCTTTCCAGACTAGAGATGTGGCCATTGAGATGTCTAAACAAACGCTCTCTCTGTGGATGACACTCCCATCTCCAAAGTATTGTGTATTGTGATAGCTGAACTGCGAAGACCTTTGGCACACGAAGGAAGGGACTCAAGGATCATACCCTGTTTGCGTGCGTAGGGAGTCTTCTTTGACAACATCAAACTTTGAGCTCAATCAGTGATCCGAGATGCACAAAGTCAACGTTCAGGGATTCTTAGGTACATTCACTCAAACAAAATCGTTCCATATTTTCTCTAGTGCCCGAATGGACGATTGAAAGCAAAGTCTAAAACACCAGAGCTGAGCTTTGATGGAAAGCCATTGTCTTTCGTTTCGCGAAACTTGCCATTCGCTTTGTGGTTCATGTATTGTTGCTATAGATCCAGCGAGAACCTTTGATCTGGATTTCCATCGTATGTTCTGGCTTTCTTCGTCACAAGCGCTGGTGAAAGCTCGAAGCAAGCAATTTCTATGATACGGTCGATGTAGATGGTGTTGGTTCAGAGCCAGACATAGTGTAGCTTGCCCCTAAAAGTCGAGGCATTCAGGATCCATCAGTTGCTGTCAGGATCAGTCGTCACGAGACATGAGATGCTCAAGACTTACTCGATCCGCAGTCGAATGGCTAGCTTCATCATGCCTCATAGCAGTAGCCAGTGTCATCCAATACTGATTCCAGTTACGCTGGATTCTGGGAAGTAGCTACCACTACGTTGAGTCACATCTGTGGCTAAGACCCTCACGCCACAACTCACACAATAAGCTATATATGCTGCTTAGCTGTGCAATTCCACCACGGACAACGAGCCTGTCGGGCCTGTCGATCTGGATCACTGTTACGGCGGAAGGTTCCATAGTTCAATGGCTTGGCTTGTTCGTTGTCCAAACCCTCAGGGGTTTCTTTTTGGCGGTTCTAAGTTCGACTCTCTTACAAAACATCTTTTTGCTTTTTGCAATTCATGTTTGAACTGGCTGAGCTGTAAACTTCGCTTAAAAACAGTAAGTTCATTTTTCCTTCCACTGGGTAAGATACCAAGGCCTACATCACAGTCCCATCTTCCGAAGACCAGTACTTATTTAATCCAAGGGCCTGGAAGAACTCTCGTTTCGAACGTAAGAGACTTCGGTCGAAGTATTCATCACAGATCTTCCTTACTACCGGATTATTCTCATGTCCTGCTTAAAAGGAAGTGCAAGATGAAGAAAGGGGGCCCTTTCTTACTGTGACAAGTAAAACAATCTCGCTGATGCTGAATCGTCACGACAAGCCTCAGGGATCTCTTTGATGCGGTCGGTCGCCTAGAGTGTTCGTTTTTCTGCCACAAAGTCAATGGCAGATGACTTCGTTGCTTTGTATTTCTTCGAATGGCCGGGAATCCCTGCGGAGTTCTAAGCATATCGGTCCCCTTTATTGAGAAGCACTCCTATCTTTCTGTGGTATGAGGATCTGGTCTGCTCGAATTCTTTTTCAACATCCAATCGGGTCGTTTCTGACAGTCTCGAGCTCGTGTCCATGCTAGCCCCTTTTCCAACTTGTCATACCTTGCTTCCACGGTGTCTTAGCCAGACACAAGTGGTCGAGATATACTCCGAATCCGCGAACTCAGTAGTAATGCGGAATCAACAGCTTTCGCATGCTTCCAAGAGGCAATACGTCTATACGCAATAGGACTGTTTTACTAGCCTGATGATGGACACCTGTTCGCCTTATCGAGACTCTTGTAGGGCAAGACCACGTCGACACCGCCTATGGAAGAGTTACCTCTCTCAGCGCAGACTCTCGGAGACTGGGAAGATATCGTGTATCTCGACAGCCAAGCACCGATGTTCGATCACGTCCGGAGATCCATGCTCCCACGCCCTTCACTTCTTCCTCGTCTCGAATCTAGCTTTCACACCACTGGAAAATTTCGTTCCCCGTTTTCGCAACCTCCTGTCGCGCACTTTGGAACAACTTCATGACATTACCTTTTGTCGTATCATCAACGACATGGACACGGCCAACCAAGACCACGACAGGGGCTCATCAATGGAGCGCAATCCTCAGTGCAACATCCTCGATGCTGCCATCTACGCGGGCACTGGAGCTCAGCACGATGAAGGTGTTCGACCCCTGACTCTCACACACGCACCACTCCAGGAGAATCAGGAGGTCCAGGCACAAGACCACATAGAGACTCTGCCTCAGGATCGAACTCAACTTATCGAATATGATCTCGAACAGTGGTACAACTTGGACGACTGGAACGCTGCTACGGCTGCCGCAGCTGAAAACGGACGCGTCCACAGACGTACATTCGAGTCTATTCTTGCTCGCACAGCTCCGCTGATTGTAATTCTAGCCTTCTATCATCGTCACACAGCTCTGACATGTCTGCAGCACAGATACCCGAGGGTGGGAGTCAACAACAACCACGATCCCGCCCCAACCTCCACCCCTGAACGTCAGGCCACGCCTCTCCCGATCCGTCAATCCACTCCTCACTCACACCGCGCTCCTACTCCTCCTGACCAAGCTCGCAATGCCGGCTCCTACATCCCTACCTTCCTCAGAGGCCCTGCAGCTACGTCCGCACCCTCGAGAGGTAGGCCGTTGGAACCTCAGGGTCTCGCCTATGCTCGTAGTCAGCAAGGCCAAAGGCTCGACCTGAACATCAGCAGAGGTGGTATGCTCAACGATGACATTGCTACCGAGACTAGACATCATCGCGACAAACCTCTCTCGCGTCGCCGAAGAAGCCATAGTCTATCCACAGCTGCTCGTCCCTCTTTTGGCCACGACCGCTACCGAGACCGCTACCAGAGAATGAGTAGCCTTGACTATGGTGTTGGAGGCAGGTCTTCGGGTAGCGAGTCTACACGCCACTATGCTCCCCAGTCCACCGTCGCACGTCCTGCGTCATCGAATCTTGCTACCGAAGAACATGACAGTTCCCTTCGTAGCAGATATCGCCGCCCCGTCAGTAACCGCATACCATCTCGTCCGAGATCTCCCTTGCCACGTGATAGGAATGGTAGGAGTCTCAGCCCGGCCAGAAATTCACGTCCTCCCGCTCGACGCAATCGCTCCTCTGTGCGTCACCAAGGCAGCGGCAGTCTCGCCTACGGTGCAGGAGACAGTTCTGTAAGCCTCTCTCAAGAGCCTGGTCGTCGCGAAGCTCAAGGCTCAGGGGGACTTGTTGCTACAGAGAGTCCATCACGTGGTCCTGGATATGTTGCAAACTACCGTACCCACCGCTCCGCAGCTGATATACAGCAAGAGAAGAACAGATTCTCGGTCTGTGTACAGTGTTGGATCAAAGAGTCGCCCTGTGACCGTGGGTCACCCTGCCGCGAATGCAGGACCAAAGGCAAGGATTGTGCTTATGTGGTCTGCCCTATGGATGTTTGTGATCTGGACATCAAGTGCCCTGCGATGCATATCCTCCCGGGCTTGCCTTTGGATAACCACAATGTGGGGACCTCCATGCATCTAGTCGCCCTGCTAAATTTCAACTGCCGTTTCCTTGAGTCCTACGACGTTCGCCAGATCCAAGCAATCCACCACGACGCGACCTCTGCACAGCACATTTATCTCTTGCTCGAGGAAGAAATTCAACGCACTGCTGAACGAGAGAAGAAGTTCCATGATCACGTGGCTCAGAAGCTGCTCAAGGATTCAGACAAGGTGCCCCAGATGGGCAAGAGAGCTTTCAGCAAGACCGCTAGCATGATCGCGAAGCTAGTCCAGCAGCAGAAGTAAGCTTGTCGTATCTTTCTTCGATAACATGCTAACGATGCGTGGGAACGAACCTTTCCAGGAGCTTTGGAAGCACTAACACGGAAAGCAGAAGTCTGGACCAGCCAACAGAGACTAGAGACTTGCTGTCGCGAGACTGATTGTTGGGATGTTCGTCAGGCTGTTTGTCAAAGTGGTCCCAAGGTATTATGCTCGATTAGCCAATCGAAACGCGGGCAATCAGCTATCGATCCCTGAAGACCGTTGTAAAGATGGTGGTCCATGGAACGGTCAAGTGGAGAGTAACAAACTTCTTCCCACAAGATCAAGCTTTGAGGTCAAACAGTGTTGGTGGTAGGAATAAGACCAGATCATTTTGGGTCCCTTTTTACAAGCACGCTCGTTCCATGTAAAGAAGAAAAGGCAGTACTAGTCCATGATACCTACCCCTTCCCAAATGTTTGTAGGGCCATCACAATGGTGTTTTGAAAAACCCATCATACTTAGCACGATAGCCTCGGAAACATGCGGAACTGAGAACAAAGAAATTTTCCATTCAAATGAACAGCTTCCTTTACTACCCGCACAGCACCCGCACAGCACCCGCGCAGCCCCTTTCAGCTCCTCTCCGTACAAGGCAAACAAAGACACTGTGCTATATAAGTTTCCACATCCGGCGAATCTTGACTTAGTGGGCCCTCTTCATGCCACCGATGTGCATGGAGAATTTCGCTTTGATATGAGCACAGTTCTATCTGATTATCAACCTTCTCTCCGGTTTCATTCTGAAGTTTGACCAGACTAATTCGAAGGCCACGGTCCTCCTGGAATACCTTCCATCAATAGAGCACATATCTCTCCTCTCGATATCAATTCACTTGAGTGAATACCAAATGAGATGCTTGCTCCGATCCTATCCATGATCCCATCCTCTGACCTTCCAAATGTATAGCAGGTGTCAGCACAATTGATACCCCCAAAGGATATATGTAGCACCAGCGAGTGGACTATTACAACTTTCAGTAGGCAAATCAAATATTTGTAGACCTTGACTAGAAAGGCAAAGGCCCAGAGTTGTGTTCCAATGTGAAAAGAACTGTTCTCTCAAGTCGTTCAATCTTAGTCGCCAGATATCGCCTGGCTGGTTGTATCCATGATTCGGAACGCACATAGGAGGGTTTGAGTGAATGGCTCGTTGCGCATCAACAGATTAACCCGAAACACTCTTTCCAGGTTATAGACACAGGAGGAGGGGGGGCAGGGCATAAGAGGAGGTTTCTGAGGAAGATATGTTCAACCTCCTAAACAGCGCCTGGAGATAGCATTTGGGCATATAAAAAAGTTGTGTTCCATTTGGTTATGTATGCTACCCAGGTCCAAGGTCCGTCAACGGACAATGGCAGGGTATATATGTAGCTTAGATGTGGAATTTTCCCACGGACAGCGGGCCAATAGGACCTAACGATCATGAACACCCCTACGGCGGAAGCTTCTATAGTCCGACGGACGTGTTGGTCCGTTTGTCTAAACCCTCACGTCACCTCGGGTTTCTTTTTGCCGGTTGTGGGTTCGACTCTTTCAGTCGCCGACTTTTTGCTTATTGCCTGCTGCATCTTCCAATGCGTGTTTCGCCTGGAAAGCGTCTTCCTCCACTATCAGCCAGACGAAATCTCATCTTCTAACCATCGTACATCGTCTTTCTTCTTCAATAACCAGCTTACAGACTTCTACTCGTCCCTCAGACTCAATCTCAGACCGAATAGCATCCGTGGAGCGTGATCTTGATTGCATCGCTCCTGACATCGGTGACAACCCACGCATCCGACTTCGAGATCATGAACATGGCCAAGCTCAGGATTGTACCGAGCTTGTTGACTATGATTTGGAAGTTTGGAAACCCGCTAGTGGCTGTGCAATACACGGGGAGCTTGTTGTTTTGTGAAAACATGAAAATGCCATTGGAGCGATGCCATCCCGTAAGTATAATCTTCGTCTATCTTGATACTCTTCTGACACGTGGTTGAAGCCAGGACGGCTGGAAGAAGGCATCGTGGACCAGCCTGGGCTGCCTGCAGTCACCTGGCACCAGAACGCTGTCGATGTCGTTTGCTATGATCGTCAGGAGTGGGAATGGGCCACCCGCATGGCAGCATCTGATAGACGGCATCGTAAACACATCTTCGATGCTCTCCCGAAGTACATGGATCCAATAATCGTGAGTTTTGTCGTTCGTTGTTCCGGCACGCCCCTGACACAGACTTAGTGTATAACGCAGTCCTTTGAGGGTATATACCTCATGCATCGTCTACCACCTCACCCTCAACCATCTGCTCTTCATCGTCCTCCTGCTGCTATAGCCACTCGTCGTCGAATTCAAATACCTCCGCCAGATCCATCCCTTACATCTTTGCCTCCTCCACCTCCGCCTCACCCTCATCGAGGTCCACCTCCTCGCTACACCAGCCTTATGCCCACATCTAAGTCAGCTCGTGCTGGTTCCTCTCGACCTCTCCGCTACACGAGCCGTCCAGCCGGCGACCGTCCAGATGGTCCCGCTCCTACTAACCGCCGTTTAGCCGCGAATGATAGCAGAGATGGATCTGCAAACCACGCTGCCGTCACTCGCACTCCTAGCGACGGCTCCAACAGCGCCCTTCAATCTAATTAGGGCTCGATGGTTTGGGTCCCTCATTCACCTCCTAGTCCGCTCTCTAGCCAACTTCATTATCCTCGTTCACCACTAGCTCGCTACACAAGCCGTCGGCCTGGCGATCACCAAGAGCATCCTGCTCCTATCATCCGCCTCCCATCCATCAACAATGCCAGGGATACGACCGTTGCTCATGCTGTCACCACTCACACTCGCAATGGTCACCCAACCGATTAGGCATGGCTACAAGCAATACCATCTGGGCCACCTCTTAATCCTCCTCACTTCACCCGCTTATCCACCTGTGAGTCCACCCGTCTCAATGTTCGTTTAAGGGCTCAAGAAGATGTATTAGCTCGCCCTAGAAGTCGTAGTCCTGTTCGACCTCGCACTAGTGATTAGACACGGACTCTAGGTCTTTGCTAGTCACGACCGTACTGCACACATTAAGCAATTGAGATGTGCATAGTTATGTGGTGATCATCCTAAACTCTATAGGGCTTTGTCTAAAAGGTGATTTCCTTTGTTCTTGTTCTTTATCTCTAGGACTTAATCGGACTTTGCAGTGTACCATGGTTCTACATCAAACATGGCGGGGACAGAAAGAGGTAGTGCCATAGACAATACATTAGTACATATCTTATACGCCAGATCAATTAAAGCCTAGTGACTCGTACATGCATCTAAAATCTTTCAATGAAATCTCTGGTTCTCCCAATTAGTTTTTGTAGTCCTATACCTTCTTGAGAGATTCGATGACTTATCTGAGATTATGTTTAATCTCCCTTGCCTAGACATCTATACAATCGCGTCTCTATATATTGTCTTACCATCACACATCCCGCCTTATCGCATTATCTCCTACACAACCAAAATGGTAGCACGAGACGCTATATAACTTGTCCTCGAACAAGCTGGACGTTAGAGACATTCTTACTATACATCGACCGGATGCGTTTCGGTCGTGTAGAGTGAGCCGCTAGTAAGTATACTAATAGAACAACAAACAATCTAGAATGTTCAATACTCGGTCTTGACGACACACTTGGCTGTCTTACAGATGTTTGGTGTTCCTAAAATTCGGTTTCTCCGAACGTCCTCTGTTTGTCATCCTAGCAGTGAATTCGAACCTGGAAGACTCTTTGGGTTTCAAGAAGTTACCGTGTGCTAAATCATGTGACTTCGTATTCCCCTATCTTGAGACAGGACAAGGATTAGGATTCAAAGATATAGAAATGCAAAGTAATCTCTGGAAGAGAGATGAATCTGTAGAAAGGCCATAGAACAGAGGGCTTTTTATGGATATCACCCTTTCTTCCAATGTATCATGCTTTTTGATAGCTGGAGCTACTGCACCTCTTGCTTATTAGAGGTTCCAGCATCGCCTGATATGGAAGGGATTTACAGATGCAAAAATGTGATGATTCATATGGAGGGCTTTTACCCCTGAACTTCTAAACCACCATCATTGCAAGAACTTGTTGGAGGAGTGCCCGTGAATGATGGTCAGGACTGATTCGTGAGTTGCTCCTGAGCTCAGTGAGAGCGTTGTGGTACGTGATGAAGGTTGAGCATACATAGCGAATGAGTGATGCCACATGAATATCGCGCAGTACAGAGCGGTGTGAACTTGATGATCGCGTTGACACGGAGGCATTGCGAACAGAGGAAAGGATGGATCGGATGCTTCCGGAGGTCCAAGAGACAAATGTGGGCTGAGTAAAGCAGAAGCGCGGCCCCCTGGCGTGTCTGCTTCTGACTCCTCCATTACCAAATCGACTTTTGAAGGTCCTACTAGCTCGAAACATATAGGCAAGACACCCCTTAAGGAGTTGAAGAATCGTCATGCTGTCTGCCTGTCATGTTGGTCATAGGACCTGGTTTGCGACCACAAAGCCCCTCGTTCAGCTTGTGTTTCTGCGGGCAATCCCATGGGATGCTACTATCCTCGTTCCCGGTATCAACTGTAGCCTCAAGGTCAAATGCCTCGCGTACCACTCGAACGGACACAACAGTGCAGACGATCACTCGGCCAGCTCTCTGCACCTCATTGCGCTACTGGCTCGTCCGTCTACACAACTGCATGGTTACAAGTTGGAGCACATCACTAAAGTGCACGAGAATCCCACCAGCACGCAGTGGTTGTTCATCAAGATTAGAGAATCGCTCAAGTCACCCCCTCGAGGCGTTGCTGTCGACGCCGATTACATTAGCACTTAGATCTTCAGAATTCTCGGTCGCAGCGTATACAGTAACATGAAGAAGCACATGGCGGACGTGGAGATCATTCTCGAATTTGTCAACGGATCTCTGTATGCGTACGTCCATTAATTGATGACTACGAACAAAACTGACAGACCTTGTAGCAAATCCCCCTTCTTTGAGCTCTGGGTTCGTGATTAGAAAAGAATCGACAAGTTCGGACCCTCTACTTTTTAAACATGATGCCTATACACGCCTTTAGAATAGGTTGTTTATGTGTCGTCCGATATCTGGTTTGGCAAAACACAGCAGCGAAGGATTTTAGGTTGACCGTTGTACTTTTGATTCATGGAAGCGTTGATTTCTGGTTTTTTTTTGGTATCGTCGCTGTTGGCAAGGTGCATCGCGCTTTCTTTGTAACAGTTAGCAACTAGCTTGATTCCCTTTGTCACTTAGTATAGTCGACGTAGCAGCATGACAAGTATCAAACAACCAAACCCACTTTTTGTTCCTGAAATCTGCTACTCGTAGTCTCGTACAGCTAGAGGAGTACGTGATATAATCAGGGATAGAGACACTGCCAAAGAGATTGTTAACTTGACTGCTTACTCTGGACGTATTGCTATTCTTTCAAAGGCTCTCATCAGTTAGTGTTGTTACGGACTTGGTCGTTGACCCACCTGTACCTTCGTCCATTTATCGCTCTGCCAGAAAATAGCACTGTTTGACAGATGGCTTTTCTTACTTTCTAGATACCTTATATATCTCTGCTCCCAAGCAGAGTGAGGCTCAGTAGGCAGATCACGAATTCACAGTTCGATACTCTGACCTCAACAAAATTCAGGAGGTGACGTTGTGGCCAGGGTCATACCCACGCCAAACAAACGGGATGTGGAGGGCAAACGACAACTCTTCGTCGCGGCTTCCTTTACCAGCAACTTACCTATTACACACAACGTTTGATCGCGAGAGGTAAAAGCATGCTTCAACGAGCGACTGAAACAACTAGCTGTTCCAGTGTTTAAGTGTCACCTTGCAGCAAAGTGATGCCCTCGATCCACTGAGATTTCGTCATCCCGGTATCTTTACAAATTACGTGCGACCGCCGTGGTCAATTGCTGGCGTACGATTGCACCATCGGTCACATCTGTAGCATCTCGATGCCCGGAGCCTCGTGATTTTCATGTCTTCTCTGTGCATCACATTCAGACGAAGAAGAACGTCCGGAGACATAGAGCAAATCCCGGTCCGCCGCACGGCAGCGACCAAACCCCGAGTCGAGTGCGACAACACCGAACTTCGAAACAGCGTATGACGGCACATGCCAGCTGATCTCGGGGTTTGTTATACTTGTTGTACACGAAGCCAGAGTTAGCACATCATACGACTTCTGGAACGGCAGGCATCGGCATCCGGAAATGCTACGATAGCAAGGTCAGCCTGAAGACTAGCCACCGCACTGAGTATGAGGAGCACCGGGCTGTACGCGGTGTCGGAAGTACACGGTAAGGTGACTTCGATGGTAGGGAAGATATAAAAACCTCCGTTGGTCAGGACGATGGACAGAAACATCACACTCAATCATCATATCTTCCAACACCCAACTCCTGATCCACCAGTCATATCTTCAAAATGGTCGCTACTTTCAAGAAGTACAAGGCTGCCGCCGTCAACGCTGAACCTGGATGGCTCAACCTTGAGCTCTCAATTCAGAAGACCATCCACTGGATCAACGAAGCCGGTCAAAACGGCTGCAAGCTGATTGCCTTCCCTGAGCTCTGTATGCGTTTCTTCTTTCATCATTATTTTTATGTTGTTGACAATGTTCACGAACAGGGGTTCCGGGCTACCCTTACTGGATGTGGCGTGTCAACTACCAAGAGTCACTGCCACTCCTCAAGAAGTACCGCGAAAACAGTCTTCCCAGCGACAGCCCTGAGATGCACCGTATCCGTGCAGCTGCAAAGGAAAACCAAATCTTCGTATCTCTTGGCTACTCTGAAGTTGATCTGAACTCGTTGTACACCACTCAGGTCTTGATTTCGCCCACTGGCGACATCCTGAACCACCGCCGCAAGATTCGTGCCACTCATGTTGAGAGACTTGTCTTTGGCGATGGTGTGCAGCATCCTATCCTGATACGAATAAGATTACATGGCTAACAAAGACTTGATAGGCACTGGCGACACTACCGAATCAGTCGTCGACACGGAGATCGGCCGCATCGGCCAACTCAACTGCTGGGAAAACATGAAGTAGGGATGTGTCAAAAATGCTATATAGTCAAGGATGCTAACGATCCAAGCCCTTTCCTCAAGTCCTACGCCGTCAGCAAGGGTGAGCAGGTCCACATCGCCGGATGGCCTCTCTATCCCCACGCCACAACCCTCAAGTACCCCGATCCCTACACCAACATCTCCGACTCCAATGCCGATATCGTCACCCCTGCCTACGCCATCGAGACTGGCTCTTTCACTCTCGCTCCCTTCCAGATGATCTCAAAGGAAGGTGTTGATCTGCAGACACCTCCTGGCAAGGAGCGCGAAGACCACAGAATCTACAATGGAAACACCAGGATCTATGGTCCTGATGGTCAACTATTGATCACCAAGCCCAGTGACGACTTTGAGGGTTTGGTGTATGTTGACGTTGATCTTGATGAGACACACCTTAGCAAGGCATTGAACGATTTCGTAAGTCTACTTGACAACATCTCCGTAAGAAAATCAGGAGAACATGATGCTGATGTGCATGAGAAACAGGGTGGCCATTACATGCGTCCCGATCTCCTCCGTCTTGTGGTCGATACTGACCGCAAGAGCTTGGTCAACAAGGTAGATGGAAGTGGCAAGTTTGTTGTCGAGAAGACAATCGACCGTGTGGGTTTAAGCACTCCTTTCAAGGATCTACCCATTGCTCAAAGGGCCGAGGTTAACTCTACTCCTGCTCAGAACGAGTAGAAATCTCGAAATGAGTCTTTTCGATTGGTTTTTATGCAAGACTACCGTAGCGCTCTTTTCTATGTAAACATACAATGTCTCCACTCCTGATATCAACGTCTTCTCTTTGCTCGTTTCTTATATGCCCATCACCACACTGTCACAAACATGTTGCCTGAAACATCACACCATGCAGGTAGTGGTTCGCGTACAAGTATACAACTATACACTTTTTGCTTTTCCACTCTCCAAAAGTGACCCAACCCCACTGTTGATATCGTGAGAAGCGTTGCCACTCCATCACAGAACCTGCCAGTTCTACTTGAAAGCAATCTAAAGCATATGAGTATATAGACAACACTTTGACAGCTGATGGGCAAGGTTGCGCTTTTTCTGTGGTACTACGCTTTAGAGCATGGTGATAAGATTCTTCCTGATTCTTCCATTTATACTGTCAGACACGAAACAAAAAGAAACTCATATGATCACTGCTTGAGTAGTGGTTGGCTCTGTGCCTAGCATGACTTTACATCATATATCTACATACCAATGAGTCAAAGGCGAGACTTTGTATCCCTGAATCGTTAACAGAAAAAAAAAAAGCTGATGTGTAGATAGCTGACCAGACAAAGAGCCATTAGAAACAAAGAAAAAAGCAATTAGAGTGATACCACATAGAAAAGTACACCCAAGTATCCAAATGGACAGAAAGAAAACATGGACAAAGCTCGATGGAAATAAGAGGTCTTTCTAGTAACTACATCGTCTAGTTGATGGCTAACATAAGGCGAAAACATAAAAGTGCTATTTGCAGCTTTTCAATCAAGCAGATGATGTGGACTGAGATGTGACCTTGCCAGTTTGCTTCCTATCACAATGCCACATCCTCTATTGTCATGAGACAGCCTGGACGCGAGAAGCTGGCCGGTTGGGGACTTGGGTATTGGAGCTGTGAGGATGGACACGCAACGTCCGGGGTGTTTCTCGAAGCGATACTGTATAAAGAGGACATCCAGAGACGGAGATGTGCTAATCGGCAAAGACAAGTTCCTATGCTTTACTTGTCTTATCCTTTGCTCCGTTGAAAGAACGCTGTGAGTACAGTGCATACAGGCAACAGCAATAAGATGTCTCGTCTTACTCATCGTCCTCGAGCCTAACATTACCCCAACCATTCCCATCACCATGCGCAGCCTTCTTGTCGTTACAATAAAGATGCACCCACCAAGAATAAGCGCCCGTGAAAAGACCCCCACCAACAGTATTCCCCAAAGTAATTGGAATGAGGCATTTCCAAATAAACATACCCACCGACATTGGCGAGCCCAAAAACATTGCCGTAGAGCCCAGATACATGTACTCTACAGTATGAGGACACTTTGCCGCTGTAGAGATGAAGAATGGCAAATGCAAGGCCAGGGCTTTACTGATACCGTCCTGATTCTGCGTCCCCAGCATCATGGAAAAAGTTACCAGCCAACCACAGAGGATGGAGCGGAGGAAAATGATGTGCCATTGGGATTCGATGATACTCTGAGAGATCATGGAGATGGTGCCGCTTCTGAAGGGGTCTTCGCTGAGGATTTCGGTGAGTTTGGTGAAGAGGCCAGCGAAGATGAGGGAGCCGAGGAGGTTGCCGAGCCATGATGCCATGCCGACGCGAAGGTATTGGATTGGGGAGCCTTTGCGCTCGAGAGCTGTCATGACAAACCTTTGGGATCGAGTTAGATTGTGCATGCGAGGACTGCTGATGGGAAGGACTTTACCACATGGGGTATCCAGTGTATAGTTCGGCTCCTACTAGATAGACCAGGACAAGGCCAATGGGAAAGGTGATTCCCTGCAAGATACGTGGGAGTCCAGGGTTGGATTCTGATAGTCCCGGAGTGCCTGTGACCAGAGTGAGAGAGAGCAAACCTCCGGCCGAGATCAGTAGTGCGCCATAGATGTTCTTGAGAAAGGTCAACTGCAAGTCCTCTTCGATATGATGGACGCCGGTCTCCAGGGTCTTTTCGGCAGCCTTCCGAGGTGACAGAGCTCCAGTAGACATTGGTGTTTCGGCTCAATTGTTCAACTGACGATTGGAATGGTACGAGTATTGAATCAGGCAGCTTGGCTGATGTCTAAGGAAGGATTTGGCCTTGGACATGAGTCGACGAAAGCGTCCAAATGATGACGCAGTTCTGATACGATGATCCACCCGTTCAAGGTTATTTATCTTATCTGATCCAACCTTGTCTTGAACGGTGTTTGAGTTTCCTCAGACCATTCCTCACCGCTAGACGCGTGTTTTGCACGCATGAATGGATGTAATGTTTTTCTAGCTGAAGATCGACTTGTTGGCTGCAACAACGAGCCAATACGACCCTACTAGAGAGCCCGCTATCGGGAAGTTAGGGTGGTGTAGTAGTAGAGCATGAAAGAAAGCCCCGAAGATACAGGCTGATATCCAGCTCTATCTAGAGCTGATAAAGACTGACCTAGTACTGTAGAATGACCTGAGAAGATATGGTGAACATCAAGGTATGCCATACCCACGTACCTTGATCGAAACTAGCAAGCACGACGAAGGTTGGTTACCCCACGCGAAATAGCCAGGGTAACTTTCGGGCGCGTCCGGGCGCCGAAACCATCAGCCCCGCGATTCAAGTCCCTCCTCTCCCAAACACGCCGACCACGACTTCCGCAACAAACTCATGCCAGAAAACTCACCAGTACTCTCAAGAAAGGCCAAATCCAATCGAAACCTCACCGAAACCCTGAAAACTTGCATCGGAAGAAATACGCGGCAAGGGGAATCGACACGCGAGAACAAAATCTCCTATTGTGTGAGTCGGGGGTATAAGGATGCGAGATGGCGTGACATGTTGCCATGTTGGCGGGATCAGTCGCTCCACATGAGTTCCCGAGTGGGGCAGTGGTGTAGGGAAATGGTATGATTTAGGCAGTGTTTGCGCGATTGTAAGGCAGCAGTGCGTTTTTTAAGGTTTCTGGGAAGATAGGTAGGTGTATTTGTGAGCGTATAAAGGGAGGAGGTTCCCCCTTGCTACCTCGGGGTTCAGGGTAATTTGAACACGAAGAAAGTCAATATCATTTTTGTCAGTTTCAGCAATACTGAGAGTTTGGAAATTGTATGTGAGTATTTGAGTGTGTTGTTGCTTGGGATCGAGAGACTGATGAAGGATATAAAGACCATATTTACTAGCACCATGACTTCTCCTTCGGCGGCACTCATGCAAAGCATCCGTTCAGGCACCACACACTTCAACACCATGAGTGCAAAGGACCGCATCAAGCTCGTGGGAATCATGGGATACTGCACACTCGCCTTCAGCGCACCATTTGCCGGAGCGGCAGAAATGAGCAGACGTACTCGCGACGATACCACATACGCAAAGATGTGAGTGCTTGGCTATGGAACGAGTAATTACGTACTCGTACTGACAAAATCTCAGGCGACCTCTAAGCTACAGAGATTGCCTTGCCTATGGCTCTCGCCTCGAGGACTATGCTGGTCTTGGTCGCAGATCTTGAGCAAAGGATTGGAATGTTGCAGATGAGATGATGGTTGCTTTTGGGGATTTGGCGTCTGGGATACAGCCTGGCATGGCTTTGCATGGACACTGGGCGTTTGAAAATGAGGATAGAGTGGTGTTGTTGTTATTCATGATATCCAGGAACAGGAAATGTAACCCTCGAGGGTTAGCAGCTTGCTTATGCGCGGCGACAGAAAAGAAAGCCAAATAAACTCGACGACGATGCTTTGTTATACAATTCTTTCATTCAATGGCTCAGCTGAAGCGATCGCCCTTCTTGCTCCTGTACGGTGCAGAGCTCTCGAACGAATTGTGGCCTCCACTCTCGGCAGCATGACCAGAGGATGGTGACATGTCCTCGGTGGCTTCTTTGCTCGGGTTTGCGTGGCTGTCTTGCTTTTGCGGAGGGACGGGGTAGCGGTTCTGGAGTTCGCGCATCTGCATGCGTCTCTTGTTGTCTGCCTCTGCGCGCTCGGCACGGTCCTTGTTGATGCTCTTCTTGGCAAAGTAGTATGCACCGCCGCCCGCGACGATGAGGATACCCCAGCCGTAGCTGTGACGAGAGGTAGCGTTAGAAGGATTGGGATGCGATTTGGAGATTTGGATTGGAGGCGTACCCGACAGATCTGACCTGTGGGGAGAGTTAGTCGTCGGCGGCGCGCAACCTAGGTTCGCACAGGGCTTACAGTGTTCATGATGGATGAGTGAGAGGTAGATTGGCAATTGGAGAAGGGTGGACGGTCACAAACAAAACGGTGGACAAATGTAGAAGGATCGGGCAAAGTCGTGGCAGACAAATGGTTGCATCACCTGAGATTCACCTTGGAGGAAGTCCCAGCCGCACCTTCCCTGCCAAACAAGCAACCGCAGCCGGTCCCTCCTTGTGTTTCACATGTGCCAATTACAAGGCCATCTCGCTCACCAAGATCAAATCATACTCTGGTCTTATTTCCATCACTATCGCAGGCCCGCGCATGTCACTGCCGCCGCCAACAAACAACCGGTGTTAGCGGGAACAAGGGCCTTGCGACACCACCGAAGCTTCTCCGCCTCTCGAAACATTCCGTCATTGTCACTCTACACACTCCAGGCTGTAGCACCTACTCGGATCTCACACCCATACAACATCTAGTCATCCGACACAGACTCGACTCGCTCGCCAACTACCCTCGACATGCCGCCCAAACGCAAGGCCGCCGCCGCCTCTGGCTCTCGCCCATCCAAGCGTGTGGCGTCGGGTGTGAACACTCCCGTCAGCATGGGCAGTAGCGACGACGAATACATGTCCGACGATCCAGACGACTACATGCCGCAAAACGACGACTACGAAGAAACCGTCAAAAAGTTCCAGCCCTCCTCGTACCGCAGCAAAAACATCAAACCCCAAGAGACAGACCAAGCCACTCGCCTCTTCCGCGCCGACAAGGACCATTCCGCCCTCGAGTTGAAACCCGACCACGCTGTGCGCCCGCTCTGGCTTGATCCCGAAAAGGGCAGAATCGTCGTCGAAACCTTCTCTCCTTCCTTCAAGCAGGCCCAGAACTTCTTGATCAACATCGCCGAACCTCAGTCCAGAACGACAAACGTCCACGAGTACACCATCACCGGCCACAGCCTGTTCGCCGCCGTCTCGGTCGGTCTTACCACCGACGACATTATCCGCCAACTTGAGGTCTTCTCAAAAATAAAACTGCCCGATGGCTTGAAAGAGTTCATCTACACGAGCACTCAGTCCTATGGAAAGATCCGTCTGGTCTTGAAACACAATAGATACTACATTGAAAGTCAGGATGCTTCTGTCCTGCAGATGCTTTTGCGCGATCCAGTCGTCGGTCCAGCCAGGATTCACGAGACAGACGAGTTGATACAAGAGAAAGCCCCTCAACTAGGAGGTCTGGTCATTCCGGGAACAAAAGACGCTGCCGGCGTCAAGCAAGCTGAAGCTCAGGCACAGAGAAAGGCTGCAAAGAAGGACGATGACGATGATGACGAGGATGAGGACGACAAGAAAGATGAAGCAGAACAAGACATGACGGCTTACCTCAGAGATGAGGACGATGATGACGAGGGAGACGAAGTCCATTCTTTCGAGATTGACGGCGAAAAGATTCAAGCAGTCCAACAACAATGTAACGTCACTCTGGGATTACCTCTCACCAACGAGTACGATTTCCGGAACGATGACATCAACGCAAATCTGGACATTGATCTACGGCCTATGGCTCAGATCAGATACTATCAAGAACATGCTCTCAGTAAAATGTTTGGTAATGGTCGTGCCAGAAGCGGAATCATTGTCCTACCGTGTGGTGCTGGTAAGACTCTGGTCGGCATCACTGCTGCCTGTACCGTCAAAAAGTCTGCTATAGTCTTGTGCACTTCTGCCATGAGTGCCTACCAGTGGAAAAATGAGTTCTTGAAGTGGTCAAACATCAACCCAGATGACATCGCCATCTTCACGTCAGGCGAAAAAGAGAAACTCAACCAACGAGCAGGCATCATCGTTTGCACCTACAGTATGGTCACTCAAAACACTCGAAGGGCTCACGACAGTCAGCAAGTCATGGACTTTATTCAGAACAGAGAATGGGGTTTGATGGTTCTCGATGAGGTCCACGTTGTGCCTGCCGAAATGTTCCGACGTGTTACATCCAAAATTAGGTCGCACTCGAAACTCGGACTGACTGCAACATTGCTACGAGAGGATGACAAGATCAAGGACTTGAACTTCCTCATTGGTCCCAAACTGTACGAAGCAAACTGGCTTCAGTTGTCAGAGGAGGGTCATATTGCTCGTGTCCAATGCGCTGAAGTATGGTGCCCCATGACGACCGAGTTTTACGGTGAGTATCTGAAGGCTCGTACCACCAACAAACGCTCTCTGCTTTCCACCATGAACCCTAGAAAGTTCCAAGCCTGTCAATTCCTGATTGACTACCACGAAAAAAGAGGCGACAAGATCATTGTCTTCTCTGACAACGTATACGCTCTTGAGAAATACGCGAAGCGACTAAAGAAGCCTTACATCTACGGAGACACACCTCAAAGAGAGCGTGAGATGGTTTTACAGAACTTTCAACAGAACGAGTCAGTGCGAACGATCTTCCTGTCCAAGATTGGAGATACTAGTCTGGATCTGCCCGAGGCCACTTGCTTGATTCAGGTGTCCAGTCATTATGGGTAAGTTGTAGAGTTGTTTCGTAACAGTGACAGTGACTAACACTATCGGTTCCAGTTCTCGTCGTCAGGAAGCTCAGCGACTAGGTCGTATTTTGCGTGCAAAGCGCAGAAACGACGAGGGTTTCAACGCCTTCTTTTACTCTCTTGTTTCAAAAGACACGAACGAGATGTACTACTCATCGAAACGTCAGGCCTTCCTCGTCGACCAAGGCTACTCCTTCAAAGTCATCACTCACCTAACAGGCATCGACAAAGTCGAAGGCCTTCACTTCCGTGACACATCCTCCCGCATGGAACTCTTGGAAGACGTCCTCATGGCCGGCGAAGAAAGTGGCAGTGTCGAGAACATCCAGGATGATCTCTTCAGCGGAAGACAAATGCACAAGGGACCAAAAGGCAGACCTGGTGTTCGTCGCACGGCTGGCGCGCTCTCCGAATACGCAGGTGGTAAAGACATGGCGTATATCGAGTACAACAAGAGCAGAAACAAGGAGCTCAGGAAGAACAAGCCGACGAGCAAGTTCTTCAAGGACATCCAGAGGACGAATGAGAAGAGAAAGGCCGCTTCCAAGGCGGATATGTGAGCGAGTCTGTCTGTCCTTTCTCTCGCATTCCAGTATCAAACATATTCTTGCACATCCTGATGATCACGATGGAGTTCTGGGGTTTTGGCAGGCGCGGTATCATTCTTAGCTTCTTGAAACATCCATAGCAAAGGCAAAAAAGAGCCATTCATGGGAAACTCCCTCTACGCAAGTGGAGCAAGACCAACTGAACTCTCAAGTCGCTCGTCTGACTTTGCATCAAGCGTGAACTAAGTCACATGGGCACAGATCGAAAATGATCGATATACAATACGTGCTGCTGAGAGAAGAGAAAATGAATCTCCTCTTACGTAGGTACGATAGATTCCTTCGACACATCTTATACAACGACTTTGACCCAAGAACGTTAGGAAAAAAAAAAAACACCAAAGGACACTCTCAAAGACAAGAACCTGGATATCGAGAAACGCGCAAGAGGGATTGGATAAAATACAACAAGAAAAACAGGAACGACTCGCTATGCTCCTTTATAAAACGACCAGTACGAAAAAACGAAACCCTCCAGAAAAAGAGATCTCTACTCAACAAACTCCTTGCAAACCAATCTTTCCCATGCCTTGCCCTTCCATTACATGCTCCGTGAAAAGAAAAAAGAAAAAAGAAAAAAGAAAGAAAAAAACACCCCTGTATCGTACAAGAAAAAACGCCATATCAAAACCCCACATCAAGAACAGAACATTTGAGAAAGAGAAAAACAAAAGTACCGTTTCAAACACACTCCCACTCGGCAAAAACACACCACCTAGCGCTCCGATCCGCCAACACCAGACCCCTGTAAACACCCCTCTCGCCGACTTTGATGACAGTCTCCCACGTGCTGCCCGCGCCCTCATCCTCTTGCTCCACACTCCTGCTACCGCTGCCCGCAGCACTACCCCCATACTCCTGTTTGCGCGTGAAGCGGATGATTTTGCCAGAGGGGGACTGGATGGCGAGTTTGGCCGGTTTCTGCTGCTTGTCGCTCATGGCCGAGGCGGAGGTTTCAGAGTAGGTGCTGCCGGCGAGGGACATTGCCGCCGAGGACGAGGCCATGGACATTGCGGACGAGGGGCGGGCGTAAGGGGCGGGCGAGGTGGAGCGCAGGCCGAGGGCCGAATTGCTGCGGCCGCGGCTAAAGGACGAGGATGCGTTGTTGGAGCTGCTGGTGGCGCCCCAGGTGTCGGGTGAGAAGCGGGAGAGCGAGGATGGGTGTTGGCGCACGCAGAAGACAAAGGTGTTGTTGATGACCAGGCGCGCGCATTGGGGTTGTGCGACGTAGAGGTCGTGGCGTTGGGCGTGGGGTGTGGGGTGGCGGGTGAGGAAGGTGTAGGGTGGGTTCTGTCCTGTGTGCACGAGTGGCACTGCGAGGGCGAGGGCGTGCGGGTTGTCCTTGATGCTGTGCATGAGACCTCGTTTGCCAGCGTACACCTTCAAGACGCCTTCGCCTTCATCTCCGGGCAACAGCGCTTTCACCACATAGCTCTTTCGGCCGGCAATCCACGTGGGTTGGGCGAGTGCAATCTTTCTCGTCACATCGCCCGATTCGAAGAGGTCGCCGTCCATGTCGCGAGCGAAAGCGCGTGCTTCGACTTCTGCGACAACCTCCACATCTTCTGGGACGGCGAGTTGGAGGTGCGCCATCTCTAAGTTTTCGAGATAGGCGATCGAGGTGTCGTAGTTTGTGAGCTCAATGTGATGGCGGAAGTAAGGTGGGCAGGCGCATGGCAGTGAGATGAGAACTTCATGAGGAACAGGAGGAACGATATGCTGTTGCTCGGGAAGAAGAGGAATATGAGTGTAGCAGATTTCCATGGGTCGTGTGAGGAAGAACCAATGATCTGCGATCGTGTTGTTTGCTGAGCTGTACATGCTTCGTTTGGGGTTGGTAGGGTTGGCCAGGGAGCAGTCCATGATACGCCACTCGCCATCAATGATCACAGCATTCCAGAAGTGATTCGCTCTTGCGATAGTTTCCAGGTCAAGACGTTCTCCGGGTCCTTTGAGATATCCACGAACAACCTCGGCATGTAGACCGACAGCAGAGCAAAGATCGCGCACCAGAACAGCAATCTCTTCGGCACAGCCACGCTTGGTTTGTATAACACGTCTTGTGTCGATCTGGCCTTCAAAGTCTTCTTCCCAGGTGATTCGTTCCGCGACCCACGTGAAGATGGCACGGAGACGTTGGACGTCGCTACGGTAGGGTCTGCAAAGATAGCTCTGTGCCAGGGATGTTGGAGTGACCATCTGAGGAAGAGCAGAGATGAACCTGGTACCCTTGTCCACCAAACCAAGACTCGGGGCTGCAAAGTCTGTTGGCTCGGTGATGGCCAGTCCGTCGAGGCCTTCATCGCCTTCGGTTCGCTCCAGAAGTTCCTCAACGGGATTGAGAACGAGAACATCCATCATCTCACAACGTTCGATACGTTCGACTCTTTCGTTTCTGCTCAGCGAGTTGGAACGATTGACATCACGTCTGACCTGCATCCATCCATCGCCGCCTCCGAGGCCCATGTCTCGATGTGCGGTCGATGTCAGCGCAGGCGGAGAAGATGGCATACCGCCAGAAATAGATGTAATTCCGTCGGGTACAATGCTCTTCCTGGGAGAACCTGCTCTGCTTGGTGGCCTGCCGGATGCGATTGTGCTTCTCGCATTAGCTGCTCCAGTCTTTGCAGTTGTCTTTGCCGTGTCGATCATCTTTCTGAAGAAGCCGCTCTTTTTAACCTTCGGAGCGGAAAGACCCCCAAGTACTCCAGCAGTCTCGAACGGATTAGTGGTCCAGTCGGCGACAGGGGTTGGGGCAGGCTGAGTGGCATGACTTGAATGGAAGCTGATGCCGGTCTCGGGAGATTGAGGCCGTGATTGCATGGCTGTCTTGGGCCGTTCTTCCTTGCCAAACTCTTCCTGAAGGTCGCCGTACGATCTCGAGCTCAAGGCGCTCAGCGGCCGTCTGCCCTTCACACTTCCAGTCAGGCCCCACTTGCGCCTAGCAAAGCTACCAGCACTAGTGGCGCTGAAGGCACCTGCAGAGTGGCCACTCATGATGCTTGTGCTAGTGATCTGAGTGCTCGTAGTGCTGGCTGTAGAAGTGCTGTTAGTACCGGAAGAAGAGCTGGTTGCGTTGGTCTTGCTGGTTTGTGTCCTGCGGAGTTGCTGTCTAGTGGCGAGGTCGTGGACAGACTTCCGGGGGCTGGGGCTTCTGGGAACCTGAGTGCTGAAACGAAGACTGCTTGAACTGCTCTGGCTGCTGGATGTTGTGGGCCTGCTGTCAGCGCCTCCAACAGTCTGAAGGTCACCTCCACTTGACTTTGTCCGCCTCAAACGGCTCTCCATACGCGAAACATATTCGTCCAGTGCAGGGGGGCCGTTTCTCGAAGGCGGCAAAGAAGGTATTGAAGCTTGATCTTCTTGTACGTTTGCCAACCTGTTCGGACTTGCTTCTCTGCGGTACATGTCCATAGCAGACTTTGCTCTTGCTTGGTGGGCT
The DNA here is from genome assembly GCA_019677095.1 of Aureobasidium sp. SLJ-2021a. Taxonomy (NCBI): domain Eukaryota; kingdom Fungi; phylum Ascomycota; class Dothideomycetes; order Dothideales; family Saccotheciaceae; genus Aureobasidium; species Aureobasidium sp. SLJ-2021a. Next base: position 522,684 of record JAHRBU010000003.1, read on the forward strand.
GATCGAGAACGAATGAGATCAAATGCGTCGGGCGACCAGATTCCATTGGGACTCTCAGGACCAGGAGGTGGAGATGACCTCCCAGCGACACTGCTCATATCGTGCAAGGAAGACATGACATCGGCCATGGCGTCGCGCAACGGAGAAGGCGTCATTCCGGAAGATTGACCATCCCTGGAATGACCGCCAGGTGTAGCATAACCATTGTTCAGGTCAGACTCGTGGGAAGGGCGAGGGGAAAGAGGCCTGCTCTGCTGATGCAGGATTCGGTGAGGCGGTGGTGCAGGAGGTGGTGGAGAAGAAGCGTCGTCCTGCGGGACCGGCGAGGGTTGTCTCGGGATGTGATGCATTGGAGCTGGAGGCGCGGGTGAAGCAGTCCTGAAATAATCGTAGCCCTGTGGGGGTCTGTATGCTTGGTACTGGCCTGGGGCAGCCATTGGCGTAGGAGTAGGAGAGGGAGAGGGCGAGTGATGAAATTGAGAAGGAGCAGGAGATGCGACGCGATAGGGTGAATTGCTCTGGTGGTAGGGAGCGGGTGACATGGCTCGGTAAGGATTCGGGGAAGCAGCTCGACTGTACAGATCTGCGTTTGTGTTGGGGTTGGGGGAAGCAGCTCGACTGTACAGATCGGCATTTGTGCTGGGGTTAGGGGAAGCAGCGCGATACATGGCAGCATTGGGCGAGGCGTGTCCACTGTACATGGCTGACGGATTAGGAGATGTTGAGCGATACATGTCTTGCGGGTTGGGCGAAACGGGGCGATACATGGCGGAAGGAGCAGGTGATGAGGCTCTGTACATGGCCGAGGGCGCAGGCGAAGATGTCCTGTACATGGCTGAAGGTGCTGGCGAGGTAGGGCGATAGAAAGCCGAAGGTGCAGGCGAGACTGATCGGTACAAGGTGGTAGGCGCTGGAGAAGAAGCTCTGTACATGTCTCCAGCAGAAGGAGGTCTGCTGGGGGAGCCGCGTGGTAGCGGAGAAGGAAGGTGAAACGTCGACTCTTCCTTGAGTGGTGACGATTGTGGTTTCTTGTCGGAGCCAGGGGCTTTTGCCGTCTTCATGCTCGAGTACGGGCTGAACTTCTTCTTGACCGGTCTGTCCTCTGGTGTGCTGCCGCGCGAATTGCACCCGTCGTCGCGGTACCCAAACTCTTTGTAGCCCTGGAAGGGTTTGCGGAAAACACTCTTTGCCTTTTGCGGTGCGGCGACGGTCGTGGGCGGCGAAACATTGCGGCGGATGGGCGCTGGTTGGAACTTCTCGTCGAGCACCTGCACAAAGTTGGAGGGAAACAGGCCAACCATGCGCCGGTCGCGCCTCAGCCGGCCCATCCACCACGACCCGTCTCCTGCGTTGAGACATTCAATCAGATCTCCCTCGATGAATCCCAGGTCTTTCTTGGTCTGTAGAGAAGGTCAGCCGGTGTTGGGCTCCCGCGCCGTGTCCGAGTCGTTGCCCACCTCTCCACCCCATGAATAGACAGCCTTGCACCAGCAGGGGAATTTGGTCGGTATCGACTGGCCCGCCATGTTGCGCAGCTGGGTCGTTGAGCCAGGTTGTCTAGTTGTCCAGTCAAAAGGTCGCTTTGTTTACACGGGCAATCCAGCAGCCGGGAACGCGCTCCTCCAGAATAAGTGAATGACTGGTCGAATCGCAATGGGACAAAAAGAAAGATTGGCGAATTTCTTCATGCGACCGCCTGGATGGCCCTGTGTTATGTCGCCTGTCAGCGGGATCCAGGTTTGGTGGTTGTCAAGCAAGTGTTGATTGTTTACGTCTGAAGCGCCAGCGCCAGCCGTCTGTGACACCTCAGCCAACCAGCCCGTCCCCGACCTGTTGCAACCCGTGAAGCGTCCCATCCTCCCCATCAAAATAGACAAGACTCCATAGTTCTCAGCTCGCCTCCGAGATCCCACCCATAACACAGCACCCATCCCTGTAGACCTGTCCCTTGCTACCCTTGATACTTTTTTGTTTATACTTTTCCGCGTCCCTCACTCCGCTGCTGCCACGACAAACCATGCCCTTACTCCCAGAGCTCCGAGGATCAGATAAGCCATCCACGCAACCACGCTCCTCGCGTGAACCGCTTCCTCGTGCACAAGGTTTTGCTCCACATGCTGAGCATTGGCATTGCCCACAACACTACTGCATCTGCCCTGGTTGACCTTTTCCTTGCTGCATCCCATCGCCGGCCACAGCTTTTTCCCTGCGCCGACAGAGACAGATCCGTCACTTTTTTCTCCCTCTCACAAGCACTTTGCAAATCATCCGACCAGCTTTCATCAATGCTTCCTCCTCGATCGGGAGAGCTTGCTTCTTTTGTATACACAAAGTCCATCGTCCTGGTATCATATCTAGTTAGACTCTGTGAATCCCCCAACTCCGTTGTTGTTTTGCCTAACCTGCCCCACGCCGCTATGCATTCACCAAAAAAAAATGTCGCGCTAATCGTCTCGCGGCTTTTTTACACCGCCATGTCCTTGTCAAGCACGACGGATACAAGCCCTGCTCTCCCGCTCTCGTATACCCGTGCGCCGAGTACTTCGCCGATAGCTTCTGTTAAGCGTTCCTTCAGCTCTGCACCTTCGGGATGTCCGTTGGTCATGTTTGCCGAGTGTTGCTCCAGAAGCTCCAGCGATTGAAGCAGCACCAATGCAACCCGTTCCGCTTGGTCTTTCTTGTGCTCGTCCGCCAATCCCTGCTTGAGCACTTGGTCGTAAGCTTTGAGATTGGGTAGAATCAATGTTCGGACACCTGCTGCTCCAGAGATGCCTCGTAGGCCGAGTATGGCTCCGTAGTGTGTGCCAAAAGGCTTGTGCGAGTCGAGGAAGTCTTTTAGACACGAACGCGCAATACGAGGTTTGAGCGTGCCTGATGTTTGACCGTATTGTTTGGCAATGGCCGACAGCAACGAGGCAGAGAAGTTGCGCAGTGCGAAATGTGCTTCGGGGCCATCGGCGGATGTTGACCCGAGGTGCTTTCCGATCAAACACGTAAGAACTGGGGGAATGAGCGAGGCAACGTATGGAGCAATGTACAGACTGGGGTTCTCCAGTAGAGCAGCCAACAGCTGCATCATCTGCCTGAGGACGAACAAGCTCTTGAGATTGTGTGTGACCTTGTCAGCCACGAACTGAACAAAGTATGGAACCAGTTGATGGAGACCAGGATCGGTGCGCAAACTGGCAAAGGCCGAGATGCGGAACTCTTCGTTGGTCTCGTCCAGAATAGCACTGCAGATGCGTTCGAAGTATAGTTGTAGTTCTTTTGAAATGACGTGCTTGACCAAGGGCTTGACGGCGACATTGTCATTTCCACCGATGGCAGCCAGGTTCGGATTGGCGCCAGGACCTTTGGGAAGAAGCTCTTGGTGTCTCTGATCGGCAGATGTAGGGTTTTGAGGAATTGAGGGTTGCACGCCTTCGACGGCGAGCCAGTGTGCTGCAGACTGTGTCAGTTGACATGGGCGTTGAGTACAATGTGAACAACAAACCTGTCAAGGAGATCTCGCGAGGCACCTTCGGTAGCGGAGCGTTGATGAACTTCTCAAAGTCGATCTCTTCATCCTCGACATAATACAGCGGTTGTCCCGGGCCTATCGAAGCCTCGCCAAAGCGCAAAGGTCTCGTAGCTTCGTAACCGTAGAGAGGCTCGACGTCAAGCAGGCGCAATGCCTGTGAGATGTCCTGTGTGCTTAAGGTAGTCCTCTTGGCATTGCGCATGAACTTGAGGGCTTCTTCCAGAATTTGGCTGACGCGGTACTCAACATCCTGAGCGAGTTGAGTAACAACGTCGTGGTTGAGAGCGCCAACGCCAACAGATTCGGCGACGTCGGTGATGTTGTCTGGATTCCAGACCGGGTTCGACATTGCGGCAAGGGCGGCAGTAACGCGCAGATGGAAAACCAGGCCACGTGTAGTAAAGGTCTTTCAGGAGGGCTTGGGATACGATAGTGAAGTGGATTCCTGGTTCTGTGTTCGGTTTGCGCGTCGAGTCGTCCTGGTCGAGGCCGTGATGATGTGCAGCAAACACGGCAGTGGCTTTCGTACGTCCGTAAGTGAAGGAGTGAGATTAATCTCGCTTGTGTGGCGATAGAGGGCACGCGAAGCACCAACTTGATAGTGATGAATTAGTAGAGTCGACTAGCAGCGCTGAGTGGAGTTGATAGTGCCAAAGTTGAAAGTGCTCAGTTCCAGCCCGCATCAGCGACGCAGCTCGGAAGACGCAACTTCCCAAGACAGCGGCCTTTCCCGCGCTTCGCGACGCCAAGCTTTCCCCTTCTTGCCCTTCTTTTGCTAGACTCCCGTCGGTTGCGCCTTCCTGCCCCTCGTTTCGCTCGAGAGCTCTCTAGCTCCTGTCTTTGCTTCTCTTCCGTCGTGCTCCATCATGGCCTATGATCCGCCGAGTCAACCGATTCTCTTAATCAAGCCTTGATCCGACTGACACAAGGCGTCTTTGCGTGCCTCCCGCAATTGCGCTATTGACACGCCATCAAGTGTCTGTCAGTCTGGTGCTCATGTCATATTGCAACTTAATGTCCGTTAATTGTCATCATCCACATCCAACAAGTAGTGATCTGACTGCTGCTCGGTAATCTCTCAAGTGAGCCCGCACCCGCCTTTACAACATCTATAGCGTGGAGATCCGGCGTGCGCACTTGCTTAGGCGAGAGACACTTGTGCAGGCTATACGTCGATGCAGCTGCATGTCCCTACACCCACGTTGCATCCCTGACAGAGTCAGCAGTAGTAGTGAGCTTTGTCCCTCCCGTTGGGGGTCGCGTCCAAGAGCATGTGGTCAGGACTCGATCGAATGCCCCTCAGGTTCGACCAGCCGTGCCGCGGCATCATCTTGTCCTTCTGAGACTCTTCCCTTCACACGATCATGACGTTCCCAGAGACCCTTTTGCTATGCTTAAGTTCGGCCGCTTGAGCACCGGCGGAAGGGATTTTGGTGGCCTTTGGAACGCTAGAGGTCTTGACTGCGGCCATTGGCCCATTGCATCCACATCTGCGCTCCTGCCACACCTGCATGTCCGATCCTCTGCTTGTCCCGAGCGTATTCTTGTCTGCCAATCTGTGGTCCTCAATTCAATCGTGAGACTAGAACATTGCAACCATCTATTTGACGTCAGCGCTTTCTTCCGTGACATTTAATTGATGGTTTTCGGTCTACGATAAATACCTCGTTGGTCCTCTCTACAAGCGCAAGTATTCTCACCATCTCTCCCCTTCTTCAATCCACCTCTACCATGTCATCCATCGCCCTTCTTGCTCTCCTGGGCACTGTGGCTTCCGCAGCCAAGGTCTGCACCAATGTCACTGTCCCAGTCAACATCAACGCCAGACAGGCCGTCTTCGATGTCCCTACATTGGAGTCAAACCTCGATGCAGTCAAATTCTCTCTTGACTTCACCAACATTGGCATGAACTACACCGACGTTGTCACTACCGGATTCCAGACTGTCACTGGACGCTACAACATCAGCGCCAAATACTGCAAGCCTCAAGGCGACAACAAGTCCCACCCTACTGTTCAGGTCTTGACCCATGGTATTGGTTTCGACAAAACCTACTGGGACTTGTCATACAACAACTACGAGTACTCCTACATCGATGTTGCAGTTGCCGCTGGCTACCACACTGTCTCAATCGACAGATTCGGAATTGGCAACTCTTCTCACGCCGATCCTCTCAACATCGTCCAAGCTCCTGCTGAGGTTTCCGCTCTGCACGAGATCACCTCAATGCTCCGCCAGGGCACTTTCCCCTCGGTCAAACAGAAGTTTGGCAAGGTAGTACACGGTGAGTCACTCCGATCTCCAGGCTTAATTTTCTCATGATACTCATGTGTTTTAGTCGGACATTCTTTCGGCTCCCTTCAGAGCTACCTCTTGACCGCTCTCTACCCTGGCTCTTCTGATGGTGTTGTCCTCACCGGCTTCTCCATGAACGCCACCTGGCTCGCTCAGACTCTTGCTGACTGGAACCTGCACCTCGCCCGTCTCAACCAGCCCCTTCGCTTCGGCGACCAGTCTGTGTCACGCACCAAGACCAACACTGCTTGGCTCGGCCAGAGCGTCATCTCAATCCTTCAGTCCGCTCTCAGCGCTGTTGGTATCAACCTTTCGGCCTCTGATCTCTGGCAGGAGATCGCTACTACTGAGATTGGTGACATTATCAATGGCTGGAACGCAACCGTGGCTCCTGTTGCACAGAACCTTCCTACTGGATACCTTACCTGGAGCGACCTGACTGGTGAGTTGAGCAAGTCGTGAAGCTGCACTTCATGCTGATCTGTCTACAGCGAACATCTTTGCGTTCCTCTACCCTGGCTACTTCGATGTTGGCGCCGCTGTCTTTGCTGAGAGCACCAAGCAACCCGTCACTCTCGGAGAGATCTTCACTCTCGGCAACGGTGCCCCCGCCACCTCTCCTCACACCGGTCCTGCTCTCGTCCTGACCGGCCGTCAAGGTGAGTTTAACAGGTTCTGATACCCTGACATTTTAGTGACTGACGCTCCCCAGATACCATCTACTGCGGTGGTGACTGTCTCGCCACTGGTGGTGCCGCTGCTAGCATCCCCGCCGGAGTTGGTGCAGCATTCCCCCATGCCAGCAAGTTCGAGGCATACATTCACCCAAACACTGGTCACGGCATCAACTTCCACCACAATGGTAAGTCGTCCATCTCAGATGCACGAACGTTGTTAGGCGCGGGGTGAGAAGATGCTAACATTTTTCTGTTCCAGCCACTGGTGCATACAATGTCATTCAGAACTTCTTCACCTCCAACGGCCTCCAGAGCTCATAGAAACAGAAGTAGCTCTTTTCGCCTTTGCTACTCGGACCCTGACCGAATGGATTTGTCATATCAGCATGACGCGGCGACGCAATGGAGCATTTTATAATGTATTATGTATAGATACGAAGCTTTTTTCCCGATCAACAAGTTTTCTTTCTCTCTCCCACATTACTGATATTATCGCGCATTTGAACTATCGAAATACTCGTACGGGCGTAATATGTCGTACAGGGAAGTGGCTCAAGGCGGGAGGTCGATGGCACAGTGTTTTAATATATTTAGCCTCGTGGCACAAGAAAACGAATGCAGCTTTCATGCATGGCGGCTGTCGGTCAAGTACCCGACCCAAGCCGATCTCTTTGCTCGCCCCTTGCTTCCCAAGATCCAAACATTACCTTATCTCACTGCAAGAGATGCTGGAATCAGGGGCTTGCATGAAACAATTAAGCGTCGTGTTTTCCTGGGTCTTTTCCCGTTCTCTGGAGTGTTGGTGTCCGGTATGAATCCCTCTTGCTTGACAATCCGAGGAGGTGGTCGACAAAGGAGCTGAGGTCCATCAATTTAATATACTCAGGGCTGTTTGGTGTCGGGTGCACTGGCTCCGCCCTCGCGAGCGAACAAGGCACGGGGCGTGTGCGCCAGTTGCCGTCACCCGGATAGAGCCATGGCCCGTGAGCCGCCCCCGTCCCTCTGCCGCTCGAGGCCTCCCCGTCCTCTGTTATTCCCTGTGCCTCCGTTGCAAACCGAGATACCAACTCTGTGTCGGTATCGACGTTACTTCATCCTCTCCAGCGGTATCTTGGGCACTTTTGGTCCGAGATAACCAACTTCTCTGACTGTAGAGCCAAACTTATAAAGTACTATTGTAGACCATCATGATCTTCCTACTCCACTGTCAATCCAGACTTCGCTTAACAAAGTACGCTCTTCTGCAGGTGAAGTGGATATTCCTTTTTTGATCTGCAGAGAACAGACAGAGACATTTTTGTTTTCTCTCTTTTCGCGTGCAATATATTAATCATGCAGCTATCCGTCTTTACCCTTGTTTTGCAAAACGGAAATAGCGGAGGTTAAAGGACCTTCATCGCAGACGTCGTTGAGGCGATTTCGGATGGCATCATGATTGATGGTGATCTTGCAAAAAGTATCCAGGCACTGCACTCGTTGGCTGTCGACTCCGTACACTTAGCAGCAATCAACGAGTCGCATGTGTAGCTTTCGCAGCATGACTTATAGCGTTAACAGCCATAGCTCTTGGATCGACTCTCTAAGAATCACTGATCAAACACAGATGCCGAGGAAGCCAACGAGCGATGCCGTCTCTCTAATCTTGAGCACGTCGCTGCTCGTAAGTCTCGTCCCACAGATCTGAAGTTAATATGCTGCGACTACTCCGCTGCGGTATCCATGGCAAGGAGTTTGGTGATGGACATCTATGCATGGAGTGTCTGGCCTCCCCATGTGCGAAAGACTATCACAGTGCAGCTATACGTGGCCATAGAAATATCTTTGGATTATGTTTCTCCGTGGAATGCACTTAGTCCTAGAAGGGGCCATGCATTCCTATCGCTCAGAATATCATTTTCTGTCGCTATAGGAGAGCGGTCCTGAGGTTGTGACAGTGTAGCACACGAGGAAGACGTATGAAGGTAGTTTCACCAGGATACAGTCTGATGTCGCCCTGCATTACTGGCCCCATCGTTGTTGTCTTCAGGTCGAAGATAATGTTATTCACAACATGTTGCCGAGTCCGAGGTCTCTGCCGTGTAATGGGGTGTTTTTCCTTTCTTTTCTCGGGTTCCTGAAAGACAATTGATTTCCTACGATCGATTATGGTCATGACGCTAGTGTTGTCTGATCTAACCTCCGACAACCAACTCTACTACCTCTATGCTAAGGTACATATACTGCATGGTAGAGAAAAATGCAGTAGATGTAGATGGTAGCTCTATATATATAGGCAGGGTTGCCCTTTAGACATGCAAAACTTGGCACCCATCTCATATCCTATCGTCTAGTTTACTATGCTCTAGCTAATTCTCATCCTTGTCCCGTTGTTACACCATCTAGTCAAGTTCTTTGTCTCACTTTTGTACCTATAATACATCCATGTTTTGGCACGCAAAGAACCTTCTCGCCCGCGTCTGTCCGTTATACCCAGCCGTGCAGTGACGCGCAGTGATCGACAGGAGAAGTTCGAAGCCTGCCGAAACCTGATGGCACCAAGAAAAAAGTCGTTGCAAAAGCCTATCTATCTATTGCACCTCTGACGTCGCGGAGTGAAACAGAAACAACAGAAACAATAGACAGTGAACACTGAAACATGTGTATATCGCTGTATGAGGACCAAGAATAGATACCGAATCTTGTTTTTCGAAACAATTGACATGTCGAGATGATTTGACAGCAAGACGATTGAGCGAACATAGCAAAAGATGAAAAGGGTCGTGAACACATGGTGTTCTTGGCTTGCATAGCAGAAAGGGCCACAAACAGGTCCGAGTATTGCTGTTACGAGAAGACGTGAACGGACACCCGCATGAGATCGTCATACAAGGAACCGCAAGGAACTGTTGAGCTCTGCAACATTTTGTCTCTTGCGTATATAAAACATCCTTCGCTGCTGCTGCAGCTGCCCGTATTATCCAACTTTCCACAGTATCCATCATTACTACACAGCAAAAATGTACTTCGCAAAGACAATCACCACGCTGGCCCTCAGCGTCAGCGCCGTCACCGCAGCAGTGCTGCCCAGACAAACCAACACTACAGCAATCTCCAACACAACCACATCCGCGAACACAACTCTACCGCCGCTATCCCTGGACTCGGATACCTTCATCATACGCGCTCAGCAGCTAAACGACACTTCCGTCACTTTGGGTTACATGTATGCCGAATACGCCTATCCACCAGGCTACTATGCCACCCTGCGTCCCAAGGAAGAAGCCATCGTAGGACACCTGACAGACACCACAAATGCTAGCAACAGCAGTTTGGCCTTCGGGGACGAGTATCCTCAAGGCTTTGTGTTGTATCCTTTGCTTCCGTACTCGAATGCTTCGATTGCGCAGATCTTCTCGGGTCAGCAAGGGACCAAGGGTGTTTTTGTTAACGAGGGTGGGATTATAGATTGGGCATCTCAAAGGGTGTCCTGGTATGGTGAGTTTGAGTGTCCGTGTTCTGTGATGGGATTGTAGTGCTGACAAGAGTGAATAGCTTGTGACCAGGCTTTGGAGTGGGGCCGAGCTACTGCCATCTGGTACAGGTGGATGAATGTTACTACTCCCCGCAACTGTGTCGATATTCAGTTGATCGCGGAGTATGTTTAAGAGATTGCAGGCTGGATCTGCAGAAAGAGAAGCATCTCGAAGTGCGCTACGAATCAATCATGTCTTCATCTAATTCCGTGTTTCGCATGTTCGGCTCGTCGTCAATGTGCGCGTCATTCTCGGTAGCGAACATGCTCAGGCAGTGGCTTGAGGAGATAGCCATGCCCAAGTCACATCAACTCTACCACTGGCTCTGGCCGCAAGTTTGTCAAACGCTGCTGGAGACACGTCAATGTCTGTAGCCTTGCAACCAACGCCTACAACCGATGTCAGCACACGCTCCCCTCGAATCCATCAGCTCGGATAAGACTCACAGCGATCAACGACCTTCAAATCAACACTTCTTCTCTCCCCGACCTGCTCATCATATCTCGAAGCTCTGAGCTTCAGACCACATAGAGGGTTCTGGTTAGGATCAGAGCTTCTGGATGCAGCATCAAAGACAAAGTGAGAAACAGCAACAATCATGTCGCCATCAGAAGACGTGAGACCGCATGAGCCCAAGCCAGTGCCGTAGTATGTAAGGTCTCCCTCATGCTGCTCGCTGTTTGTCGGTAGTGGTAGATTTTGACCGCTGCGAGACGATCAGTGAATGCCATCAACCATCAGTTTACAGTCCTTTACCCTTTCGAGTGCTTAGTCAAGCCAACAGCTAGACCAATGATGAGAGCGAGCAACGCAAGAACAGTACAGGCGAGAACGATCAGGAAAGTGCGTCGCTTGAGACCAAAGTATGATCGAGATTGAGGGAGGACGGCATTGAACTTTTCTTGCAGCACAGTAGTTCCACCAGCACGAGTCCCGGTATGTGATGTCGTCGCCGTGACTCCAGCTTTATAGGTCTGCACGGCATTGGAGTCCCACTCGGGAATGATGGTGGTCGGTCCCGCTGGTGGCTGCTGCGGGGCCGTTGACGCAGGCGCTTGTGTCGACATCGCTGGTATTCTTCTTTCTTTTCTCTCTCTCCAAATCGTCCCAAGTTGTGTTACAGGCAAGAAACGCGTATGGGAACGCGTGGATTTTTGTGTGCTTCTCGACACGGGGATGTTACCTGGTAGGAGGCAATTGATTGGCGCTTAATTGCTCCAGTCTCGTGACCCCTTAATCTTAAGACATTCCGGTTGGTGGCGTCTTTCGTTCACCGCAGGCCAATCTTCAAAGTTACTTGAGTGCTCAATTTCCAAGCTTCATGGCGTTGATCTTGTCCATTGCATTCAAGCGCCAGAGGGTTAGGAGAAGTCTCAGTCCCTTGACATTGTTCATGGGTTGGCTGCTGTCCGATGTATCATCAGGAGTGTTCTTGATGGTTACATGCATGGATGACTGATGGATCTACTCCGAGCTGACTCGAATAGCGACGACTGTAAAATTGTCTTCGACGTACTCGAATTCGTTAGTCAAAACCAAAATTGTAAGGTACTCAGGTCGTTGCCAAAAACATCTGACACAGCACGCACAAGGCATTGGCTTCGGGTCTTCGAAAGACGAACAGTTGGAAGTCGGTAATTACACAACAGAGCGACAGCAAACGTGTAGATGGGTAGGCAAACGGAAGAACTCGGGCGCTCAAAAAGTCAGGCTCTGTGAGGGTGGCAGATGTGGAAGTAACGACCTGGCTGGTCCTTCCCTCTGCAGTCGCAAACAGAACATCGTGACCTGGTGCCTGGAAGGAAACCGTGACAGCGCAACTTCTCCTATGCGCACACCTAAATTCCTTTCTTCACCTCAGCGGATGCTGGAACGCTTTTGAAAGCTGTTCTTCATCTACCTAGTTCTAGAGACAATGCCTTACTACGACTACGTCGACGACAAGCGAACCTTCCAACGCGGCATCTTCTCATTCTTTGCAGTGGTACTTGCAGGACTTTGCTTCGCCAATCCAGGTGGTATCTTCAGATCCGAAAAGAAGTACGAGCCTCCCAGCGCCGATAGGCAATGGCCTCGCAATCGCAGAAGCCTGTCCGAGTCGGACTCATCGAGCAGCAGCAGCAGCCAGAGCAGCCTAGACGAACCCCCTCCTTCGAGAAGAGTTCACCATCCCGCTTCTTCGAGAGATGGAATGCGGGCTCGCTATCCCTACCCTCAGGATCAGGACTACGCCCTCCACACTCATCATCACCACAGCCATCACCAAAGACACAACTCTCACAGTCCAACCCTTTCGAGGAGAGAGGACCCCTTCGCTTGGGAGAACGCACTCAAGGGGGTTTGAGACTTCCAACCAACACGCTCGCCGAAGATGACTTCTTTGCTTTGGCCGAAATCAACACCGTAGACGAATATGCGTTGACTCGAACTCCAACTATTGAGTAGGCCTCGTAACCAACTATTTGGCTCGAGCACGCTGGACTGACATCTGCCAGATTACACCCTGCACAACATAATTTATCATCATCTGCTGCTGCACCCACTCCAACATCCTCCTCCAGCGATAAATGGTCTTCCTCGGAGGCCAGCAGCTTTGCTCGTGCTATCCAGAGAGAACGCGTCAGTAAAAGAAACTTCAAAAAAACCATGGTGGCACCTGCGCACCTATCGCTTGCATCTTCGTCTCGTCCGGCTCCACCTCGCGCCATTGTATCTTCACCTGCTATCGTTATGCAATCAGCTCCACCCAGTCCTGGCTTCCAACCTCCTGTCAAATCCATGACTTTCTCCGAAGCATTGAGCAAATCTCGCAATGCATCTCCGAATCGTCAAGATGCAGCTCATCCACATATTTCCTTCTACAACTCGAAACTCAAGAATCGCCGTGCGAAGGCTTCAATCACACCAAAGCACTCTGTTGGCACATCACTCCACAAAACTTCCACCAGTAGTCCTTCAAGAGGTCGCCATCGAAGCTTAGCATCTCCAGACCCCAGGCCACACATCACCGCACAACCAAAGTCAAGCGATTCCATCCCCACACGAGGTACGCGTCAAAGACCTGGCCATCCAGGAAACCCAGTCTCTTTTGTCAGCACAGTTGGCTCGATTGTGGAGACCACCGACCAGCAACAAGAAGAAACAGCGCCACTCCCATTACCTGAAGAAGCACCGAAGCAAGGGTTTCTACGAGTCTTGACGGTCCACAGTATCGTGCCAGCTCCGATCAAAAGAGAAGCTACCAAGCTACTACAATCCGAGAGCCCAGATCGACGTCAATCAAAACAGCCCTCAATCGTATCAAGATCACCCTCACCTGGCACGCGTTGCTTTGGTCTATTTGGTCGTCGCTCACATCGAAAAAGAAGCACGCACACACCCGTTCAGACTTGGAGCACAATCAAAGGCACTACCTCGAAGCGCAAGGAGTCGTATGTTGGGGCGGATGGACGAGAGTATACACATCGACCAGTACCTGGATTGAGCTTCTTGCCATCTGAGATGCAGCGAGTCAACACACCACCAATGGGTAGAGGAGCGTTGAGTCCGGGTTCAAGGTCACGAGGGTTCTTTTTCGACTACACCAATCCTCCAGGTGATGAGGCAGAAACACGACGCGATTCGGTTGCAGGATCGACAGAAGTTGGAAGAGTGCCGAGTTCTCCATAGGAGGTGCAGCAGAAGGTAGCACATGGCACAAGGGAGGGTAACAGGGCGCCAGATTACTTGTCGCTAAAGATGAAACAGGTCGAGATGGAAGCAGAAGACGAGGAGGAAGAGCTTGCTAGTGATGTGCCAGAGCATCTGCCTAGCAGTCCGCTCTGTCCCCTCAACCCTAAGAACTTGATGTATGGGCAGTTGCTATGTCCGATACACGGCAAAGGAAGTGTGGTAGCTGGGAGGAAAGCGAGCAAGGATGGCAGGACAACGACGTTCAGAAACATGCTGGCTTGAATTATGGAAAATGGCTTGTTTGTGCAGAAGAGAGCGGAAGAGCGATACCTAGCTAGTATGCAGTACGGACAAACTGAACAAGTGTATCTTATCACCGTCGCAGAGTCGTAGAGACATGGATGAAGCAAGAGAATGGTGAGCAGAAGAGTGCCAAGGCGCGGCGAACCTTCCGCGCGTGAAGCTGGCTGGACTTGAACACGATCAAGCTGGCCAACACCGAGACACGACTTAACCATCTAGACAAACACACACCGTCAGCATGAGCGCAACCGACAACGATGCGCTGGATCTGTTCCGGACGAGTGTGGCAGCCTCTTCACCGCCCTTGCCGACACGCAGCGCCGATGCATCCTCAGCCAGCGACATTGCGCCTTTAACCGAAGCATCCCACTTGCTCTTCAACACACAGTCTGCCGCCGATGGCGTCCAACACACTGCGCTCCCACTGACAACGGCAACCCGATTCGTGTCGCAAACTAATGGCGCCCTCGACCTGGCCAGTATCTTCTGGTGTTGGCAGAACAAGGACAAGAGCACAGGAGACTACATTGCTGCAACTCAGGAGCTCAACACGGCGCGTACTTCCAATGGCCTCGGCGAAGTGCGCAATCTGGTCTTTGCCGAGAAGCTCGACTTGATCAACTGGTTGTCTGGCGAAAATGACAGCGAGTTCGTCAAGAGTCTAGACGACAACCGTCAGACACGCGCTCAGGCACACGACGCCGCAAAGATGGCCAGCGGTGATGGCGATGTGGTCATGCAAGATGCGAGGGCCGAGGATGACAAGTTGCGCGACATTTACGCCCTCGAGCGCAAGACGGGCGACCGCAACTCGATCCTCAGGGGCAGCAAGCCTACCGTACCTCCACGCCACGCTTCTACTTTCAGCAACCCATACTAACCTGTTTCTACAGGACTTTTCGCATGTGCGCAAGTATGCCGAAGCCTTCTTGGGCCGCTCCAAGGCATCCGCTCCCACTCCGGCTCTCATCACACCAGCTCCTGCCATCCGCTCTGCAAAGCCATCCAGTGGCCGTCGTCCCGAGCCCATCATCCTCCTCTCCCCCTCAGCATCATCACTACTCCGCCTGTCCAATATCAAGTCTTTCCTCATGGACGGTGTCTACACCCCTCCTACCTCTACCACTTCGACCACCCTCAACATCCTCCATGTCAACCGCGTCATGCCATCCATCGAGCCCACCCGTCCTCTGCGTTTCATTCTCGTCGAGTCGCCTGATAACTTCAAGCCCGACTACTGGAATCGCGTGGTCGCCGTCTTCACAACCGGTCAGGCCTGGCAGTTCAAGGGCTACAAGTGGAGTCAGCCTGCAGAGCTCTTCAGCCATGCCCTGGGTGTCTACGTTGGCTGGCGCAACGAGCTTCTGCCCGAAACTATCAAGGGCTGGGGTAGAGGTGTGCTGAACGTCGGTATCGACGCATATCGCGACGGCCAGACTGCCCAACAGAGATGGAGAGACCGTGAGACCGTCGAGGAGATCTGGAGTGCCATCGAAGCTTCTATGAGAGCCCGTGGCTTCAACAGAGAGACGAGGTAGTTTTCCATCTCTGGTCATGTGTCTTTTGTTTTGTCATGCGTTCAAGCGGGATCTTTGGTTCATTAGCAGTACACCAGGAGGGGAAAAGCTGAGAGAAAAAGCATCAGAGGGGGAAAAAGTAGCATAGGCGTAGCAACTATGACATGCCTCTCACAAATTTACGAGAATTGAAACCCTAGGCATCCGCCATCTTGGAGACTGGTCCACAGCTTGACTTTGCCTGCGCTCGAGATTTAGTCACCAAAAGATAGTGAAGGGTGGTTCACCTATGCGCCTTCCTTAATCGGGCGACCACGCTATTGCGACACCTTGTCTACCGCTAGAGGCCCAGCATCCAGTTCTCTTCAACTTCTTGGCTTTAAACTACAACTCTCTAGATCCTTTCATCTCGATCAACCCCTGGAGGACTTGCCGCCACCTATGGTAGCATCTTGCGTCTTCATCGGTCCTTCCACCAAGCCTCAGCTCTAGTAACATCACTTTTGTTCATCTCCCAACGCACATCAAGCTTCTCTTAGGTTTACATTGCTGGCTCAGAGCTAGAGTCCAGACTACCTGCTACCTTCACGCATCTAGTGGTGTTAACAGTTCATCGGAAAGGTCTTTACTCGAAGTCTACGCTTCACTTGTCAATCGAGATTGCAGGTATCTCGCGCAGCCGTCAAATCGGGTCTGCTGCTCGAATAATCACCATTCTCTCTGATTCACTCGGGCTTTTTTCCCATCTCTAGGACGTCTCGTAGTCGCTTCAGAACTGCTCTGTTCGACACCTACCTCTATTAGGATACAAGATCATGCCACGCAGTGAAATACCACTCCCTCAACAATCATGACACTACTTGAGAAACCTTTCAACAAAGGAGATGTTTCCACCTGGACACCTCAAAGCGTGAAGAATTACGTCGAGAGCAGCAAAGAAAAACGCAAAGCTTTCTATGTAAGCTACTTCGGCTGGTCAGAACAAGAGTACAAGGAAGCAAAAGTCCATACTACCAAGGAGGCACTGAAGTATTTTGATGCGTCCAAAAGATTTCCCATCAAAGGATTCCAAGCCAAGCTGGTAAACACAGTGCAGGCCGATCTGGTTCGAGACTGGCCTGAGTTGTTCGTGAACCGACACGCCCCAAACCCACCAGCCTGGTTCGATGCGAATCTCATCAGTCGACCACCAACATACACAGAGTCATTCAGCATGAAGAACGTGGTTAAACACTTCACTGCTTTTATCTGGAATGCAAATCACCATACCCATCAGAAACAGTTGAAACGCGAACTTCCTGATGAAGACGAAGACGACTGTCAAACTCTAAACAAGCGACCTCGAACTTCCTGGATGGACAGAGCAACCCCATTCCCGATCATTACGTCGATGTCTGCACCACCTAGTCCACCCAATACAGCCCCAAGTTCTCAAGCAAGCAGCGACAGGAAGATATCAAGCAGAGGCCTCCTGAACTTTAGTGGAGACGCGGGAGCATCCAGCGAAGTCATCACAGTCCAAAGCAGCAAGGCCAGGGTAGGCAATCCTGCAGCTCTCGTTCTCTACATCACCCGTGTCACAATAGTCGATCAAAATCTTATTCTTGAGCGCGATCGCTTCGGTCTCGTCGATAACTTGTTCGACAAGAGTCAACTTATCGAGCCACGTATCCAAGAGCTTGTTTTCGGCAACCCACTGGACGACAAAGCCACCTTCCTTTGGTTCTTCGACGATACCTCCGACGACAAACCAAGAGCTATCAGGAACAGACCCAGTGCAGAAGCAGCAATATTTATGCTGAGAGCACGTGCAGAGAGGGCAGAAGCTACCGGTATCCAGATCTTCGACGCTCCGGACCGTGATACAGCAACATTGATCCCCGTACACGAGGTTACTCGCAAAGATGACTTTGTGCAGCGAGCAAGTTTTGAACTTGAGCTTGATAATGACGACGACAATGAAAACATTGATGAAGAAGCAGAAAAGGAATCTAAAGTTGACTCTGCTTGTGAGTCCAGAGGCGGAGAACTCCAGCTTGACCATGTGGCAATCAAAGAGGAGATTGACATGAAGCCTAACATCACCTGGGAGGGACAGCAGCAGCCGCAACAGAAGGAGGTCAACGTCGAGAGCGAGAGCGAGAGCGAGTCGGAGGAGGAAGAAGATGTCGGACACTTCTACAGATGAAGCAGGAACGAACTTTTTTAATCATCAGGCAGAAGCGGAGGACATGCTATTTTCTCGACATGTATTTATACTCCGTCTAGCGAGATGCTCAACTTTCGAAAGTAACAATGCACAAAACCATATCAATCTGACGGGCCACGATCTGGAGGCAGCGAGCATTTGATCAGATTGTTCCCTTGAACCCCTAGAGGACAGAGGACATCTCTGCATCTTTATGGACTGTCAAATATATAACCGAATTGCGGGTTTTGTGGTACAAGGAGAACAAGAAAAAAGAAAAAGGAAAGAAAAAGAAAGAAAAAAGAAATGATCCGCGTTCAACATCCGCTACGGACAATTTCCCTAGTTTGGCCGAACCGCGAACCACAATGTTTGTCAGCGACGAGAAGACCGACACTTCTAAATGGATTACACCCTTCGAGCGATGCTGATACTCAAAATAAACGACTGTTGTTTCGCGGCCGACTTGTAAAGTTTCCTTGTCTGAGAAGGCGAATCGACGCCTGCGAAGCCAGCCAGCCTTCACCGCACCTTGACCCCATCTCTGGGTCTGGACGACTTTTTACGAAAAAAATGACGAACATTGATATCGAAACGCCTGCCACGAAAGAGAAGAGCTCGGAATCTTTGGATGTGAAATCAGTTCAAGATCGGAATCTCCAGGAACCGAACAAATCACTTCAACAGCGCCAGCCCGCATCCGAAAAAGCGACACCTTGTGATACCACCATTCCCGAGCAACAAACCCCATCCACCTCGAACGATGAACTGGACAAATACCCCGAAGGAGGACTGGAAGCTTGGCTCGTGGTCCTGGGATCCTGGTGCGCCATGACGGCCGGCATGGGCTTGCTCAACACCATCGGCACCCTGCACGCCTGGATCTCGACGCACCAATTGTCCTCGTACTCTTCGTCCTCTGTGGGCTGGATCTTCTCCACCTTTCCCTTTTTCCTGTACTTTGCTGGCGTGCAGATTGGACCTTTGTTCGATGTTTATGGCGCGCGGGTCTTGGTGGTTACTGGGAGTGTGGGTTTGGTGGTTAGCCTCATGACGCTGTCGGTTAGCTCGCAGTACTACCAGATCATGCTTTCTTTTGGCGTGCTGGGGGGATTGAGCACTTGTTGTCTCTTCACCACGGCGGTTTCTGCCATTGGGCATTGGTTTCATAGGAGAAGGGGCTTTGCGATGGGCATCGCGTGCACGGCGGGCGGCACGGGCGGTCTCGCCTTTTCCCTCATCATCCTCTTCCTCGCGCCGCGCATAGGCTTTGGCTGGGCGGTGCGCGTGATTGGGTTCATTTGCGCGGCGCTGTGTTGCGTTGCGTGCGTGTTGCTGCGGTCCCGTTTACCTCCCAACAAGGTCAAAGGCGCAAAGATTGACATCAAGGCGCTGGGGGACGCACCGTATGCGGCCACCACTGCGGCAATCTTTCTCGTCGAGTTTGCAGTGTTCATCCCGTATACGTTTCTGGTGGATCAGGCGCTGTATGCGGGAATGAGGCAGGAACTCGCTTACGCACTCGTGCCCATCCTCAATGCCGCTGCTATCCCTGGACGCCTTTTGCCCGGCTACATCGCTGATCGCTACGGCCGTTTAAACACAATGACCGTCACGGCGGTGGTGTGCTGTCTCTTGACGTTTCTGCTCTGGCTCATCGGCTCCTCCTCGCACGCTGCAATCATCGCGTACACAGTACTCTTTGGCTTTTGGTCCGGCGCTGCCATTTCCCTAACACCGGTGTGCATTCAGCAAGTCTGCAAGACCGAGGATATAGGTAAAAGGACAGGGACCACGTTTACAATCAGCAGTTTTGGAACGTTGATTGGTATTCCTATCGCCGGGGCGATTTTGGGGACCGGAGGGGATAGAGATTATGATGGTTTGATTGCTTTTTCGGGGGGAGTGTATGTTGCTGCCAGTGTTGCTTTCGTGGTCACTAGGGGTTTGACTGGTGGGTGGGGGTTTAGGGTTATCATCTAGGCTGGATCTATGTTCATGTACCTACTTTGCCACATCAACTTGCTTCGTGATTGGGAATGATTTAGACCGTCGCAGAAAAGTGGCAGTGCCATGTAGATACGACATACGTTGAATCTGAATATCCTTATATTTGTCGTATATAGCCGTTTATTAATTTACAACTCTTTCCTGTACATGAATGGTTTATCGCATAGTCACCAACTCCTCGGCGGATGTAGGGTGAATGGCAACACAGCTGTCAAAGTCAGCCTTGGTGGCACCCATCTTGATGGCAACACCGAAGCCCTGCAGGATCTCATCACTGCCTTGGCCAAGAATGTGCAGGCCAACGACTCTCTCGTTGGGACCCTCGCAGATGAGCTTGTAGGCAGTGGGACCCTTGTCTTCGGGCTCCATCATGGCGTAGTACATGGCAGTGAAGCTGGAAGAGTAGATTTTGACCGAGTCACCGAACTTCTCGCGAGCCTCGGGCTCGGTAAGACCGATACTGCCAACGGTGGGGTGAGAGAAGACGACCGAGGGGACGTTAGTGTAGTCGAGGTGAGCATCCTTCTTGCCGCCGAAGAGACGGTCACCGAGACGACGGCCAGCTGCGATGGCAACAGGAGTCAGTTCCATACCAGCGTTGCAGACATCGCCCAGAGCGTAGATGCCGTCAACGTTGGTGTTCTGGTACTTGTCGACCTTGATGTGGCTCTTGTCGTCAATCTCAATGCCAGCGTTCTCCAACTTGAGCTTCTCAACCTCGGGTGTACGGCCGATGGCCCACAGAACGCAGTCGACATCCATGGTGTTCTCGCCCTCGGAATCCTTGTAGTGCAGCTTCTTCCAGCCATTGCCCAGGTCCTCGAGCTTGCTCTGCGAGCTGTTGGTGTGAATGTGAAGGCCTTGACGCTTGTACTCTTCCATGATCTTGTCCTGGATCATGGGGTCGAAAGTGCGCAGGAACTTGTCATGGCGGATGAACAGGTGGGTCTCGGTACCGAGGTGGTGGAACATGCCAGCCATCTCGACAGCAATGTAACCAGCACCGACAACGGCGACCTTCTTGGGCTGCTTCTCGAGGTCGAAGAAGCCATCACTGTTGATACCGAGCTCGGCACCCTCGACGCCGATTGTGCTGGGACGACCGCCGACAGCGACGAGAATCTTCTTTGCGCGGACCTGCTGCTCCTGGCCGTCCTGGCCGACAACCTTGACGACATCCTTGGAGACGAAGGAGGCGGTTCCGTTGAGGTATTCGACCTTGTCGTTCTTCAGGTTCTTCTCGTAGATTCCGTTCAGGCGCTTGACGTAGGCGTCACGCTTGTGTTTGAAGGTGGTCCAGTCGAAGGGAGCCGTCTCCTGGACGGAGAAGCCGTAGGCCTTGGCCTCGTGGATAGTTTCTTGAATGGCGGCGGCGTTCCAGGTGACCTTCTTGGGCACACATCTATGAGACTCTGTTAGGGGAGGAGTTGCAACGGAAGAGACGGTGCGACGTACCCGACGTTGACACAGGTACCACCGAGTCTGGAGTTCTCGACGGCGATGGTCTTCATGCCGTACATGCCGCTGGCTCTTCTAGCAGCGGCGAGACCACCGCTGCCAATACCAATGACGAGGAAGTCGCATTCTTTGGGGGTAGGAGCCATGATTGGGCGAGATGTGGAAAATTGACGGGTTATGCTGTGGAGTCGGTTCGAGGCCGTCGGTATGCTATAGAAGAACCGCGGGGAAGTACTGAAGGCGCGCATATAATATACAGCGAGGCGGAATGGTGACGACGAGGGGCAACGGTGATGGAAAGGTTGATGTGAAATAGAAAATACAAAGGCGGGCGTTGCTTACGTCAAGCACTCTAGAACGCCACCAATGAAAACAGTCTAGGAAGGGTTCGAGTTTGGTGAAGCAAAAGGCGATGACAAAGCTAGATTGTGTGCTTGATTTCCAATTCACGTCTTGACTAGTCACAACAATTCACACAAAGTGTCGCAGGCCTGCTGTCAATCCGGTGCGAGTCTCGGGAGCGGCGGGCAGGAAGAGCTCCCGGGCTGCCCCTCGGCGTGAACGACGGCCTCTAAACCTAAAACCCGTCGGTGCACAGACCTTCTTGCACATCAGGATTCGGCATCACCATCATGATCAAGCCCAGTGCCTCCGTATCACACCACCTGCACAGTTCCTACTAACTCTGGATTGCCCAGAAAGCTCTGTCTCCTTTCCATGTGAAAACGACTTCATCTCTGTAAGCTTCAAACACATCAACCATGGGCGGCAGACTGTCTGTCCCAAAGGGGCCTGCGGGCACCACCGAAATGAGCCGTCCAGCCTCGCCCTATCCTCGTCGCAAGATGCCCTTCAACTCGCGAACAATCATTGCTCCCGCCGCTGCCTTCACCATGGCTTGCATACTATTCGTCTACACCAGAACCTCCATCCGCGCCGCCAAGGCAAACGCTCAGAGACACCGCGACGCCGACAGTGGTGGTGAAGGTCTCGATCTACTGGCCGAAAGCAGGAGGAGACATGGTCGTGGTGAGAAGCTAGACCAGGGCGGTGGTACTCTTTCCGAGCTGGCCCACGGTGCTAGAGAGCAGTTCTTGGGCTCCAAGTCAACCGCTCAGCCTGAGAAACTAAAGGGCCGCTCGCCCATCTCGGAGAACGAGGAGAAGTTGAGAGCTGCCATGAGCAAGAAGTCCGATGATTCAGAGTCATGAACCATACCCTCTGACCAAAATCATCTGTTCCTAAGAACTAACGTACTCCCCAACTCTTTCGCGATTCTGCTCCCATAGAGCAAACGTCACTGCCTGGACGAGACAGTCTGCCAGATCATCTAATTTGCCAGAAATGGCAGATGTCTCCTTAGCCACAACCTCTTCTTCGCCATCGTCATCTTTGCTTCGTCGGCGACTCTGTCGTTCTTTCGGTGAACAGAACGAAGCAACCATTGGAGCGAGGTTATCATCCACTGTCAAATCGTCCGTAGTCAGCGAAAGCGATAGCCAGTGTCGAGCCAATGCAACCTTGTCCTTTTTCTCAAACGACTTCTTCTTGACTTCTGTTTCTATCGTCTTTGCCGTGTCTTGCGGAACCTTGAGTGATGCAGCTATATCTGCCGGTGTCGGGAAAAAGTCTCCACGGGTGAGCCAGAACATGCCAACTCTTCGAGGGCTCATCTCGAGGACGTTGGGAAACTCTTGATCTTGCCCCTCTTGTGTCTTGCTGTGTCCATGTCGCATGGTCTCCAGCGATGCCCATAACATGCTCTCTAGCATGTTTACCCGAATGGTCCATTCTTGGATAGCTGGTGCACCACCAGAGCGAAACCTCTGCCGTTCTATCAGGATATAGTCCGGTTTGTATTGCAGAAACTCGGAAGCCAGACCGAATGCAATCTTGGCGAGAGATGATGGCGCATAAATGTTGGACCGGTCTTCAGAAGTTGCCTCAGTCGATTCTTCAGTCTCGCCGAGAAGGTCTTCAGATATTCGCGATGATGTCGCTATCGACGGATGCGCATGTCTGGCCACTAACCTCTCCGACACATCCAACCGTTTCCAATCCGAGAGATGTAGAGATAGTGTTCTATCCATATTTTGGTCGTCGACCCGCAGCATGTTCGTTTCCAGTACACAGAACGCGAGATTCTTGACACCCATATCCACACTGAGGATTCTGCAAGGAGAAGCAGAGAGAATGGGCTTGTTCGTGCAATCCACCAGCGTCCTACATAGTTGCGCTTTTGTCCCCGTAGAGTTTAGTCCAGTAAGGAAGGCCAGGTGTTTGAGTTGCCATGCTCGCAGATTGGACAAGAAAGTAAGAGGGTCGGCCTTGGTCATGTTTATGGAGGATGGATGCTTTTTCTTGTCAAAACAAAACACAAAACAACACTCGACTCCGCGTCAAAGCTCAAATCCATGGGAAAGAACAAACTTCTATCCGCCCTTTCCTGGATACAAACAACTACCTTCCCAAGCTAAGATGCAAAAAGATGCGGAACCACATTCCGACAACACTAGCGATCCTTAGCACAAGGGGATGCAAAACAAAAAGGCCTCAACCCGAGATCGAATCGGGGACCTCCTGCAATTTAGATAAACCCAAAGCAGGAATCATACCACTAGACCATTGAGGCATTTTAGCTGAGTCATGCTACAAGTTGTTATATATTCCGAGGTACATCATCTCAGCATTCTTCAATCCTTCGATCCTTCAGACCACAAACCGCTGTCCGGTTATCACGGCGACAACTACCTTGGCTGATATCAGCCAATTACTCCTCTGCCAAGACCTGACAATGGATGTTTATACATGAGCATGCCTTCGGCTTGATATTTCACGACACGAAATAATGCATGCCCTCAAGCTCGACCACAAGATGGCAGACCAGAACGACAATGAAACAGAACCCGACACCAAGTCGCAAATGCAACACAAACTCGAGGCACAGCGACGGACTAGTTCAGATACAACACAAACCACTCTACCGACTTACGACTCTCTGGCCTCGGACACTCCACCTGCATACCAATCTAGTCACCAAGACAAAAAGCCAGCGACCCAAAAGCCAACAGCAGGAGCCTCTGCAGCCACCATCAGAGCGATCATGGGTGATCCTGCTCCAGAAGAGCCGAGACGAAGCTTGCGAGATCGGTTGCTCGGTCGAAGGCAGACCTATAATCGTCGTCCTCCTTCTTCTGAGCGATCCCAAGGGCGTTCCGCAACTTGGAATGTATGGGGCTCACCGATTTCTGATCCTAACAAGTGAAAAGCATTTCCTTCGGACGGGCCCCTCATGCGACATAGGTATTCGAAGGAAAGAAGATCTTCAGCACTCGGCGGACGAGGCTGAAGACACAGTTCAGCAGTATCAGCAGGCTTCTGAAGCCATTGTGATGTGTCTCAGACGGTCGCGTTCAGGGACTGCGCCTTCCTGGTGTTCACATTCCGAACACTATATCAGAAAGTAGTCGATCTCTTGACCCACTATCCAAAGCTCTGACGATCACTTGGTTCTCGACACTATTGTCCAGCATACCTCACAGAACCTCACAAACCACCTTCTCGCATGAATCTACTCAAACTGTTCTGCACCAACAACGACCTGACGTTAGCCGCATACATACACCAGTGCCTTGCTCATAACATCCGCACAACGTCTTCTACGCCTCCGATGCCGGTCTCTGGGGTTAATGAAACCGTATAGAGTCCTTCCAAACAAGATTCCACAGACAATGCTTACGTCCATGTATGATGTCTTGCAACAAACCCACCCGTGGACGTGATATTGACATACCCAGCTCTCAATCCATCAGCTCAAGGATCAAGTCAACCGGGAACAATTCAAGTTCGGACAATCAGCCCACGAGATCAACAAGGCTCTCTTTCCCTTATTTGTCAACCCCCAGAATCGCCAGACTGCAGTGGCAGCAGCGCAGTCGGGCGATACGCTGGTGCTGGAAGACCTCACTCCGCAGAGACTCTCACAACTCAGCCATGTGGTTCAACTCGACACCGTGTGTGCTCTGAACCTTGGCCACATGTACTCGGTAGTCAAGCAGTTCACCAAAGCGACGAAAGAGCTCAATCGTGTGCGAGCTCAACAAGAGCAAATTCGGAGGCATCGATAAGAGCACTTGCGACTATCTGTTTGCTGAAGTGGCTCCAATTCGCACACGCGAGTGGAAGATCGCTTTTGATGGTTGGGCGAAGGCGTTTCTGCGAGCCACTGCTGCTTCGGGCTGCTACGGCGATAGTCAGGCATGATTTGAGCACACGTTGTCCCTGATCAAAAACACACAAACACGTCTCCATGGGCATGATATATGCATACATGATGCGCAGACATGAAACCCGAGGGGTCGGGATAGGCATACTAAGCACCTCTGATCCACACACAATCTTAACACTGTACAGCAACATCCGTACTCTCATCAAAAAAGTCACAGGGAACTCGGTTCAACAGCACAGGCTATAGCAACCACAAACATCAAAATATCAGACCACGATACATTTTCTCTTTGAATGCCTCCTCGCACCCGTTTTCCGTGATATACATGACTTTCTCATTACCCTTGTCCTTGCCTCCCAGTCACGTAACCAGACAGGCCATTTGGATAAACACGAGACATCGCTTGGAATACTAGATATTACACGAATCCCGGTGTAACTCTTCCCACCTTTTGCTTGGAAGTATATGTGTCAGGTTTCTTCATAGCTTCATGGTTGATATCCTCTCCTAGCAGCGAACAATGTGGCAGTATCGCAAGGTTGTGGAAACAGCAGTAGGAAGAACGAGTAAAAGTTTTTGTTTGCTATGCATGTCTCTCGAACTACAGGTAATGCCCCAAGCACCAATTGTATCCATAAAGAAAGAAACGTCCGCCAGAAAACGATATACAGAAATGCCGCCAGAGGGGGAAAAGAAAACACAAACTTTTCGGATCTACACGTTTCCTCTGATGTAGAGGAACTCGCGGTACTTGCCCGCGGTCCACCTCCTCGCGGTCTTGCCAAACCACATCATGAGAATCGTACCGATAAACATGACGCCAAAGCTCACACACCCCAGCGTGACAAAGACTTGCGTCAGCGAATGAGCGTCCAGCCATATGGAACACACAAACGTGAAGATGCACGCCAGGGAATTGTTGTAGACGGCCACACCCACCATGCCCTCGAGCACGGCATCGGGGTAGCAGTCCATGAGGTACGCCATGGTCAAGTCGCCTCCACAGCCAAAGCCGAAGCCGATGAAGCCGAGAGCGACGTAGGGGACTGGCCACGGCCACACGCGCTGAGTGCCCATGCCGAAGAGGATGAGGCCGATGGGGGAAATGACGGCAGGCAGATACATGAGCCAGAGGCGATCCTCGGCCTCGGAAACATTGTTGCGGCGTTTGGCCATCCAGCGCACAAAGACGTCTGAGAACCAGCCTCCGTACACACAGCCGATGATGGCACCGATGAGGGTGGGGATGCACATGATGGCGTCTGCGCGGTCGCCGTAGTTGTAGGGCTCCGAGGTCCAGTTGTCGTCTTCGACGGTCATGTAGAAGGAGAGAAAGGCGTCTTGCATGCCCCATTGAAAACCAGAGTATATGACGGCGGGAAAGTAGAAGACGCGCAGGGTGTGGAATGTGCGGCGCATGTATTGCTTGAACCCGGTTCCGATCAATGTGGGCGACGGGGTGATGAGGGCAATGCGCTGCCAGTACGATTTGGGCACCAAGTCGGAACCATTGGGTATCAGATTGCCCTTTCTGGGTTGCAGGTCAATGTTGGTCTCGTCACTGACGATTACAGATGTGGGATTGGCGACCGTCTTCTTCTCACCGGACACGTCGGTCTCGGCGGAGCTTCGTCCAGTGGCTAGACCGTCCAAAACACTGTCGCGATCAAAGGCCGTCTCCTCCAAGCCAAAGTAGAAGACGGCAAGAGTGCAGCCAGAAATGATCAGAGCAAACCAACCCATCCAACGCCAGCCAAGCGGACTGTCGGCGATGAAGCCAGAAAGCATGGGTCCAAGGAAAGTACCAACGGAGGTCGCAAGCACGTAGAATCCCAATACGGAACCACGCTGGTGTTGGAAAGTGACATCCGTTAACGAGAGCTGTGCAGTAGCCTCTGCGACGGACTCTGAAATGCCCAAAAACAGCTGGCAAAGAATGGTGTCTGCCTTGCCATCAGATCGGGCAAACCAGGCGCTGCCAATGATAGAAGAGATCAGGCAGATGATGTACGAGATGCGTCTGCCGTAAAGCCAGTTGGCAGAAGACAACACTAGGCACGAATACCCAATACCCAGGAAGAGGACTCCGGCAGCGGTGTTCTGAACTCCCCATCCAATTCCATATTCTTCGACCAATGCCGTACCTGCCGCACCAGCACTGTTGGATGTAGCTGCGGTCAAGGCAGTAATGTACAATACCAAAACGGCCGACCACATTCTTCGCCCATAACTCCAGTTCAGGGGATCGTTTGGTGATTCCGTAGGCTGAGGAAGCAACAGAATCTTGTCCGAGGATGTCGAATCCGAGTCCGCGAACAGGCGGATGGTGCCCGCGAGCTCTTCATTGGTCGAGTTGAAATGGTCCATCGTGCAACAATGTGCCTCTTTTCCAGATGGCAATGCCAATGGGCTTGTGCTACGAATAGCTGAGGATGAAATATCCTTGAGAGTCGGTTTCCGAAAGAGGATCAATCAATGCCCACGCGGTTGTACCGCGCAAAAATGCGAGTTTATCAAGTTTCTTTCCGTGGCGATTCCAGAAATTGTTATCGCTGATCGATGATTTGCTGGTTCTTCAATTGGCGGCAGTTTACGGCAAGTTCTTTTTTCCTGGAAGAGAATCACAGATGATTGGGAGTTATAGAGATATCTTCAGGTGTGAGGGGTGTTATTGAATGCCCTTGACGTATCCGAATGCTGAGAGCATCATTGCAGCAGAGAAGAGACCATTAGGTGCGACGGTGTGAGACCAAAAGAAGTAGGAAGCTGGATACTGAAAAATTGTGTCGCGTGTCGGGCTCGCGAATCCGTTGATAAGATCGAGTTTCGCCGAGCCGGGAACAACGGGTGGCGGCCACGCTGCGGCTCGTGCGTCACTGTGCATGTCACCGCTATGGACAGGGTCGCCTGAAACTGTGGATGCTCGAGAATCTGCCCCTCGGAGGACAGTGAACCTCTGGTTTTCCCAGATCATTGCATACTCAGTGTTGATGGAAGCCATAGTCAGCTGGCGCAAACGGTAACGTGGAATTGTTTTCTCTCCATCACTTCTGCTTCATAGACCTCTTCAACATGCCACAGAAGCTCTCGAAGAGAATGTTGTCTTTTCCTTGGAGCCAGCGAACTTCCATGTCACCCTCCTTGACATCGATATTAAATCTCAGCGAGACCTCAACGGAATCACCGGCTTTGAGAGCCTCGGGTTGCGGCTTCGTTTCCTGGTTGTCCTCCTGTTCCATCTCCACTCTCTTACGCTTACGTCTTGCTGAGCGTGACCATACGTTCTGACTGGCGATACCATGGCCAGCCCACTTTTCAGACTGCCAGGACCACTTTAGATCGAGCGCTTCTAGAGTCTCGTTGAGCAAACCAGCAGCTTCTTGCCTTGTGAACCCGATGGTGTGGATTGTCTGAGCTGTTGAATAAGGCAAGATGTGAGTGCCGACATCACTACCTCTAGCGATCGCCTGTTTCTGTTAGTGTTATAGCTGCGAATTGGAGATTGCTGGCTACTCACATTGCTTGGTCTTCTGTCCCCATAGCTCCAACCTACAGCCCACCTTCGAGTCTTGTTCCCTGCTCGAAGCAGCGTGACGGCCCAGTTGTTGATACCAATCTCCTTGAGACGATCAATGACTTGATGCACACTAGATAGCTTCCCGAGCATACTCGTATACCATCTGACGGTATCTTTCAATTCTCTACTCTCCTCAACCATACGCAGCACGAACCCTGCATCACCTCCTGGACAAATCATTTCGACTTCTGCGCCAGTACACACAGCACTCGGAGGGCCAAACTTGCCGGCGCTCGAGATTGCCAGATCTTCGGCGCTTGAGTAAAAGGGCGGATTGCACATGGTGAAATCGAGCTTGTCGAGACCGAATGCCTGAGGCGAGATCAAGGCGTCCTCAATGGTGTTCAGCTTTGTGCGGATTCTTGATTCCAGTCCATTTCTCTCAATGTTTTGATTTGCGTATGAGAAGTTCTGAGGGTCAATGTCGGTACCAAGCATGTTCCAAGACGGCCTTGAAGAACAAGCTAGCAAGCTGTAGATGCATGATGCGCCAATTCCACTGTGATATTGTCAGCTTGACTGAACTTGAACGCCTATCTCCTGCTTGATAGGGACCTTACATGTCCAAGCCAGTAGCACTCTCCTTGGAAGGATCGTCGAAGTTGACATCGCTGGTTGTATCCATCAACTCTTGCAGCCATCGAACATAGTTGTATCTGACAGGCACTGGAGGACACAATCTATCATCAGGTAGCTCGAGCTTGAGATCAAAGTCTCGCTTTAGAATACTCTTGGTAAGTTGTCTGGTTACAGTCAGCGCCAGTAAGTGTAGTACAGTGGTCCGGAGTAGAGGATGACATGCTGTAGTGCCTTTGGATCCTGGAAGTCGACATGGCCGTTTGCGTCATCGTAGAATCTAGCAAAGTCGGGATCTGTCATTGCTAGCGCTTGAAAATCGACTTCCTCATCGTAGTTTGGGACCTTTGATGGAGTTGGTTCCATGTTGTCAAATGTTGATGTTCTTGAACGAGGATCACGACGTCCAAGTTGGGATTGAGAATGAAGATCAAAGTCGGCATCAACCAACATCTTTGACACTGAATTTTGAACAAGGTAATAATACATCAAAACGAAACAACGTCTCTATTCCAACCGTGACTGGTATTCCCAAAATCTAAACCGGACGCCATAGCTCATGTCATTCACATGCTCACAAGATCTAGACCGCAAAACCAAAAGAGCCGTCAAATTCCCACACATTGGGGTCTTCGCCTAATCGGACTTGGTCGAAAGAAGGAACAACATCGGGCGCATAGCTCTCGAGCAGAGCCTCCATGTCGCGCTCCTCCATTGTGCAAAAGTCCTCGAGAGACCATTTGTCGCAGACCTTGATCATCCTAGCGGAGGTTAGCTTTGTATGACTGCAAGCAGGGAGGCTAGTATACGTACCACTTCATTCTCTTGGGCCCCTCGTCGTTTCCGGGAGCGACGAGTCTGAGCTTCTTTCTCAGGGCTCCGACCTTCTTGATGGCTTCGCCCATGTTTGGCGGCAAGCTGGCAGCAATTCTCCTGCGAACAATGTTTGCCATTCTAGGCCCATTCCCGCTGGTGCTGACCATGATCTGCAAAGGACCATCTCTGTACTGACTTCCGAAGTAAAAGTCACACTCTGGCGGGACATCGGCGATGTTTGCGACAATCCTCTTCTCTTTGCACAGCTTCCAGATCATGGTCGAGGCTTCTGGGTCGTCGATGGCGGTCATGACCATGGCAATGCTGGGGTCGTCAAGGTCCGAGGGCTCGAAGGTGCGGTCGATGTATTCGACGAGGCCTTGTTCGACGCGGTAAGCGACCTCATCGTTGAGGCCGTCACGGGGGCTGATGAGACGGATTTTGGCATCCGAGTTGAGGAGGTTCAGGATGCGACCGGCGGCTACCTTGACTTTTAGGTCAATGTCAACACCCAAGGTGGGATGTGGGTCGTGTGTGACTAACCTCGCCGCCGCCGACCATCAGCACCAGCTTGTTGCGGATCTGCCAGGCGAGCATCAGGGAGCCGCCGCCCTCGATTTCCGGAAACTTGGCCATTGCAGAGAGTGTGTATGTGTCCGGGACGGATGTGTTACGGAAGGAGTGATGGACGAATATTTGGAGATTGGCGATAAGAAAGGCAAACCCCGCGGGAAAGCTCGTCATCGGCGGCCGTCAGCGACGCCGGCAAGCCGTGGTCCATGCAACGGGCCGAGACCCGAGAGCACCGAGGGGCGGTGAAGTCAACAAGACTTCCATTGTGTTTATCTGCCTGCCGGCCTCGTGCCGCTTTCTGCATCATGGCATCGCGACGGACACTAGGAGGCGGACGAGTCTTGGGCAGCGGCCGCTCGCTGTCGCCCGCCGTCCACCCCCAGCGCCCGCACCAACTCACGCCTTCCGAGAGCTCCCTGTCCCTCGCATCCAGCTCCCACACGTCGACCACCGAGACAGACGACATTGCCTCCAGAGTCGCCCTCGAAGCCAACAATGGCCCCGTCGGACCCGCTGCCGCCAGCTCGTCGCGCCTGGTCTGTCCCATCTGCAACGACGGCATGGTCACCCTCCTCCAACTCAACCGACACCTCGACGACAACCACCAGAACCTGCAAGAGGTCGAGCAAGATGAAGTCAAGAACTGGTTCGAACAACAGATGAAAAAGGCAAAGCGCTTCCAGCCGCTCGCCGTCCTCAACCAGAAACTAAAAGGCCTCGACGTCTTCGAGTCCAACGCCGCCCAACCCGCACACCTCGTCTCCTCCACTACACCTCGTTCCTCCAACTCGGGCCATACCACTCCTGCTCCGGCCCCTACCGTCTTGCCAGAGTCTCGCCTAGACCCCGACGATGTCGTCACGAAAGCACACTGGCAGCGTTCCTCGGCCCACGATTCCTGCTCAGACCCCTTGTGCGGCAAGAGACTCGGAAGCACAAACGGCAACATCAACTGTAGGCACTGCGGCAAGCTCTTCTGCGAGGAACACACCATGTACCAGATGAAGCTGTCTCGTTCCGCTCAGCACGAACCTGTCCGAGGCTTGTGGTGTCGCGTGTGCGAAACATGCTACAAGAGTCGCCCGGGTTACAACGATCACTCTGGGCTCGAGCGCGATCATACACAGGACTTTGCCGCCATCCGTAGACGCACGGTAGACAAGGCATACCTCGAAGTGAGTCGTCTAGAGAAGCGCCTCTCGAGGCTAACCCAGTTGTTGGCCAACCCACCTCCACCCGAGAACGACCAAAGCACCAGTAGCTTTCTGTGGTCCCTGGCTGGCTCCAAGAATCATATCCGTACTTTGGAGCAGTCGGTCGTAACCTGGGAAGATGACGCCCGCGTCCTACATTGTCCATTCTGCCAGCAGCAATTCTCTCAATACTCTTTCCGTCGCCATCATTGTCGAATATGTGGTCGGGTCGTGTGCGGCGATCCAGCTACGAATTGCTCCACCGAAATCGGTTTGGATGTCGATGCGCCACTCAAAACCAATGGTTTAGAGAAATCTGTTGGTCAAGTAGCTGTCGATGTGCGCATGTGCAAAGACTGCCAGCACACAATCTTTAGCAAATCCGATTTTGCCCGTCAGCTCTCGATACGACCTCCGGATCAGCGGGCTTACGAAAACCTCGTCCAGTTCGAGCGCGGTATCCGCCTTCTCCTGCCCAAGTTCCAAAAACTCCTCCAGGCCTTGCAAGATCCTGACAAACCACCAACACCCACACAACTCAACGATGCCACCAAAGTACGCAGGCGGCTTATGGATGCATTCACACAATACGACGTCGCAGCCAGACGGATCAGAGACTTGCCCACCGAAAGTCCGACGCAGGAGCGTTTACAAAAGGCCATTTATGCACAGGCGACCACTTTCCTCCACTTGCACATGCTTCCCCTCAAATCCTTGCCCAAACTACTCCAGCACGCGACCCCACACGGCAAACCGCAAGCCAAGTCCTCGGCGGATCCTTTGGCTGTCATCAGAAACGATCAAGCCAGGCCCCAAGGCAGTCGGGCGAGCAGCTCCTCATCCGCTCAGGTCACCGCTTTAGAAGCCGAGGAGAAGGAACTTCGAGAGCGCATGATAGTACTCGAAGAGCAGAAATTCTTTGTCGAAGGCATGATTGCTGATGCCAACAAACGAAGGAGGTTTGACGAAGTGGCCAGTTTGGCTGGCAACGTCGAGGATTTGACCAGGGAGATTGATCAGCTGCAAGGCCAGATATCAGGCATGGATTTTGCTGGTGCGTATGCAGTTGGGCAAGAGATTTGATCACGATCGATTCTTTTTTGGCTCTCATGGAGCTTTCGTCTTTTTGTTTTCCTGTTGCCTATACAGTTTTCTTGGAATTAGCGAGGCGTTTACGGCGGTAGTTTGTGGCCTCCCATCCGGTTGGATCTGTAGCCCGGTATGGCATCTTTTCCCACTGTTAGAATTGCATCAGTTCTTTTCCGTTCCTTGCCTATCTACTCGTCGTCCGCGCGGACAGCGGGGGTCGCGAGACATGCAAGGATCGCCCTTTCAGGGCATTTGTATCATTTGCGGGGTGCATTTGCACGCAAGGTACTCCCTTTCGTATGCTTTGCGACATGTTCGTTTACTCCATGTACCTTTTGGTGTATCCTTCAGCGTTGCGGGGGCATTAGCCAGTGACTTGCATGTAACGTCAAACTCTGCCAAAGACATCAGGTCACCATCATGCAGATATAGCTGCCCTTTTTCTAAATTGGAGATTGGAATCAGATGTGTTAACAGACACTCGCAGAAACGATGATGGACACAAGCTCCGTAGCACTCCTGCGTGCGCAGGCACCAGAAGGCATGCATCATGGGATCTACATTACCTCCCTAGTTTCCAAGAACGCTCTAGAGTAACTTACTCTGGTTTTGCTTTTTCCCTGTCGAAAGCCTGTCCTCTCCACGTCGGCTCCTGCAGCCGAGTCCGCAGAAGCGTGTTGCTCTTTCTCCGCATCAATCATCCCCAGAGCAGCCCAAAGATCGCCGGTGCAGGTTGCGGCATGGGTGCGGCCCGCAAACCTGGTTTTTTTGCGCAGTTGAATGCCCCTGAATATCACTTTTGCTGCATTGAGTTGATGAGGATGTGTTGCAAAGCACTCTGGGCCCTGGGGGGTGAGAGAGTATCTAGCTCAACTGACAAAGCATGACTTGCCATGCACACATGACAGCTCAACCCCCAATGCGCATAAAGGGAAAAAAGTAGATTCGTAAATGTTCGTTAAAGACCTCACTAACGCCTATGCAGTAGACTGCACCTCTTTCGGCGACTTCACCCACTCGTGATCCCAAGGCACCATTGCGTCTTTGCCGACCACTGCCTTGATGGCTCGCTCGCTGATATCCCAAAACCCGGGTCCCAAGGAGGGATCGGCGGCTAGATCTTTCTCTCGTCCTGAAACGCCCTGCAGTTGTGTCTTTACGTCAGTGGGATGTTCACTGTGGGTGCAAGAGTGTGGGTTCGAGAACTTACGACATCGACTAGATATGCGCCGTTCAGGTATTCCTTCTCCACGTCGGATGAGGTTGCTGCGTAGAGGATTATACGCGAGCTGCTGCGTACAGTGAAACTGGTGTCTTTGGACAAAGTATCCAGAACGTGATCGCAGAGATCTGCAGGTTGCCAATGGCTATCCCTTCTGAATTGGCTGTTTGCATCCGCCAGGTTTCTCGAGGGTTGCACGGCGAGTGCGTAGATGTTGTCGTGATGGCGCTTGACGATGCGCTCGGCGAGTCCGTGCCGGACTCCAAGAAGCAAACTCGTCTTTGAGCGGCGGAAGATTTCAGAGCACACTTCTGCGCTGTAGGCTGAGCGGCGCAGGTCTTCTTCATCGCTGGACGAGTCGGAGGAAATGCTTTGTAGACGTTGTTGTCCTGGGGCTTCGAAGATGACACGAGGGGCCGGTGCATCGGGGATGCGTGAGGTCTTTCGCAGCAGAGGCCAGAGAAGGTTGCTGGCGTAAAAATGACCCAGCCACATCATACCAAAGTAAGCATCTATGCAGTGCACATCGGTTGTGAAATGAGCCTGATCGATCCCTGAGCCGAATATACACAAATCCAGTCGTGGAAGCTCGTCGCATAGAGCAGAGAAGACTTCTTGTACTTGGATCAGGTCTGTCATGTCGCAGTATCGATGTTCGAGAGCTGCGTCTGCGCCGACCTCATCGTGGATCTTGGAGACGGTTTCTGTGCTTTGCTTTTCGTGGACATTCACCATTATGACTCGGCATTTGTGGATGACGAGGGCGCGAGCGATTTCGCTGCTGTTGGGTTGGTTAGGACAGGGCTATCGAGAGTTGCAAAGAACAAAGTAGTAACATACCCAATCCCGCATGCACCTCCTGTAACGATAGCAGTCCTGCCTTGTAGATCTGGCATGGTGTCTGGAGATTGGAAGACTGGAAAGTAGGAATCTTGGGCGCGCATTCCGAATCTTGCTGGGAGTCTGTTGGTTTGAGTATAGAAGTTGAGGTCGAAGTCGAGGTGTGTTCGGAGTAGCAAGACCAGACAAAGCAATTGGTTAGGTCGGACATATATTATTCCAACAAAGAATAGGAGGCTTTGAGGAACTTGATTGAGGATAGTGTCGTTCCTAGGCAGGTGCAACTATATATATAAGTACTTTGCTGGTACGTGGTAGTGAGATAGGATCGAGAAAAAGACCTGCTTATTGCATAAACGGGCCGGAGAGCCTACCTACCTCATAAGCACACAACTCTGAATAATGATGGCGAAGGATCCACATCCCTGTCACACTTTGGCGGCTCTTCAACTAGCTAACAATTTCCCCGGATGCAGGAAAGCGATCATGTCGTCGCATTCGGCAAAAATTGCGCTGGAATGTTGGCGAAGTTTTTAAATGTGCTTCCCTGATTTCGGAGGAGCATTCAGGTTTTACTGAAACCCTCGTGGCCAGTCGCTCCTTCTAGACGCCCCAAAGTGTTTCTCTGCTTCCTTCCAGACGACCCTTGGGATCAAGAAGTTGGTCACAAGGCTTACGCTGACTTTTCTGTTGTTTCGTCGTGTTGCTCGATTATTCGTAGGCCACAAGCGAATTGTCGCACGACTCGCACCAATGATCATCCGAAAAGCCGGCGGCAGTTGCAGAAAATAGCCAACCAAATGCTTATCACTTTCGCATTCCGCCGCCTACGCATACGTGTAACGGCCGCGAAAAAAGACACGCGCATAGCAGGAGAGGAGGCTGAGGAAGGAGGCGCGTTCGTAAAGATGACGCACCGGCTCCCGACTGATTGGCATCGCTCACCCCCGGACCCCAGAATGCCGTTGTTGGTATGAGAGAAAGATGAGCATCTTCTCCGTCATCTGGGCGCAATTTTCTCTCGTGTTGAGTGCTCAACCCGCGGTAGTGGATAAGCCCTACTAGGCTTGTAGGCAGAATAGGCATAGAAGATAGCGGCTGTCGTTTCGTAAATGCAGCTTGATGGGTTGGGTGACTCGAGTTGAGCCGAAGAGGCCGGAGTCACTATCCTCTGTCGTCGATGGCTATGGCAAACCTCGATCTGCTGGTCGATGACAGAGGCCACGCTATCTCCTGCATTCCCTCTGGCCAATCGCGATGGCAATGGTATGACAAGGGATCTTACTCCCAATGCACCGAGCGGGCCGCAGCAGTGGTGCGAACTACATGGAACAAAGGAAGAACAGTGTCCAATGTTCATCGAGCATATTTATCCCGACATTACCATTCGTCATTATGGTGATGGACGCTCTTCCGAGATCGCGATCGTCCCCAAGGGATGCTGGTATGTCAGACACAGGAAGTCCGAGAGGGCCGATGTGATATCGCCAATTGATTCTTGATATTGTATGGTAGAAAAGACTTTGTGTGAAGGTTTTGGTTCATGCGTCGAAGCTTCAGAAAACGGATGCAAGGAGGAGGCTCAAAGCGGCTGGCATTCGCGGGGTAGCGGCCGCTGGCTCCGATGAGGGCGACCCTTGAACTTTGGAAGAAGATGTCGACTCTTCTCTGTCTCTGTCAAACAAATCTGAATTGGCAATTCGTATGTCTGCTTTGTCGAGTTTGTACTCTATTGAGGGCATCCACGCTATGGTTTCGTTGGACACCAAAACTCCTAACCACACCCCAGTCACACTCGAAGCAATCATGAGAAAGGAACAAGCCTGAGGAGTGCATTCCGCTGGGTGAAGGTCTTTCGAAACGAGTTCAAGTTCATATTATAGAGAATGGATATAGCTGTGGTCAAGCAAGTCATCCTGCGACCTTTCTGATTCTCGACCTTGACCACCAACCACTTGGGTATTCGAAACTTCCAGCCACTCCCTTGTCGTTGACTCTAACGAGCGTAAATGATCAGAGTTCGTCTCTCTGTGACCTGTTGCTTTTGGGCTTGCTGTTCATAGTGGTCAATGATGGTCAGGCTGGCAGCTGGGGAGAACTTACGGCTTGAGGTATTTCCTGTAGAGAGCGTTTAAAGTCTTCAGATGAAGGAACGCATCAGCGTCTTCTCCTAAACCCCATGCGAAGACACCTCCGAGCTTGCGGGACTTCATGATGGATGGAAACTTCTCTGCCATAGACGCGGGCGTATCCCATGACCAGAAGATATTCTCTTCTGCATCCCAGTAGTAGTTTCCGTTGTTGTCCCATTTTCTGTTGTTCAAAGCGGCGTGGAATGACTTCTCGAGTTCTTTGGGTACCTTGTCATGCCATGAGAAGGATCCACACAGGCCCAGATCCTTTCCTGTCTTCGGATCTTCCATCAAGGCGGTCTTGCAGCCTATTGACTCATGACTACAATCGCCTTCTGTGCGATACCATTTGACGTAGAATGCAAATCCTAGATTCGCCTTCTCAGGTGGCACGCCGTTCATCAGGTATGTGTCTATGGCAATCAACGAATTGTCAATGCCAGTGTGGTGGTTGGTAACGTTGTCTCTCCTGTTGAAAAGATCATACGTCATGATGTTGAGAAAGTCAAGATGTTTTGTTGCGTCCGCAAGCGTCTCTTTCGTGAAGGCGACTTGAATATCGACTGGTTTGCCCCTTGATTTATGTTAGCATGAGTCGTCCCGAGGGAGTGTATGCCACATCATGAGTTGAGGCGTGTTAATTTGTTTGCTTTGAAGACAGAAACCAAGGGACGAGCTTATATATGGAACATCAGTGTTTTCCATAAGAGAATCTGCTACTGGCGTTACTGACCTACGTCAAGGAGTCTTCTCGTTTGTTTGCCGATTAGACAAGAGAACCTAGGATGAGTGCTAGAGGTATTACGCCAGGACAGTGCTTCAGCAGGATAACACAACCCGACTCATGAGTGAATGCACGTTCGTAGACTTACGGGACTGCTGCAGACATGATTCTGTCAGGTCCAATGGCAGCTCTGATCTCAGCGAGCAGTTTCGGATACGCTTCGACCTCCCAGCTCTTTTCAGAGTTCGTAATCTGCTTGTAGTCTTCACCATTTCCACCTGGGTATTCGAAGTCAATGTCGACGCCATCCGCACCCGTGGAATCAAGCATAGCTTTGACGTTCTCGGCAAATGCTCTCCTGCCCATCTGCGAGGCGCAGGCCGCTGAAAACCCATTAGTGTCGCCCCATCCGCCTATGGCTATCAGAACGGCAACATCCTTGTTCTTTGGGAACTTGGTGCGGACACTCTCGACAGACGTGAAGAGATCCCATGTCGTAGGACGCTTCCCAATGAACATGGAGGACTTCATAAAGGCCAATGCAACATGCGTGACATCCGCGAGATGAATGTCCGCAGGGAAGACTGGGTGCTGTGCAGTCAAGTAGAGAACGTAGCGTGAGGCCTGGCATACATATGCCATAGCCGCGACCAGCGCGAGCAGCGGCGTCCGCATCTTGTCTCCGAGGGCAGTCGTACCAAAGAGTAGGATGCGCTTGCTGAGTATTCAGACCTCGGGCCAACTAAGGTCTTGATGTTGGATTGTGAAGGGTGATGGACGGATGTTCTAAATTCGAAACTGGCATGTTGTTTCATCAGATTGTGGCTGTGCTTGGCTTACGATCATGATCTCCCGAATGCGGTGATCGCGCTCAACTGCTCATCAGCCACCTATCAAGGCTTCGTGTCAGTCAGTGACTTCCCTTCTCCAACTGACATCCTCACGCATGACGTTTTCGCTGTGTACCAATGCGGCTACAATATACTCAGTATTTTCATCTTTGTAAGATGATGCGACAACTTTCTGATTCCGTCCGAGCTCCTTCGACAAGGAATTGCTTACGCGTGGCCTGCGTTGTAGAGACGCGTGGCCTGCGTTGTAGAGACGCGTCTTTCTGGTGATAGAAATATGGCGACCATCGACTAATCCGTCCACTACTTAGGGCAGCCTTGTCTGCGTCTCCTGTACCTGTGTATCAAGCTTTGATTCTGCACCTGCTACATGATAGCCTGGGACAACCTTCTATCTACGACAGAATAGCTACGCAGTTCATTGGCTACGACATTCAGTCAGAGCTTGACAGGTTGCGACTGCGCGGCTGCAGTCAGCATACCACAAAATTTGCAAAGCTAGGTCTTGTTTGAACTGATCGATTCCAGATCGAGCAGAGACTCCCTCCAAGGCATGGATCGAGTGGCCCTTCGCATTATATTGTAAGCCTGTGACTTCGAAATGCAGCCTCTCCTTGTGCTAGATTTTGTCACTTCCACCCTCTCTCGCAGCCACACACAAGCGGTAGACGGGAGTATCGAACCGCGACAGTTGCTTCCAAACAGTAGATGAGTCCAGGGTGAGCTGACGAGATCACGACCTTTGACGCGTGCTACCCTTTCTATGACCCGCACGCGTACAGGCTTAGCACATGGGGAAGAGACCTCGTGGCGATGCTCTTGGTTTGCAGAATCGATTTATGGATGGTTACTCGGTATATTTGGCCCCTACGGTTGACTTTCCTCTGCCCGTGTCCAGGCTTAGAACAATATGCCCTAAGGCAGTCTCTCAGTTGAGTTTTATGCTTGCGACAACAAACTCTTGATACACGCCGAAAACCAACCCTGATATCTGATCTAGTCGGACTCTCAATATGGACGAATTCATATATCTTGGACCTCCTGCTCCGCAAGTTGATGGAACATCCTGCACATCAGCTCTCGATCCTCGTTCATAATCGACCGATACATCACAAGAATCCGTCATGAAAACTACCGTGGCCTTTTTAGGCGCTGCATCTCTTTGCACCGCGTCTACCAATAGCACTGATCAAGGTCTCATCACCAATGGACTCGTCTCTCTTGGTGATTGGCAGACCGCCTTCACTAAAGCTCAGAACTTCGTCTCGCAGCTTACAACCGAAGAGAAGATCACCATCATTGGAGCCGGATCTCTCACCGATGGTTCTGCCAACTGGACGGCTCTTACTCAGTCCGACGGGCCTCAAGGAGCGGAGAACTTCTACTATGAGAGCGCATTTTCCATGACTTGCGCTCTGGCTATGACTTGGGACAAAGACGCTATCTACAAGCAAGGCAAGGCTGTAGCTACTGAGTTTTACCAAAAGGGTTTGCAGCTCTTGGCTGGACCTGTATCCAACCCTATGGGAAGAACAGCTTGGGGTGGTCGGAATGGCGAGTCGTTCGGACCAGACAGCTACTTCAATGGAATCCTTGGTGGTATCAGCGCTAGAGCCTATCAAGCAGGTGGTGTCATCGCAGGTGGCAAGGTATGATTTGCTCATCTCTGCCACACGACAATCACTTATCATCTTCCAGCATTTTATTCTGTACGAGCAAGAAACCAACCGCAGTTCATCAAGTGGAGGTGGCGGCGGTATGGGCGGAAGCACAAGTAACGGCTTTGTGGGATCTGGCAACATCTCGATGAGCTCTATGCCCCCTGGCTCTGTTCCTTCGGGTTCTGCTCCATCTGGCATGGCTCTCAGGGTAAGAGTTGACCACTCTTCTGCCACTGATTCTGGTGAATCTTCTACCGGGTCTGCCCCCTACTCATCCAACATAGATGACAAGACGTTCAGAGAGACCTATCTCTGGCCTTGGTACGACATCGTCAAGGGTATTTTACGTACGATAACATTTTGGTTCTTTGCTGACATGCCATAGCTGGTACTGGTGCAGTAATGTGTGCGATGATCCAAGTCAACGACTCGGCTGCTTGTGAAGACAAGTCTCTTCTCATGGGTACACTCAAAACCGATCTTGGCTTTCCAGGATTTGTATTTCCTGACACCATGGCTCAGAAGACGGCCTATGGCTCCATCACAGGTGGACTAGACTACGGCTCCAGCAGCACCTGGTCCACATCCACCGTTGAAGCCTTCTTGAATAACGGTTCTCTCACTGAAGCACGTCTGGACGATATGGTCATCCGCAATGTGATCGGTTACTACAAGGCCAATCTCGACAACGGAAAGCAACCATCCAAAGCAGGAGTAC
The DNA here is from genome assembly GCA_019677095.1 of Aureobasidium sp. SLJ-2021a. Classification (NCBI taxonomy): domain Eukaryota; kingdom Fungi; phylum Ascomycota; class Dothideomycetes; order Dothideales; family Saccotheciaceae; genus Aureobasidium; species Aureobasidium sp. SLJ-2021a. The sequence continues at coordinate 564,036 of JAHRBU010000003.1, forward strand.
GTGTGCTGAAATAAAAGAACGTGAGATACATGCTAACCTCACTCTTGTCTTTAGTATGACGACTATGTTGACACTATGTCCAACCACGCCGAGATCATCCGGGAAAATGGAGCCAAGTCAATCGTCCTGCTCAAGAACAACGGTGGTCTGCCTCTACGCAAGCCTAGACGAATGACACTCTTCGGTGCCAACGCTGGACCTGTAATGGGAGGACCGAACATGCAGTTCACTGTTCAGGGTTCTGGACCTACATACGATGGCCATCTTGCCAGTGACTCGGGCTCTGCTCAATCCTCATTGCCTTATCTTATCACTCCTGAGGCGGCTATCACACTGAGAGCATCGAAAGAGCATACTAACATCAAGTGGATCCTCAACGACACTTATACTTCCAGCAGCTCTGGTAACACGCTAGTCACTCTCTCGTCCTCGGAGACCGCTGTCGATGCCTCTTACGCAGGCTATGCAGCTGCCAGTGATGCATGCCTCGTCTTCATCAATGCCTTGTCGGGCGAAGGTGCTGATCGTACTGAGCTATACAACAACGATCAAGATACAATGATCAACACCGTGGCTGCCAATTGCAACAACACCGTTGTCGTCATCACCACAACCGGTGTTCGTCTCGTGGATCAATGGATTGAGAACGAGAACGTCACTGCCGTATTGTACTCCGGTCCTCTAGGTCAAGAGAGCGGCAATTCCATCACTGATGTGCTCTACGGCGATTTTAATCCATCAGGGAGACTCACACACACGATTGCAAAGAACGAAAGCGATTATAACGTCGACATTTGTTACACCAAGAACTGCAATTATTCCGAAGGCAACTATATTGATTACAAGTATTTCGAGCACAGCAACACCACCGCTCGATATGCCTTTGGCCATGGTCTATCGTACACCTCTTTTGATTATAGTGATCTCAAGACCACCAAGATCATGTCCGACCTTTCATACCACGCCAAGGGACGCCTTGAAATTGGAGGCCGCGCAGACTTGTTCGATGTTGTCGCAGAGGTAACATGAGCCAACACAAGTTTCGATATTTGTGCTGACAGTTACAGGTCAATGTCGTTGTCAAAAACACTGGTTCGTGCGATGGAGCTGAAGTCCCTCAACTCTACATTGGTTACCCAGAGAACTCCGGAGCTGGCCAACCCATCAAGGCTCTCCGCGGGTTTGAACGTGTGAAACTTGAGAAGAATCAGCACAGTCAGGTGAAGTTTCAACTGCGTCGAAGAGATCTTTCGTTCTGGGACGTTGCTGCACAAGAGTGGGCTCTGCCGACCGGCGAATTCAAAGTCTATGTCGGTGCTTCTTCTACGGATATTCGACAAACGGGTACGCTCGCCATGTAGATCTCAGATCCTTGCTAGCAAGATAGAGAGGGTGGAGAAAGGTGGTCTGTCGAGTTGGAATTCTGCAGAGCGGGAGCGAGAGACGACGCAAGCGGAGTCGTTATCGAACGTCGCCCTGAACCTAACGAACGCCTCCATGTTTGCACATCTAGACCACGATCATTCTTCTTTGTAATTAGATGTTAAGTAAAAATCTACTGGTAGAGCTTTCTGCAGGCCATTTAAAAACTAACAGCTGTTTCCTCGAACGCAATCTGATAGCCACGAAATCGTATCCTCGAGGTTGCGTAAATTCGGTGCTTCGTGTACGTCGGATAAGAAAGCTCGAGGGCCTGCTTAAGGCTAGTCCGAGAGGTCGGTATGGAGCCCACAATTCGCGGCTCGTCCACCACCACATCATCCATGCCCACATCGTTGCACCGCTATAGCAAATACAGATGGGCTTGGGAACATTTCATCAGCCGATCGGGATGCTAACAGTCACTCTACACCATATCTGATCCCATCACACTGATCAAGGCCTGCCTGAAGGCTGACGGATCTCGCAACTCGTTACCTTCGAGATCGACGTTTCTGTAACACAAGCACGTCCCGTCGGAAGGCCGCAACCGGATCCGGATGTGCCTGAAGATCATGAACCTTTTCCCAACTTAGACGGTTGCACTACACCACTGCATAGAAAGTGGCTATTCAGGTGCCCGCAGATTAAGGTGCAGACAGATGGCACTGAAGAACCCGCGAGGAAAGTAGGTACACAAAAACAGGTCGCTCCTGCCTAGGTCTTGGATCTTTCCTCTCTCATCTCTTTTCCTTCCTTTTTTGTCGCTCCTTTTTACACATTAATATGTTGAAGTCATTCGTTTTGGCGGCAGCCTCTTTTGGCCTTGCTTCTTCCGCAGTCACTTGCGATACCCTTGCTGATAACCTCTCTTTCGAGGGTGTCAATGCCTCGGTGGCATCCTGCAGCTACCACACCGCTGGAGATACCCTCAAGATCAATGGCGACCAAAGCGTTTGTTTCTCTGAGATCCAGACCGAAATCGACATGTGCAGAGTCACCTTGACTGTTGCTACTAGTCTCACTTCGCACAACTATGTGGAAGTATGGCTTCCCACTGGAAACAACCCGTGGAATGGCAGAATGTTGCATACTTATAATGGTGGTCTGGCTGGCTGCGTGGAGTACAAGGACATGAAGTACATGAGCTCGCTGTCCTTTGCTACTGTTGGAGATAACGGGGGTCACAACTCGACAACTTCTGATGGGTCCAAGCTGCTCAACGACAATGAGGCGGTGGTTGATCTCTCATACCGCTCAAGGCATCTTGCTGTCGTTGCTGCAAAGCAGGTCATCAAGCAGTACTACAGCCAATCAGCCAGCTACTCTTACTACGTCGGATGCAGCACTGGTGGTCGTCAAGGTCTAAAGTCCGCTCAAGAGTTCCCTGACGACTTTGACGGCATTCTTGCTGGTTCTGCTGCTGCAGACTTCAACCATCTCTCCGACTGGACTTCCAGATTCCTGCTGATTACTGGGTTTGGCAAGGACTCCAGAACTCTATCCCAGGATCAATGGATCTATGTTCACGAAGAAATCCTCAGACAATGCGATGAGCCATTGGATGGTGTCGCAGATGGCATCATCGAAGACCCTACGATCTGCGAGTTCGATGCTTCAAGACTGCGTTGCGGCACCAGCTCTGACTCTCGCTGCCTCACCCAGACTCGGGTTCAGACTGTCAACGATGTTTACTCGGAACTCTATGATCAGGATGGAAACTTGCTCTATCCCTCGTTGTCACTCGGAGCCGAACTAGTTGCATCGCAGCAGGGTCTCTTCTCCGGCTCAGTCATCGGCAACGCAGCAAACTGGATCGCCAACGCAGTCTACAACAACAGCTACTGGGACCCCACCACTCTCAGCCAAGAGACCTACACCAAGGGCGACGAGACCGACGTCCTGCACGGCAACATCTCAACCTGGAACGGCGACCTCAGTCCCTTCCGCGACGCCGGCGGCAAACTGATGCTGTACCACGGCCTCGCCGACCCCAACATCGCCGGCGAAAACTCGCAACGCTACTACCTGCACGTTGCCAAAACCATGGGCGCCACCGATAAAGACCTTGACGAATTCTTCCGCTTCTTCCGCATCTCGGGCGGTGGCCACTGCAGCTCCGGCGGCGAGGGTGCCTGGGAATTTGGCCAGATCGCCGCTGGCAGGAATGGCCGTCACAGCGCTATCGATCAGCTGATGGCGTGGACTGAGAATGGCACTGCGCCTGAGACCATCACGGGCACAAAGTTTGTCAATGATGATCCTGGCCAGGGTGTTGCGTTTGAGCGCAGCCATTGCAAGTTCCCTTACCGCACCACCTACAAGGGACCGGACTTTGACCCCAACGTCACCACCAGCTGGACTTGCGAGAAGATCAACAAATGGCAGGAGTGCGGTCCTGGTGCGCTTCCCAGACTGTGTTGAGCGCTTGGTGTTGTTCAGATATATCTTCACACGGCTGTGAAAATCATGATTGATAGTCAAAAGGATTTCGTACTTGTAATACCTCTAGAAATTTTGGACATAATAGACTTCCTTTTCAACTTCATCTCCCTCTAGTACTTGCTCAAAAGCATATTCCTGTAACAATAGACATCCTCAGATTTGGCCTGGCTCAAAAGCATACATATATCATGTAGCAGACACAAAGGCTCACAATACCAGCAAAGTCAATGCCTCAAAAGACAGTCCCTCCAAATACTTCTCCCAACCATCCTTTGCCCCATTACACCCTGCACCCTGCATCCAGCGACACTTGCACGCCCCTTCCTAGTTCGAGGCGAAGAGGCTTCCAACCAAACTACTGCAAGCGCCTCCTCGTGTTTCAAGTAGATTGATCGCCACAGGCTTTCGCATGCAAGAGCTCCTGCATGCGTCTCATGCCTAAACTTTTTGCACCGAGCTAAAGGTAAATGCTCCATGCACAGAGGAACAAAGGGGTCGTCGTATTTATCATGTTGATCGAGAGAAGGTACTGTTAGGAAGGAGAAGACAAGTGCAATTGGCAACAGGTAATGAATGGCCAGAGCAGCAGAGGATAAAACGATAATTGAGTCAATTTGCTTGGAGGTCGCTGGGAAACTTGCAGGTTGACAGGCGATACACAAGCCAGATTGCTGGGTACGGTAGCTACGCAACGCAACGCCCTGCTTGCCGTTGCGAGTCCAGAGCTCGCTATGCGACAATGGCGCAGGAACATACCACGCACACCAAGAACAAGGATGTTAGAAGCAATTGTCTCGTATCATTCAAAGCAAATCCCTACCTCCTACGCCAACGACCCTCGCTATGCGATTCGATGCTGCTCATTCCATACCTTCCCATATGTACCTTTTTTCTTTGTCGGCCTTTCTTATTTTACACTGCAGCAGCAACCTCGCTGCCGCCACCGACACCTTCGACCTTGATCAGGAACTCTCTGACTCTACCTGCTTCTTCCCTTCCCAATGCTCCCTTCTCTGACTCGACAGCCGCCAGAAGCGCACCCAGCTGATCCTCGACCTTGTCTTCTGCAACTCCCGTGCACAGAGACACGACTTTACGGTACAGTTGTTCGAGTTGCGAAGAGCGTGACTTTAGCTGCGTGGACTGTTGTTGTAGACGGTCATTGTTCGTCTCGTAGGTTTTCTTCAGAGTGCGGAGCTCAGCGACTGATGGTGTGTCGTTGAGAATTTGGTGTTGGAGTGCAGGTGCCAGTTGTTGCACTGCTAGTGCTGGGTCGGAAATGTCGGATGGCAGTTTGTCGGTGATTGCGAGCACGGAAGAGACGCAGTTGTCTGCATCGCCTACCACGGTATTCGTCTTTGTCACCTTTCTGCCGTTGCGGTGACGTTCTTCGAGTATACGCTTTAGGTTGGTGATCTTGGATTGAGCTTCACTGCGAGACTTGGCACGGCGTTGAAGAGTTGCCAGTTGGTCGCTCTCTGTCTTTGCTACTGCCGATAACTCTTGTATTTGCGCGTTGAGCTTGTCGATTTGAGTAGTCTTTTCGGCAAGTAGCTGTTTGTGTTGGGCAAGGTTCGCAGTGAGCATACTCGTTAGTGAAGAGATGACATCCTGATTCTGTTCTTCGATAACATTTGTGTTGGAGACGGGTGTTGTTTCCTTTTCGTTTGCGCCTTCTGTGGTTGTGTTCTGGGATGGTGGGCGGTTAGGTGCTTGCGCTTGCGAAAAGATTGGATCGATGTTCGATGGGTTGTTAAAGCCAGCATTGGCCTGTCCATTCTCGTCTTCGACACCTACACCAAAATCGCGGGCTGTTATGCCTTTCTGGTTGGGGATGGTTGGGTCGGCCTTAACTTCCAGTAGCTGCTGGATAATACCTCTGTTACCGATTCTGGCGGCGAGATTCAGAGCAGTATTGCCAGCTTTATCTCGCGCATTTACTATATGCGTAAGAAAGCGCATCAAGTTCATTCGCTCTTTACCTGCTTGTCCGGGGGTTGCAGAGCCATTTTCAACCGGTGCAGGCTTTGATACGCTGCGAACTAAGAACTCCAACAAAGCCTCCAGATAGTACTTGCTGCTAGGGGCTCGGCCTTTGATACCACAGGAGACAGCGATATGATGGAGAATGGTACGCGCTTGAGCATCTCTTACCTCAATCAGAGGACTCAGAAGCTCCAGCACGTCGGGGAAAGAGGAATGCTCGCAGCAGTTGTTGACCAGAACGGCCGAGATGAGAGCACTCTGTCCTGCAGCATTACCCCTGAATATGTTGGCGCCTTTCTGGATGAGCAGTCGGAGTAACGGTACTCTCGATAGCGTTGCGGCCCAATGTAGAGCAGTGTTTGCTGACGGATCCAGGGGTATGTCCAAATCTTGTGGTGATAGGGAGAGAAGTGCGGGATGTGAGGCGAAGTCTTGCCTCGAGGATTCGGCGAAGAGATCGAGGAGCAACAGGCGCTTGTTTTCTTCGTCAATGCCCATGGGCACTGGTAAGGGAGGGAGAGTGACGGGCTCGTCGGAACCGTTGACGTTTTCTTCGAGGTACTGCTGGGTGCTCTGGAGGAAGGATTCTCCAGGCTCTGTAGGGTCGAGTGACATGATGGAAGCGTCGACGGGGATTTCGTCGTTGGGTCTCATGCGCTTTCTGGGGGGTTCGCCGCCGGGAGTCTGTCTCCATGCAGCGCTTTGAGTATTGTAGCCGGAATCGGGAATGTGGTTGTTGTGGTAGCTGGCGTCGGCCATGAGAGAGTGCGAAGAGGCTTGTGGTTGTTGTTGTTGAGAAGATCGTCGCATGTGACTCGCACGGGCTGGCGAGTTCAGGCGGGCAGCCTTGTTCAAAGCGGCAAGGGCAACAGACGACATAGACGAGATGTTCTGGAAGAAAGTGTTTGAGGCGGGCGGGCCATTTCTATCTTGAGCACCGGCGGCGTAGAAACGCTTTCTGTTGGCGGCCATGGCTTGTTCCTTGGTCGGCGTCTCGGTGGTCTGACCGGCGCCGGAACCATCAAGGTCGTGTTCCAGCAGGGGAAGAAGCAGATCCTCGACACCGTACTGACGGCAGAACTCGCGCCCTCTGCGGTACGTGATCCAAGTGCCCTGGTATTTGCCGTATCCACCTTGGACCTTCTCGTGCTCGCCCGGCAGGATTTCCTTCTCCAGGACCTTTGTGCGTTTTCCCTTGTCGACGCCGGCAACCTTGAGGATTTGAGTGGCATTGAGCCAGCCGTCGGAACGTCGTCGCATGCAAGCAATGTTGTTGACTTCCATTTCGTACACCTGGACTCCGGAATACACAGCCTAGCTTTACTGTCAGTTGGTGCCGAGTGACATTGGACATGCAGTTGCTCACAGTGTATATAGTGGGCTTCTCAAAGGTGGGACGCATGTTCTGCTGGGGAGCAGGTGCTGAGGCTCCTTGACCGTATCCAGCATCCTGCAGGGCCTTGAAGGTCTGGGCCATGCCTGGTGACTGAGCGACAGCGTACTGAGCTGTCTGTGAGCCGTAGGGCATCGAGTAATGGCCCTGGTCCTGCGGAGTCCGGTTCGAGTGATGGGCCATGTTGGCTAGTTGCCTCTTGCGGGCGACTATATTGAAGATGGCTGGTCGTTTCTGGGCAGTGTGTGTGCAGAAAATGGTGTGTAGAGAGAGCAAGCAAAAGTGTCAGCACTCATGTCTAAAGTGTTCGGCAGCGCAAGATGCGCAAGTCGCGAGATACAGCGAAAGACGTGTTCGCGTTGCTCTCTTGGTCCGTGCGTCCATCCGTGCTTGCCTCGGGTCTGCACGCCTATTGGCTCCCGGCGGCTCGTCGGCTCTGGCTCCAGATGCGACGATAGCACTATCAAAGTGTATTCTGTTCACCTTGCTTTAATCGACGATGTCCTGCAGCTTTTCAGGGGGGGAACTCTTCGGCTTCTTGAGACAGCACGTTGAGGGTCCACTGTATATGAGAGAAACAGGCCAATTGGCTCATCACATTTTGGGCGCTTTCCCATTCCGTTCACTATAGTACATAGATGTGCATATAACGCCGCCCCAAGTTTGATTTTGATCATGTACAAGCTGAAGAAACCCCTTCAACGTCTGCGGAGGTACCAGTTGAATGCAAGAGCCATTGTCTCGTTGGCAAACGGTGTGGGCACTTCTGCCAATCCCGGTCTAGCAACCGGGTGACGGAGGTAGACGGCGCTGCAGATCTTCTGGTTGACCTCCAAGTATCGCGGAATGAATGCAAACGCACTCATAAACTCGCGCGGTCTCCACGGTGTGGCGTACGGCTTTGATGCATCAATCGGGTTTTCGTTTGCACGCGCAAGTGCGGCGTGTAGTAGCTCGGCGTCCTTGCGTGCACGGAATGCGTCCTCTCTCTTGACTGGCTTGTTTTGCTGGTCGGGCAGGGCAGCCTCTGCCGGTGCACCCTCAACAGGCACCTTGGCGGCAATGGCCTTTAGCGTCTCCTCCAGTGTGTCGATGGTCTCGGTGCCAGGCTTAGCAATGCCCGAAGGTCGTAGACGAGACATGGTTTGCTTGACAGACTTGGCAAAGGCGCGTAGATCCTGCTTGCGCTTGCCAGACAAGCCCTCTTTGCTGTCCCTGGTAATGTCTTGTGCACGAGCAAGCAACGACTTGAGAGCAGCCTTGGGGTCCTCCTCGGCTGATGGGATTGTCTTTGTGGCCTTGGCCGACGCCTTGTCTGCGCTGTCCTTGGTCTCGGACTCGCCGAGAACATCCTCAGCATCATCGTCGACAATCTGTTCGACCTGATCAGGCTCTTCGCGACCTTGCAACGTGTCCGGGGTGTTCTTGTTGTGCTTGCGTGCGCCGGTAGCGTAGAGAACGCGCTCGGGGTCTACAGAAAACATGTCGCCGGGATTGAGAAGGTAACCAGGGTGTACCATCTAGACGTGTTAGCGCGCGAAGCAGGTGCTCGACGGATCAATGTGGATACCTTCTTTCCGTTGACCTTGACAGAGCCGTGGACGACGAACTGTCTTGCCTGGCGAGCACTGCTGGCGAACAGAGCACGCCATACAGCAGTATCCAATCTGCGCTCAGTTGGGAAATATGTCATGTGCATGTATGGGGTCCTTTGCGCGGGCCTTTCTCTTTCTTTTGGGTCGGAATCATCCTTTTTCTTTGAGACACCAAGACCAGAACCACGACCTTGGGCCTGCTCGGAGCCATCGGTACGGGCGAGGAGTTTGTAATCCATGGGGACGACGGCGGGGAGGCGACGGTCAAACATGCGAGTCCACTTTCCCTCGCGGATTTGTTCACCGTGGTAGGCACGGGTCAGGGATTTGGCCAGCCATTTCTGCTGGAAGAAGGTCTTTGAGCTGGCGTAGGGAGTTTGTAGGCGCGAGATGTTATAAAGAGTCCATTTTGACCAGTCGGCTCGGACTTTCTGCGCATTGTCAGCGGCGCAGCGCGAAGGGAACAGGGCAAAAGTGGCATACGGGTTTCTTCAGACCGTGAAACCTCTTACGCATGGCGATAGTGGGCGCGCAGCAAGTACAGGGCAGTTGATTGACAGGCTTGAAATTCGCCCAAGACGGCATTCACAGCTTGCGGCCAAGACTTGTGTCGGCCGGGGCCGTGGTTTTGGCACGCGGGCTCGCCAAATTGCAGCGAGCGACAGCACCCGAGGGCTGCAATTCCAGCCACTCCAAATGTTCACCCTTCAACAATGCAATGAGGCCCGACACTTGCTTCGCGCAATCCTGCGTGAATCAACCTATCTTCCCGACACACAGGCTCGCGTATACGTAGCCACCCACGCCGTTGCTCGCTTCAGAGACTACACGCCTGCACACAAACCCGACCATGTCTTGGTCCATCGGAGACGCTTGCAACTCGACAATGCGCGAAAGAGCCTGTCTGAACTTCGTCGAGCCAACCAAGGAGAGCTGAAGCCACTGCTCAAGGTCCTCCATCTCACTTATGCTCGCATTGGCAAGAGGCGCCACGAGATACTGCGTGACTTTCACTACAAGCCGCCAGCCGATGCCCATCTCAAGCCCGACACGCTGCCCAACCTTTCTCCCCAACACATCGCCCTCCTTGACTCACAGAGACTGGCTGCTCCGCCCAACACTGCTCGTCCTGTACTTCGATCATGGTCTCTCAAGATCCCCGAGACCAACAGTTGGGAAAGACCTCTGCCCAAGAAGCGCATTGCAAAGATAGTCCGCGATTGGTATGCAGATGTCTTGGAGCGAACAATCGTGCCTCTTCCTATTGCCGAGTGGGAACGCTTGCGTGATCTTGCTCTGGGCAAAATAAAGTTCCAAGGTCCAACTGCACGTCGCTCCATGTCTGCAAAAACAACAAGCCTTCCTTCTCCGCTCGAGCTCGCCCTTGGTCTCGTTCGCCTCAACTCGCCTGGTGTTGTTCTCAACAATGCTACCAACTCTTTCCATGCCCGTAAGCTTACTGCACGCTCCATGAGGAGATGCTGGGCCACGGTTTTTGCGCAATGCCCTGTAATGTCATGGAATGCAAAATCCCAAAACTGGTCAATCCAGTGGGGTTGCAATGTTCTGAACCAGGCCAAGATTGCGAATGCCACCGACGAAGCCACATGATCTTATTCGATCGTACATACTTGGCATTGCCAGTATAGCTATCTGTGGTCAATATAATGACAGATTGTTAGACGCATGTTTGACAGATGTTTTGCAGCAACACAGCATGGTCGTCGTATGCTTGAAGTGTCTCAGCATAGCACACCACCAGCGAGGCTACGGTTGCTCGTGGTCGGGACCGCCTTTCGGCAAAGTATACCACCACCTACACTCTCAACAGGTTAGTAACACTTCTTTACTTCTTTACTTCTTGGACGGAAATTCCATTGCATGATGAATAGATCTTACGAATACTTATCTACATTGTCCGAATAACCTTGACGATAAATACATCTCTGACAACCTGATTCGTTGGCTTTCCGATCACTGATATCTCATCACACGTACTCTCTTGTCGAGGGAACCGCTGCTAATGAGCTATGCAACAGGGATGATTTGTATAGAAGCGACATCGCTGGAAGAGTAGATCCACTGAAAATGCCTGTAGAGACAGTTCAACACAGCTGGGAATAGGAATTGGTCCGGATGTCTCAATGATCGTAAAGTCGTCTCGTAGATTTATGTGACGTGTGGTTGCTTCTCATAAAAGACTCAGCTAGTAGAAACATGTCATTGCCGACTCTACTGATGGACTGAAGGTCTGGAGAGCTTCCCAAATATTATTCTTCCACGATCGTCACTGCCAAGACTCCGGGGCAATGGTCAATATTTATGTCGACATGTCATGAACAGGGCGTCCTTCTTTTTCCATTCATTGTTGTTCATTGACCTGCAGTTTCTCTGTATATTCTCGACACCACGTTCCCTAATTGAGCACCCCTAAAGACACCTGGCTGCTCTCCATTGAAAAAATTCTAAAGTCGTAGCCATGTCCAACCAACCCACCATCAGTCATGCTACCCGCGAGGGTAAGTCGAAGGACCAGCACCTGTTTTGCTCGTAGCAAGTCTTGTATATACCTGCATACTAAGTATACCGCAGACGTGCCTCACATCTTGAGCCTCATCCGCGCTCTGGCCGACTACGAAAAAGCCCTCTCATCATGCCACGCAACCGAGGAATCTCTAGCATCGACTCTATGCTTTGCACCTTCGCGAGGCGAACCTCCATCCGGACCCGGCTATGCCAAAGTACTCTTGATCCGCACGCCCAACGATGAAGTAGCTGGCATGGGACTGTACTTCAACAACTATTCAACTTGGTGGGCAGCACCTGGCGTCTACCTTGAAGATCTATTCGTGCTCCCTGAACACCGCAACAAGGGATATGGAAAGTTGCTCATTGGGGCGTTGGCAAAGGAAGTCAAGAGGATTGGCGGCAAGAGACTGGAGTGGTGTTGTTTGAAGTGGAACAAGCCATCTTTGGACTTCTACAAGATGCTGGGAGCTGAACAGATGGAAGATTGGGTTACTCTGAGAGCGGATGGAGAAGCATTGGATAGGTTGGCTGGTTCTGCTGACAAGGCGGCAAAGGTGCAGGTAGATGGTAAATGAGAGGATGCGTCTGATGGTGGGTATTGATTGACGTCGAGGGCCCATGCACACATTATCGTGTGTTGTAAATGACAAAAGCCTTGCCTGTGTATACTACATTGTCGATTTTATCGTGTTGGCGGCTTTATATCTTGTCTTCTCATGGTTGTCAATCGGATGCATTCGCTGGTGTTGCTCTTTAACAAAACTACGTCCAAAACTCCATCATCACCTTTAGAATGACCAGAACAGCCCACAAGTGACCCAAGTGTACCAAAACCTCATGGACATCAGTACTGGACGTGTCGCTCGGTCATTGTTAGTGAGAGTTCGCAGAAAACGCGACGTGGACCATACTGTCGTCGGATACCACATTCGGTCCGGGTTGCACCCTTAACAAAGCACCATGTTTAGGTCAACGTCACTCAAAGACCGTGCGTCTCGAAACGCCGAGAAGATTCGAAAAAATCGTGTTTTGGGTCCCAACGACGACAGCGCTACCGCGAGAGCCCCTCTATCCCACCTACTCTACAATCTCTCCAGACTATTCAAGCGCCTTTTCTTTGATTGAGATACCCCTTGTCGCCGTATAGACGACCCTTGTTTGACCTCTACAAAAGTTTCTTTTATCAATACAAGACCACACACATCCATCATGTCGTGAGTTTGCACGCCTGCCCGCCACAAGTGGAGCGCCAACTGACCTTTTGCGCCCAGTGTCGTCGGTCTCGACTTTGGCACCCAAAATGCCGTGATTGTGAGTCTGCGTGACGCTGCGCCCTGCGCGCCCGACCCTGTACTGACACGTTGCGCAACAGGCTGTCGCTAGAAACCGTGGTGTCGATGTTATCACAAACGAAGTCTCCAACCGCGCGACTCCCGCCCTGGTCGGTTTCGGCCCCAAGTCTCGCTACCTCGGTGAGACCGCAAAGACACAGGAAGTTTCCAACCTCAAGAACACCGTCGGATCCCTCACCCGTCTCGCTGGCCGATCGCTGAAGGACCCCGATGTCGCCATTGAGCAGGAACACGTCTCGTGCAAGCTGGTCGACGTCAACGGCCAGGTCGGCGCCGAGGTCTCATACCAGGGCAAGAAGGAGCAGTTCACTGCCACCCAGTTGACTTCCATGTTCCTCACAAGGGCCAAGCAGACCGCCTCTGCCGAGCTCAAGCTTCCCGTCAACGACATGGTCATCGCCGTTCCTGCCTGGTACACCGACGCTCAAAGAAGAGCCATCATCGATGCCGCCGAGATTTCTGGCCTCAAGATCCTGCGTTTGATCAACGAGACCACCGCCACTGCCCTCGGCTGGGGTATCACCAAGACCGACCTGCCCGGTCCCGAGGAGAAGCCCAAGAGAGTCGCCTTTGTCGACATTGGTCACAGCAACTATACCGTCTCCATTGTCGAGTTCCGCAAGGGAGAGCTCAAGGTCATCTCGACCGCCTACGACCGTCACTTCGGTGGCCGCAACTTCGACAAGGCCATCGTCGACCACTTTGCCGCCGAGTTCAAGGAGAAGTTCAAGGTTGACATCAACGAGAACCCCAAGGCCAAGCTCCGTGTTGTCGCCGCTTGCGAGAAGCTGAAGAAGGTCCTGTCCGCCAACGCCGGTGCCCCCATCAACATCGAGTCCTTGATGAACGATGTCGATGTCCGCGGTTTCCTCAAGAGAGAGGAGCTCGAGGAGATCATGAAGCCTCTTCTCGCTCGCAGCACCGCTCCTCTTGAGCAGGCCCTTGCCGAGGCCAAGCTGAAGGTTGAGGACATCGACACCATCGAGCTTGTCGGTGGCTGCACCCGTGTCCCTGCTCTCAAGGCCGCCATCCAGGACTTCTTCGGCAAGCAGCTGTCCTTCACCCTCAACGCCGACGAGGCCATTGCCCGTGGTTCCGCTTTCGCCTGCGCCATCCTCTCCCCCGTTTTCCGTGTCCGCGACTTCTCCATCCACGACATCTGCAACTACCCCATCGAGTTCACCTGGGAGAAGAGCTCCGAGATCCCCGATGAGGACACCTCGCTCACCGTCTTCAACCGTGGCAACGTTATGCCCTCGACCAAGATTCTTACCTTCTACAGAAAGCAGGCCTTCGACCTTGAGGCCAAGTACGCCAAGCCTGAGATGCTCCCCGGCAAGATGAACCCCTGGATCGGCAGATTCAGCGTCAAGGGCGTCAAGGCCGACGAGAAGGACGACTTCATGATCTGCAAGCTCAAGGCCAGATTGAACCTGAATGGTATCCTGAACGTCGAGTCTGGATACTACGTCGAGGATATGGAGGTTGAGGAGCCCATTGAGGGCGAAGAGGTGAGTTATGACAAAGAAGTGACTTGGCAATCTCAATCCGATCAAGAAAGAGAACGCAAGCGATTCAAAATTACGCCCAGTGCTGACATTGATTTACAGGGCAACGACGAGCCCAAGACCCGCAAGGTCAAGAAGCAGGTCAAGAAGGGTGATCTTCCTCTGTCCTCTGGCACCGCCTCTCTCGACGCGCAAGCCATTGCCGACTTCTCCGAGAAGGAGCACAGCATGATCATGGAGGACAAGCTTGTCGCCGACACCGAGGACAAGAAGAACGAGCTCGAGGCCTACATCTACGAAATGCGTGCAAAGATTGACGAGGAGTACGCCGAGTTCTCCAGCGACGAGGAGAAGACCAAGCTGAAGGAGAAGCTCGAGGCTAGCGAGGTAAGCATCACACCTAACGACCATCATATCGTGTCGAGTACTGACTCTGTTCTTTCCAGGACTGGCTCTACGACGAGGGTGACGACGCCACCAAGGCCGTCTACCAATCCAAGATCGACGAGATCCGCGCCATCGGTGGTCCCATCGCTCAGCGTTACCTCGACAAGTTCGAGGAGGAGCGCCAAGCCGCCCTCAAGGCCCAGGAGGAGGCCGCCGCCAAGAAGCGCGCCGAGCAAGAGGCCATCCAGCAAGCCCAGCAAGAGCAGGCAGCCGCCGCCGCCGCAGCAGCCAAGATGGCCGCTCAGCGCGAGGAGCAGGAGAAGAAGGATGCCGAGATGCAAGACGCATAGAGTGCTAGAGCTCCCCTTGCCGCGGTCATGGAGAAGACCAAGAGGAAAATCGACGCCCTTTATAAGGAATACCAGGAGATTTCAGACACAAACAACGAAAAACATTAGACCTCCATTATATTCACCTGTCCTTCAAGGTGTCACGCACGCTTTCCTTTTCTGATGACAATGATTGGTATGACCCGGAAGGAAGGACTTGAAATGGAATTTTCTTCTTTCGGTTTTCGCGTACGAGATAGAAAAAATCAACTCACGAAATCATTTAATGCACGATAGTCGTTTACAGTCTCTTAACCTTCTAGAGTGTTTTACTCAAAGTCAATCACATATGCCGTTCGTGTAGAGTATGCCTGAATTCTGTAACTCCCACTCCCCCTTACAGCAACTGTACACAACAATCCGTACACTATGGCAATGCACAATTGCCGGTGAGACCAGAGATGCAGCCAGCCAGAGACCCGAACGGAACATCAACTCTTTGGTGGATCAACTACAGTACCGCTTGTCCTTGGGACTATCGTGTGTCCCTTTCCCTGCGTTTCTTATCACCATTGATCTTTGCGCATCGTCATATCCTTAAAGCCCACAACTTTTCACTTCTCATTGGACACTGTCCATCTCTCAAGAATATCGTGCATTTTGATAGCTACACGAATCTAGTACACACGAAGGAGAGACAGCGAGTAATACGAATACTTGATTCATCTGGAAGCTATCTTCACGCTGATTTGGGCGAAAATCTGTCGCTATAGCGATATACGAATCTTTCTGACTGGCAGTCGTTCCCCCCGAGAGCATCACTCCTCCATACCCGAGTAGTCGACTGCCTTTGTCTTGCGTCCAGCTCTGGTCTTGACCGGCGAACCCCTTTTGATTGCCTCTTTCTTGGCCTCAGCCTCATCCATGGCCTTGTCCAAGTCCTCGCGCAGCTTCTTATAGAAGTCGGCATACGCCTTTGCTTCCTCATCGCAATCTTTTTTGATGCTAGACGTGAACTGGCCATGTGCCTGGCAACTTCCTTTTACTGCCCCTGGGATAGTGACGACGTTGTAAGCCTCTTCACGGCTCTTGCCTCCCTCAGAGCACATGGACTGGAGCAGTGGCAACAACACAGAAGGCCAATCGGGCAGTCTTTGGCGATAGCCATGAGGCCACCAGGCCATACTGGCGATTTCGAGCTTGGTAAGAGAGACTGCGGGGGACAGCAGTCCGTACGCTCTTCGCATCGAGACGTTGTACTGTTGACTGACCTGAACAGAGACCAAGGACTTGGTACGCTCAGGGCCAAGGTACTCTAGGAATCTTTGCAGCATGGTAGAATCTGTGAAGTCAAACGTGTGACGACTGAACAGATAGGGGGTCGACTCGACACTGATCTGCTTGTTCACACGCATCAGGCTGGTGCTGTAAGGCTGGTCCCGTTTTGATTCGTATCGGCCTTTAGCGTTGTACCAGTAGGTTTGGATGATTCCAGAGTGCTTGCCCGAGAGACGGATGGACCAGCCAGGGCGCTCGAGCACCAGGGAGTAGATCATGTTGCGGATTTCGGCAGGCAGATCCAGGAACGGAAATTTCTCGTTCTCATCAGGCTCAGGCCTCAACACAAGAACGTGAAGTCCAGCGCAAGGGCCTTCGGTCAACAGCAAAGGTTCCAATGAGAAGGGCTTTTTGGACTTGAGTTTGATGATCTGAGCGAATTCTCTCTTGGTCTTCTTCTTTTGAAACTGTCATGCTCGTCAGAAGGGCAAGTCAGCAGCGTCGGGATGGAAGAACTCACGACTGCAGCAGTGCCACCAGCGATAGAGCAATTGATCTTTCGGACCATTCGATCGTTCTTGGTCGTCAGAGTAGCCTTGAAGGGTTCTGTGTGTTCGACGTCGCTATCAGGATCGTCGGCTGGGGCTGGGTCTGGTTCATTCTCGATTGCTTTCTTTGTCAGTGTGGACTCGGTGATGGCTGAAGCAGCCTTTGTTTTCTGCCACTATTAGTACTGAGCCATGCGCACGTGGAAAATATGTGGTGCATACCTTGGGTGCAGCAGCGGCCGAGCCGCGAGCCGAACGAGCCATGTTTGAAGGCGATTGGTTGTTGTTGATGAAGAAAGAGATCAAAAGCAGCAAGTTGCGCGATGTTGCGAAGTCAATCACGGAGAGTGAGTGAAGAGCGGAAGTGTTGTGGCTTCCGAGGTGCGCGTTTGCGGAAGGTAATCAGGGCTGGTGCTGGAGCCTAAATACCATTGTACCTTCCCTCAAGTAAGAGTGACTCGGAACGTCTCTGCCAATTCACCTTGCCTGTGATTTTGTGCCGCTGCCTCGGATGCCAAAGTCTGCGAGTCCCACTCTATCCACAGCGGTACGTAGTGATATGTGAACCATAAAAAAACACAAAAGTTTCCAGATCAGAGAAATGACCAAAGGAGCCCATGAGTTGTCGCCTCTCTGCGAATACTGCCCCGTTTCTCATACAATGCTATTAGTGAACGAGACTCAAGCCGACTGCGATTCGTACATGACGCCGGACTAGACAGGCCTTGTATTGTAATAGAGCCTCGACTGACGCAAGAGCTCGAGATTGACCACTCAGGGGCTACTCGGTCATTCTCGCTCAAGAGAAACAGCCTACAGCCTAGGATAGTCCCAGGCCATATATATCAAACCCTTCGGAGACCCTTCACCCAACACCATCGCTTTATCGCCAGGCGGTGGTGGTCTAGTGGTTAGCATTGCTGCCAACTTGGATGGTCCTGCCGGCCATGGGTTCGACTCTCGGCATCGCCACGACAATTAGAGCCATGACGCTCCATCTCTCGCCAATGAAAATGAAACCATTGAATTGGTGGCTTTTCCCTCCCGAAAGGGCTCTTCGAGTCTGAGTACAGAGGGTTTGTTTTGCTCCTGGCGTTGATGCGGCTCCTTTTTTTTTTTTTTTTTTCCATCTTACAGTGTACGTCCATATTGTCGTTGATGTTGACATCAAGTTCCGAGCGGCCGAAGAAACAACAGCACAGGATCAGAGCACTCGACGAGTAGGTATTGGTCGTTCTTTGGTCGAAGGAATGACCTGGTATGCAAAACTTCTTGGTATACAAGTTTACTTTTGGTACTTCTAATTGCCCTCATCAAGCAAGGTGTATCACAACAGGACCATGCCACAACACTCCACAACGCCTTTGTACATATCCTACAAGTCCCAGCGCTGATCAAACAATATCCTTAATCCTAACGACTTCCTCTGCTTGAACGACGCCCACTGAACATCGATGGTCTAGTGGGGCTGGCTAATCCCGAAGCCTTGTTGGTATGAGCGAATGTCTTCACTCCAAATTTGATCTCGGTAACGCGAGCCCAAAGCCCTTGTACAGCCCGTTGAAGCTCGGGTCCCATGTCACGGCTCATAAGGCCAACAGCGAGCGGTGTGAAAGTGGTGGCATGGCGTTCGAAGTCTTCGGTGTGGAAGGCTGTGTATCCCTCAAGCACATCGACGACAACGGGTCGCCATGTGATAATGTTGCGTTGTTGTGTATCCTCGTCAAGCTCAATGTAAGAGTTGACAATGTCAGCACACAGAGGAATGAGTGCCTGCTCCGTCTCGGCGCGTGATGCTTTACGCTCCTCCCCTTCATCGGAGAACATGCGCAGAAGAATACTGACATAAACAGAGGCTGATCCAGACTCTTGCTTGAGCAGATTCGGTGGTTGACGCATAAAGCCTTCTCTGAACAACTTTGTGCGTAAATCGCGATCTTCGTTGAAGCGTTTGGCAAAGTGGTAAGACTTCTTGAGCAGCGACATCAAGCGCAGCAAAAGATGGGACGGGATGGCGGCGTAGACAGAGTCGTTGGAGAACAACTCGCTCACCGTGTCAATCATCAGTAACTGCAGAACACACTTGGTAATGATCTGGTTGAAGAAACGGCGGCGTGCTGCAGTAACAACAATCGGTGCATTGGGTGTTTGCGATGTGTTATTGAAGGACTCAAGCTCGTTGCTGTCACCGATCTGTGCCTGCTTCGAAGGAGACAGACTTCGGTCGGACTGCATAGTAGCTGTGGTATTTCCACGAGGACGTCTGGGTGACCCCTCATTTGGTGAGGGTTCTTCGCCATTGAGGCCGAGAGGGCTTTCGGGGAATATGGATGCTGGGTCCGCAGAAGGAGTTTCGGCCATTTGTAGGCCATCCATTGATGCTGGAACAGCCTTGGACCCGCTCGAGGCACTCGAGTCTTTCCTGTAAGAGGAAGAGGTTGCAGCGGAGAAGAGAGCTGTCGCCTCAGTTCGTGCGAACAAGTCAACGAAGGCCCCAACAACCCTCTCCCAGTGCTCGGGCGTAAACTTGTGAACGTTTTGAAGAATCAGTTGTTGCAAGCAGTTGCTGCCGATTCTAGCCAGAGTATCGTTCTCTTGGCATATGCAAAGTGCTAGGAGGGCCAAGAATCTGTCAAGCATGTACTCGAGGGAATCGAAAAAATGTGTGAAGAGACTGATCATGTTGCGGAGTGCTTGAATCATGGTTGTTGATAGCCAAACCGAGAGCTCTTCGTGGTTGAGAGCCTTTGACATCTCCGACTTTGACTTGAGGACCATGAAGATGGGATATAGCAACTGGCGCCACAAAGTATCCCAGAACTCGCGAGGGAAGTCACCACCATAGCGTGTCAACGTCTCGAATAGATAGTTGAGTGCCCTGAATTGTTAGCATTCGCAGATAAGCAGTACAAGCAGAGCGAACGTACCTAGATCGGACTTCGAGATCATCGCCGGTCATCAACACATCATGGAAGGCAAACAGAACAGGGAACCAGAACTGCTCCTCTTGAGTCTGCCTGGTAGGCTGCTTGGGCATGCCCTCTGCCGTAGGAGCATCTTTGACGGTACTTGCTTTCACACTGAGCGGACACTCGGGTGTGCGAAGCATCTTCGACACAGAAGATTTGAGCATCTCGATGGCCTGAAGGGATTTTTTCTGGAACTTGTGGTTCTTGGAGAACTCGGTCAAGCACACGATAAGATCAGCAAAAGCACCCTGGGTGATAACCACGGCAAAACGATCGTTGTAGACCTGTGTGACATTATCGTAGGCAAGATTCACGATCGATTCTGAGAACTGTTAGATAAAGGCAGTCGCACCGAACAGATAGCACATACCATAAGGCTCACGGGCTGCAACAGTGAAGACACCGAACATAGTTTTCCAGCCCGAGCGAATATTGTCACCTCTAGCTTGGATCATCTGGATTAGACAGCGCAAAACCATGTCCTTAACCGGGACTTGTGTGGCGTTGCTGAGAATGTGCTCGAAAGGCTTCAAGAAATCCTTTTGGAACTTGAAACCGGGCAGTTCTTCGATCTCCATGAAACGCATAGACAATTGTCTCAACGAGTTGAGAGCAAAGTAAACGACATTGGTGTTGTTGTGGCAGCCGACCTGAATGAAGTGTTCACCTAGCACTTGCCAGATGCTCGTCCATTCGAAACGCACACGGGTCATGTTGTAGCCACTGATCTCGACCAGCTTCTGCAAACTGTAAGTTCGAGGAGACTCGCTGTTACCAGACGATTGAATCTCTTGCCAGCTGACTTGAGTAAGGGCCGTGACGAAGTGAACAATGGCCTCTCCAGAAAGATTCGCGGTATTGGTAAAGATACGATCAACACTGCGCACCATATCGGCAGATCTGCTCTCTTCGGCAATGTCGGGCTGATAGACTACTCCACTGACAGAGTTCCTGTTGCGGTGACGAGGAGGAACACCAAGAGATTTACGATTAGGATTGCTCATAGAAGAGTGAGTCCTCAGCATATCAGGGACGTCTCCTTCGCTAACACCAGTGGAGATGAGTTGGAATCTGTCGAGTTGACTGATACATGTCAGAATGTCTCGCCACGAGTCCTTGAGCAAGTCGCCTTCATTTTGGGCAACATCAAGAACCGCTTTCAGAGCCTCGATGTTCTTGGCTTTCATCTCGCCTATGTTGTAAAGGTTGGTGAAGCGAGTGAGTTGAGCGATGAAAGCTTGTCGAGGGTCTGTAAGGTCAAACAGACAACAGATGCGAATGGCCAGTTTTTGACCTTCCATGCAGAGCTTGATCCTTTCGATGTTGTTTGTTTCTTGAGTCCCGCCGGAGAGTGCAGTCAGGAAAGACATCCAGGTTACTTCGAACATCGGGCCGACGTGCTTGAATGAGGACGCAGGGATGAATCTCACCAAAGACGATCTAGCAGCCCCACGACGTTGCGCTTTCATGAGGTTTTTGAAGAGCTGCTCCGTCTTGGTGGCCATCTGATCCGAAGCTTGAGCATACGCCTCTCTCTGCAAATCACGTCCGAAGTTGGCGACTGCCTGACCAATGTTGGCAGCCAAGCTACCAGCGCCCTGTGGCAACATGCCTAGATTGGCAGCATTCTCCCGCTCCGTATCTAGGACGATTTCGTTTTGGGCGATTTCTTCGAAGATAGATTTGAGGTAATCATCCGGCAGACTCTGACCGTCATTGATGCCACGATTGTTCTTGATGAAATCTTCAGGAGTCATACGAACCTTGACCTGTGCACTGTGCTGGTCGGTGTTGAGCATAACAACCGAATAGGCTAGCACATAGGCAGTATCGGCGTTCGCAAATGCATTGGGATTGCCTCCAGTATATCTTTCGGCAAACTTCAACATCAGACGATCGATCTTCTGAGCCTCTCCCGGTAGACGGAAACTCTGCAGGAAGTTTCGAAGAGCGTCGACGAATCGTTTCTTGGTGAAATTCATGCTGTCCACGAAAGCATGCATGATGGCAATATTTTCCGGCTCGCCCTCTCCAAGGTATTCACCTAGGGCTTTCTTATCTAACCTGTCGTTGGTGATAAGGAATCGAGCGATATCTTGAGGCGAATCCGAGGGAATGAAGCCACCAGCGATCAGGACCTTGACACCCTTTTTTGGCTTGAAGTTGAACTGCTTGATGGCGTTATTAAGAGCAGTCTTGTGTTGTTTCACTCGTTCAAGCTCGGCAGGGTCATCCTCAGCTAAAGGGGTTCCAGGCACGGCATTTGCAGAAGCCTCCACGCTCGGTACTATCGGCGACTGAGAGACGCCATTTTCACGTGCGTCAATCGATTCTCTAAAGTCTTCAATAGAATTGCGCGACTCAGGATTTGAGAGAGATGTAGCAACATCGTTGAGCCCTTGCTGAGACCAGTTGACCATGGAGCGCAGCGTCTCCACTAGACATTCGAGGGAATGTTGCTTCATAACGTATTCTGCAGGTATGTCTTGGTTGGCGTCCGGAGCGCTAGTGATTGTGGAAGTGGACAACGATGGAGGTAGAGTACTCTGGGCTAGCCACTCAGACATCGCATTGCCATGCTTTGACTGCTGCTCAATGTACAATAGCTCCTGCTGCGCCGTGACCTGCACAGGCGAACTAGCAATTCTGGAAAGATGTTCGATGATACGTTGGTAGAAGTTGTCGAGTGCTGCTCGATCACAGTCATAGTTGAGGTAGATTTCGACCAGTGCCCTCGGATCTGAAGCCAGCCTGGTCAGGACTGTGATGATGCATTGCTTTTGGAATGCAGGCGCCGTCCTCTTGTCCAAGATGGCTAGATAAATCTCCTTGAGGAAAACCTCAATCTCTCGTTTGAGCGTGACACGCAAGTAGCGGATCATGAGCCAGAAGATTTCGCAACTGATCTCAAACACTTTGTTGACAGAGCTAGCTCCGTTGCGACTCAAACTAAGGCAGATGTACTGTTTGATTGCCTGAGTGAAGCTCGTGGGATCGTTGTTCGAGCTGCTGCGAATAGTCGCAAATGGTGAAGTAAAGACGGCATGGTGATTGAAAATGGTGGTTTGAATGATGTGGAGGGATAGTAGCTTGGATCGCATGCCCTGAGACCTTAGATCAACAGTCTCCTCGACACGAAGTGTCTTGGTACTGAGCTTGCACATTGCGCGGAAAACTAGGAAGGCATCCTTGATGAAGATTTCGTCTTCCTCGTCCTCTTCAGTAATGTCAGAACCATCGGGCTGTACAGTAATAGCAGGGACGCCGTCGTTGCCAGAAGCAGTCCGGGCAGGCATTCGAGACTTCTTCAGGCGGGTGACCATGGTGGGGGCATTGTCGCCTATCCGAGCATCATCGAAACTCTTCTTCGTCTCGAAAGTCTGTAGAGTCATTCTGGTTGTATCAGCATCCTCTTCCTCGTCTTCTTGCAAATCGGTCGAGTTTCGCGGTAGCTCAGTATCCGGACCATCCGAGGGCGACTCGACGTTCTCACCAGAGCCGTTGGCGAGGGGGGACTTGGAGGACTCGGCCCTGGCAGCACGTCCAGCAATGCGTGTTTTTACCCTCTCAAAAACAGTCCCAACCATCTGTGTCAAGGTACCTTGAGCGATTTGTTGGTTGGAGCTGTTCTTGGACAGCAGAAAGATATTGTATGTTTGACGAACACTCTTGAGTAGACCTGCACCGTGTACCACGATCTTGTCGTTGAGAATGGCAGCCAGCAAAGATTTGAGGATTTGCATCTGCACCTCGGCGGGGGTAGTCTCGCCCTGGAAGCAGTCGCATATGGTGTCGATGGCGCGCTCGATGAGCGGCAGAGGTTGCTGGTTCTCCTGGTTGGGGTCTGTAGGCACAGAGAAGTAGGAATAGCTGATGAGCTTGCCGATACAGTCCAGAGCAGTAGTGACTATGGCGACGGTGTTCGCTCGGCTAGCCAACTGCAGAGGCGCGAAGAGAATCTCAGGATCTGTCTGGGTCGGGTCTCCCTGGCTCTTGATTGTAGACAGAGCACGCTGGGTAGCGTCTGCCAATGGTTTCTCCTTGCGAGCATCCTTGGAGGCGGCGATTTTTTCTAGAGCGCTCACGACAAAGACCATGGATGAACGGGTTGCTGAGCGGGAGGTGGCAGTGGTAGATTGCGAGTCGGTGCGTTGGCGATTGGGCTGGATGAGACGAGGATCGACGGCATGTTGGGGAGCATCCTCGGGTTGCGGTGTCGACGTAGGCTCTGGCAGCGGAGTGGTGATGGTAGGCACGACGGGCTGCTCAGATTGCTCTGTCGGTGTCGTTGCTGGCTGGGCTTCCGGGAGGGACGTCTCGATGTCTGCATCGTCTTGGAGCGGTGTCGGGTCTGACGGTTCGTATGTGAGGGCAGGGGGTGTGTCTGCTCGTGATTCCGGAGCAGTGTCGAGGGGTACATCGTGCAGTTCCTGACTGGAGTCCATGTCGGCTTGCGGCAGGCTGTCTAGTTGATGCTTGTCGAGAGCGACATGTGGCTCCGTGGTTTGAGGAGCAGGAGCCTCGCTGTCTGCCATGCCTGCTTGTTCAATTAGATGTACAGCAAGGCGACATGTGACTGGCAGAATTCAAGCAAGACGTATGGTCGTTGGAAACTTGGGGCATTAAACTGGCCAGCTCGGTGTAGCACAACAACTATGGGGGCCAGCGCCGGTGCCTTGCGGGCCAATTTAGCCTCCGAGATTCCGCCAAACCCGACTATGAATAGCCTTGGACAAAGTGACAAACACTGCAACTTCTTCACGCGTCCATCCTTTGTGACTTTGACCAGCATACAGCCTACGAGTGTCTGTCTACTCTCGAGTAGGGAGGTCGCGTATTGCTTCTCGTGTGCTCGAGTTTGTGATGCGTCTAGCTGTC
Organism: Aureobasidium sp. SLJ-2021a; assembly: GCA_019677095.1. NCBI lineage: Eukaryota > Fungi > Ascomycota > Dothideomycetes > Dothideales > Saccotheciaceae > Aureobasidium > Aureobasidium sp. SLJ-2021a. Next base: position 588,652 of record JAHRBU010000003.1, read on the forward strand.
GGAATACAGTAATCAAGAGGAACAGAGCAACTACCACTGCGAACTTTCGTCTCACCAGCTCGTTCTCGATACCTGGCCCCGAACAGCTATACATCTAATTTGCATGTCTCTCTGCGGCACTGTGAGAGAGGGTGGCGAGGACCGACGGACTTGACGGAGAGGTTGTTGAGTTGCAGGTGTAGGCGCCGCTCGGGCGCACTCGAATCTCCAAATCTTATCAGCTTGGCTGGCGTGCTGCTGGTACCGGCTGCGCTGTCCGAACGTACCATGGCATTCCGCCGCACTTTGCAGGACAAGACAATGGCCATGGCTGCTTCCTGTGAGAATGACAGTGATATGCCGCTGTGTTTGGAATCTCGAAATGTTATACATGTTGCAGCGTTGGAACATACGAGAGATCCGAGACGGTCAGGGTAGGCAAAAGTCGGCACGGATGTGACCCCTTCGGGAGCCAAGACCTTCGGAGCAAGTCGAGAAGTTGGGAAAATGTCCGAGACGGCCTTTGTTGAGAGCTTCAGAAACACCTTCACGCTTCTCCCCGTCCCTCTACTCATCTCGACGTTCGTTGTGCTCGGTGGCAGAGTTTCCCGGTCCTCCAACATCTCTCCTTCCTCTTCTCCCAACCACTCCCCACCCACACACCGCACAACATGTCGGCCGCAGCTCTGCTTGCCCGCGCATCGGGAAGATTGTGTCTGCAGTCGCTGAGGGCGAGAGAGTCTGTCGCAACTCCCGCCGTCTTCGGTGCTCTTAGCAGATACTATGCCTCCAAGTGTATGCATGTCCTTGTCCCGCTGGAACCACAATCGCTGACCGCTCCTCAATGCAGCCTTCCCCCCTCACACCGTCATCACCATGCCCGCCCTGTCGCCCACCATGACCGCCGGCAACATTGGCACCTGGCAGAAGAATGCCGGTGATGCTCTGGCTCCCGGTGATGTCCTCGTCGAGATCGAGACCGACAAGGCCCAGATGGACTTCGAGTTCCAAGAGGAGGGTGTTTTGGTCAAGGTCCTCAAGGACTCGGGCGCAAAGGACGTTGCTGTCGGAAACGTAAGAGGACAACTGCTTCTCGCAAGGCTCAGCACACGCTTTACTGACACTGTCGCAGCCCATTGCCGTCATGGCCGAGGAGGGCACCGATGTCTCAGCCTTCGACTCTTTCACCGTCGAGGACGCTGGTGGTGAGTCGGCGGCCAAGGAGGGTAGTGGACAGGAGGCCGCCAACGCTTCCGAGCCCCCATCCAACTCTTCCAGCACTGCTCCCGCTCCCGCCCAGTCATCTCCCGCTCCTCAGGCTCAGGAGTCCGAGTCCACCGGTGAGCGCCTCCAGACCGCTCTCGAGCGCCAGCCCAAGATCAGCCCCGCTGCTCAGAAGCTCGCTCTTGAGAAGGGTGTTGCAATCAGCCAGATCAAGGGTACTGGTCGCGGCGGTCTCGTCACCAAGGAGGACATTGAGAAGTTCAAGCCCGCTGCTACCGCTGCCGCCGCCCCCGCCGGTGCCGCCGCCTACGAGGATGTCCCTGCCTCGTCCATGCGCAAGACCATCGCCGCCCGCCTGACCCAGTCCATGAACGAGAACCCTCACTACTTTGTCGCCTCGTCCATCTCGGTCAGCAAGCTCATGAAGCTCCGCCAGGCCCTGAACTCGGCCGCCGATGCCAAGTACAAGCTCTCGGTCAACGACTTCCTCGTCAAGGCTCTCGCCGCTGCTGCCCGCAAGGTCCCCGCTGCCAACTCCAGCTGGCGCGAGGAGAACGGCAACGTCTTCGTCCGTCAACACAACACTGTTGACGTTTCGGTCGCTGTCGCTACCCCCGTCGGTCTCATGACCCCCATTGTCAAGAACGTCAACGGTACCGGTCTCGAGTCCATCTCTAGCCAGATCAAGGAGCTCGGCAAGCGTGCCCGTGACGGCAAGCTCAAGCCCGAGGAGTACCAGGGCGGCACCATCACCATCTCCAACATGGGTATGAACGCTGCCATTGACAGATTCACTGCTGTCATCAACCCTCCCCAGGCCTGCATCATCGCCGTCGGCGCCGTCAAGAAGGTTGCCATCCCCTCCGAGAACGAGGACGGCATCGAGTGGGACGAGCAGATTGTCATCACCGGTTCTTTCGACCACAAGGTCGTCGACGGTGCCGTTGGTGGTGAGTTCATGAAGGAGCTCAAGGCCGCCATTGAGAACCCTCTCAGCTTGATGCTGTAAAAGCACTCGTAAAGAGAATTCTGCATTTGTAATCTAGTAGTCATACGGGGATACCATTTTCATTTCCTCAGGAAGAAAGTTCACGGCGCAATGATTGGTTCTTATTCGCAAAATTTATCTTCTTTCTCACTCCACTCGAGCTTCATATATCTTACTACCCAGCCACCAATCATCAATTCCGTTACCTTTTCAAGACATGGTACATTTTATGCAGGCAAGAGTTGGAGATGTTGCTGACTGTAGGTGAGCCTGTTACGTCTCTATCAACAAAGCAAGATATGTTGATGGGATATGGGTCCGGTTCAGGGCCGTTCCTGCAGAGATACACCACTCGAGGAATTGACCATATGAGTGGATGGCCCCTGAAGCAGTACAACTACACTTTCCCCATGTGCGAAGGACTGTCACAGTGTAGCTATAAAGATACACAATCATTTCTAGGTTAGAAGTGTGACCATGGAAATGCTTCAAGATCAAGTCTCTCCGGGGACATCAGTCAATTCTAGAGAGTACTGTGCATTTCTACGGCATGGGAATCGTTCACTGCCACCGTAGGAGAGGGTTTGGTTTTGAGATTGTGACTGTCCAAAGCACATGGCCTCCCACCTTCTCCCATAAAGTTATCGAGCAATGTGTAAACTATAAAAAGATCGAAAGGGTTTCAAATCGGGGGCGTAGCCAAAGAGAACCGACCTCTCTGGATCTTGCCCTGTTTCTTGAGGCTGTTGTGCATTTTTGTAGACTACGCGCGTTGTATGCTTTAGCACACGGGGAGGAGAGGACGTACCGATTTGATGACTCTCATGTACTGTCTAGATTAACTTGACCATGAATAACTCGGACGATCTGTGTCGAGCACTGGCGGTAATGGTGGCTTTGTGGTTGGCTAGCACACTCCACTCTGCCCAGATTCTTCCCAATGCACGATTGATGGACCAATATCAAGCCCAAAAGCGCCCGATTTACGAGAGAGAACTTAATCTTCACAAAACATTGTGGGTCGCGATGTCTTGTTGAAGCAAAACGCAAGGAGATGTTCTCCTGCTTGAAACACACTTCCGGAACGGGCCGTGACTACCAAGGCTTGGCAAGAACTGCTGCTTCTCCACCTCAGTTGCCTCCAGATCTCTCTTCGCGCTGTCCTGCATCACATCCATGAACCGCCGTGTGATCAACCATGTATGCGCCCTGAGCGTGACCTCGCAATCTCGCTTGGATGGCAACGATATGACTGCTGGCGTGCTGGGCATCTAAAGGCACTGCAAGTCGGAACGAATACCCTTCGTCGTTACTCATGTGGCCTGCAAAGAGCCAACAATAGAGGGTGACAAATTCCAAGAGTATGCATCGAACAGCTCCACCACGCTCTCTATAGTAGGTCTGCATTTGGAGAAAATTGATTAGACCCGGTAGACTCTTGTCGTTGATGCTTTTACACGAAACAGACCCTACTGTGCCGCTTCGCTTAACAGCATAGCCGAACCATCCTGAAACAAGACATCCCAGGATGTGTCTCCACTCAAAGTTGGGCACAGTGAGCAGGTCAAGTATATAAAAGCTCTGGTGTCGAGTTGTGTATTCTTCTCTCCAAGCATTCAAGCCTCACCCATCCATTCATTCTTTTCCACTCTGGTCGCTGGTCGTCCGCTCTTTCCCAATCACCAACCGAAAAGTCGCTCTTTACACCAACTTTCATTCTTCAAGAAGACCCTAGCGGTATACACATCAATTCCACCAAAATGCGCTCCTTCGCCACCATCATGGCTGCCGCCGCTCTGGCTCAGACCGCAATGGCCCACTACCGCTTCAACCAGCTCATTGTTGGCTCTGAAATTACTGGTGAGTACGAATTCGTTCGTCAGAACAGCAACATGAATTCTCCCGTCACCGATGTCACCTCCAAGGACCTCGTCTGCAACGTCGGTGGCCTCGACACTGGTGCCCAGACCAAGACTCACAAGGTCGCACCTGGTGACACTGTTGGTTTCGCTGTCGACACTCCCATCCAACACCCTGGCCCTCTCAACGTGTACATGTCCAAGGCTCCTGGCGGCGATGCTTCCGAGTACGATGGAAGCGGAGAATGGTTCAAGGTGTACACCATGGGCGCAAATAAGGCTGGCGACAACGGTCTCACTTTCCAAGCCGATCACCTCGACAAGGTCACCTTCGACCTCCCCAAGGACACCCCCGCTGGCCAGTACCTCCTCCGTATCGAGCACATCGGTCTTCACAGCGCTTCATCCTTCGGCGGTGCCCAGTTCTACATCTCTTGCGCTCAGATTGAGGTTTCCGGCAGCTCTACCGCTACGCCCTCTCCTACCGTCAAGATTCCTGGTGTTTACACTGGCCACGAGGACAGCCTTGAGCTGAGCATCTACTACCCCATCCCCGTCAACTACCAGCCTCCTGGCCCTGCTGTCTGGGGCGGCGCTTCATCCGCACCCGCCTCTTCTGCTGCTGCATCTTCTGCTGCTGCCTCTTCCGCACCCGCCTCTTCTGCACCCGCATCATCTGTTGCTGCCACTTCGGTCGTTGCCTCTTCGGTCGCTGCCACCTCTGTTGCCACCTCTGTTGCCCCTTCGGTTGCCCCTTCGGTTGCCTCTTCTGTTGCCACCGAGTCTAGCTCGATCGCTTCGGCCAAGGTCCCTGCCACCTCTACGAAGCCCGCCACTTTCGCCGTTCAGCCTACCACCATGACCACCCTTTTCAAGACCAACACTGCTGCCTCAACCGCTACCAGCACCCCTAACGGTCCCTCCAGCGGCACTGTCAAGAAGTACATGCAGTGCGGTGGTATCGGTTACTCTGGCGCCACTTCATGCGAGTCTGGCTCCACGTGCAAGGTGCAGAACCCCTACTACCACCAGTGCGTCTAAAGCGTTACGATGAGGACGCATGTTTGAGCAACACAATACGTATAGGAACGATGTAGTTAGAGCTTCTTTCTTTCTTAGGGTGTATCTTTCAGATCATCTTTTACTTTTACAAACCTTATTTTGCTTTCTTTTGAATGAAACCAAAGCTTTTGAATCCTCAGATTTTGTCTTTTCTTCCACCGTGTGCTCTAGACTGCCACAATCTCATGACTAATTCCTCTCCTACGGTGGCAGAGAAGGATGTACTAAGCTATAGAAATGCACAATACTTTCCAAATCAGAAGTGTGGCTATGGAAATAGGGTTGAATCAAGTCTCTCCGTGGACGTTGCTCCGTTGTAGACGATACTGTGTATTGATTGGCTATAACTCATAATGCCATCCCTGCCACTACGGGAGGCGGCCGATCTTGACATCGTGACAGGTCAAAGCACATAAGGAGGGTACAGAAAAGATCGCTATCCACCCCGTGTGCAAAAGTGTGCAACGCAGATAGCTATGGAAATACACAGTTCCTTTAGTAGATAGGGAGCGTCCAATGAGAGTCGTGATCGTATCGTATGGATTTGTCTGCCACCTAGAAATAACTGTGCAATTTGATGGCTCCATTCGCCACTTGTGTGTAGTCGCGAGAATGGGGTGGGGTTACAGACTTTAGTACATGAGGAGGATAGAAGTTAGTTGTATCAAAAGAGTCAACAGACCTAATAGATGAATGGGCTGCCGCACGTGGATCTGCAATTCGGTTGCCCATCTTCGAGTTCCAAGTGGAGTACGTGTTGAAATATTTGCAAGAAATGATGAGCGTGCACAGGAAAAAAAAAGTATTAGTGGAATAGGTCTCGAATGTATCAGACCCTCGAGACTAGATCGAGAAGCATAAAGGGCGCTACCTCTTCAGTTGAGCGAACCGCGCTGCCAGTTCATTCACATCCGGAATCTTGCCTCCGGGGCCCGTCGTGTCGGGCTTGTTTGCTTTTGCCATCTTGGCTGAAGGTTTGAGATCTGGTGGTCCTGGCAACTTGATACGTGGAGAGACGTTGTCGGTTGATGGACTCGGCGGCACTACACTGACAGGACTCTTCGGACCCAGGTTGCGCGGAGGAGTAGCGGCGACCAATGGTTCTGTACCGTCCGGTGCTTCCAAAGCCGGCACCTTTTGTCCAGCGCTAGGCTCGTCGTCATCCTCGTCATCATCCTCCTGGTTTGCCGCCGCTTCCCTAGCCGCCAGACGACCCTTGGGCCAATCGATGTTGTAGGCATCCGCGATAGTCGACAGATAAGCCTCGACCAGTTCAGGCTTTGGCGGCTCGACCCTCAAGCGATCCACGACACGCTTCGCAACCTTGTCATCTCTGTTCTCGGTCGCATCCAAGACAAACTCCTTGCCGAACTTCTCAGCCAACAAAGCCCTGACATTATGCAACTCCTTGACATCGGTCCTGGGCGCGGCAAAGATGATACTCTTGACGGCCTCTTCGAGTCCAGCATCACACTCTTTGGCTTCCAGCAGGCCGGCACGGGCGAGCAGCAGTTCGCAGTACAGTTCGAGGATCTCGAGCAGTTCGGTGGTCAGGTCGCTGCGGATGATGTTTTCGACGCGGATACGGGCGGATTCTTCTTTGGCTTGTTCGAGCAGTTGGGCCATGGCGCGGCGTTGCTGTTTGGCGATTGCCGTGTCCTTTTGCTGCACCATGCGTAGGCGCGAGATGGACAGCTTGAGCTGTACTTTGAGCTTGTTCTGTTCGGGCGCGCGTGCATTGTTAGCGGATGCTTTGCGTTTGCAGTTTTGGAAAGAGTGCGCTTCTCATACAACTAGGGTTGATGCTGGCGCCATGATGACGGGCTTGTTCTACTCGAGTTGAGTGGTTGGCTGGCTGTTGATGTACGAGCACTCGAGCTGGTATGCATCGACCCGCAAACCCCAGCCATCCTGCTGACGTCTGCGGGGTTCGTCCTCGCCTTCACCTTCCTTTCTGAATATGCATTGTTTCGACTCAATATCGTGACAAGGGGAATTCTTAGGTCCATCCTCCCCGTGTGCCCAAATTCATAACTCCCATCTCGAGTACCTTCTCCCATAAACTTGTCGAGCGATATGTGAACTATAAAAAGGCAGAAAGGTTATCAAATCAGGGGCGTAGCCAAAGAGAGCGGATAGCATCTTTACATCTCAGTGGATCTTACCCTGTTTCTTCAGACTATTGTGCATTTTTATAGATAGTTTACACGCGTTACATGCTTTAGCATACGGGGAGGATGGAGACTACGGATGATATGCAATGTCATGCGGGATAATACTGTTGTCTGTATATAAGAGATTACCCATCGCCCAAATTCGCCTTTTAGTAGTCCCGCTCGCTAAAGAGACATGTCCAATTGATTGGTCTTACGCAATTGCCCAAGTCTTTTCCAAAAAGCTATAAAGATGACAATAACTCCGGTAGCGAGGGGCCCGTCCCCTCGTCCAAGGAAACCGTTTTCACATATCGCATGTCACCGGTACAGACATCATGGCCTGGGTGAATGAGCCATGGATGGTACTGGTGGCACAGGTGGTGGTGCTGAGCCTGAATCGCTACGCGCTGTTTCGCGTAGACTCTTGGAGCTAGCATCCAAGTCAGTATTGTACGTCGGTGTTTGATGAATGTCTTCCTTTACCTCTTCTTGCTGCGCAAACTCGACATGCTCTTCTGCCTCACCATGCTGAACATCTTGCGTAGACCTCTTCTCTCACGTGGTGACTCGAGACTGGGACTTGCTGTAGGTGCTGTTGTGACCGTAGGAGTACGCTGTCTATGTGTTAGTTTATCGGTTTGCATTCGTCCATTGGACTCGAGGCATACTTCGCTGCTATTTCTGCTTTGCCTGCTACGCCTTGAACTCGTGGTATCACTGTAGTTGGTGTAGCTGGTCTCCGGTGTTGCTCCGTTGTGACCGCCTTCTTTCGACGACATCGGTCTAGTATGTGCCGCACCCCGTACTGGTAGCTCGACTGGGACTGTTGTGTTTGTCGCATAAGCTTTTTCCTCCTCTTCCTCTTCAACACCCGTATCTGTACGCTCCTCGTCTCCACAAACGACGACAAACCAGCCAACCTTCTCATCCGGCGCAAGCTTGTCTCTCAACTCCATGAGTGCATTCCATTGCTCATCACCCAGACCTCTTCCCCTGACTTCGTCTACTTCGATGCCGAGTTTGACTTGTTCGCAGATGTCGGCAACGTACGCGTAGGGTTGTGAGCAGGCTGCCGGAGATTCATCGGTAGGATCAAATTGCTCTACAAAGCGGAGGTTGGGCAGGTTCGCTACCGTCTGCGGCCATAACTCTGTAAAGTTTTCGAGCAAGGCCTCGGTCGTCGCAGGCGCTACGAGCCATTCCGCAGCTGCATCGTCGAGGTTTTGGAGAATGATGTGGATGCGAACGAGTGGTCGCGGCCAGCGAAAGCCATGGATGAGATATGTTGGCATGACGTGCGATTGACGTGTCAGGCAGTGCTCGAGCCGTCTGACGCGATCCTAGAGCGGGACGATATATGAAGTTGACTTGGACGTCGAAGATGGTGGGGATGGGAGGAAGCACGAGGGATTGAAGTGCTAGGAGCCTCGTCACTTTTGTCCTCTTGCTCTTGGGGGCAAGGGAAAAAGTATGTGAGATTGCGAAGTGCCCGAGCCCCCTGCAATTAAGCGGATTGCTTGCTGGACGGAGCCCAGCGGGGTGTCTTTGGTGGACACTGGATGGAGAAAAAAATGGCTGGGACGGCCGCTGGAAGGAAGGTGCGACGCGGGTGGACGTATTCCCTCTCTTTGTGGCCGTTGGCAATTGGCGCGTCGAGTCGTTGCTGCTGGCTTGATAGCTGAAGGGGGTCCGCAGTTCGATCAGGGACAGCACAAACAGGGAGGGACAGCAGAGCTCAGAGGACACAAGACGGCCAAGGGCAGTAGAGAGCGAGAGGAAAAATACATCACAGTTGCACGAGGTAGCACCGCGACAGAAGAGGCAGAGACGCAGGCTCCGCTCATGCAGCTCGTTTGGTTTTAGCATCCAGTTCACTGGGTTGCGTTCTCGCGAGTCATCCTGCGCTTTTCGTCCCGGCGCCCGCAACCGTTGTGCTCCACCATCAAACGGATCTTGACCCGCTCGTCTCTCATTCGTCATTCGCGGATTGATGCCGTTTTATCTCACGTCAAGCCACCAAAAAGCAGGGTGTTTCCTTTTTGACACAACGGCCACTGGAACGGCATTTTGACTTGCGTCAACCCTCTCAACACTCACGAGCCACGACGCCATGGTCCTCCACCTGTTGGGCAAAAAGTCTTGGAATGTCTACAACAAGGACAATGTCGACCGCGTGCGTCGAGATGAAGCAGACCAGCAAGCCAGAGAGGAAGAAGATGAACGCCGGATGCAAGAACAAGATGCTGTTCATCGTATAGCAATCTTGCGAGGTGAAACTCCACCACCAATAACAGCGCCATCGCCTCCACCAGGAGAGCTCGGCGGCGGTCGCCGGTCTCGAGACGGTGGTGATGGTCGAGACCGCAAACGAAGGCGTTTGAGAGGCGAAGATGATACCGATAGAGACATGCGCATTGCCAGAGAAGACGCCGCTGCTGGAGCTGCTGCTCGCGAAAAGCTAAGCCACAGCGAGAGCAACAGGGGGGATGGCCATGTGTCGATAACAGATCACGCTGGCCACATACAACTCTTCGCAGCACCCAATGAACGTGCTCTACTGGCCAACTCACGCAATGCCGAAGCAGAAGCTGAAAAGACGAAAAAGACACGTGAGTTTGAAGATCAATACACCATGCGGTTTTCGAATGCGGCTGGGTTCAAACAGTCCGCATCTTCGGCACCGTGGTATGTTTCGTCGAGCAAACAAGGTCCCGAGACTCAGGAACCAAGTAAGGATGTCTGGGGAAACGAGGATCCAAGTCGTAGGAACCGGGAGCAAACAAGGTTGGGTTCGAACGATCCAATGTCGTTTATGCGAAAAGCACAATCCCAGCTTAGGCAGGCTGAGACAGACAAGGAGAAATGGAAGGTGCAGAAGGAACGAGAATTGAGAGAGCTGGATCAAGCCGAGAAAGAAAGACGGAGGACGAGAGAGCGTCGACACAAACGTGATCACAGGGAAAGAAGTCAAAGCGTTGGCAGTCTTGAAGGCTTCTCACTCGAAAACGCAACCAGAGATGACAACCGCAAGCAAGCAGAAAGAGGCAGTCATCGCGAAAAGAGGCACTCGGATAGGCGGCGTAGAAGCCGAAGTCGAGACGGACATCACAAACATAGCTCTTCGCGCCACTCATCATACCGATCACATCGTCGACGATCAAGGAGCCCTGCTGGAAACTGATGTATCAGAATAGCAAAACGAATCCAATGCATAATGAGAGCTGTCTTCGTCAAGACCTCGTACTATCTACAATCCCACGAAGCACTAGACCTGCTACTTCCTACGATTCGAAGTTCCTCCACTCGAGGCTTCGGCATCCGAGTCGTGGTCGTAAGAAGGCACTACTGTGGGATTGGCCTCGGCCACATGCTCAGCAGTGCTGACTCTATCCCTTCTCTTAGATCTGTCTTCGTCATCTACGTCGTCACTGTCTCTACCGTGCTCTTCATCGTCCTCGGTAGGCACTGCTTGGAAGCCTTCCCTATCGGATTCCTTGCCCTTGATGAAGCCATCAATGATGTAGTATTGGATGCCGTTCATAGCCACAGGGAAGATGAACATGACAAATGCGATCTGAAGGGCCTCGTTACCCTCGGTCCAGCGCAGAGCCCAGTCGCCGACCCACGGAAGCCAGGGAAGCATTGCAAAGAGCAAGAAGACGAAAAGCTTCATGCCGAATAGTCCGATGAAGTAAATGACAGACTGCTTGAGCCACCAGGTAGCACGCGGTGGGTCGCCGTAGTAACCAGACTTGATAGACTCTGGTGGGTTCGCAATGGGAGTTTTGGCGAAAAGACTGTGTAGAACGCGTAACAATATGACAAGGACAGGAATACCAATAGTGGTCTGTAACAGTGTCAGCACAAATTCGCTCTAGTCAATCGGAGTCTGCGTACATCAATAGCCAAGTTCAGAAGATAGAATGAACAAGGGTTTGGCATCTTGCCATCGTCGGCAGTAACAGCAGAAACACTTGGCGGCATATCCTCGAGTTTTGTGCTAGCCAGATCGAATTTTCCTGATGAGAACATTGACATGGCTAGGTTGGCAAGATGCAGTAAAAAGGTACCGGCCACCTGC